>CM066038.1:324663410-325263410 GCA_033557465.1 Ichthyophis bannanicus | reverse complement strand
GACAGAAACATGGACCTGCCCCCGGAGAGATTGATAAGGTGACAAGAACACCGCACAGAGGGCCCCCTGCCTTGCTTTGACGGCGGGCAAAAGGGGGGGTAAAGCAAGAAAAGGTTGCCAAGTCTGCTTGAACGGCAGGCGTAACAGCTTTTCGACTGAAGGATATGGAGAAGACTAAGGACTGAGGAAAAGCTTTCACGGCAAATTTTCCTCCTGCCACTTACAAGGACTGTGGGATATTGGCTGTGTCTCTCGAGGGGGCAGAAAAGGCAGGTGGTGCCAAAAGGAATTCTGTACAGTGTTTTGTTGATTGTTACGTGCATGCTGTGGCCAACAGTTTTTTGTGCTGTTACTAACCATTGTTTATAAATAAATAGAAATAGTTTTGTCGAAAAAAAAACCCTTGGCGAAATGTTGTGACTTATTGGAGGGAGGGGTGGGGGGAGAGGCGACGGGGTAAGGGTAGGCAAAACCCGAGGCTGTCATGCCAGTTGCGCGGCTGTGCTAGGTATCATAAGGAAAGGAATGGAAAATAAAACGAAAGATATTGTAATGCCTCTATATCGTTTCATGGTGAGATCGCACCTTGAATATTGTGTGCAATTCTGGTCGCCGTATCTTAAAAAAGATATAGCGTTATTAAAAAAGGTTCAGAGAAGAGCCACCAAAATTGTAAAAGGGATGGAAGGATGCTCCTATGAAGAAAGGCTAAAAAGGTTAGGGCTCTTTAACCTGGAAAAGAGATGGCTGAGGTGAGATATGATAGAAGTCTATAAATTAATGAACGGAGTGGAACGGGTAAACGTAGATCGATTGTTTACGTTATCAGAATATAGAAAGACTAGGGGACATGCAATGAAGCTACAGGGTAAACTATTTAAGACTAATAAAAGAAAATATTTTTTCACTCGACGTGTAATCAAGCTCTGGAATTTGTTACCGGAGGATGTAGTAAAGGCTGTTAGTGTATCTGGGTTTAACAAAGGTTTGGACAAGTTCCTGGAGGAAAGGTCTATAAACCATTATTAAGAAGGGACACAGGATATCAATGCTTGACCCAATACAAGCATTGTGGAACCTATGTCTTTTGGGGAAACTGCTAGATACGTATGACCTAGATTGGCTACTGTTGGAAACAGGATACTGGGCTTGATGAACCTTGGTCTGACCCAGTATAGCATATCTTATGTTCTTATGGGTGGTCTGAAGACATCCAACACTATCCCGCAGAGCCCTGATTGTCTAGTCCCCCCTGCCAGCTTTAACTAAAGAGACCAACAGTTTCCCGGTCTTGTTTCCATAATAGTAAAGCTTGTACTGATAGTAAAAAATTGAGGTGTAGGAGATTATTCAATTCTGCAACTCTGCCTGGGTAGCGAACATAGCCGCTCTCCATTCAGCAGTGAGTTGCATCGTGAAGATGCACCAAATGTTAGAAGAGCCCTCTCCAACTGGACCAGTCATCTCCCTTGTTTCGACCAGCAATATACAAGAATGTGTCCCTGAAGGATGGCCCTAGCAGCTTCCCAATACAATGATGGATTGTCAATGTGTTCCACATCATCTAGTTCGTATTCAGCCCAGCGTGCCCGGAGAAATACACAGATGTCTTTGTCCTCAACTACTTGTAAAGGAAATCACCAGATATTGCCACTCTGAACCTCCACCCAATCCAAATCCACCCAGATCAGGGCTAGATCTGATATTAAAATGGGGCCAATTTCCACAGTGCGGACCCTATCCATTGCGATCAAGAAATAGACCAAATGAGAAGCCAAAACATGTGTGCAAGAGATGTGCGTGTAGTCGCACTCAGAAGTGTGGGTGAGCAGCCAGACATCAACAGGTTTATAACCCTCACACCATCCCATGACCTGTCAGGCTTGTCGTGCACCACTCCCACCTGTGCGGTATGATCAAGGGTCTCGTTCGGGTATGCAGGTAAAATCTCCTCCAAGTAGGAGATGCATGTCACTGAGATTGGAAAGGCAGCGTGTCACCTTTCAATAATACTGAGCGCCATAAGTATTGAGGCCATAGACATTGCCTAGCCCTATCTTTTGGCCCTGAAGCTTTCCTTGTAGAAACATTAAAATCATCTGTAATACCTGAAGATTGGAGGATCGCCAATGTAACGCCAATTTTTAAAAAGGGTTCCAGGGGTGACAAAGGTGAGTCAGTTGATATAGTGTATTATCATAAGGAAACAAATGGAAAATAAAACAAAGGATATTATAATGCCTCTGTATCGTTCCATGGTGCAACCGCACCTTGAATATTGTGTGCAATTCTGGTTGCCGTATCTTAAAAAGGATATAGCGTTATTAGAAAAGGTTCAGAGAAGAGCTACCAAAATGGTAAAGGGGATGGAAGGATACCCCTATGAAGAAAGGCTGAAAAGGTTAGGGCTCTTTAACCTGGAAAAGAGATGGCTGAGGGAAGATATGATAGAAGTCTATAAATTAATGAACGGAGTGGAATGGGTAAACATAGATCGATTGTTTACATTATCAGAATATAGGAAGACTAGGGGACATGCAATGAAGCTACAGGGTAAACTATTTAAGTCTAATAAGAGAAAATATTTTTTCACTCAATGTGTAATCAAACTCTGGAATTTGTTACCAGAGGATGTAGTAAAGGCTGTTAGTGTAGCTGGGTTTAAAAAAGGTTTGGACAAGTGCCTGGAGGAAAGGTCCAGAAACCATTATTAAAAAGGGACCCAGGATATGACTGCTTGTCCCAATACAAGCATTGTGGAACCTGTGTCTTTTGGGGAAACTGTTAAGTACATATGACCTAGATTGGCCACTGTTGGAAACAGGATACTGGGCTCGATGGACCTTGGTCTGACCCAGTATGGCATATCTTATGTTCTTATGTTCTTAAATTCTAAAGTGTCTCCTAGGATCAGCACAAACCACCTCAACTTGGAAATCCACCTGTTTCCCAATTAAAATAGCTACCACTGCTTTTCGATCCCCTGAAGAGGCTCCATATACATCCCCCCACCCACCAGTACTTGATCTTAGCATGCTCTGCCTCAGTAAGGTGTGTCTCCTGAAGAAGGGCAATGTCTGCTTGCTTATCGCGTAACATCTTAAGTATCTTGTGGCATTTGATGGGATATCCAATTCCACAGACATTCCAAGAAACTACCCATGTTGGTTTAACCATAATCAAACTTAATTTGGACTCTTCCCAACAAACTCAATGCTCTACATAGTTTAGTCTATTTGAGCCCCCCAGCCTAGGACCCTGGATGCTGATGAACTTTGTCCCATGCTGCCACCCCTAAATCACTGTGTATCTAACCCACATTAGTCCCATTTTCTCCCTCTCCCCCACCCTCCTCTGTCATCCCCCACCCCTTCCTCCATTTTGTTCCCCTTCTAATTCTCCAGATCTCACCAGAGTACTCCCCAAATTTGTTGCCAAGACTCCTTGACCACCCTCCACAGATATGTATTTATTTAGATTCATTTCTATATCGCCTTTCTAATATTCAAAGTGGTTTACATTCAACAAAGTTTAACAGTGCCTTAGGAAGCCAGATTGGGAGCTGGGCTGCGGGGAATAAGCTTTTTTTCTCCAGCGGCCAGCATTGCAGCTCTTCAATGGAGCCTCAGTACCATGGCAACATGACGCCATGGCGCTGCAGCTCCATTGAAGAGCCTTGACCGATTTAGCCAGGTACAGCCCTGTACGTGCAGACCAGACTGAATCACAGTCCCAGTCTGTACATACAGGACTGTTCGCAATTCTGATCCCACGGAGGCTTTACATTTTTGAGCCACGACCACCGAATCATTTTGAAAAGTAGGATTTTGTGACCCTCATATTCTGCAGCCCATTGGTTCTTAGTGGCATGATGGATTTGCTCTTTTTGCTGGTAGCTCAAGAATTGTGCCAAAACATCTTGAGGCTGTATCCCTCCTGGCATGGCCAATAGTGTGTGCTTGCTCAATCTGTAGTTTTCCTGCCAAGTCAGCTAGGTGTCGTTTCAAGAAAACCCCAGAGCTCACTATCCAAGATCGATTCTGTTATTCCAATTAAGCAGAGGTTTTTTTCTTCAACCTCGATTTTTGAGATCATCTATTTTGATTTACTGACAGTGAATCTGGTCTTCCAAACTGTGCAGCTTCTTATCATATTCCCGGCCACCATCTTCTAAATCAAACACCCTCTGCTTGATATGTTGTAGTCAGTCTGTTAAATCACTGACCGCAGTAGCCAACTGGTCAATCTGTGCTGAAAGCCCTTGGAAGTGGTCATTCAGGGCCCGCACTACAGCAGCCAAGACCTCCACTACCATCACTGAGGTCACTGCTTCAGAGCTGGCAGGAGAGATGCCATCCACCATTTAGTTATCAGCACCATGTTTTTCCCTTTGCATTGAGTTTTGGTCGCCATGCACAGCACTACCCACCAAACCACTTGAAGGCCAAACAGCTGGTCATGTGAAGGCTCCTTAAAGTGCCTCCACCTCAAACCTCTCCTTTCCTTTCTTCCCAAACTTTGGCCGACTGTTTCCATGACAAAGTCCACTCCAATTCCCGAAGAGATCAGCTCTATCCCCTCTTCCCCCACTTTACTCCAAACTCTGCCCCTCAACCTATACTACCCTTTCTTCCTTTTTTAAGATCTCTGAGGAGGAAACCACACATCTTCTTTCCTCCTCCAAACTCACTGCCTGCTCCTCTGATCCTCTAAGCTCCATATCCTCCACTGTCATCCCTTCCATCTCTCATATTCTCAACCTATCGCTCTCCACTGCAACTATTCCTGCAGCCTTCAAGCATGCTATAGTCACACCTCTCCTCAGGAAATTCTCACTAGACACTACCTGTCCTTCTAATTATTGACCCATCTCCTTCCTCCCTTTTGTTTCTAAACTACTTGAATGTGCGGTTCACCACCATTGTCTCGACTTTCTCTTCTCTCAAGCCTTTCTGGATCCATTGCAATCTGGTTTTTGTCCTTTACATTCTACTGAAACGGCTCTTGCCAAAGTCTCCAGTGACCTGTTCCTGGCAAAATCCAAGGGCCTGTACTCGATCCTCATCCTTCTTGACCTTTCTGCTGCTTTTGAAACTATTGACCACAACTTTCTCCTCAATATCTTGTCCGTGCTTGATTTTAAGGGCTCTGTGCTCTCCTGGTTCTCTTTTTATCTCTCCAATCAATTTCAGTGTTTCGGCTGGTGGATCCCCCTCTACTGCTATCCTGCTCTTAGTTGGTGTACCCCAAGGATCTATCTTGGGTCCACTCCTTTTCTCTCTCTATACCTAGTCTTTTGGTGCACTCATCTTCTCCCATGGTTTTCAGTACCATCTTTACAATGATGACTCTCAGATCTACCTCTCTACACCTGAAATCTCTCTGGCAATCCAGACCCAGATTCCTGTCTGCCTATCTGACATTGCTGCCTGGATGTCTTACTGCCATTTGAAATTGAACTTGGCCAAAACTGAGCTTCTTATTTTTTCCCTAAACCCACCTCCCCCTTTCCTCCTTTCTCAATCTCTGTGGAAAATGCTCTACTACTCCCTGTTTCCTTGGCTGGCAACCTTGGGGTCATCTTTGACTCTTCCCTTTCCTTCTCCATACGTATTCAACTGATAGCTAAAACCTGTCATTTCTTTCTCTATAGCATCAGCAAAATTCGCCCCTTCCTTTCTGAACACACTACTAAGACACATCCACTATTTAGTCACCTCTTGCCTAGACTATTGCAGCCTCCTTCTTACTGGTCTCCTTCTGAATCCTCTCTTCAATCTGTTCGAAAATCAGCTGTGCGGCTTATCTTCTGCCAACCTGAATATGCTCATATCACTCCTCTTCTCAAGTCATTTTTTCATTGACTCCCTATCCGTTTCCATATCCAGTTCAAACTTCTCCTACTGACCTATATGTGAACTCACTCTGCTTTTCCTCACTACCTTTCCTCTCTTTTCTCTCCCTACATCTCTCCTCGAGAACTATGCTCTTCTGGCAGATCGCTTCTATCTGTGTCCTTCTCTTCTACTGCCAACTGCAGACTTTGATTCTTTCACCTTGCTGCTTCTCATGCCTGGAACAAATTAACTGAGTCTGTACACCAGGCTTCATTTCTGGTCCTTTTCAAATCCAGGCTGAAAATCACCTCTTTGAGGCCACTTTTGGATCCTGATCTGCTTAGTCTCCTATTTATCTCCTTACCATTGTCCTAGATGTATCCTTGACTAGATTATAAGCTCTGAGAAGCAGGGACTGTCTTTTACATGTGTCTGTACAGCGCTGCGCCTTGTAGCACTAGACAAATGATCAGTAGTAGTATAGAACTGACTACAGATTCACAGTGTGGTTTTTCACCATACCTTGATCACTATTAGGAGTAGGCAACCTCCCATCCTCATAAACACCAATTAATTCAAGTTTTCAGGATATACCTAATGAATATGTAAGAGATGGATTTGCATAGAACTGAAGCAGTATTGATACAAATCTCTCTCATACATATTCATTTGGGATATCCTGGTGAGGACTGGAGGATGTCTACCACTGATTAGCATGTAGAAAGGGTTTTAGATAAACAGGCTAAACATTATGGATCTCTGGTCTTTTTCAGACTACACCTATTGTGCATCCATGTAGCTTCTTTATTATTTTCATGGGTTATTTAAGTGATGTTCTACTAAAATTACTTTTCTGAGAGAAATAACTCTCACTTATCTTCATTCTTCAACGATTCATTAACTAGCTCTCTCAGTTTATGCCATCAGTCTGAAAAACTCAGGATCCTACATTTCTTCCTAGATAACTATTCTAGAAGGAAAAGTTTGTTTTATTTTTCTTGTGGTAATCTCACAGTCCTCTGATTACACACTCATTAAGAAGAGGCATTTCACGTATAAGGAAAATTAGCAATAAGCATGAATAAGCTGTTAGACTGATGATGTTCTCACTATAAAACTTTTAAAAGGTAATTTGTCAAACAGCCCACCTTGGTGCAAAGTATTTGGGTACATTTTGCCCACTATCTTTTATAAATAGGTAAAGCAAAATAGAAGGAGCCTCCAATAACCCACATGACAACAAAGAAAAACAAATGGAGGATGACGATGGCCACAATTGAAGAGGTTTCAGTGAACTAGTTGGCATCAGGGGTCAAATTGGATAAATGCCAGTAAGTTCAATAAATAATTGTGAAGCTGTCAAGGGATAAACCTCAGTAGATACAGTCTATAGCAACTGCGGAATCTAAACTAGAGCAGTGGTTTCAACCCGCATCATACTCTGCACACTAAAAAAGAAGGACTTCATGGGTGAAGGCCAAGGAGGACCCCACTGCTCAAAACAGACATAAAAAGATACCCCTGATCTTTTGAGAAACCACAATCCTTCTGGGAAAATGTTCTGTGGAAAGATGAAACCAAACTTGAACTCTATGGCAATGCAGACCAGCAATACATTTACAGGTGAAGAAATGAAGTTTATAAGGATGCAGTTAAATATGGTGGAGGTTCCATAATGTTGTGGGGCAGTTTTGCTGCCTTAGGAACTGGAGGCCTGGAACATATTAAAGGAATCATTAAGTCAGAGGACTACCAAGGTATTTTGGAGTGGAATGTGTTACCTAGTGTCAGAAAGCTAGGTCTGGGTCGAAGATCATGGGTCCTCCAGCGGTACAATGACCCAAAACATGCATCTAAAAGTACAAAAGAATGGTTAAAACAGATCAAATGGACTATTTTAAACTGACTAGCAATGAGACCTGATCTCAATCCAATCGAGAACCTTTGGAAAGAGCTGAAATCTGCCATTGGTAAAAGGAATCCTGAAAACATTTATGAGCTAGAACATATCCTGGTTAAAGAGTGGGAGAAACTACCAGCAGATAGATGTATGAAATTTATAGATGGCTATAAGAAACGTTTGGAGGCTGTCATCACTGCCAAGGGGTGTGCAACCAAATATTAGTCAAAATCAACCTAAGTTAGGTGCAACAACACAGTGGCAGTTGTTGGGGTTTGGCTAACATACGTCTGATAGTTATCATGCAGGCAAACCCCTTTGTGCACGTTCCGGCCATTGGCAATTTTCCACAGGTACATCTATTGCTGCCTACTGAGCTGGCAGTAGGTGCACCTCTACTAACTGCAACATTGGCAATTAGCTTGTGCTAATGATGCCTGAGGTAATTGCAATATCTAGTCAATATCCACTCTCCATCCCATCCTTGGCTAGACCCCGCCCCATCATGCAATGCCCAGTTATCATGCATTTTAGCACATGGCAATTGACCTGCCTGTGTGGTAACACTGTAGGCCCATGGAAGCAGTTAACGTGTGCTAAAATGCATATTAACTGCATAATGCAGTTTAGTAAAAGAGTGCCTTAGTCTAATTCCTTTCGCATTACATATAATTCAATTGAGGTGACATAGGGGACTTTTTCATTTAATTTACTTGAGCATGGGTTTTCCCCAAGCCCATAAATATAAGGAAGGTGTGGTGAAAATTACTACAAGATATTTGGCAAAAGGCTATCAGATAACTATATTAAAGAAGCTAATAAAGGAGCATTGTTTGCAAATCAATATTTATTTTTGCAGCCTTAAGAGAAATGATAAGCCACTAAAGCCTGCAAATTCAATGTATGCCTTTGAGTCAGTGCTGACTGCTGGAGACCCTGCAGCTCCTGCGTTTTCTTGGCAGTGTGACCAGAAGTAGATTGCCAGGTTTTCTTCTGAAGCAATGGAGGGTTAAGTGACTTGCCCTAGGCCACAAGGAATGCTAGTAGGAATTGAACCTGGTCTTTTGGTTACACAAGTCAGTGCTTTAATCACTAGGCAACTACTCCACTCTTGAGTTTATAAATACAGAAACAAAATAAATATCAGCAGAAAAGGAATACACAATCCGCTCAGTCTGCCAATTTGTGTTTGCTTACTGTGCTACCATAGGAGTATGCTTACTAAGGGAGTAATTTAGAAGCTCTATTCATGATTTGCACATCTGAAAACACCCATTCATATTTGCCAATCAAATCCATGTACCAATAACCATTTTAGAAAGACATGATACTGTCTATGTCACACAAGACGTGGCAGAGGCCTTTCTGGGCGGTCTGTAAAATATCCATATATCCACCTGATTTTAGAATGGCATCCCACGATGACTGCTGAAAGACAAGTCTATGTCTATACTGCTCCTGGGCATAAACAGGCATTTGAAAAGTGCTCGTTATGGCCAGCAAACAGCAATAGGGAAAAGAAGGGAATGTCTTCTGACAACCCCAATAATTTTACCCTCTCAAAACAGCATGCAAGTAAATAAGAACATAAGATATGCCATACTGGGTCAGACCAAGGTCAATATCCTGTTTCCAACAGTGCCTAATGGTCACAAGTACCTGGCAGGTTCCCAAAAACGTACACAGGTTCCACAATACGTGTTCCGGGACAGGCTTTTGATACTGTTGACCACCTCCTTCTCCTTGACACATTGTCATCTCTTGGTTTTAGGGGCTCTGTGCTGTCCTGGTTCTTATCTCTCCCATCGCTCTTTCAGTGTTTGTTCTGGTGGATCCTCTTCTACTGTTATCTCTTTCTCAGATGGTAGCCCCAAAGGTCTGTTCTGGGCTCTCTCTTTTTCTCTATCTATACCCAGTCTCTTGGTGCCCTCATTTCTTCCCATGGCTTTCAGTATCATTTTTATGCTGATGACTCCCAAATCTATCTATCTACACCTGACATTTCTCCTTCACTCCAAGCCCTTGTCTCTGCCTGCTTATCTGGCATTGCTGCCTGAATGTCTCACCGCCACCTGAAATTGAACATGGCTAAGACTGAGCTTATTTTTCCCCCTAAACCCTCCTCCCCCACTTCCTCCTGTCTCTTTCTCTGTTGATAACACTCTTCTACTTCCTGTTTCCTCAGCCTGCAACCTTGAGATCATAGAAACATAGAAACATGATGACAGAAAAAGACCACATGGCCTATCAAGTCTGTCCTTCCATATCAACAACTACAACAGTCCACTTTTTACCTTTAGAGATCCTCTGTGTTGGTCCCATGCTTTTTTGAATTCAGTTACTGTCCTCATCTCTACCACCTCCACTGGGAGACTATTCCATGGATCCACTACTCTTTCCGTAAAGAAATATTTCCGCATATCACTCCTGAATCTATCTCCCTTCACCCTCATCCCATGTCCCCTCGCAGCAGAACTTGCTTTCAATTGAAAGAGGCTCTCTCCCTGAACATTTATGCCATGGAGGTATTTAAACATCTCAATCATATCACCTCTATCCCGCCTTTCCTCTAAGGTGTACATATTAAGATCCTTAAGTCTGTCCTCATATGCTTTATAATGAAGACCACTAATCATTTTAGTAGCCACCCTCTGCACCAACTCCATCCTGTTCACATCCTTTTGAAGGTGCGGTCTCCAGAATTGCACACTATACTCCAAATGAGGTCGCACCAAAGACTTATACAGAGGCATTATCACCTCCTTTTTTCTGCTAGCCATTCCTCTCCGTATGCACCCAAGCATCCTTCTAGCTTTTGCCGTCGCCTTTTCTACCTGTTTAGCTACTTTAAGATCATCAGACACAACCACGCCTAGGTCCCGCTCTTCTTTAGTGGACAAAAGTACTTCACCTCCTATACTGTATTGCTCCTTTGGATTGCTGCAGCCCAAATGCCTGACCTTACATTTTTTAACATTAAATCCCAGCTGCCAAATTCTAGACCATTCTTCAAGCTTAGCTAGATCCCTCCTCATGTTATCTACACCTTCCTGGGTGTCTACTCTATTGCAGATTTTGGTATCATCTGTAAAGAGGCAAACCTTATCCGACAGCCCTTCCGCTGTATCACTAACAAAGATGTTAAAAAGAATCGGACCAAGGACAGATCCCTGGGGCACACCACTGGTAACATCCTTCTCCTCAGAGTGAGCTCCATTTACTTGTATTCTTTGTCGCCTCCCACCCAACCAATTTCTAACCCAAGCAGTAACTTTAGGGTCCATCCCTAGGGTGCTCAGTTTGTTTATAAGTCGCCTGTGAGGAACAGTGTCAAAGGCTTTACTGAAATCTAAATACACCACATCTAGAGCTCTCCCTCGGTCCAACTCCCTGGTCACCCAGTCAAAGAAATCAATCAGATTTGTCTGACAAGACCTGCCTCTGGTGAATCCATGCTGCCTCGGATCCTGTAATCCGCTGGACTCCAGAAACCTCACTATTTTCTCTTTCAGCAGCGTTTCCAATAATTTACTCACCACCGAAGTTAAACTAACTGGCCTGTAGTTTTCAACCACATCCTTTCTTCTGCTTTTGTGTAAAGGCACCACATGAGCCTCTCTCCAGTCCTTTGGCACCACTCCCGACTCCAACAAGGCATTGAAAAGGTCAGTCAGTGGAGTTGCTAGAACGTCCCCAAGTTCCCTCAGTATTCTAGGGTGTATCCCATCCGGTCCCATCGCTTTGTCTACTTTAAGTTGAGCTAGTTTCTCACGAACACAGTCTTCTGAAAATTGTTCAAGATGTCCCTCGCTTCTGTTCCTTTGTTCATCTTTGACTCTATCCTTTCCTTCTTCACACATATCTGTCAGATAGCTAAAACATATAATTTCTTTCTCTGTAACATTAACAAAATTTGCCCTTTCCTCTCTGAACACACTGCTAAAACTCTTATCCACTTTTTGGTCACCTCCTGTCTCAACCATTGCAACCTCCTCCTTGCTGGTCTCCCTCAGAATCATCTGTCTCCTCTTCAATCTGTTCGGAATTCTGCTGTGTGACTAATCTTCTACCAGCCCTGATACACTCATATAACCCCTCTTCTCAAATCATTTCACTGGCTTCCCTTCTATTTCTGTATCCAAATCAAACTTCTCCTTCTAACCTATACATGCATTCACTTTACTGCCCCTCACTACCTTTCCTCTCTCCTTTCTCCCTACACCCCTCCTCATGAACTCTGCTCTTCCTCTGGCTTTCTTCTCTCTATGCCCTTTTCTTCCACTGCCACCTTACTGCTCCTTATGCCTGGAACAAACTTCCTGAATCTATATGTCAGGTCTCATCTCTCCACCTTTTCAAATCCATGCTAAAAGGTCACCTCTTTGAGGCTGCTTTTGGGTGTTAGGGGTATGTTTACTAAACTGTGCTAATGTTACCGGCACTAGGTGCAGTGTTAACGTGAGCAATGCCATATAAGGAAGTGGGCGTACCGGCGTTGAAGTAGCAATGGCCGATTAACGCGCACATAGAGGGCGCCTTGGCTCGTTATCGTGCGGTAACCTTAATTTCGTGCCAGTGCTGTGATAAAAGCTATAGAAGTGTAGCCCACTGGTTAATACAATGACTGCTAAGCAAGTGGTCATGGGTTTGATCCCTCAGAGGCCTTATCTAATAAGGCTGTCTAAGGCAATCCCTTTTCCTGCCTGTAACAGTCAGACACATCTCTACAATTTGTGCTGCCAGTAAAAACACCCTCACCTCAGTGCCGTAACCTAAGGCGCCCTATAGGGCACATTATACAGCGCCTTGGCTGACAGCGGCGACATTATCTCACGATAACGTTACTTATCATGTGATAACAGCCCCAGCAGCGTTAAGGTCCGCAGAGGGTGGAGAGAGGGCGGAGAGAAGGGGTCAATGGGTGGGGAGTGGGCGGGGAGAGGCTCCTGCTACACTAACCCTGTGAAATGAAGGTCCGAAAATTACAGCGAGTGAAAACCTGGTGTTAGAGGCACATTTGCCGGAGAGAGAAACAATTTCAGTCAGCAATGTACAGCAAAGGCAGGGAGACCAAGAAAAGTGATAGTAGTGCTACATGTGCAGCAACAGCAGAGTGCCCACATGTGAAAGGGCACTATGGTGATGCTGTAAATGGGGTACAGAGGGCTGCAAGCGGGACATGCAGTGGGGCAGCTGGGGCGCAGGGTGGACTAGGCAGATGCCTAAGTGGCACATAGGAACACAGACACTGAAAATCAGCAAGACAGCAACTGACCATGGTCAAACATGCCCATGAGTGTGTGTCCCACAGTGTCCCAGGGGACAGTACCCAGCAGGTACCCAAAAGGGCACATAACATTGGTAGGCTGTGCCAGGGGGAAGCGCGGATGTCTATGTAGGCACCCCTACCCCAGACCCCACACCATAGACAGCCGCCTACCGGCACACTGGATGGACTGGGACTGCGCACCACCAGCACCACTGGCATAAGGGCATGTCAGCATGGTGGTGGAGGGGTGCTGGTGGTGGAGGAGGCAGTGGCATCTGCCCACAGCAGACCAAGGCCAAGCCCTGTTTAGGTGGGTGGCATGCAGTGCAACAGACAAGGTCTTTCTGAAGAACAGCCATGGTATCCCCAGGGAAAGACCTACCTTTGTGGTAATAGTTTGGTGGAGTACACACAGCCAGTGTGTTCAGAGGCAGAAGGTCACAGGTTCAAGTCCCAGCTGTGGCTCCTGCAGGCCAAGTCCCTACATTTTACCCTACAGAGCACATACACCATAAACATGTGCACTTCCTAGAGCAGAGGTTCCCAACTCCAGTCCAGGAGGGCCAAACACTATTCAGGTTGTCAAGCTGTCCCCAATAAATATGCATGCACTGCCCCCAATTTATGCAAATGTATCTCATGCATTTTCATTAGGGACAGCCTGAAAACCTGAATCGTGTTTGGCCCACCAGGACCTTAGTTGGGAACCTCTGCCCTAGAGCATCTGCCAACAGGGGCACAAACACCCACACCCACAGGCTCCACTATCCAAAGCCTCATGGAGAGTCAGGCTGTTGGGCCCTGCGTGGAGCAGCAGCTACCACTAGCACCTGCATACCTTAGCAATGCCGTCATAAACATGGAAACATGTTCCATATATATCAAAAGGTTGCTATGATTAATGTCAGATAACAAATCCTAAATTAAACACAATTTGTTAACAGAGATTCATCATAGCAACCTTTCTGATATATGTGGAGCGTGTTTCCTTTTTTGTTTCTGACAGTGTTTACCACCCCGGAGAGTGACCCTAACAATATTGAGTACCTTAGCAATGCCTGCACTATGCCCAGGACTGGTGTGGCGGCCAGGGCTGCCAACCACCTCTATCTTTGCACAATGCTGAAATAGGTGTGGGAGTGTGTGTATGTCTACCCAGTATTTTATTTATTTATTTATTTTATTTATTTATTTATCTATTTCTTCTATACCGCCCCTTCCAGAGATCAGGGGCGGTTTACATGGAACAAGTAAACAAATTTGTATACTAATGTATACATTACATGGAACAGAGATTTTTTTTTTAACTTTATACAGATAATAGTTATTAACAGAGATTTATAACATTGTAACTTTATACAAATAACTGTGCATTAATTGTCAAAACTATTTACATTTTATATACATTAATAAGTTTCTGTAGCGTAGTGTTGATCAGAGTTTTTCTACCTTTTTATAGGTAGTCAGAGTTTTCTACCTTTCATATGTGTGTGTGTGTGGAGGAATTTATTTCCTTTTTTCATCTCTTGGGAGTATTTTGGGGTGTATGTGGTGGGAGTATGTGGTGGGTGTATGTGTGTGGGTAGTTGAGTGTGGTTTTAGGGCTTTGTGTTTGAGTGTTTGGGGATGATGTGTGGTTGGACTTGGGGATATGGGATTTCATAGTGTTCGGAGAAAAGGTATGTCTTGAGTTCCTTTCTAAATTGGGTGAGGTCTTTTATGATCCGAAGGTTTATTGGGAGATTATTCCAGAGCATGGGGGCAGTGAATGAGAAGGCTCTGGTGCTGGTGGATTTTTTAGTTTTTTTGAATGAATTTGGTATTTCAAGTGAGTGTGTTGCGTTTAGTCTGCCTACACCTTACTGAGCCCACAATGCTTGCACTGTCTCCAGTGTTAGCCTGCCAATGTGCATAATGAGGAGCAAGGTATTGTGGGTATGGCCTGGACAGGGTGGTCTTGGCAGGATGCATCTGCACAGGGCATAGGACAATGGCTGGGATATTGTAGTGCCTGACCACCACCTACATGGACAGGGTGGCCACAGCATGTCATGCTGGGAGGTCACTCTCACTCTGACTGAGCAGTGACCATGGCATGTTTAGGTTCCCACATAGTGCTATCCACTGTTTCTCTCAAGTAGTATTTGTGAGTTCCTGTTTCTGGGGCTTAGTCACTGATATACCTGCTTGGTGTTTGTGCTTATATCCCACTTCTGGGTGCACATAGTTTCTCTAGGAGCATGCACTATGTATTGGTTAGCAGACTGTCTGCAGTCAGCATATGTATGGGTGCAGCAGATGCAGACTGACTATGCCCTCTGCTGGTGAATGTCAGATCGTGGTGGGGGGCAACTGAGCTAACCGGGCCTACTACCTGTCTGCCAGTGGCCCTGTCACATGTATTGTCTGCATCAACTGTCTGTTCGCCAGCAGGCCTGGGGTTGCTGGTCCTACAGCCTGTCATCATGTACTTCTACTGCCCCCATTGCAAACGTTGAGAGTGTGGGTCTGTTGGGGGCAGATCATGTCGTCCCCCCCCCCCCCGATCCAGAGAGGGTGGTTTGCTACATACATCATCGTCATGTGAGTCCAGACACACCCCTGCTCCTAAAACAAGTGACCATGGCAAGAACACTGGATATGCACTATTTTGGGTGCATCATGGTCCACAAGGGCCAGACATGACTGGCAAATACAAATGGACACAGAAAGTTCCTAGGTGTGTCTGCAAAGAATACCTGTCACACACTGGCACTGATGGAGAGCTGCAGCAAAGCCTACCTCAGCCAACCTGGGTACTGCGGACCTGGTGCTGGCCACCCCACCTCACCCTCAGGGTGAGCACAGAACACGCACAATGGCATGACCTGTAGGTACTCTGTGCAAGTAACACCACGCACGGTTTGTCCCCCCTACCAAGGTGACGTGCTGTAGAGGTGCATACCCCATCTGGTGGGCAGATGTAGACTGCTGTTCTGCATGTGAATTGCATTATGGGTACTTTTGGTTCTATCCTATCCTGGTAACTACAGCAGACAGTTTGTTCAGTGACCTGCACTCTTTCCATAGCCAGACATTGATATAACAAAACCCATATTGATGTAGCACAATGCTTAATACAATGACTTCAGTGGCAGAGGTCATGGGTTTAATCCCACAGTGGGCTTCCTTTAGTAAGACTGTCTGAGGCAACTCCCTTTTATGCCTGTAACAGTCAGACATATTTCTGAAATCAATGTTTCCGGCCAAAAACACCCTCACCTCAGTTGCCTAACCTAAGGTGCCCTGTAAAGTGCCTTAGCTGTGGATTTACCCTATCCCGGTAAGCACAGCAGAAAGTTTGTGCGGTGACCTGCAGTTGTTGTGTAGTCAGCCATTGCTATGATAAGAGGCATAGCCCACTGGTTAATACAATGACTTCCCAACCAGTGGTCATGAGTTTGATTTCTCTCTGTTCTCCTTTTTTTAGGCCTGTCCTACACAACTACTTTTCATTCCTGTAACAGTCATATCTGTGCAGATCTGTGCTGCCGGCACATTATACCCTCATCATAGTTGCCAACCATCCTTCTGTCCGTCTGTGTCTGCCAGCTGTGTGGCGTCCTGCCCTAATGTGCAGGCTACTACCCCATGTCCTGCACTGGTACCCTTTTCTGCATTGCGGCTCTTCATGTTTGCCACTCCTGTGTCTGCTCTGCATGGCACTGCTACTCCTCTATCCTCCTGTCATTGCACTTATCCTGCCACCTCTACCTCCTCTGGTGGACACATATTCCCATCCTCTGCCACACACTGTCATTGTTGCACTTTACATTAACATCACCCTGTGCATCAGTACAGCTGCCTCTAATATGTTTGTCCACTTTACCAGCTGCCACATGGGCTGCATGCAGATTTGGCAGGTCCATCAGCTCCAACATCTACTTCCTTCCATCACTTGTTCATTGCCTTTCCTTGGTGCTCTGTGCAGTGTTAGGGTTACATCTGTATTTGGGCCATACATTTCATGCTTGTCAACTTGGGGCACCTTACTGCCCTTTGACACCATTTCTTGAGTCACCTTAACATCCTTGGGGCATCTTTAGCGGCACCTTAGGTTCCGGCAGCTTATGGGGCGCCTTATATGGTGCCTTGGAGGGTGCCAACCTACGGCGCCTCATAGGGTGCCTTTTAAGGTGCCTTAGGGTGGGTGCCTTATAAGGCACCCTATACAGTGCCTTGTCAATCTTGTGATGCTTGGTTTGTCAGCTTTCGGGCTGCCCTCTAGGGCACCTTGTATAGCACCTTGTCAGCCTTGTCATGTCCTTGGTTTGTCAGCTTTTGTGCCGTCCTCTAGGGCAAATTATGATCCGCCTTGGCTGACGTGGCACTTTATGATGTGCCTTATGGGGCGCCCTAAAAGGCGCATTAGGTTACAGCACTGAGGTGAGGGTTTTTTTGGCTGGCAGCACTGATTGTTGAGATGTGTCTGACTGTTACAAGCATGAAAAGGAATTGCCTTATACAGCCTTATTAAATGAGCCCACTGAGGGATTGAACTCATGACGGCTGTCTTAACAGCTATTGTATTAATCAGTGGGCTACACCTCTATTGCTTTTATCACAGCACTGGCTGGCTACAGAGGGACTGCAGGTCACCGCATGAAATTAAGGTTACCGCGCGATAACGAGCCAAGGAGCCCTCTATCACGTGATAACACGCCATTGCTACCTTGCCGCCAGAACGCCCACTTCCTTATATGGCATTCCTCACGTTAACGCTGAACCTAGCGCCGATAACATTAGCACGGTTTAGTAAACATACCCCTGTGCCTCTAACGCCTGGTTTTTACTCGCGGTAAATTTCGGCCCTTCATTTCACAGCATTAGTGTAACAGGAGCCTCTCCCCGCCCACTCCCAGCCCATTGACCCCCTTCTCTACGCCCTGTCTCCTCCCTCTGCGAGACTTAACGCCGCCGGGGACATTATCATGCGATAACGTTACATAATGAGCGATAACGTCGCCGCTGTGACGTTATCGCAGTTTAGTAAACATACCCCTTAATCCCTTATTCTCTTTGTGTCTCTTTTCCCTGTCTGGATTAGATTGTAAGATCTAACAAGCAGGAACCATCTTCTATATGTACTTGTATAGTGCTGTGTACACCCTGTAGCATTATATAAATGATTAATAGTAGTAGTAGTAATTTCCCAAGTCCTCTTTGATAATGGTTTATGGACCTTTCCTTCAGGAGCTTGTCCAAACCATTTTTAAACCCAGCTATACTAACAGCTTTTACTACATCTTCTGGTAACGAATTCCAGAGTTTGATTACACATTATGTGAAAAAATATTTTCTCTTATTAGTCTTAAATGGGTTACATTGTAGCTTCATTGCATGTCCCCTAGTCTTCCTACTTTTTGATAAAGTAAACAACCTATCTATGTTTACTTGTTCCACTCCATTCATTAATTTATAGACCTCTATCATATCGCCCCTCAGCCGTCTCTTTTCCAAGTTGAAGAGCCC
This sequence comes from Ichthyophis bannanicus, assembly GCA_033557465.1. Taxonomy (NCBI): domain Eukaryota; kingdom Metazoa; phylum Chordata; class Amphibia; order Gymnophiona; family Ichthyophiidae; genus Ichthyophis; species Ichthyophis bannanicus. The sequence goes on along the minus strand of CM066038.1, from coordinate 325,244,893 downwards.
TAACCTTTTAAAAATTTCCTTATAGGTGTATCCTTCCACATTGCACATTGCGAGGGGAGATTAGCCCAGGGGCAATGGTCACAGAACGAAAAGTGTTACTCCATCAACAGATTAGAAATGAGAGCGGTATTCCTGGCTCTCCGGGAGTTTCAAGCTTGGTTGCAACATGTGGCAGTCAGGGTGCTGTCCGACAATGCGGCGATGGTAGCCTATATCAATCGTCAGGGGGGCACAGGCAGTGTGGCTCTCGAAGAGGAAGCAAGTCGGCTGTTAGATTGGGCCGAGCAGCATCTGGTGGGTCTGTCAGCGCAACATGTGGCCGGGGTTCACAATGTCGAAGCAGATTTTCTCAGTCGCAGAAAAGTGGATCCGGGAGAGTGGGTGCTTCTCTCGGAGGTGTTTGCTCTGCTCGTGCGGCGTTGGGGTCGTCCCCTCATGGATCTCATGGCGAAGTTGGAGTCCGCACAGGTGGACAGATTTTACAGCAGGAGAAGAGAGAGGATGTCGGAAGGGCTCGAGGAGTTAGCACAAAGGTGGCCAGAGGGGTGTCTGCTCTATGTGTTTCCGCTGTGGGCTCTCATAGGTCGAGTGGTGCAGCGCATAGAGCGGCACCAGGGACGCGTGATTCTGATTGTGCCAGATTGGCCCAGGAGACCGTGGTATGCGGATCTAGTCCGTCTGCTAGTGGAAGCCCCGTTGGGGCTTCCTCACAGAGCGGACCTCTTGCGGCAGGGATCGTTGCGAATGCCGGAGGTGGCTCGATTCTCGCTTACAGCATGGCTCTTGAAAGGGCTAGGATGAAGGCTAAGGGTTATTCCCCAGCGGTCATTTCTACCTTGTTGAAGGCGCGCAGGCGGTCTACGTCGCTAGCGTATGTTAGGATCTGGCTCGTCTTTGAGAACTGGTGTGAAGAGAGACGCCTGCGGTCTTTAGGGGCATCGGTTCCTCACATTCTTTCATTCTTACAAGCTGGAGTAGAGAAGGGCTTGGCGGCGAGTTCCTTGCGGGTTCAGTTGGCAGCGCTTTCTTGCTTCCGGGGCAAGATTCATGGCCAGGTGCTGGGGGCGCATGGCGACATTAGACGATGTTTGCGTGCCGTGTTGCTCATGAGACCTCCGCGTAGGTGCTTAGTTCCGGCATGGGACCTTAACCTGGTGTTGGAAGCGTTGGTTAGGAAGCCCTTTGAGCCGTTGGGGAAGGCCACGGTGAAGGATCTGACGTTGAAGACGGTGTTTCTTGTAGCTATTTGTTCTGCTCGCAGAATTTCGGAGTTGCAGGCTTTGTCTTGTAAAGAGCCTTATCTGTCCTTCTTCGATCACAAGGTGGTGATGCGTACAGTTCCGGCCTTTTTGCCTAAGGTGGTCTCGGTGTTTCATGTTAATCAGGTAGTGTCTCTTCCGGTGTTCTCGGACAATCAAGGGGCAAAGTCGGATAGCAGATTGCATCTTCTGGATGTACGTCGGGCTCTTCGGCATTCCCTTCGCGGTACAGCATCTTTCCGTAAGTCCGACAGATTGTTTGTAACCTTTGGGGGTCCGCGGAAGGGAGAGGCGGCGGCGAAGTCGTCTATCTCTTGGTGGTTGAAGGAAATGATTGCGACGGCCTACATGTTGAAAGGAAGAGTTGTGCCAGAAGGGCTCTGAGCTCATTCGACTAGGGCGCAGGCTGCGTCTTGGGCGGAATATAGTTTAGTACCATCCGTAGACATTTGTAGAGCGGCTACTTGGTCGTCGTTGCATTCTTTCGCGAAGCATTATCGGCTTGATGTGCAAGCGGGAGATGATGGCCGCTTTGGGGCGGCAGTGCTTCAGGCTGGATTAGCTGGCCCCTCCCATGGAAATTTACTGCTCTGATACATCCTCACTGGTTCCGGGACTGGACTAGAGGGACGAAAAGGAAGAGGAAATTAGACTTACCTGCTAATTGTTGTTCCTTAAGGAACTCTAGTCCAGTCCCGGATCCCACCCGGGGTTCTCGGATGGCCAGCGTGCAATTGAGGTAAGATTGGTTCTGAAGTAGGGTCTCAAGTGGGTTCTGGATGAGTCCATATTGTTCTAAGCCACTGGGATCCTGTCGCAGCAGTCCATGGTTTATTACAAAAACAAAACAAAAAAAAAACCAAAACAAAAGAAATTTTTTGGGAAGCACGGAGAAAGTGCTGGCAATTTCAAGTTTGTTAGAGTTTTTCTGGTTCATTTACTTGTTAGGAATATGATTAACTACTTATTTGTTGCTCTGCTGAATCTGCTTTGTCAATAGGTACTGAAGGAGAAGGGACGGTCCTAGCCTACTTATGCTGAGGTCATCAAAGCGATGACGTGTTTCAGTCTCCAAAGCTGCTGGAGGAGATTCTCAACTCACTGGTTCCGGGACTGGACTAGAGTTCCTTAAGGAACAACAATTAGCAGGTAAGTCTAATTTCCTCATATTCATTGTTGGATTCCCTCCTATCAACTTTATATCTATTTCATATTTAAAAGAGCATGTGGGGGGTACGTTTATAAAGTCATTCCCATGCATATACGGCTACATACACATGTAATTGCCTCTTATAAAATATTATCATAAAAGCAAGCACTTTGGCATCAAGGAACCTCCTTTGTTAGTGGGTATGAGCAAAGGTTGGGTGAAGCATGAGCAGACCACACAAGTATGCATTTGGATTATAAAAGACTGTAATTTACTCACGTAGATGAAAATTATTGGCATAAACATTTACACCACTTACATTATTATTTTACACCACTGGTATTTCACAAGTTGAAACGGCACACTCACGGTGTGGCATAATGGCATGTTTCTCCTTTCCTCCATTCACAGATTCAAGCATGTCTGTGTGGAGGACAGTTTGTCTCAACAGGGTAGTAGGGGATATGTGAGTGGGTGTTGGGTGGACATAGTGGGCCCGATATGACAAGGCATTTACACGGTTCAGAACATAAGAACATAAGAAAATAAGATATACCATACTGAGTCAGACCAAGGTCCATCAAGCCCAGTATCCTCTTTCCATCAGTGGCCAATCTAGGTCAAATGTACCTAGCAGTTTCCACAAAAGACACAGGTTACACAATGCTTATATTGGGACAAGCAATGGCTATTCTGGGTCCCCTTTAAACCCGGCTACACTAACAGCTTTTACTACATCCTCCGGTAGCAAATTCCAGAGTGTGATTACATGTTGAGTGAAAAAATATGTTCTCTTATTAGTCTTAAATAGGTTACCCTGTAGCTTCATTGAATGCCCCCTAGTCTTTCTATATTTTGATGGCGTAAACAATCGCTCTACCTTTACCCATTCCACTCCATTCATTAATTTATAGACCTCTATCATATCTCCCCTCAATCATTTCTTTTCCAGATTGAAGAGCTCTAACCTTTCTAGCCTCTATTCATAGGGGTATCCCCTTTACCATTTTGGTGGCTCTTCTCTGTACCTTTTCTAATAACGCTATCTCCTTTTTAAGATACGGCACCAGAATTGCACACAATATTCAAGGTGCAGTCGCACCATGGAACGATACAGAGGCATTATAATATTCTTTGTTTCATTCTCCATTCTTTTTCTTATGATACCTAGCATTCTATTTGCTTTCTTGGATGCCTCTGCACACTGGGCAGATGGTTTCAACATGTTATCCATGATGATGCCTAAATCTATTTCCTGGGTGTTGTTTCCTAATGTGGAACCTTGCATCGTGTAACCATAGTTTGGGTTTTTTTTTCCTAGGTGCATAACTTTGCACTTGTCCACATTAAATCTCATCTGACATTTGGATGCCCAGTCTTTCAATTTATCAAGATCCTCTTGAAATTTTCCACAATCCTCATGGGTTTTAACAACTTTGAATAGTTTTATGTCATGTGCAGATTTGATAACCTCACTCGTTATTCCCATTTCCAGGTTATTTATGAATATGTTAAAAAGCAGCGGACCCAGCACAGATCCCTGGGGTACTCCACTATTCACCTTTCTCCATTGGGAAAATTTGCCATTTAGCCCTACCCTCTGCTTTCTATCTTTTAACCAGTTCCTGATCCACAATAGGAAGCTGCCTCCTATCCCATGACTCTTTAGTTTTGCCAAAAGTCTCTCATGAGGGACCTTGTTAAAGGCTTTCTGAAAGTCCAGATATACTATATCAATCGACTCACCTTTGTCTACCTGTTTATTTACACCTTCAAAAAACATAACAGATAAGTAAGCCAAGACCTTCCTTGGCTAAAGCCATGTTGGCTGTCTCCCATTAAGCCATGACAATCTACATGTTCAGTAATTTTCTTCTTTATGATGGTTTCTACCATTTTTCCCGGTACTGACATCAGGTTCACCGGTCTGTACTTTCCTGGATTACCCTGGAACCCTTTTTAAAAATTGACGTTACATTGGTCATCCTCCAGTCTTTGGATATTACAGATGATTTTAATGATAGTTCACAGATTACTAATAGTAGGTCTGCAATCTCATATTTCAGTTCTTTCAACACCCTCGGATGTATACCATCCGGACCAGGTGATTTGCTACTCTTCAGTTTATCAAATAGTTGTAATACATCTTCCCAATGTATCGATGTTTCTTTCAATTCTTCTATGGCATCACCATTAAATACCATTCAGTCATGGGTAACATCTCTACATCTTCTTCAGTAAAGACCAAAGCAAAGAATTCATTCATTCAGTCTATCCACTATGGCCTTGTTCCCTCTTAGTGCCCCTTGTACCCCTCTATCATCTAATGGTCCAACTGACTCTTTCACAGGACTTTTCCTACGAATGTATTTGAGAATGTCTTTATTATTCGTTTTTGCTTCCACAGCAAGCTTCTTCTCAAATTCTCTCTTTGCCTGCCTTATCAATGCCTTGCATCTAACTTGCCAGTGCTTTTGTTGTTTCCAGTTTTCGTTTATTAGGCTCCTTTTTCCATTTCCTGAAAGATGCTTTTTTGGAAACAATAGCCTCTCTGACCTCACCTTTAAACCATGCTGGCAGTTTTTTGGGCTTCCTTCCACTTTTCTTAAAGTGTGGAATACAGCTGGTCTGGGCTTCCAAGATAGTATTTTTAAACAACACCCAAGCTTGATGTCAATTTTTAACCTTTGCAACTGCTCCTTTTAATTTTTTCGTAACTATTTTCCTCATGTTATCATAGTCTCCCTTTTGAAAGTTAAAAGGTAGTACTGTGGATTTCCTTACCTTCCCTCCTCCATTTATTAAATCAAACGCGATCATTCTATGATCACTATTGCCAAGAGGCCCAACACCCTTATCTCTTGCACCAGATCTGGTGTTCTACTAAGAACTAGGTCCAAAATGGCTTCCCCTCTGGTCGGTTCATGAAGCAGCTGCTCCAAAAAGCAGTTATTTATTTCATCTAGAAACTTTATCTCCCTAGCATGTCCTGCCGTGACACTGACGAAGTCGATACGGAGGTAAGTGAAATCACCCGTTGTTATTGTGCTGTAATCTTTGTTAGCTTCCCTGATTTCTTTGAGCATTTCATCATCCATTTGTTCATTCTGGCCAGGCGGTCAATAGTACACCCCCACTGCCATTGCCTTCCCCTTTTTTACAGAGCTGTAAACCATGTAAATGCTCCTAAACGAGATACTCAATGGCACTAACGTGATTAGTGCCACTGAATATCCCAGACAAATGCCACTATACGCCCTGATGCTAACCGTTTAGCATCGGGATGTGTCAAGGGAATTCAAGGGTGGAGCAGAGGTGGAGCCAATCACAAACTGGGGAATGGCTCAATATCGCCACTGCCCAGTTTGTGACCCATGGGTAAAGATAGGTGCAGCAAAAGCTGGTCTGTCTTTACCCGTGGAATCTAACCAGGCAGCAGCTCAAAATCGCAGCTGCCAGGTTAGTTTCTCTGGTGTTGGAGGCTATGTGATGATGCCAGATATTCAATGCCAGGGCTGGATATGACCCTGGCATTGAATATCCGGGTTTAATGTTCAGTGCCGGCAGCTAGCCATTGTAATTGCGCTAGCCACCGTAGCTGAATATTGGGCCCAATGTGTGTAGTGACTGATGTTGCTGTAAGTGCATATGTATCTGGGAGTTAGTGATATGATGTGCATACCTATTGCCATGAGGAGAGTTTAGTTGCATTGGCTATGATATCAGCCAGGATTTCTTTTAAAATTCTATGCTTTGCATTTAAAAGATTACGTGGTTATATCCCTCTGGGCAGTTTCTCCAAATGGTTTAATTTTTTGCATATCATGACAGTTATGATCCTCACTTCTAAGCCGTGGTATGTGGAGTATAATCTCAGTCTTTCAAATGTGCTGCTACTCGTAATGCTCAGAGTAGTACTTGCATCGTGCCAAAGAGAGTCTCCTGCTGGAGTTCCTAAGATGTAACACGTATGGGTAGTCTATCAAGATGTGCTTGGAAATGTTTCATTATCAAGCCTGTGGCACCCAACATGATGGAAAATATTTCTGTATCTCTTTCTATATGGAAGACATTGTATTGTTTAATATAACCCTCCAAATGTCTCTTTAAGGGAAACGTTTGTCTTTAGCTATTCCGTCAATGAAAATTATTAAGTTTAAGAGGTCACTGGATAAATTGTTTGCTTATGCTGCTGCCGTGTAATGGAATGGGTTGCCTGCAGAGATCAGAAAACTTTCACATTATATGAGGTTTCGACAATCATTGAAAACAAATATATTCGGGAGAGTTTTTGTTAGGAATCCCGATTGGGAATAAAATGAAACCGTAAGGGTTGTATTGTATTTTAAATACCCTCTTAACTATTGTAACCCACTTGGAGGTATAGGCACAATATAAATGGATGTATTAAATTAAAATTAAACATCTGTGAAGATATGAGAGTAGGATGTCAAAAGGTGTTTGTGTGTGTATGTATAATGGCTGTGTGGGTTTAAACGGATATGAGTATTGTCAGTCTGTGTCGTCGGCTGTATGCATGTGTGTGTGTGTGTGTGTGTGTGTGTGTGTGTGTGTATCATGACTGTATATGTCAGGCAGTATGAGTACCTGCAGTGTGTATTGTGTGGCTCAGTGTGTGTATATTTGTTGGGAATATCTGTCTATTTCAGCCTATTCTGTGGGAGGTATTTATGTGTCTATCTTGGGTGGTTGTGTATGTTGGGGGGGGGGGGGTGCCTGTCAGGCTTATCAGGCCACTCTATGTGTGGGGGGGATTGTCACATGTATGGCTGGTGCTTCCCTCCAACCTTTCCCTCCTCCTTGCACTCACAATTTGCACACACTCTTCATTCTTCTTCTCCTTTCCCTTACACTCTCACTCCTAGCACTCACCTTACCATCCCTGCCTCCCCTTTGCACTCTTCTTGGATCACCATTCCATGTCCCCCTCTTCTCTCTCCTTGCACTCTCCTTTTTCTATCACTCCTTTCTTGCCTGAACCTCCCCTTCCCACTAATTTCCATGACCTAATGCCTAGGCTAACCATTGTTTCCCTCTATTGACAACAGTACACTCCATGGGGGTAGTCATACATCATCTTCACACAGGCTGTGTCTCCTCTACCTTCAGAAGCCAGGAGTCAGGTCTCTGGCAGCAGTCAGACCTTATCCCCAGGCAGATTGCGGCTCCTCCCTTCTTCTGCCACTGGAAGTCTGGTCCCTGTTGGAGGTCACTGATCTTTGGGTAACAGGGCCCGATTTCTCCACTACCAGTTCACTTTCATCGCCTCCTTCTACCTGCTTGCTGCGTTTGGACAGCCACTTTGAGGCTCCACAGTAGGCATTATAACATTAGGGAAATGCATCCAACAAAAAAAAGTAGATGCCTGCTTATCTTTATAAAATAAGCTTAACATAGGAGCTTTGAAGCATGCTTTAAATAGGCACCCCTTATAAAATTACCTCCTTATTGCCTGCTAATATGAATAGTTTGTTCTCAGCAGGTAAGAATCAACTTTTTCTTTGACTGCTGTCAAGTCACTGCTGACTGCTAGTGACCCAGCAGCCCCTTGGTTTTCTTGGGAAGGTATGACCTGAACTAGATTGCCAGGCCTTTTCTTCCGAGGCAATGGAGAGTAAAGTGACTTGCCCAAGGTCACGAGGAGCACCAGTGGGAATTGAGCCCTGAGCTCTTTGGTGCTAGACTACTCCTCCACTCACAAGAGTAAATATAAAGGGGGTTATTTTAGAAGCCCTATTTGTGCTTTGGCATCTGAAAACAGGCAGAGATGTCCATAGCATGCAGATGTCCCTGCAGCCATTTTAGAAGCCAGTTCTGTGGACGTCCCCAGAGTGAGGATGTCCAAATCTGAATGAGAGCATGGTGTAGAAATGTTCGGAGTATTACCAAGAAACTGGATATCCTCACCTGATTACAGAAATGTCCCGTGCCACATTCAAGTTTGTACCTGTTCCAGGCACAAATAGGCTTGCTTTGCCTGCCAGAAGAAGGTAAACACCTATCCCATATATTTCCCATATTGACAACGAACTCTGCCAGGAAATGGAGGCTCATATTTACAGTTTACCACAACCCTGGACACCCCCATATGCAATCTCGCATGCGCTAGATTCCCCACCCTACTATTTTGTGGGCAGGATGTCTATGTGGACAGGGCTGTGGACATCGAAATCTGGGATGTCTTTGCTTCTAAAATTGGACTGAAACAAACACTCCCAACGTTTTTCTCCACATTTTACCCTGGACAGCCCAGATTGCATTTAGATGTCCTTTCTAAAATTCCACTTAAAATGTAGTATTAAAAACATCATATTAAGTAGCAACAATATAACAAACAACCAACGAAACAAAGATGCAAACACAAACAGAGCCAGCCCATACACTAGAAGGCAGCTTAGGAAGGCCAGCCGGCCCTGGTGGACAGCACGACTCCATTTTGAAAGCGGCAGCACACATAATACTGTATGCTGTCACTTTAAAAATGAAATTGTGCTGCTGCTGCCCCCCACCCCTGACTCCATTGTCTCATCTACTGGCAGAGGGGGGTGGTGGCAGCAGCAGCACAACTCTGTTGTGAAAGTGGCAGCATATATATAGAAGCAGCTCTCAAAACACTGCAAGATGAAAAGTTGGATTGGGGGAGGGGTGTTAGTGGCAGGGGTCGGCAGAAACCTTGGGTCAGCCCTGACCACAATATCCAAAAGACTATAAAATTAATTACATTATAATTACAAATCACATACTAATAAAACCAAAAATTTAGCATTCTCCAAAAACTTTAAAAAGGGTCTTTCTTGTGAAAAGCAAGATAATTACACTCTAATTGGATACAGGTAGATAATTCTATAGTAATGGTCTGACTTTGCTGCCATGAATAAGACTGATCTTGGGTGATCTTAGAAGCTAAGCAGGGTTGGGCATGGCTAGTACTTAGATGGCCTGCCCACTGACTCCCCTAACCTGGATATTCACTTCCATACTGGCGGAAGTGAATATCTGGTTTAGCCTGGATGCCCTGGCAGCCACAGAGGCTACACAGGAAGCAGCGATTTTCATTGCTACCCACAGAGTCTCTGCATCTTAAAGATAGGTGAGATTTTTTCTTGTCTATCTTTAAGGCGCAGAGGGCTACGCTGGTAGCAATGAAAAGCACTGTGACCCATGTAACCCCTTCCTCCATCCCAGAACACCCCTAACACACCCCAATGCTATGCAGATAGCATCTGGTGCATTAGGGACTTAGCCAGGATATTCAAAGGGATATCCCTCCTCTCTTATTTGATCACTACAGGATACCTCTCTTCAGCTTGGCTCTAGTCCTTTACCATTGGGCTCCTCACTGGATATGGTTGGCAGGAATAGTTCCTGGAGAAATGCTTCATTTGTTCAATTGATCATTCCTAGATCCTTCTCTTCAGACCAGCACCAACAGACTCCCCTTTACTGAAAGATCTTAATTATCCTGGTGACTGCTCAGGATAATCCATGTTTTATTTTTGCCCCTTGATTTTGGTAACATTCAGAGGCCCACCCTTTATAGGACCTGAAGCTCACTACTCTTTGGAACTCAGCCTACTTGTTTGGGGGCAGAGAGCCCAGTTAGATCAATCTTACGGCTCTTATCCCTATGCTGCTTCCAGGGCAATTCCACCCCTAAAAGCCTAGTGGTTAGCAGTAGGCTGAGTATCAGGGAAACCAGGGTTCAATTCCCACTTTTGGTTCTTGTGACTTTGGGCAAGTCACTTAACTTTCATTGCCTCGGCTACAAAATTATATTGCAAGCCCTTTGGGGATAGGGAAATATCTGCTGTACCTGAATTTAACTTGCCTTGAATTACTCCTGGAAGGCATGAGCTAAAATCCAAAATTCACCCTATGCTGCAAAGTTTTAGTGACAGACAGATTATAATTGTGTTTCGTTAATACACATTGCATAACTTTTCCAATAACTGAGCCATTGAAAAGCAAAAATGTGAAAGTCAATGCTGACCCAGCCCCTGGGTTTTCTTGGTAAGGTGGGACCAGAAGTAGATTGCCAGGCCTTTCTTCTGCATATTAAGGGTCCGATATTCGAAGACCCTTACATGGGTAACTTCCTTAGCTTTAACGGAGCCGTGAGAAAGGGAAACTCTCCCTTCATGGCTCTGAAAAGCAGCCAGCGCTGAGGGAAATACTTGGAGGGCTCTGCTGGGGAAGCGGGGGGCTGTGGGGCTGTGGGGCATTTCATTCTGCTGCTGCCGCAGTGGCAGTGGCTCCTCTGATCGGGGGGGGGGGGGGGTTGGGGTTTTCTTTCAGTTTACCAGGGCTGGGGAGAGGTGGTAGCATAGGAAATATTAATGAGCTGATGGGGGAGGCTTAGAACTGGAAATGGGCTATGGGGGGGTTAGGACTGGTAATGGGCTATTGGGGGGAAGAACTGAAAATGGGCTGATTGGGAGGGGGGCTAGGACTCATAATGGGCTATCGGGGGTGGCTAGGGCTAGAAATGGGCTTATGGGGGGTTAGAACTGGAAATGGGCTGATGGTGGGGTTAGAATGGAAATAGGTTGATCGAGAGGGGGTTAGAACTGGAAATGGACTGATTGGGAGGGGGGCTAGGAATAGAAATGTATTATTTATTTAGACAAACTTATATACCACCTTATCCTACAATCAAAGTGGTTACATCACATCACAATTGGGTTACATTTAACATTTGGGTGCTTTACAACATTTAACATGAGGGTATTTAACAACATTAAGACAACACAATTTGAGGGTTACATTTATCATTATATTGTCATTGGTTTAGCTGTGTTGGTTAGGTATTGATTTTGCAGGGGTGGTTACGTTGCTATCCCGCTTGGGTGTGGGCTATTGCATGTCTGGTGGGGACTATTGTCAATCTGCTCATATGTTTCTCTGAAGAGCAGGGTTTTAAGGGCCTTGTGGTAGTCTGTGATGTCCTCTAATTCCCTTAGGCACGTTTGGAGGGAGTTCCATAGTGTGGATGCCATTAATGATGGAGCTTTTCTTGACGTATTTTGTTTAGTCTTGTGATATCCTGAAGGTGTGCTGATCATGTTGGTATTGTTGTTCCTTCTTGGTCTATTACTAATGTTTCTTGTTAAGATTTCTTGTAGTTGATCTGCTGAAAGATGGTGGATGATTTTAAAAATGATAAAGATTATTTTAAATTTTGCTCTGGCCACCATTGGGAGCCAGTGTAGTTGCTGTAAGATAGGGGTGATGTGTTCTGATCTTGGCGTGTCAGTGATGATGCGTGCTATAGTGTTTTGCACCATTTGGAGTGGGTGTAAGGTTTGCTGGGGGAGGCCTTGATATAGTGAATTTCCATAATCAAGCAGAGGTGTAATGAGCGCTTGGCACACTGTGCGGAAGTGATCCTGGAAGAGTAGTGGCTTGATCTTGCGTATGGTCCTCAAATGTTGATAGGCCTTGTTTGCGGTTTTGGCGATATGAGATTTCAGGTTCAGAGCTCTATCCATTGTTATGCCCAAGTATCTAACTTAATCTTTGACTATTATGAGTTTGTTTAGAATACTGATATTCTGTGGTGGAATGAAGGTAGGGTTCCTGGTGACGAACATTGCCTCAGTCTTATCGTAGTTGACGTTAGGTTATTGTCTGTGAGCCATATATTCATGTCCTCAAGGTATTTAGTCATTGTTGTGGTGTTAAGTTCTAGTAGGTTGATTGGAGCATACACCATGATGTTGTCAGCATATATGTGATAGAGGAGTTTGTGTTGTCTGATGATGTTGCATATGGGTTGGATGTAAATATTGAAGAGTATAGATGAGCTGATTGGTGGGGTTAGGCCTAGAAATGGGCTGATTAGGGGGGCTAGGACAGGAAATGGACTGATTGGGGGGCTAGGACTGGAAATTGAGGGGGTTAGGACTGGTAATGGGCAGATGGGGGGCTAGCACTGAAAATGAACTAGGACTCATAATGGGCTGATTGGCGGGGCTAGGACTGGAGTGGGCTGATAAGAGGGATAGGACTGGAAATGGGCTGGGACTGGAAATGGGCTAATGGGGGAGGGGAGGAGAGTGCTACTGGCCCTGGAAGAAAACTAGGGGCTAGGACTATAAATGGGCTGACGAGGGAGGATGGTAGAATAGGACTGGAAGGGAGCAGATACTGAGAGGGTCTGCCAGAGGAAGGAAGGGGCAGGAAGGGAGCTGACACGGGGGAAGGAGGGGGCTGGAAAGGAGCTGACACCTGCGATGTACTGAAGGGGGACTGGAAGGGAGCTGGCACTTGGGGATGGGAGTGGTAGGCGATTGGGTAATGGGGAGGAGGCTGGAAGGGAGCTGACATGTGAATGGCACTGGAAGGGGGATGGACAGAGTGTATGGCAACTGGAAGGGAGCTGACTGAGGGGGTGGCACTGAGAGTGGACATCAGCTGATATCTGGGATGGTATTTGGACTAGAAGGGGCTGGACAGTGGGGAAGGAGGGAGACTGGAAGGGAATGGACACCAGTGGCAGTCGTGGGAATCCAAGACGGTTGACATTGGAAGATACTGGGAGGGGAGAACTGGAAAGGTGGCTGATACTGGGGGAGGGTTACTGGAACTGGAAATGGGCTGATGGAAGGAAGTGAAGAAAACAAAAGAGATAAGAAATAGCAGATGGACCATAGACCACAGAAAGAGAGCTAAGAGAAGACAGGAAAGCAGAAGCCTCAGATTGGGACCAGCATGATCAGAGAATAAAATGGTCAGACGACAAAGGTGGAAAAATAATTTTTTTTAATTTTAGTGATTGGACTTTGTGCTATTTTTATATTTTACACAGTATTGGGGAACTGCATCTCTTATTTATCTGATGTTGCACTGGATTTAGTGGCAGTTACAGAAACATGGTTCACAGAAAACCATGACTGGGATGTAAATATACCTGGCTATACTTTATTCAGAAAGTACAGGGTAGGAAGAAGGGGAGGAGGAGTGGCACTATATGTAAAAAATACTATTAAAGCTTTGGAATTACAGAGCTTAAAAGGGAGAGAGGAGGCATTGTGGGTTAAATTAGAAAGAGGGAAAGAGAAATCTATTTGCTATACAGACCTCCCTCACAAGAGGAAGAGGTAGACAAGAGAGTTAATTGAAGCCATATGCAGCATTGCTAGGAAAGGGGAAGTGCTACTGATAGGGGATTTCAATATGCCAGATGTTGATTGGCACATTCCTGCTGCAGTATCATTTAGAAGTAAAGAGATCCTGGATTCTCTACAAGGAGAACTATTCAGGTAATTGGAAACAGACCCCACACGTGAAGGGGCCATACTGGATTTGTTGCTTACCAATGGTGAAAGTGTTTCTGATGTTATAGTGGGAGATCATTTTGCATCCAGTGATCACCAGATGGTGTGGTTCAGTATTAGGACTAGGGCTGTTAGAATCCATTCAAAGGTGAGGGTCTTAGACTTTAGGAAGACTAACTTTGCCAAGATGGGCCAATACCTCAGGGAGTCGTTAGCGGGATGGGAACAGCTGGGGGATGTAGAAAATCAGTGGACAAAACCGAAAGGGGATATTTTAAGGGCAACCAACCTTTTTGTTAAAATGGTAAATAAAGGTAAAAGGAAAAGGAGACCCCTATGGCTTTCGAAAGAAGTAGCTGAAAAAGTGAAGAAAAAGAGGGAGGCCTTCATGAAATACAAGAGATCACAGAGAGAGGAAGACGGGCATCTATATTTGGAAAAACTTAAAGCAGCTAGCAAAGTAGTCAGGAAAGCAACGTTTCAAAAAGAGGAGAAAATAGCCAATGCAATAAAATGGGGGGATAAGACATTTTTCAGATATATTAGTGAGAAGAGGAAGGTCAAAAGTGGCATTGTCAGACTCAAGGGTGAAGGGGAGGAATATGTAGAAGCTGATGAGGATAAAGCGGAATTGCTTAACAAATATTTCTGTTCTGTGTTCACAGATGAAGAACCAGGAGCAGGATCTCAGAAAACACCCACAAACAGAAACAGAAGCGAGGGACATCTTGAACAATTTTCAAAAGACTGCGTTCATGAGAAACTAGCTCAACTTAAAGTAGACAAAGCAATGGGACCGGATGGGATACACCCTAGAATACAAAGGGAATTTGGGCATGTTCTAGTAGCTCCACTGACTGACCTTTTCAATGCCTCTTTAGAGTCAGGAGTGGTGCCAAAAGACTGGAAAGATGCTCATGTGGTGCCTTTACACAAAAGTGGAAGTAAGGATGTGGTTGAAAACTACAGGTCGGTTAGTTTAACTTCGGTGGTGAGTAAATTATTGGAAACGCTGCTGAAAGAGAAAATAGTGAGATTTCTGGAGTCCAGCGGATTACAGCATCCGAGGCAGCATGGATTCACCAGAGGCAGGTCTTTTCAGACAAATCTGATTGATTTCTTTAACTGGGTGACCAGGGAGTTGGACCGAGGGAGAGCCCTAGATGTGGTGTATTTAGATTTCAGTAAAGCCTTTGACACTGTTCCTCACAGGCAACTTATAAACAAACTGAGCACCCTAGGGATGGACCCTAAAGTTACTGCTTGGGTTAGAAATTGGTTGGGTGGGAGGTGACAAAGAGTACAGGTAAATGGAGCTCACTCTGAGGAGAAGGATGTTACCAATGGTGTGCCCCGGGGATCTGTCCTTGGTCCAATTCTTTTTAACATCTTTGTTAGTGATATAGCAGAAGGGCTGTCGGGCAAGGTTTGCCTCTTTGCAGATGATACCAAAATCTGCAAAAGAGTAGACACCCAGGAAGGTATAGATAACATGAGGAGGGATCTAGCTAAGCTTGAAGAATGGTCTAGAATTTGGCAGCTGAGATTTAATGTTAAAAATGTAAGGTCATGCATTTGGGCTGCAGCAATCCAAGGGAGCAATATAGTATAGGGGGTGAAGTACTTTTGTCCACTAAAGAAGAATGGGACCTACGCATGGTTGTGTCTGGTGATCTTAAAGTAGCCAAACAGGTAGAAAAGGCGACGGCAAAAGCTAGAAGAATGCTTGGGTGCATATGGAAAGGAATGGCTAGCAGAAAAAAGGAGGTGATAGTGCCTCTGTATAAGTCTTTGGTGCAACCTCATTTGGAGTATAGTGTATAATTCTGGAGACCGGAGTCGGTGCAGAGGGTGGCTACTAAAATGGTTAGTGGTCTTCATTATAAAGCATATAAGGACAGACTGAAGGATCTTAATATGTGCACCTTAGAGGAAAGGCGGGATAGAGGTGATATGATTGAGATGTTTAAATACCTCCATGGCATAAATGTTCAGGGGGAGAGCCTCTTTCAATTGAAAACAAGTTCTGCTACAAGGGGACATGGGATGAGGGTGAAAGGGGATAGATTTAGGAGTGATATGCGGAAATATTTCTTTACGAAGAGTGGTGGATCCATGGAATAGTCTCCCAGTGGAGGTGGTAGAGATGAGGACAGTAACTGAATTTAAAAAAGCATGGGACAAACACAGAGGATCTCTAAAGGAAAAAAGGGAACTCTTGTAGTTGTTGATATGGAAGGACAGACTAGATAGGCCATGTGGTCTTTTTCTGTCGCCATATTTCTATGTTTCTATGTGGATTCTGGCTTCTTGGAGTTTCAGTTTAAATTTTGTCTACATATTTTTATTTTTACTTTAGATTGTGGTTACTTATTCTGTACTTGGTGAGGGTCGATGTTGTGAGTGTGTGAGTGAGGTCAGGTGTTCTGTTAACATGGAGTTTGTACATAAAGATCTATACTGTACTGTAGTAATATGACTTGTTCAGCTTTTCAAATAGGTGTATGGATGTTCCAGGGTCCACTGTAGTATTTACAGTGACACTTTTTTTGGATGGGCTCCTTATGTGAATTTTGGAAGCGTGTGCTGATATGGTATGGTATAGTAGGTTTGCTCTTTGTTGTAGGATTTTGTATTAGTTCACAATATGCCTGCTACTGGAGAATAGTGGTTGTTGTTCTAAGTGAGATGATCAGAATCAGATTATTATTTTTTTTTTTTTAAATATTGAGCGTTCTGTGGGTGAAAGTCCTGGTTCTGCTCTGCACCTACTGTGGATGCAAAATATATATTGAAAAAGAAAAAGCAAGAACCATAATGCAGCTTATAACAACAACATAAAAATGAGTTATAATTTAGTTTTATAAACTGTGCTGTTGGTTCTTGCTTTCTTTTAGCTCCTTGGTGTGCAAACAGAACCATACCTGTTCCCTGTAAGTATTAGTGTATGTGTCTCATATCCCCATGTGTTAAATGTATCCCCCAATTGTGTTGTGACCGCTTTGATTGAAGGATAAGGCGGTATACAAAACTGTCTAAATAAATAAATACCTCGACCTGTGCAAGCGGTGCAGCCACACATGGCACAAAGGCTTGGGGGGGCACATTTCGGCTGTCTGCTGTTGCCCTGCTGCTGCTGGCAGGACAATAGCAGACAGCCAAAATGCGCTCCCCAAGCCTTTTCGCAGCACTTTAAGCAAGTCTGGTCCCTCCCTCCTCCAACGCGATGTCCGAGCAGGGAGGGACATATCTGCTTGAAGTGCCGGCGCCTTTCAGATCGGGTGCATGCCCCCCTCCTCCTCCCCATACCTACGTTCAGTGCTGCCTGCTCTTTCCCTGCTGCCTGCGCCACTGTGAAAAAAACAGAGGGTGGCAGCAGCAGGGAAAGAGCAGGCAGTGCTGGATGGAGGTATGGGGGGAGAGGGGGCGTGCATCCAAGTGTGAGAGTAGAGCAGAGGTACTCAAATCCAGTCCTGGAGGGCCGCAAACCAGTCAGGTTTTTGGGATATCCCTAATGAATATGCATGAGATAGATTCAAATACAATGGAGGCAGAGCATGGAAATATATCTCATGCATATTCATTAGGGATATCCCAAAACCTTGACTGGTTTGCGGCCCTCCAGGACTGGATTTGAGTATCTCTGGAGTAGAGGATGCTCTTGCTGTGGGTTGGTTGTGGTGGATGTACTGTAGCAGCGAAGTGCAGACAATGAATAAATCCAGGAGTCAATTTACAGGGTCCAAGCCAATTTATTGTGCACAAGGCCCAGTTAGTCAAGCTTCAAAAAGGACTGAGCAAAGTTCTTACAGAGACATATTCATTAGAATATGTAGCAGCGAAGTGCAGACAATGAATAAATCCAGGAGTCAATTTACAGGGTCCAAGCCAATTTATTGTGCACAAGGCCCAGTTAGTCAAGCTTCAAAAAGGACTGAGCAAAGTTCTTACAGAGACATATTCATTTATACATTTCTTTACAGTTTGATACATGCAGACTTTCTATTGGCCCCAACGCCCCCTGCGTTTGTCCAATCAGAGATCCCTCCTGCAAAGTTCTTACAGAGACATATTCATTTATACATTTTTTTTCAGTTTGATACATGCAGACTTTCTATTGGCCCCAACGCCCCCTGTGTTTGTCCAATTGGAGATCCCTCCTGGGCCTAGCACCCCGCTCCCTCCTCTAGGACTGTTCTAACAATGGTACAATTTCTAGGTTTGGATACTTCTCTACTGCAAGGTTGTTTCTGGCTCTAGGAATGCATGTATTGAAACATTTCTATCTTCACAGCACAAGAGAATAATGAAAGATTTATGCATTCATGAAAAACATCTTATTAAGCAGTTTAAAACAGTTTTCTCAAACTTTTACAGATTTTGGTTCTTTACTGAGATGGGGGTTGGAATCATGGCCTAACTTACAGGCCTTTCATATTTGCAGGCTATCGTAGGCCATAGCCTGCCACATTCCCCCCTTTGATTATTCTCACCCGCTAGTGAGAAAGGGTGAGAATTAAATCACATATTAAACTTGTATAACAGCATCATCTTGGGATATTGGGGAATATTGCCACATAGCTAATATTTTCGTAGCTGCCTTCCGTTCTACAGTGTTATCAATAACTGAGGTTATCATGCGTAAGCAAAGGGGTAGGAGACATGGGAGCAACAAGCATACAGCTAATATGAGTAATACAATAAACACAAGGGTCTTCAGACCCCCTAACTAAAAAAAATGCTGAATCAAACCACCCATCAAGCCTCAGGCCATGCCAGGTCTGGACAGGCACATATGCTTGTGTGCGCATTTGAGTAGCTATATCTTCAACAACATGTACATTATTATCAATCTGCAAACAACAGTTGGTTAAATTCAATTTGACATGGATGAAGTGGATGAAGACTAGGCCAGACAGGGGCCCAAGTTCACCCTGGGTTCACTGACTATTACCGCCCAGTACAAGATTAAAGGCGGGTAAATGATGCAGTTGAAACTATACACCCAGTGTTACCAAATCCTTATACTCTCTTGGGACTGATCCCCGCTGAGGCTACTCATTTCACCGTCCTGGACCTGAAAGATGCCTTTTTCTGCATACGCCTAGCCCCCACCAGTCAACTCTTGTTTGCTTTTGAATGGCAAGACCCCACAACAGGAAGGCGGGGCCAGCTTACCTGGACTCGATTACCTCAAGGATTCAAGAATTCACCTACTCTCTTCAGTGCTGCCCTGAATCAAGATCTTTCAAGTTACTCAGTGAACCCAGGACAAAGGGTTCTCCTTCAATATGTGGATGACCTGCTCATAGCCACCAATTCAGAAAGTGAATGTCTACAAGCCACCAGTGAACTTCTGTACCTTCTGAATGAGGCTGGATACAAAGTCTCAAGAGCCAACGCGCAACTATGTCAAACTAAAGTTAAATATCTAGGGTTCCAGTTGTCCAGTGGAATTCGACGCTTGGGACCTGAACGCAAAGAAGCTGTAGGCAGTATTCCCACTCCAACCACCAGGAGGCAAGTAAGAGCCTTCCTGGGGGCCACAGGATACTGTCGCATATGGATCCCCAATTTTGCACTGCTAGCAAAACCATTGTATCAGGTTACCAAAGGAATGGAAAAGTCTCCACTGGAGTGGGGACCTGAACAGGATGTAGCATTCCAATCTCTGTAAAACGCTCTGATGTCATCACCAGCTCTGGGTCTCCCAGATGTCCAGAAGCCTTTCCATCTCTACGTCCATGAGTCACAAGGAAATGCTCTAGGGGTACTGACTCAATCTCTTGGATCTTGGCAACGGCCAGTAGCCTACTTGTCAAAACAGTTGGATGTGGTAGCAAGAGGTTGGCCCCCTTGTTTGAGAGCTGTTGCAGCAACAGCCCTTTTAGTGAGCGAAGCAGACAAGCTCACTCTGGGACAGAATCTTCAAGTGACTGTGCCGCATTCTGTCCTGACCCTCATGGAACACAAAGGAAGTTTCTGGCTAATGAATTCATGAATGTTGAAATATCAGAGTATGCTGTGCAAAAACCCCCAAATACAGTTAAAAGTTCAGACAGGAGCCCTAGTAGTGAGATGCAAAAATGGGATCTTAGGGCTCCTTAAATCTTGTACTGGGCGGGATAGTGTTCTTCAAAGAGGAGTGTTTTGAGATGCTTTTTGAAGAGGGTATGGGATTGGATACAGCTTAAATCAGATATTGTAATCCACTCTGTACTCTTAGATAGGAAAAGAGTCGAATATAAATGATTTAAATTAAATTAAATGTATAAATGAGATGGTCAAGCAGGTCACAAACATAATGATTTGAAATGCCTGATTTGGATGTTTCAAATTATACACAGATATTCAGTGGTACTACCTAAACTGATAGTG
This sequence comes from Ichthyophis bannanicus, assembly GCA_033557465.1. Lineage (NCBI taxonomy): Eukaryota > Metazoa > Chordata > Amphibia > Gymnophiona > Ichthyophiidae > Ichthyophis > Ichthyophis bannanicus. Next base: position 325,224,809 of record CM066038.1, on the reverse strand, counting down.
TCAGGGGCGGCCCAAGGGGGGTGCAGGGCCATGTACAGAGATTCATTGCGGGGACTCATTTGCATAAGGAACCTCATTTGCATAAATATTTGCATAATGTTAACGTGTGCTTTTAGTAAACATGCCTCTTAATGAGTGTCTGTATAAAGAAAGACTACCAGATTTCTACATTATTATATTCCAGTGCCAACCACCAGGCCCATTAGGAAGCACTATAAACAATGACCATTTAGAACCCATAGCAAACCCACCGTATCATAACAGCACTAACAGGACTCATAAAACACCAAACCCTACCTATCAAAAAGGCAACACTGCAAATATTAAACCAATACATCTCAGAGAATACCAATACATCTCACTGGGGGAAGAGAACAAGTGGGACTGTCAAATAGAAACTACATAAATAGAATACCTCAGCTTGGTTACACATGCAGAACATGGATTGTCACCACACAAAGAACAAGGGATCACAATTTAGAAATAGGAAGATAATAATTAAATTGGGAACCTCAAAAGCCAAACATGAAATTTACAATACTGGAGAAATAAAATTATAAATGATTTTCCTCTTGCACTAAACAAAAAGATGCTAGCGATACACATTTCCCAGACCTGGCATATTCCAGTTAATAAATTCAAAATAAAAAGTATTTTTCTACCTTTTGTTTGGGCATTTTATTTTTCAGTTGCAATTGCTCCAGTCACTTTCTTCTGGTTTCTTCATGTCTTCTGCAAGCTGTCCATTTGTCCTTTCTTCTCTCTTCTAGATTTTTTCCATTCTCTCTCTATATCTGCTTTAACATACTGATCTTTCCCCTTTTGCTCTTTCCCCCTTTTCTTTCTTTATTCCTTTATCATCCACTCAAATTTCACCCTTCTATCCTCAATCCCCACTTACTCTCCCAATACCCGGTCAATCGTAGATTTTTCTTCCCTCCCACACAAAATATCTTTCCCCCTCTACATCCGCATTCCCTATCCCCTTCTAGTCCTCCCCCAAAATCAGCTCCCTTCTAGTTCTAGACCCACCCAGCATCCGCTCTCTTCTAGTCCCATTCTCCCATGCCCCAGCATCAGCCCAATTCCAGTCCTAGCCCCCAGGGGCGGCTCAAGGCAATCTGCTGCCTGAGGCAAAGGATGAGATCCCCCCGGTAGAGGGGGCGGGGCTGTTTCAAAACTCCAATCAGGGACTGAACCAAACCAAAAAGCTGATTAGATTATATGGAGGAAATGCAAGATGTTTGCATACCAAGGAACTAAAAGAGAGCGAGACCCACAGAACAGTTTATAAAGCTAAATTATAACTCATTTTTATTTTGTTGTTATAAATTGCATTATGGTAATTGTTTTTTCTTTTTCAAAATATATTTTGCATCCACAGAATCCCCTTCAACAGTGGTTGCAGAGCAGAAACAGGACATTCACCCACAGAACTCAATACCTTAAAAAAAAAATCAAATTCTGATCATCTCACTAACAACAACAACAAACATTCTCCAGTACCAGGCATATTGTGAACTAATACAAAACCCTACAACAAAGTCACTGAGTATCTATAGAACAAATCTACCATACCATATCAGCACCAACTTCCAAAACTCACATAAGGAGCCCACCAAAAAAAGCATCACTGTAAATACTACAGTGGGCCCTGGAACATCCATACATCTATTTGAAAAGCTGAACAAGTCAAATTACTACAGTACAGTATATATCTTTATGCACAAACTGTGCTTGCACGTGGCCTTGCCCGGTGCAGTGACAGCCAACAGGGTATACGGGCTGGCAGTGGTAATGGCCTTGTAGGTGTAGCAAGGGTGGGGGTTGGGTGCGGTGGGGCACACCTATTAACCAGTATGTGTGGGCACTGTGTTGGCCCATATTCTGTGTCTGGCCCAAGCATGTTTGCTAGGTAAATAAAGTTTTATGCTGTTCTACATGTGTGCCTCGTGTGCCTATGTGGCTGTTGCACACAACAACCCTGACCAATAATGGCCCTGGTCACCTGGGCTCAGTCACACACTCAGAACACAGACCCTCACCAAGTACAGAATAAGTGACTTACAATCTAAAGTAAAAATAAAAATATGTAAACAAAATTTAAACTGAAACCCCAAGCCAGACTCCTCAAACTGTGCAACATCAGATAAATAAGATATGCAGTTCTCCCATACAGTGTAAACTATAAAGATAACACAAAGTCCAACCATTAAAATGAAATAAAGTTATTTTTTCTACCTTTGTTGTTTGACCATTTTATTCTCTGATCATGATGGTCCCGATCTGAGGCTTTTGCTTTCCTGTCTTCTCTTGGCTCTCTTTCTGTGGTCTATGGTCCATCTGCCATTTCTTATCTCTTCTTTTGTTTTCTTCACTTCTTTCCATCAGCCTATTTCCAGTCCCAGTAACCCTTCCCAGTATCAGCCCTTTCCAGTCCTCCCTCCCAGTACTTTCCAATGTCAACTTGCATTCCCATGACTGCCACTGGTGTCCATTCCCTTCCAGTCCCCCTCCTTCCCCACTGTCCAGTCCCTTCTAGTCCAAATACCATGGCAGCCTCTCTCAGCATCCACTCCCTTCCAGTTCCATTCTCCCATCCCCTCGCATCAGCCCATTTGTAGCCCTAGCCCCCAGTTTTTTTCCAGGGCCAGCAGCTCTATCCTCTCCTCTCCACCATCAGCCCATTCCCAGTCGAAGCCCCCCCAATCAGCTCACTTCCAGTGCTAGTCCCCCCTCAACTCCATTACCAGTGCTAGCCTCCCCTAATCAGCCCATTACCAGTCCTACCCCCCATCAGCCCATTACCAGTCCTAGCCTCCACTAATTAGCCCATTTCCAGTCCTAGCCCCCCCAATCAACTCATTTCCAATGCTAGTCTCCCATCAGTCCATTACCAGTCCTACCCCACCCCATCAGCCCATTACCAGTCCTAGCCTCCCCTAATCAGCTCATTTCCAGTGCTAGTCACTCACCTTTTTTTCTCCATGTTGTCCTCCTCCTGTCCCAATTCCCTCCACCTGCACCTCTCATCTGGCAGCAACAGGGGCACTCCGGCTGTTTTAATTTTAGATTTTTCCACCTCTGCCTTGCCTCTGCCTTCCCGCCATTTTTTTTCCTTGAGAAATGCTTGCAGCAAAAAAAAAAAAAGTGGCGGTAAGGCAGAGGCAGGGCAGAGGTGGAAAAATCTAAAATTAAAGCAACCAGAGTGCTGCTGCTGCCGCACAAATATGCCTGATCACTTGCAGTTGCAAGCGATCAGGCTGATTTGTCCGACACTGGCGGCATTCCGACTCTGTTTGAATTTTAGATTTTGCAGCCTCTGGCCTGCCTCTGCCTTCCCACGTGAGAAATCAGAGGCAGGCCAGAGGCTGCAAAATCTAAAATTAAAACAGATCTGGATGGCCGGTGTCAGGAGTGCTGCCCCCGTCGGAGTGCCGCCAGAGGCAATCGCCTCAGGTGGCCTAATAGAAGAACCGCCCCTGCTAGCCCCCATATGATCCTTTCCAGTCCCATTCCATCCCCCCATCAGCCCATTTCCAGTTCAAGCTCCCCCCATCAGCCAATTTCCAATCCTAGCCCCCCCCATCAGCCCATTACCAGTCCAAGCTCCCCCAGATCAACCCATTTCCAGTCTTAGACCCCCATTTCCAGTCCAAGCTCTCCCTTATCAGCCCGTTTCCAATCCTATCCCTCCATCAGTCATTTCCAGTCCTATTTCAGCCCCCATCAGCCAATTTCCAGTCGTAGCCCAGCCCCCTATCAGCTCATTCCAGTTCTAGCCCCCCCCACCATCAGCCCATTTCCAGTCCCAGCTTACCCTCCCATCTGCCCATTTCCAGTCCTATGCTAACTCGCCCACCCGCCAAAGAGCCCTGCGGCCATCTAAGGAGCTTCAGATGGAGCCAGGGAAGCCCACGTGAGGCCCCGGCTCCCTCTGCACAGCTGCCAGCATGAATAGTGTTTTCCCTCGTGTTGGCGGCTGTTACTGTGACATGCATTGAATGCCGGGAAAGGTTAAAGGGGCATTTCACGGCACTCGCGTGCTTCACAATAACAGCTGTCAGCGTGAGGGAAAACACTCGTCATGCTGGCAGCTGCGCAGAGGGAGCCGGGGTATCATGTGGGTTTCCCCAGCTCCCTCTGAAGCCGTCCATTTGTGCGAGAATGAAATTCACGCAGGGCCACCTGAAGCACGGGGTCCTGTGCGAACAACATTCTCGCACAATGGACGATAGTTTTGTTGAATAGAAATTTTAAACCACAGCCAGGACAGTCGAAACTTGCAATTCATTGCTCGAATTTTGGAATGCAGAAATCTGCTTCAAGAAAGATGTTGAAGGTTGTGACTCCAATGGGAAGAGCTAATCTATGTCTTTAGGATCTTTACTGCCTATACTCTGATGGAGTATGAAAGCTGGTTGTTGTTTGTAAATGGCACTGTGCCATGGAGCCTTACAGTAACAGGGTCGCCAACCAGTCCGTTTATGTAGGGGATAGGACATATTTTGATAAAAATTGCCTATCCATTTGCATTCAGCATGGAAACTACCATTACTTTTCAGTCACAGCACTCTTCTGTATACAATCATATGATTCAGAATGCTAGAGTTGAACATTCTCTTAATTTCCTGATTGTAAGCAGATCTTTATCTCTTCCAGCATTCCTAAGATCTTCTTGTATCTGATATGTACAATACTGGGATATGTGGCTATGAACCAGATTTTTCTGATGAGTAAACCTTATTTGAGAAGCACCAGGTAAAGTCCACTTTTCAATGATCTCCCAAAGTGAAAGGAATGCATAGTTGTCAATTGACTTCATTTCTACTGTTTCAGTTCTGGGTTAATTTCACTCTATGAATGTGCTTGTCATCCTGCTTCTGTGTGGCAAGTAAGAAGATAATAAATGCAATGGGCTAAAACTGGGACTGGATCAGTCTCATCCACTGAAATATAACCAGTTTTTCAGTACAAAATGATAGAACAGAGCAATCCAGCAAATATTATCTATTATTGCAATTGCCTGAAAACTGCTATTAGGATGTCTCCTTGGTATTAACAGTTCCTTAGTAATCACTTGGTTTGCAGCTTGTCGTGCTGTGAGGGCTTGTGTGCATCAGTGATGCTGAGAGCTAAACTATCGGTAGTTTAACTACTGGCAGGGTCTCCCAAGATGGACAGGTCTCAGCTGAGGTGCCAGACCAAGACAAACTACCCATCTGGGCAGCAGCAGAATGGGATAGTGTTGACGGTGGAGGATCACATTTCTGTGACAACGGCAACACCACCAAACTTAAACTGCGCGGAAGAAAGGCCCGGCAATCTACTTCTGTATCTTGCCATGAAAACCCAATGGATAGTTACAACAAGACAAATTGTGCTATAGTGCTGGAAGATGAGACCCCCAGGTCGGAAGGCACTCAACTAGCTACTGGGGAGGAGCTGACTTTTCAGAGTAAAGCTAGCATTTATGATGTGGTTGGATCAAAGCCCTTGGGATGTCTGACTGCTGATGTAGCTGCGCATGAAATGAGAGTCAGAAGCTGTAAATATGTCTTACACATTGGAACATGGAACGTAGGAAGCATGAACCAAGGGAAGTTGGAGATGGTTAAGAATGAAATGGAATGTGTACAACTTGATCTGTTGGGTGTCAGCGAACTGAAATGGACTGTCATCTGGCACTTTGCATCAGATGATCACATGGTCTACTATCCTGGAAATGAAAGACAAAGAAGAAATGGTGTTGCATTTATAATAAAGAAGAAACTTGCAAGAACTGTAATGAAATACAATGCAGTCAGCGAACGCTTAATCTCTGTTCGTCTACGAGGAATGCCTATCAACACAACTATAATTCAAGTATATGCCCCAACAACAGCTGCAGAAGAGAATGAATTTGAAGTGTTCTATGAACAAGTACAAGCTGAAATTGACAGAACATGCAAACAGGATATCCTGATAGTCATGGGTGACTGGAACGCAAAAAATTGGCAACAAAGAAGAAGGCAAAGTAGTTGGAAAATATGGACTTGGCAACAGAAACGAAGATGGAGAAAGACTGATAGAATTCTGTAAAACCAACGATTTATTCATCTTAAACACCTTCTTCCAGCAACACAAGCGGCGACTGTACACATGGACTTCACCCAATGGATTGTATAAAAATCAAATTGACTGCATCTGTGGAAGTCAACGATGGAAAAGCTCTGTAACATCAACAAAGACAAAACCTGGAGCTGACTGTGGTGCATATCATCAACTACTAGTATGCAAACTCAAGCTAAAGTTGAAAAAGAGCAAACCACTCAGGAATGCAGCAAAATATGACCTTGAGAATATACCACTGCAATTTAAAGACTGCCTGCAAAATCGATTTGCTGCTTTAGATACAAATGACAGAGCTCCAGAAGAGTTATGGAATGACATCAAGAAGGTTGTGTTGGAAGAAAGCAAGAAGTCTCTATAAAAGGTGAAAAAGCAAAAACAGCCAAAATGGATGACGGAAGAAACTCTAAAAATTGCCCAGAAACACAGAGAAGCTAAAGCCAGAGGAGAAAGAAAGACAATCCCAGAACTCAACAGAGATTTCCAACGTGCAGCAAGACAGGACAAGGAAAAGTACTACAATGACGCATGCAAGGAAATAGAAGCAGAAACTCTTAGCGGAAGAACAAAATCGGCTTTCCTAAAGCTACGAGAGTTAAAGAAAAAGTTCCAGCCTCGAATTGGAATGTTACAAGATGTTCAAGGTTCTATGTTGAATGATGCTGAGAAGATCAAGAAAAGGTGGAAGGAATATACAGAGTTGTTGTTATATGATAAAGATCAAGTGGACCAACAGCCGTTTCAACCTGTACCTTATGATCGGGAACCATTGGTGATGAAAGAAGAAGTTGAAGCAGCATTGAAAGCCTTATCAAAGAACAAAGCACCAGGCATTGATAACATTCCCATAGAAGTATTACAGCAATTTGATGCAACTGTTACCGTACTTACAAGGCTCTGCCAAGAAATATGGAAGACAACATCATGGCCAACTGACTGGAAAAGATCTGTGTTTATACCAATACTAAAGAAAGGTGATCCAACTGACTGTGGAAATTATCGCACAATTGCTCTGATCCCACATGCCAGCAAGATTCTACTGAAGATTATTCAAAAGAGACTACAACCATACCTGGAACAAGAACTACCTGAAGTGCAAGTAGGGTTCAGGAAAGGACGAGGAATGAGAGACATCATTGCGTATGTGAGATGGATCCTTGAAAAGACTAAAGAATACCAAAAGGATATCTATTTGTGCTTTATCATCTATAGCAAGGCTTTTGACTGTGTAAACCATGAGAAACTCTGGGCCACATTACGAAGCATGGGTATACCAGAACACCTGATCGTTCTCTTGTGCAATCTGTACATTGATCAAGTAGCAACAGTTTGATTGGAACAAGGAGAAACAGAATGGTTTAAAATAAGCAAAGGTGTAAGACAAGGCTGCATACTTTTCCCCTACCTGTTTAATTTATATGCAGAACAAATCATTAGAGAAGCAGGATTGTATGAAGACAACAGAGGTATGAAGATTGGTGGAAGACTCATCAACAACCTTCGCTATGCTGATGATACCACATTACTGGCTGAAAGTGAAGATGATCTGAAACATTTGCTTCTTACAATCAAAGAACATGGTCTCAAAATGGGCCTGCACCTTAATGTAAAGAAGACAAAGATCATGACAACTGGCATAATCAACAGCTTCATCATTGAAGGAGAAGATCAACTATCAATAAAGAAGCAACAAGCAGTCAAGAAATCAGATGACGCATTGCTCTTGGTAGAATGGCTATGAAAGACCTAGATAAGATTCTCAAGAGCAGAGATGTCTCTTTCCATACAAAGATTCGACTTGTTCAAGCCATGGTATTTTCAATAACATCATATGGATTTGAAAGCTGGACAGTGAAAAAGATAGACAGGAAGAAAATTGATGCCTTTGAATTATGGTGCTGGCGGCGAATACTGTGTATACCATGGAATGCCCGAAGAACAAACCAGTTGGTACTAGAGGAGATCAAACCTAAGCTTTCTTTAGAGGCTCAGATGACAAGACTTCGACTTTCATACTTTGGACACATCATGCGAAGAGAGAGATCATTAGAGAAAGACATCATGCTTGGCAAGATAGAAGGTCAACGCAAAAAAGGAAGGCCAGCAATGAGATGGATCGATACAATAACAGCAGCTACGGGTACCAGTCTGTTAACAACGAGCTGCCTGACTGAAGACTGAACACAATTTAGGATAGCTATCCAGAGGGTTGCCATGAGTCGACTCCGACTCGACGGCACTTAACAACATCAACAGTAATCAAAAGCCTATTGGGATGCCTCGTGCAGTTGAATTAACACTAGAAGCCCCAAAAGGAATTTTACCTTGAAACCCCAAAGTGTGTCAATTAACGCATTATCACGACGATTGCCTTTAGCATGAAATGCAGATGTGAAGTTAATGTGAAGTTACTTATTGTTAAATACGTGCAGTATGTGATGTTATTACATGCCATCATCGTGTGTTTATTGTTTGTAATGTCGGAGTAAAACTGTAAACAGTGATTGAGATGCGCCACCTAGTGGAAACATGAATTTATAGCTAGAAGCCCCAAAGTACGTCAATTGACGCATCCAAGACAATTGAGTGTGTCAATTGACGTACTTTGGGGCTTCTAGGTATAAATTCATTTTCCCGCTAGGTGGTGCATCTGTTATTAATTTTCGATGCACATATGTGAACATCTTGACCTTGCTAACAAAGTCATGGAACATGACTGACATGGTTCTAGCAGTGGTGCTGGTATACATCTTCGAAGATGCATTTGCGTCAATTGATGCACTTTGGGGCTTCTAGTGTTAAACCATGTAGCTCATATCTGCTCAATCAACTGGTTTGCTTCACTTTGCACAATCACAAATACTTTTCAGAGATAATAGAACTCAAAGTTCAGAATGTGATTTTTCTTCAGTTTATGGAGATAGCCCAAGTTTCCTGATGTTTCCAGGAGACTCCTGGGCTGTCTTTGCTCTTATTACCTCCCAGTCCACTACTTTAGATCTCAAGACTAGCAATAAGGGATATATAAGAACATAAGATATGCCATACTGGGTCAGACCAAGGTCCATCAAGCCCAATATCCTGTTTCCAACAGTGGCCAATCAAGGTCACAAGTACCTAGCAGTTTCCCCAAAAGACCCACTGGTTCCACAATGCTTGTATTGGGGTAAGCAATGGATTTCCTGGGTCCTCTTTAATAATGGTTTATGGACCTTTCCTCCAGGAACTTGTCTAAATCTTTTTTAAACCCAGCTACACTAACAGCTTTTACTACATCCTCCGGTAACAAATTCCAGAGTTTATTATGCATTGAGTGAAAAAATATTGTCTCTTATTAATCATAAAGAAGTTACACTGTAGCTTTATTGCATGTCCCCTAGTCTTTCTACTTTTTGATGGCATAAACAATCAATCTATGTTTATCCATTCCATTCCATTCATAATTTATAGACCTCTATGATATCGCCCCTCTGTCAACTCTTTTCCAGGTTGAAGAGCCCTAACCTTTTAAGCCTCTCCTCATAGGAGCATCCTTCCATTCCCTTTACAATTTTGGTAGCTCTTCTCTGCATCTTTTCTAATTCCACTATATCATTTTTAAGATATGGTGACCAGAACTGCACACAATATTCAAGGTGCAGTCACACCATGAAACAATACAGAGGCATTAAAATATTTATTTATTTATTTAACTATTTCTTTTATACCGCCCCTTCCAGAGATCAAGGGCGGTTTACATATAACAGATTAACAGTCTTGTACACAATTTGTATACATTTTACATAGAACAGTAGAAATCAACTATTTACATTGAACAGTAAGTATAAACTTTGTAGGTATTGTAACAAAAAACAACTTGAAGGTATTAAAGCAAAATCTTTGTAGGTATTAAAGCAAACATATCAAACTTTGTACAAAAGTATATTTACATCGTGTAGTGTGTGTGGTGTATGGGGTAGAGATTGGCGTAGGTGCTGGAATTTAGTTCCTTTTATTTTTGTCATCTTTGGGGCGTGTGTGGGGGGGACAGGCTTGTGGTTACATTGTTGGGGTTAAGGGAGTTTGTGCATGGGTGCCCACATTTGTGGTAGAGCTGGCTTTGGGGGAGTAGGGGATTTCGAAGTGTTCAGTGAACAGGTAGGTCTTTAATTCTTTTCTGAATTGGATGAGGTCTCTTATGGTGCGAAGTTCAATAGGGAGGTCGTTCCAGAGTGTAGGAGCAGTGAATGAGAATGCTCTAGAGCTAGTGGTATTCTTGGTTTTACAGATGGCTTTAGGTATGATGAGGGAGTGGGCTGCGTTTTGTCTGAGGGTCCTTGTCGATGTTGGAGATTGCAGTAATGTGGTTAAGTGTGAGGGGGCTATGTCGTTTATGAGTTTATAGGTTGTTAGGATAATTTTGTATTTGATTCGGCTGTTTATAGGAAGCCAGTGGAGTTCCAGCAGTATTGGGGTTACGTGGTCTGTTAGGCGGGCTTTAGCAAATATCCTTTGTTTTATTCTCCATTCCTTTCCTTATGATTCCTAGCATTCTATTTGCCTTCTTGGCTGCCACTGTACACTGGGCAGAGGATTTCAATATGTTATCCACAATGACTCCTAAATCTTTTTCCTGAGTGGTGGTTCCTAATATGGAACCTTGCATCGTTTAACCATAGTTTGGGTTGTTCTTTCCTAGGTGCATAACTTTGCACTTCTCTACATTAAGTTTCATTTGCCATTTGGATGCCCATTCTTCCAATTTATGAAGATCCTCTTGCACATTTTCACAATTCTCTTGGATTTTAACAACTTAGAATAATTTTGTGTCATCTGCAGATTTGATTACCTCACTCATTATTCCCATTTTCAGGTCATTTATGTTAAAAAGCAGAGGACCCAGCACAGATCCCTGGGGTACTCCACTATTCACCTTTCTTCATTGGGAAAATTGGCTATTTAGCCCTACCCTCTGCTTTCTATCTTTTAGCCATTTCCTGATCCACAGTAGTACACTGCCTCCTATCTCATGACTTCTTAATTTTGCCAAGAGTTTCTCCTGAGGGTGCTTGTCAAAGGCTTTCTGAAAATCCAAAAACATTATATCGACCGGCTCACCTTTGTCTACCTGTTTATTCACACCTTGAAAAAAACATAACAGGTCAGTGAACTTAATGGCGGCGAGGTAATCGGGCTCCGCCGTCAAAGCCTGACAAAAGGTGTTAAAAAGCCCCTAAAAGAGGCGAGACAGAGTGGAAATGCAGAGGCACTAACCGCAGAGTACACCAAATATATGCGGAAGGAAGAGCAGCCCGAGATCGGCTCTTAAAACAAGCCGATCGGTGGAGAGCTGAACCGGCACGGGGTGTCGCGTGGTCGGTTTGTGTGGAGGACAGAGAAGCCCGGGTGACAACACGCTCAGTAAGAAAGACGGAGAGTACAAGCGGCGTGCTCAATACCCCTGAGAGAGGCAAACTAAGGGGGGCAGAAGTGGAGAATTCTTTTAAAAAGGAGAAGGAGGCAGAGTGAGGTGAGGAGCCAGCAAATCCGGCGGGCGGAGTCTGCAGCCACGGGATCGCAAAGGAGGGCAAGTGGTGCAGGGAAGCGATGGCCCGAAATCAGCGGAGAGTGTGTGATCGGCACAGCAGCTGGCGAAGTGAAGCAGCAGTGGAGAAGAGAACAGACAGAATGGAGGCAGAAGAGAATTAAAAGGAAGATACTCCTAATGACCAGGCACAGGAAGAGTATATAACGATTTAAAAATATTCAAAAACATCTTTATTGACAACAGCTTACAAAATAACACAAGGCCCAGCCACACACAAGGATACAAAAAAAAACCGGCTTCTCCTATTGTGAGGCAATAAAGGGAGAAAAAAGCCCATCATAAAGCAGGAAGAGGGGGCAGGAAATAGCGGCTTGGGCACAAGGAGACTGTAAATTTCAGACGGCCCGAAGGGGCTACGAGAGGTGACAAAAGGCAAGTTGGATAAGTCTAAAGGAGGACCAACTACAAAAAAGAAACTGGCAGAACTCAGATCTCCATATACTACTTCGTGAGGAGGTAAGGAAGGGGAGAAGGAGGGCAAAGTGCTGGCGGAGCAGGAGACTGAGCCAGAGGAGGAGATGGAGAGTCCCTGGGGCCCGGGAGTAGCTGATATGATTAAGACATGGTTGAATGAGCTGAAAGAAGAATTAAAAGTGGAAACTGGCGGAGTTAAAAATGAATTAAAAGAGACATTACAATCTCTCAGACAAGACATAGCGGACCTGGGATCCCGGGTAGAGGAAACAGAAACTCAGCTGGAACAACACAGAGAAGCAATGGACAATCTTCAAAAAGGCTGGGAGGAGTTAAAGCAAGCCCATGAGGAATTAAAAGAGAAGACGGAGGATCTGTAAGAGTGGTCAAGGAGAAGCAATATAAGACTGAGAAGAGTGCCAGAGGACCCCAAGTATAAAAATTGTGAAGTGGTTACCATAAAAGTGTTCGAAGCACTGCTACAAGCGGCAGCTTTCAAAGAGAGTGGAGTAGGTGAACAACTGCAAATTGAGCGGGCACATAGGGGACTAGGGCCAATAAGAGACAACTGACCAAGGGATATCGTGGTATGCCTAAGATCCTTTAAAAGTAAAGAAAACCTATTGAAAGCAGCATGGAAGCTGGGACATTTCAAATGGGAAGGGCACGTGGTGGAGCTGTTCCAGGATCTCTCCTTAGGCATGTTGCAGCGTCGGAGAGAGATGAAGGAAGTCACGGCTTATCTGAAGAGGGAGGAGGTGAGATACAGATGGCTGTACCCATTTGGCCTTTTAATTACAGCAAATGGTATCTCGCGGAAAGTTAAGACATGCAAGGAAGCCTGGGGGGTGCTCGGAGATATGGGATTAACTAATCTACCAAATGGCAATGAGAACCAAGTAAGCACCAAGAATGCCACGACATCCGGGAATAAGTCAGCGAATCAGAAATGGCATAGAGCACCAACTAATGGACAAAGAGTGGCGAGACTGACCAAAAGCAGCCAAAGTACACAAGAGAAGGTGAAGGACATTGGCTAAGGGGACGGATCCTGGGATGCCAGGCACCAGAGGAATCATCATATGAACTGATATGTGGGACATTGATATGGAGATTGTTAGGGCTGTGGGGGGTAGGGCATGGGAAGTGGAGGTGAGGAGGAAGGGAGGGGTAAGGAGGGCAGTAAGGAGCAGGGGGCGGAGGGATCGGGATCAATGTGAATGCTCTAATTGAGAATTTAAATAATGGGAGGGAAGCTGGAGTGAAGTTTAGTTAAGGGAGGTGTTGAGTGGATAAAGGAAGGGAGGCAGGATGAGGGGGGGAAGTTGCATGGGGGGGGAGGAGATAGGAGAGGGGGCTGAGATATGAGGGATGGGGATAGTGTATGAGCGGGGTGAGGGGTGATAGGAAGGCAAGGGCAGGCTGAGGTTTGGTTGATAGTCACGAGATATGGAAGTCGAGTCTCCAAGTAGGGGATGAGGGAAGGGAAGGGAGCTAGGAGGGGAGGGGGACTGGTGGGAGGGGAGGGGGAGGAGGGAGGGGGAAGGGGGAAGGATGGGGGGGGGAGGGAGGCAAGAGAGGGGGAGAGCAGCAAATATCCAAGGTGAGTAAAAAATAATAACATTAAATGTAAAAGGGCTTAATTCGCCATTTAAAAGACAGGAACTGTATAAAGAAATATCACATCAAAAGGCAGAGGTGGTATTCATACAGGAAACACACTTCACCAGGGCGACAGAACATCTGGAAAGCCTAAAGGATATGGGATTTGTGTCTTAGCATCAAACACAGTAGAAAAAAAGAAGCGAAATGTTGCAGTTTTCATAGACTCAAAAGTCAAGATGGAATTACAGAAAGTAGTTAGAGATAAAGCGGGGAAGATACATATTAATGCAGTTGAAAATTGGGAATGAGTGGTATTGCCTAATGAATGTATATGCGCCTACAGGGCTACAAGGAGAATTCTGGACAAAGCTCAATGAAGAGGTGGGGAGGCTAGGAGAAGGTATTTTGATTTTTGTTGGCGATTTCAATTTAACCTGGAGTCTGGCCAGAGATACTATGGGGAAAAGAGAGGGCAAGAGAGCAGATAGAAGCAAATATAGCCACTTTGTAATACAAAATTGTTTAATAGATGTATGGAGATTTCAGCACCCACGGAAAAGACAATTCTCATATTTTTCACTAGTACATGGTTCATACTCCAGAACTGATGCCATTTGGATAACCAAGGAGGTGGTGGGAAGAATTAAAGGGGCGGAGATGGATTCTATAACATGGTCTGACCACGCTTTAGTGGAAATCAGATTGGAAATAGAGGGGGAGAAGAAGGGCATACAATTCTGGAGGTTGAATGAATCTCTAATAGAAGATGTAAAGGTCAGAGATGAAATAGAGAGGGAAACAAGAGAATATTTTAAGTGGAATGATAATGGGGAGGTGGCGTGGGAGGGTGTTTGGGATGGATATAAGGCAGTAGTGAGAGGGGTGCTGCTTAAATGGGGGGTTCGTAAAAAGAAGGAAAGGGAGAAAAGACATAGGGAATTGAGAGAAAGATTAATGAAATTGGAAGAATTAGATGCGATGGACAGAAAAGGAAGTATAGGGGGCAAGTATTGGCTGTACGAGCGCAACTCAATGCAATGCAGGCCGATATTATATGGTACCGCATGCAGCTTCTGAAACAGGAATTTTTTGAACGGGGTAACAAAGCTGGGAGATACATAGCGCAGAAACTGAAACAGCGGAAGTTAAGATCACACATATTGACAATTAGGGATGCAGGAAGGAAAATAGTGTCCAAAGATGGGGAGATTAGGGAGGTTTTTAAGAGATTTTATCAATCATTATATGAGGCAAGAACCTCCCCAGAGTTGGATAGGGTACAAAGCTACTTAGACTCCATCCAGCTACCAAAATTGGACGAGGAAGAACAAAAAGAATTAAATAGAGCCATAAAAGAGGAAGACATTTTGAAAGCAGTTGAAAGTAGATAAGGCTCTGGGATTAGATGGGCTTACGGCGAGGTTTTATAGAAGGTTTGGAGAGTTATTAATCAAGCACCTAGTAAGGTTGTTCAACCTACCAAGGGAGGGAGGCTTGTTAGCAAGTACAATGGGGTGAGCTGGCATAACAGTAATACAAAAAGCAGGAAAGGATCCGCAAGAATGCTCATCGTATAGACCTATTTCATTACTGAACATAGACGCTAAATTGGCTAAAATATTAGCTACGCGTTTAAATAGGATAATAGGGAAACTGATACATCAAGATCAAGCGGGATTTATACCAGGTAGGCAGGTGGCTGATAATATTCGTAAGACACTAAATACAATTTGGTCGATTGAAAAAAGCAAGGAAGAGGTATTATTGTTATCCTTAGATGCGGAAAAGGCCTTTGACCAAGTATCTTGGCTTTTTCTACTTCAGGTAATGGAAAGAATGGGGTTGGGAGGAGAATTCACGAGGTGGATACAAGCAATATACCATAAACCAAAAGTCTGCGTTCGGGTCAATGGAGCATATTCAACATTTTTCGAGCAAGGGAGGGGGTGAGACAGGGATGCCCTTTGTCGCCTCTGCTATTTGCACTTTCTGTGGAGCCGTTTGTGGAAAGAGTAAGAGAAAGGGAAGATTTGAAAGGAATAGTTGTGGGGAAGACAGAATATAGAATAGCTATGTACGCGGACAATATCATTATGAGTGTGACTAGACCGCGGTTCACTTTACCAATATTAATGTGGGAATTAGAAGAGTATGGCAGATTATCAGGATTTACTATTAACTGAGTAAAATCCAAAATATTAAATTTGTCAATAAAAAAGGATGAGCAGGAAGCAATACAAAAGAAATACCCATTTAGGTGGGCGCGGGAGTCGATTTGGTATTTAGGGATTTACATAAGTAATAGGTTGGAATCACTATGTGACTTAAATTACTTAAAGCTCTTCGGGCAAGTGGAGAGTTGGTTAAATGGGTGGGGGCAAGGATATATGTCCTGGTTTGGATGTATAGCGGTTATAAAAATAACGTTATTGCCTAGATTTCTATTCCTGTTTCAAACACTGCCAATACTGGTGCCAAATAGAAAGTTAAAGCAAATGCAGAAAATTATTAATCGATTTATCTGGCAAAATAGGAGTCCTAGGGTAGCTTTTTCAGTTATATAGAGAGCTAGGGGGTAGGGGGGACTGTGGGTTCCCAATCTCAGAAAATATTATGCGGCAGCACAGTTGAAAAGTATCTGTGAATGGCAACGAGAGAAACAGAAGCAATGGGTCCAAATGGAAGAAGACTCAGTAAGGGGAGTGGGTTTGGAGAGGATTGTATGGAAGGGAAGTAAAACACTGGATGTGACAACATTACCCCCTAATAGTGCATAGCGTGAAGGTGTGGAAGCAGAATAGGAAAATATTAATACAAGACAAAGAATATACACAAGGGATGACCTTAATGGCATGCTTCGAGAGGGGGAGGGGCCAGAGAGGAGTATATTGAGAAGATGGGCAAACTTGGGGCTCACCCATATTTCCCAAATAGTGGATAAAGAGGGGGTCAGAGGGTTTGAGGGGATTAAGGATTTATATGGGTTAACAAGCAACGGTTATTATAGCTATATTCAGATTAGTCACTTTTTGTGACAGCCATGGGTATGGAAGGATTTATGGGGGAATAGGGAGTGGTTTGAGGCCCTGATATCAGGACAGTTAGGTCAAAAAGGAGTCATGTCTAAGATATATAAAGGTTTAATGGAGGGAGGAGTGGTTATACTAGTATTCATGAAGAAGTGGGAGGAAGATCTAGGGAGGCGATGGAGTGAAGAGGAGTGGGATAAGGTCATACAGACAGTGGCAGGCATATCAATTGCTACTCAGATAAAAGATAACGCCTATAAAGTGTTATACAGGTGGTATTGGACTTAGAGGAACATCCAAAAAGGGATCAGGAGGGGGACAGGAAAAACTGCTAGACATACAATATATTGGTGGAATTGAATGGAAGAAAAAACAGAGGATCGAGAAAGAAAACTAGAAAGGAGGTTGGAAGGAAATATTTGGATTGAGGGACATTGAAGCAAGAAGATCCATGAAGGGGCTATTGGGGAAGCACACCTAACTGGCAGCCTTTCACTCCATACTGAGCCTTGTACATGTGAAAGTCGTGCACACACTGCCGGTGTTTCTCCAGCCGCCCTGTGCACCTGCAACCCCAAAAGCATCCTCAACCCATGTCCTGAAGACCACGTGCAACCAGAACCAGGAAAAAGGCTCCTCCCCTTCATAGCGCACACATCAACATGGCTACCAGGCAGTCTAACGTCAGTGAGGCAGACATGAGGTTGCTGGTGACCATGGTCCTGGAGCAGGAGAAGAATCTCCTCCCCACGGGCAGAGGAGGCCAGCCCACACAGCAGCACGCAGGGGCTGAGAGTATATTAGGACCACCCTCGCCCAGTAAGTACATTACAATACAGACAGACAAACTTGGAAGCAGAGAGAAGTGGGCAGGCTGGAGTAGCACAAAGCTGGCACAGAGACAGGCATGCACCAAGGTGGAGAGGAAGGACAGGGAAAGCAAGGATCTGCCACTGGCAGAAAGCATGCAGGCTGCATAATGACAGCACAGCACAACATGGACAGAGCAGTCCCACAGCAGGGGCCCAGGAAACAAGGGAGAACAGGATGCAAGCAGGCCCATAGTGAAAGCACAGGGGGACATAGAGACAGATAGAAAGGACACCATAGCAGAGTGCAATCCCAGAATGTCAATCATAAGCCCCAGGTCACACAGATGCCCCCTGAGGAACCAAAAAAAATGGCCCTGTATATGCCCCCGGCAGGAAGTAAACCCAGCACCCTGAACCAGGCACAGAACTACTGGGCCAGAGCTGAGAGTGTTCCCAGGCACTAGGAAGCGAGAGCAGAGCACAGTGTGAATGGTGCGGGTATAAAATGAAGTAGTACAGGCCCCCAGGTCGCAAGCGAACCAAGTACCATAAGTCAGGCACAGAACCACCAGGCCAGAGCTGAGAGTGTACCCAGGCACTAGAAAGTGAGAGCAGAGCAAGTCAGAGGGGAGGCACAATATGAATGGTATGGGTGCAAAATGAAGTAGTACAGGCCCCCAGATGGGAAACAAACCAAGCACTCTGAGCACCATGGGTCAAGCACAGAACCATCGGGCTAGAGCTGTGAGTATCCCCAGGCCCTAGGCAGCGAGGGAAGTGGGCCCTGTGCATGTACACCAAATGCAATACCAGAATACTGCAGCATGCATCATCACGGGCACTGCAAGATCTGAAGACATCACCCCCATCTTACAACAGCTACACTGGCTCGCAATAATTGCAAGGGCAAAATTCAAAACAATCCTGAACATCTTCAAAATCTTCCACCACCGATCAGCAGATGCACTCCAGGGTATAATAACCAGAGATGTCATCAACAGACCAAGAAGAACCAACAATGGCAACAGGATCAGCACACCTGCAGGTTATCAAAAGACTAAGCAAGGAACATCTAAGAGAGTTCCCTCGCTACTGGCGCCTGCATTGTGGAACTCCCTCCCTATAGACTTAAGGACCCTAAATGACACCAAAGACTTCTGCAAGGCACTCAAGACCCTGCTCTTTACCAAGGCCTATGAGCAACCACCTTAAGTTGCCAAACACTAGATACCACCCAAGTGGCCCAACATCTACCTTCACCACTTGGCACAAATTGCCTATTCCCATTTAGACATATAGCACATAGTATTTATGTTTGTGAGTCGTACCCCCTCCTGCTAAATGTATACTCCCAGTTGTGTCGTAACCACTTTGATTGAAGGATAAGGTGGTATACAAAACTGTCTAAATAAATAAAAATAAATAAATAAATGCCGGCCCCCACCTCCCTCAGCATGGCATGGCGGTAACGTGTCACTGATAGCATATGGGTGCACACAGCACCAGCAGCACCCCCCCCTCCCCAAAGAGTAGGCAGGTTCATGCCCTGGAATGGAAGAACGATGAGGTATGTCTCTACTCCACAGGAGTTTTTGAATCCTGCGTGACATGGAGGCATACCATATGCATTACCACACAATCTGCCTCACGTGCCCATGGCTGATAAGACGCATCCGGCAGCAGCTGCAGGAAGAGCAGGGTGAGTAGCCATGCAGATACCCAGTCCGAGCAGCAGGTTGACAGGCCCCCCAAAACAGAGGCAGGGCACCACATGTAACACACTGGACACCACAGAAACGTCATGCTCCACCCCAGGGTTCTACAACACATAGTCCCAGCCCAACTGCTCCACCCCATGCAGAGTAGGGACATGCCAGAACACCTTGTGTGTGTCTGACCCCCAGCAACCACAGTAGTGCAGCAACAGGAAGAGCAGAGTGTGGACATGTGTGGCTCAGCCACCAATATGTCCCACACAGAAGTATGGGCACTAAGCATAATAAGGTGACACAAAGAGGCCTGCCAGCCACGCCATAGTGGCAGTGACAGGAGCACTGTCCAGAGGTTGACCCAGGGCCACCCATGGACCCAGAATGACAGCACCCTGTGCTTCTGGCACATCAGGAACCCAACTGCCCATGGATTTCCTGTCAGATATGCAGCAAAGACACCACAGTCATGCAGCTAACCATGACCTCTGTCCCCCACAGTGGAAGCAGAGCAGGAGGAAGACTCCCCACCCCTGTCCACTGATGGCTCCACCCCTAACACCATGGAGGACACAGGCGCAAATACGCCCCCCAACCCCAGTAAGAGTGGCAGCACAACCACCAGCAGCAGCAGCAGCAGCAGTAGCACACCACCAAGCCCTATCCTCCTGCCCAGCCCAACACCATCAGCGGATGATGAGGAGGACAAGCAGGGCCAAGCAATGGAGGCAGTATTTTCCCCCTCCACCTCCCCTGAAGTGGGCAGAGCCGATGGCAGTGGGCAGGGGGACCTATGTCCCACACCACACCTGGGGGATAGTGTGCAGCAGGTCAGCAGCCAGGTCTCACTGGTGCCATATACAGGTGCTGCAGAGACAGGGGGTGGCACTCATCCTCAGCCCCTGGTGGAGGGGGAGTGTGACATGATAGGGAGGGCTGCTGGGGAAACCCCATGGATTGTTGTGGTGGAGGTTGTAGTGACACAAGCTGAGGGGTCAAGCAGAGGTGGTGAGGGCAGCAGATGAGTGCATGAGGGACGGTCAGTGGCTGGAGGGTGGGAGTGAGGGTGAGGGGATGGAGCTCATGCAGGGGGAGCATGTGGGAGGGTATGAGTGGTAGGAGAGTGTGAGTGAGGGTGAGGGGTTGGAGTGCATGCAGGTGGAGCGTGTGGAGATGTGTGAGTGGCAGGAGGATGGGAGTGAGGGTGAGGGGATGGAGGGCATGCAGGGGGAGTGTGTGGGTGAGGGTGGGTGTGAAGAGTGGATTGGGATTTCAAGTGCAGGGGTGAGGTGGGATGTGACAGAGCAGCTGGAGGGGGATACAGATGGTGAGGAGGCAGTGGAGAAACAGGTTATGGAAGCTGGAGTTGCCAGGAGGCTGGGATAGTACCAGGTTATAGCAGCGATGAGGGCGGTGATGTGGCAGAGGTGCCTGTGGCTGGGTGCATGTGGTATCGGTGTGCCCGTGTTGGTGGTCCATGAACCTCACCCCTATCTGATGTGGGGCCCACTGAGGGGGTTCAAGAGGCTGGTGGGGACCCCAAAGACATGCCAGCCATGGCCCATCTGGAGCACGTGCTTGCATGTGGCCTTGCCCGGTGCAGTGACAGCCAACAGGGCATACTGGCTGGCAGTGGTAATGGCCTTGTAGGTACAGCAAGGGTGGGGGTTGGGTGCCGTGGCGCACACCTATTAACCAGTATGTGTGGGCACTGTGTTGGCCCATATTCTATGTCTGGCCCAAGCATGTTTGCTAGATAAATAAAGTTTTATGCTGTTCTACATGTGTGTCTCGTGTGCCTATGTGGCTGTTGCGCTCAACAATCCTGACCAATAACGGCCCAGGTCATATGTGTAGCGCTACAGGGGAGGCGCAGTGCTGCCCACCACATGTTCATGGTAGCCCATGCATGCCTGAGCCAAATAGCCAGGTAGAAAGAGATGGTAGCAGCACTGACAACTGCACTCTGCCAGTCCTGACTGTCATGTACAATTTGCTTGTTTTGTTTTGCCATGTCAGTGTCATGGCTCTATCACTGATGACAAATGTTTAGGCAGGAAACAGCTTCAAAATGGGTGTGTAGCAAGAGGGGCACATTGTGTATAGGGTGTGTTTTGTCCTCGACACCTTTGCACTGGCCATTTTGGCCATAACAGGCTGTCCCACATCCCCCACAAGGTGCACCACTACAACATGTGTCATCTTTCTTTCTCCATATCTAGGAGTGATCCTCTGCATACAGGGTGTCAATGTGTCATTTGGGGATTTACAGTGCTCATATGTGTGTGCATGAATATGTTATGACACAGTAACATCACATGGTGCAAATTTTGGAATGTTTACTTGACCATAATTTTCACATTAGCCAGTTCACAGACCATGTTGACTTGTTGTTTCCTAATAAATGTTCTTTTTGATTTGGATACAGCTTACACATGTGTGCTTCATCCTGTGTCTCTCGTGACAATGTGTCACACACATGGCAAAGGCCATTTTATGATGTGTTTATCAGTATTTGTACACATTGCTTGGATTGCGTATTCCATCTATATTTTCTTACCTGTACATCTCATGGATGTAGGGGCATATTGTGACATCCCAAAGCTGTTTTATTTAGCTGAATCTGCACTTGTGAGAAACAGAATTTTTACTGTGCCAACACATGTGCTTCTCATAACTACCTTCATCTCAACAATGTAGATCGTGGTCCAGATTTTGGAAGGCATTTATACAGGTAACTGCCCTAGTTCCATGTTTACATGGCTTATTGGTGATTTTGGCAAGGTGCCTACTCAGGTGCTGGCCCTCTGAGATCCCAGGTACCTCCCTAACATGCCCATATGCTATGTGGTTGGCGTCAGGGTATGTTATGGGCATTCTGTGGCAGGGCAGGAGCAGATAAACATGATTGGTGGGAAAACATTTTTTTATGCAACATATATAGCCATCGGTGCGTTAGAGCTCGGCACTGCTTTTCCTCATCTATCTTTCAGGCACAGGGTCTGCGTGCTTAACCTGTTAATTTTGCCCTAGCTGGCTAGCTCCTGCACCTTCTTGTTTGTGGATGAAGACCCTGATTTTCAATGGGTGAGCCACATATGACCACAGCATTCACATCAGGTTAGACAGATGGTGAACATGCTATGCACCAACACAATGCTTTGAACTACCTAGAGGAACATCTGGGAACCAGATATTTCAGCACATAGCATCCATACATTTGCTTGGCAGTCACATCTAGCTCTGGGATCTGCCCAAGGAACTTATATTCCCTGAGCCATAGCAGCATTTGCTTTCATGCACACTAAAATGTAGCAGCAACATCTTCTGTGGATACACCTTCTCATTGCTATCTAACAGGCCATCTGAGGGCATGCATTGACCTAAGCATCCTATGCCACATCCAAGAGGTTGTTGCCCATGCAACTCACAACATCATTTTTTATCATTACCTACACACATTCACTAGAACTATGTTGAAACATCAGCCATGTTCCATATGTGATATGGGTAGTCCGGGGGTAAAGTATAGTTACTCACCTGTAACAGGTGTTCTCCGGGGACAGCAGGAATCAGTCCTCACATAGGGTGACATTGGCATTGATGGAGCCCACATGTAGCATTTCCCCAGATTTCAAAGAAAGCCTTTGGGAATGCTATCACGTATGCATGGTCCCCTTCCTGCCCAAGTGTGCCATCTTTCTCAGTCAGATGACATAGCTAAAAGATGGCAAAAATAAATTATGGTAAGGAACAACTCCAAGGGGAGGAGGGAGGATTGTGAGGACTGACTCCTGCTGTCCCCGGAGAACATCTGTTACAAGTGAGTAAGTACGCTTTCTCCGGGAACAAGCAGGAAGTCAGTCCTCACATATGGGACTCCCCAGCTACAGGCTACCGAAAGTCCATAGCAAACATAGGGGTTCCCTGATGGGGAGCTGCAAGCAGCAATTAGTCCGTGTACACAGACCATTTGTAAGACCCCTGCGTCCGATGAACCATCACTCCGGTAGCCTGAAAACAGAAGGGTAGGAGTTGCCTAAACCCTGAAAAGGTTATGGAGCACAGCCTGGCCGAAGGCACTGTCCCATCAGGACTCTTTCCAGGCAGTAATGGGCTGTGACTGAAGACCAAATAGCTGCCCGGCAGATGTCCCTCATTGGGATGGAGCGCAAATGTGCCACCGAAGCTGCCATGGCCCTGACATGGTGAGCCATAATGCGTCCATCCAGCGGGAGCCTCACCTGCTCGTACATGAAGGTGATACAGTCCGCCACCCAAGTGGACAGTGTACGCTTGGTCACCGCCTCCCCCAGCCTAGTGAGGTCATAGGAGATGAAAAGCTGAGAAGCTTTGTGGTGGCCCTGAGTGCATTGGATGTAGAAGGACAAAGCCCTCTTACAGTCCAAGGTGTGGAGGACTGTCTCCACCCAACTGAAATGTGATCTTGGAAATAAGGTGGGGAGTACCACTTCTTGGTTGAGATGGAAGGATGACACTACCTTCGGTAGGAATTTGAGGTGCGTGCGAAGCACCTCTCTGTTCTTGAAGAACCTGGTATAGGGTGCCTCTGCCACAAGGGCCTGGAGCTCACTAACTCTGCAAGCGGAGGTAAGCGCGACCAGGAAAGCCACCTTCCGAGAGAGGTAGTGGAGGTGGCAGGTAGCTAGAGGTTCAAAGGGCAGGCGAATAAGATGCCCCAGCACCACGTTGAGGTCCCATTCGGCTGCTGGAGGATGAACCAGGGGCTTCAATAAGAGCAGACCCCAAAGAAAACGGGTCACCAATGGCTGAACCGAGAGGTGCTTACCATCCACTAGATGGTGGTTCACCGCCAAGGCACTGAAGTGCACCCGGACAGAGTTGGACTTGAGCCCAAACTGAGAGAAGTGGAGAAGGTACTGTAAAACCAGAGCCACTGGGCAGGAGAAAGGGTCATCCCCATGACTGGTGCACCAAACAGAGAACCTGTGCCATTTGAGGGCATAAGTCTTCCTAGTAGAGGACTTGCGAGAGGCCAGCAGGATGTCCTCCACTTCAACCGGGAGGTTGAAGGGGGCCAGTCACCCTCTCAGCAGCCAGTCAGTGACATGGACTCCAGGTTGGGGTGCAGAAGAGAGCCTTCCTCCTGAGACAGGAGTCCCGGGGTGATCCCCAAGGGGATGGGGGTGTCCACCACCAACTGTAGAAGCAGCGAGAACCATGGCTGCTTGGGCCACCGAGGAGCTATCAGGATGAGAGAGGCCCTGTCGCGGAGGGTCCTGAACAAGGTCTTGGTGATCAATGGGGTAGGAGGGAAGGCATACATGAGGCCTCCCGACCATGAGACCAGGAATGCATCTGTTGCCACCCTGGAGGGGTGGGTCTGCTGGGAGCAGAAGTGGGGCAACTGAAAGTTGTCCAGGCTAGTGAACAGGTCCATTACAGGTTCTCCCCAGAGCTGGAAGAGTCGACTGGCTACCCTGGGGTCCAGCTGCCACTCATGCGGCTGAAGAACTCTGCTGAGCCTGTCGGCCAGCTGGTTGTCCTGAACAGGCAGATACACTGCCTGCAGGAGGATGCCCTGTTGGACTGTATATGAGCAGAGGGCTAGAGCCTCCTGACAAAGGGTACGAGACCCTGTGCCACCTTGTTTGTTCACGTAGAACATTGCCACATAGTTATCCATCTGGACCAGAACTGGCTGGTGAAGCAGGTGGTGACGGAAGAGCTAGGTATAAGGCTTGGAGCTCCAGGAGGTTGATCTGCTTGGTGCTCTCATCTGGTGACCAGTTGCCCTGGGTGCAGAGATCTCCACAGTGGGCTCCCCAGCCGAGCATGGAGGCATCCATGGTGAGAACCCTCGAGGGGCTTGGGGCCTGAAAGGGCATTCCTGCCTTGAGATGCTGGGACAACTGCCACCAGACTAGGGAGACCACCAATTGGCGGGTCACGAAGACTCTGTCTTGGAGGCGGCCTGTGGTCTGGAACCACTGGTCCTGGAGACACCACTGCACCACCCTCATATGGAGGCAGGCGTCTGGGGTGGTGTGGAACGTGGAGGCCATGTACCCGAGGAGGCGCAGGAGGAGTTGTGCGGGCACCAAGGGACTGTGCTGCACATCCCGAGCTAGAGACCTGAGACGGTCGGCTCGGTCCCTGAGCAAGAAAGCCTTCAACTGAAGAGTGTCGATCTTTGCCTCGATGAACTCCAGACACTGTGTCGGGAGGAGGTGAGACTTGGGGTAGTTTATGACAAAGCCCAGGCGTTACAGAACCTGGAGCATGCGAGTGGTGGCCTGCTGCACCTCTGAGGCTGTGCCTCCCTTTATGAGCCAGTCGTCCATGTAGGGGAAGACGAAGACCCCCTGGAGCTGGAGGGAGGCGGCCATGACTGCCAGGCATTTTGAGAACACTCTCGGGGCAGAGGCTAGGCCAAAGGGGAGCATCCTGTACTGAAAGTGCCTGACCCCCACCACGAACCGCAGGAACTGCCTGTGTTTGGGAAGGATGAGGATGTGTGTATAAGCATCCTTGAGGTTTAAGGAGCATACCAGTCTCCCTGCTGGAGGTATGGCAGCAAGGTTCCAAGGGGGAGCATCTTGAACTTTTCCCTCACCAGGAATTTGTTGAGGTTGCGCAGGTCAAGGATATGCCTTAGGCCCCCTGTCCTCTTTGGCACGAGGAAGTACCTGGAGTAGAACCCCTTGCCCTTGAGGTGGTGGGGCAGCAGTTCCACCGCTTTGTCCTCAAGAAGACCTGCCAACTCCTTCAGAAGAAGGTCCAAGTGGAGGGGGGACCTGAGGGGCTCTCCCGGGAAATAAGGGGGAGGTATCTGAGTCAGATGGAGGAAATAATCAAAGAGCCCATGAATTGGTAGTGATGGACATCTACCTCTGGGCATAGAGGACCAGACGTCCCCCTGTGGGCTGCTGATCTCCTTGGGGTAGAGAGGCTGTGCTCAAGGAGTCAAAAGTTCCCCCCCGGCTGGGCCAGAGCTGGGGCCTGGGGCTTTGGAGCCTTCTGCTTACACGGGCCATGCTGATGTCCCTTGGCCTGCTGACCCTGTTGGGGAGCCGGGGAAACCTGATAAGGCAGGTAGACAAACAGCACCACAACCAGAGCCACTGCAACAAGAACTCGATGGTACAACCTCGACCTATGGAGACTAAAGACCCAACTCAGGAGAACCGAGCAAAAATGGAGAAAGACCAAAAAAGAAGCCAAAAAAGCAAAATACATGATTGAACTAGTCGCTTACCATACAGAAACAGACAAAGCAAAAAGGACCTACAACTAGAAAATCATAAATACTTCAATAAACAAACAACGGGAGTTATTTGAGAGTGTCAAAAAGCTAAAAAAAGACACCAAACCACTCCAACCAGCTCCTGAACATCCCACTGGAACTACTAGCATGCCAATACAAACAACTCCAACAACCACCCAACCCACAATTGAACACAACAACAATGACAACAGCCTACCCTGTTACAAAAGGCACAGACTGGAGTACATTTGATACAGTCACCAAAGGAAACATAGAATCTCCTGCCTAAACACCACTACCTCCCCATTAGATCCCTGCCCGGTAGAGTGAATAAAAAAATCTAAAGAAGACATAAGCACAGCACTAACCCACATTGTCAATGAATCTCTCAAGCAAGGACACATGCCAGAAGTCCTCAAAACCTCCATCATTCGCCCAACCCTAAAAAAAAACAACCTGGACCCCCTCGACCCTGCCTCCTTCAGGCCTATAGCAAGCCTCCCATTCACCGCCAGTCATCGAGAAGATAATACAACAGCAGCTCCAAGACCACCTGGATACCAACAACATACTGGACCCACAACAACATGGATCCCACCCACTACATGGAGTCGAGACTCTCATGACATCACTAATGAACACCCTCATCAAAGGTACACAGACCAAACACTCTGGATATGCCATGCTCTTCCTAAACATATCTGCAGCCTTTGACACCATCTCCCACAACACCCTCCTACACAAACTCCAGGAAATTGGCATCAAAGATGTTGTACTTCAATGGTTCCGCTCCTACCTGACCAACAGACAACAGCAGATCCGCACAAGCATGGCAACCTCCCCCCCCCCTTCTTCCAGCACCAAGGAGTACCCCAAGGCTCCACACTATCCGCCATGCTCTTCAATATCTACCTACAGCCACTCTGCTCAATAATAGGAGCTCATAACATCAACTACCATATCTACGCGGACGACATAATGCTTTATGCTCCCATCACAACCACCAACCCAACAAATAGTCACCTGTCAGACTGCTTCATTGAAATCTCTAGCTGGCTACAAGAGAACAGCCTATCCATCAACATTAAAAAAACAGAAGCCCTCATAGTGACCAAAGACCCTAACTGCACCCCGCCACCACACCTCATACTAGGAACCACCCAAATACAAATTCAACCCCATATAAAATATCTAGGAATCATCATCGATCAAGCGCTTACATTCAACCAACAGATAAAAAAGACTACCAGAACAATATTCCACAAAACAAAGATGGTACAACGGCTCAGACCACTCATCAACCCAAAGGACTGCAGAACAGTCATGCAAACTATGACGCTCCCCCACCTGGATTACTGTAATACGATTTATCACAGACTATCCGCCACCCACATCAACCCCATACGAATATCATTAAACACCACAACAAGAATCATCCAGAAAGAGAAAAAAACATGATCACATCACTCCAATCCTAAGAGAACTTCACATCCTTCCTCTCGAAGCAAGGATTAAATACAAATCTATTCTGCTCATCCACAAAGCCCTCCATCAGACACAATCTTCTCAACTCCGGACTCTACTACCCCAGACTACCCTCAACAAACCAACCCATCAGAACACCAACAACACACTCACTGATATCCCCCACGAACGAACTAAATTCAGTCAACAGTCCTGCAACAGAGCATTCGAACTGTACGCACCCTCCCTCTGGAACTGCCTCCCGAACCTGATCCGAAGAAACAGTGACCTCCCCACATTCCGGAAACAACTAAAAACCATCCTATTTCATGAATATCTTGGACCAGAAAAAGACTCCTCTCACTGATTGCACTTCCAGCCCCTGAACTACCCCCTCTACCACCAAATATGAAACTTAAGTCTTTTTGTCTAATTTATTATTTTCTGTTCAAATCATTAATGTTGACCCTCTTGGAGACAGCCCCTCCCTTTTTCTGTTGACTTGATTACTGTCCACCCCCCCCCCCCCTTTTTTTTTGTTAGGCCACTTTGACCCGGTGAAAAGTGGGATATAAATGTAGCTAAATAAATAAATAAAATAAATTGTTTTGATAAGCAGTTCCCTTCCTCAGGTAAAAGAATTTCTTACCCAAGCCCTTCTGTCGGAGAGGGGCAGCGGTCTTCTTAGAGAGCCTGATCCTCGTCATGAACTCTGTCTCCAGCTTGGCAGCCTTGTCGGTCATGGGTTTATTTATTTTATTTATTTATTTATTTGCCAAAGAGGTTCTTTCCTTGGCATGGGACATTGACCAATTTGTCCTGAACCCACTGTTCAAAGTCGGACGACTGAAGCCAAGCTTGGTGGCATGCACTGATGCCTGCCATGGCTAATTGGGCCACCGACTCAAATTCATCATAGGCTGCTTGAGACATGAAATTGGAGTACTCACGGACTGCCTTGGCCAGATTCTTGAATTGCTGCAAGGGTTCCTTGGAGAGACCAGCTTAGAACCCGGCGAGTTCCTTTGCCAGGTCTCTCAGGTACATGCCCATGTGCAGCTAGTAAGTCTGGATGCGGCAGATGAGCATTGAACTCTGGTAGCACTTTCTGCTGAGGGCATCCAAGGTGCACCGAGGAGTGCATCTTCTGGCTTTTCAGCCGACCCAAGGCGGACTCCACCACCATGGAGTTATGCAGCAGCTGTGACTTCTAGAAGCCCGGGCTCCGGTGGACTCGATACATCGGCTCACCACTGGCACCGACGCTGATGTCTCCCACATTCGGAGCATGAGGTATTCCTGGATGGGAGGAATGGGCACCGTGAGCGATTCCTGCAGAGGGGCCTCGTATTGGAGAATTTCCAACTCATTCGCCTGAGGATCCTCCTCCGACTCAGTCGCGAATGTCAGGGACTTAAATATGTCCTTGACAAAGTCCAGGAAGCCCATGTCCTCGAGTGGGGACCGCCGCCAAGGCTCCAAGACAGAAGAGTCATAATGGACGTCGCAGTGGCGACAGGTATCGGGGGCCTCCTCATCCTCCATCTCCCACTTGGAGTACTCTGTTGAGGACTCGTAGGAGGGCTTATCCATGGGCCTTGGGGCCCCCCATGCCCTCTGGCTGGTGCCCAGCAGATTTGCTGGGGATGACTGCGGTTCCGTCAAGCAGGACTCAGAGCACGACCGTGGCTGAGGATCAGCTCAGTCTCTGGGGACGTCTTGGACATTGAGGGCCCGGTGGTCGGGGTGGATGAACCGGTCATGCCAGACAACAGTGCCTGCTGCTGGTCCATGAAGGCAACAAACTGCGCTCAAGGCCGCCATTCTGGATTCCAGACAAGAAGGCTCTGCAGCCTTCAGCGCAGTCACCGAGGGACTCGGGCCTGACGCCAGATCCCCCAAAGGGGAATCCTTGCAAGGATAGTGTCTGGGGACCGAGGCAGGTCCGTAGTCAGATCCTTCCAGGGGACCTTCGCAGGCCGCTCCTTCTCCAATGCCTCAGACGAGTGTCTCGGACTGCGGGACTGGGTCCAGGGAGGATCCGGCTGGTCAGACCTATCCAAGGTCACCTTCAAGGGTTTTTTCTTCTTCCTGAGTTCCCTTGAAGGAGATTCCCTTTCCAAGGATCCATGACAAGGCTCACAGTATGAGGTGGTTTAGATAAACACTGCGGGGCTGTTTGTGACCATTGTCATTGCTGTAGGTCCCAGAGAGGGGCGACAGCAGCAGCAATGGGGGTTGGTGAGGATGAGGAGGTGGGAGCAGGAGCAGGAGCCATAGGCGCAAGGAATGAGGTTCACCTAGGGCACCTCATCTCCTTGTGCCGGCCCTGGCAATGACTAGGTGGTAGCATTGATTCTATATCCACATGGTTTCAGAGAGCCAGATTAAAGCTGAATCCAGGAAAA
The DNA here is from genome assembly GCA_033557465.1 of Ichthyophis bannanicus. NCBI lineage: Eukaryota > Metazoa > Chordata > Amphibia > Gymnophiona > Ichthyophiidae > Ichthyophis > Ichthyophis bannanicus. The sequence goes on along the minus strand of CM066038.1, from coordinate 325,194,421 downwards.
TATGAGTATTTATTGGTCAGTAGACAGAGAAATCAAGGGGGATAGTGAAGAACTTAGGGATGACTCTTGGATGTAAATGTATCTTTTTGATAGTCCAATATCGGTTGCTTAACCAGGTGAGGGGCCTGTTAGATCGGAATGATGCAAGAACTCCAGTTGTAATACTATTACTGAACATTTGTATAGCACTATAAGACGTACGCAGTGCTGCACAGACACGTGTAAAAATGGTCCCTGCTTATCAGAGCTTACAATCTAGTCAAGCATTACAACATAGTAGCTGTCGACATGGGACACATTAGGAGGAATGGTAAGGAAACACAAAGGAGATCAGGTAAGTCAAGATCAGAAAGCGGCAGCAAAGAGATAAGTTTTCAGCCTCGATTTGAAAAGGGTCAGAGGAGACTCCTGATGTACAGACTCGGGTAGTTTGTTCCAGGCATAAGGAGCAGCAAGTTGAAAGGAGCAAAATCTGGAGTTAACAGTAGAAGAGAAGTGTACAGTTAGACGTGATTTGCCAGAAGAGTGGAGTTCCCGAGGAGGTGTGTAGGGAGAGATAGAGAAAAGATAGTGAGTTGCTGCAGAGTGAACGCATTTATAGGTCAGCAGGAGAAGTTTGAACTGGATGCAGAAACAGATAGGGAGTCAATGAAGTGACTTGAGAAGAGGGGTAATATGAGCATGATGAGGCTGGTGGAAGATTAGCTGTGCAGAAGAGTGTTGAACAGATTCAAGGGGAGAGAGATGATACAGAGGGAGACCAGCAAAGAGTAGATTATAATAGTCTAGGTGGGAGATGACTAAGGAGTGGCTAAGTATCTTAGTAGTGTGTTCAGAAAGGAATGGGCGAATTTTGTTGATGTTATAGAGAAAGAAACGGCAGGTTTTAGCTATCAGTTGGATGTGTGTGAAGAAGGAGAGAGAGGAGTCAAAGACGACCCCAAGGTTGCGATCTGAGGAGACAGGGAGAAATAGAGAGTTATCCACAGAGATTGAGAAAGGAGGAGGGAGAAAGGAGGGTTTAGGGGGAAAAATAAGCAACTCAGTTTTGGCCATGTTCAGTTTCAAGTGGTGGTGAGACATCCAAGAAGCAAAGTCAGAAAGGCTGGCAGAGATCTGGGCCTGGATTGCGAAGAGATTTCAGGTGTGGAGAGGTGAATCTGAGAGTCATCAGCGTAAAGATGGTACTGAAAGCCATGGGAAAAGATGAGGGCACCAAGGGACTAAGTATATAAAGAGAAAAGGAGTGGACCCTTGAGGGCAGGATAGCAGTAGAGGAGGATTCACAAGAACAAACACTGAAATAGCAATGGGAGAGATAAGAAGTGAGCCAGGATAGCAAAGAGCACTTAAAACCAAGTGAGGACAAGGTAACAAGGTGGTGGTGGTCGTCAACAGTGTCAAAAGCAACAGAAAGGTCAAGAAAGATGGGGACTGAGTACAGGTCCTTGGATTTTGCCAGGAACAGGTCACTGGAGACTTTGGCAAGAGCCATTTCAGTAGAATGTAAAGGACAAAAGCCAGATTGCAATGGATCCAGAAAGGCTAGAGAGGAGAGAAAGTTGAGGCAATGGTGGTGAACTGCACATTCAAGTAGTTTAGAAACAAAGGGGAGGAGGAAGATGGGTTGATAGTGAGAAGGACAGGTAGGGTCTAGTGAGGGTTTATTGAGGAGAGGAGTGACCACAGCATGCTTGAAGGCTGCAGGGAAAGTTGTAGTGGAGAGTGATAGTTTGAGAATATGAGAGATGAAAGGGATTACAGTGGAGGATATGGAGCTAAGGAGATGGGAGGGAATAGGATCAGAGGAGCAGGTAATGAGTTTTGATTGGGAAAATTGGCCATTGCTTTCTATCTTTTAACCAGTTCCTGATCCACAATAGTACACTTCCTCCTAGCCCATGACTCTTTAGTTTTGCCAAAAGTCTCTGATGAGGGACCTTGTCAAAGGCTTTCTGAAAGTCCAGATACACTATATCAACTGACTCACCTTTGTCTACCTGTTTATTCACACCTTCAAAAAAACATAACAGATTAGTAAGACAAGATCTTCCTTGTCTAAAGCCATGTTGGCAGTCTGCCATTAAGCCATGACTATCTACATGTTCAGCAATTTTGTTCTTTATGATGGTTTCTACCATTTTTCCCAGTACTGACATCAGGCTCACCGGTCTGTAGTTTCCCGGATCACCCCTGGAACTCTTTTTAAAAATTGGCGTTACGTTTGCCATCCTACAATCTTCAGCTATTACAGATGATTTCAATGATAGTTCACAGATTACTAATAGCAGGTCTGCAATCTCATATTTCAGTTCTTTCAACACCCTTGGATGTATATCATCCGGCCCAGGTGATTTGCTACTCTTCATTTTATCTAATAGTTGCAATACATCTTCCCGATATATCGATATTTCCTTCAATTCTTCCGCACCTTTAAATACCACTTCGGTCATGGGTAACATCCCTACATTTTCCTCAGTAAAGACCAAAGCAAAGAATTCATTCAGTCTCTCCGCTATCACCTTGTCGCCTCTTAGTGCCCCTTTAACCCCTCTATCATCTAATGGACCAACTGACTCTTTCACAGGTTTTTTGCTACGAATGTACTTGAAAAAGTCTTTATTACGCGTTTTTGCTTCCGCAGCAAGCTTCTTCTCAAATTCTCCCTTTGCCTGCCTTATCATTGCCTTGCATTTAACTTGCCAGTGCTTGTGCTGTTTCCAGGTTTCGTCATTTGGCTCTTTTTTCCATTTCCTGAAAGATGCATTTTTGGCAACAGCAGCCTCTCTGACCATGCTGGCAGTTTTTTGGACTTCCTTCCACTTTTCTTAGTTCAGAGATTATTAATAGTAAGTCTGCAATCTCATATTTCAGTTCTTTCAACACCCTTGGATGTATACCATCCAGTCCAGGTGATTTGCTGCTCTTCAGTTTATCAAATAGTTGTAATACATCTTCCCAGTGTATCAATATTTCTTTCAATTCTTCCACAGCATCACCTTTAAATACCATTTCAATCATGGGTAGCATGACTACATCTTCCTCAGTAAAGACTGAAGCAAAGAATTCATTCAGTCTCTCCACTATGGCCTTGTCTCCTCTTAGTGCCCCTTTTACCCCTCTGTCTTCTATTGGTCCAACTGACTCTCTCACAGGTTTTTTGCTACAAATGTACTGAAAAAGTTTTTATTATTTGTTTTTGCACCACAGCAAGCTTCTTCTCAAATTCTCTCTTTGCCTGCCTTATCAAAGCTTTGCATCTTTGCCATTGCTTGTGTGGTTTCCAATTTTTGCCATTTGGCTCCTTTTTCCATTTCCTGAAAGATGCTTTTTTAGGAACAAAACCTCTCTGACCTCACCTTTAAACCATGCTTGCAGTTTTTTGGACTTCCTTCCACTTTTCTTAAAGCGTGGAATACAGCTGCTCTGGGCTTCCAAGATAGTATTTTTAAACAACACCCATGCTTTATATAAATCTTTAACCTTTGCAAAAGCTTCTTTTAGTTTTTTCTTAACTATTTTCCTCATTTTATCATCGTCTCCCTTTTGAAAGTTAAAAGGTAGTTAAAAGGTAGACAGCAACCTTGGGCCAGAAGGACTGGGGTTTCTAGTCCCACAGGTGCTCCTTGTGGTCTTGGGCAAGCCACTTAACCCTCCATAGCCTATGTTCCCTGTAAAATATTTATCTCCAAGTTATAATGCCCTGTTCAATGTAATTTCAGTTTTTTCAATGTAAACCGCACTGATGCAGAATAGCGCGGTATATAAGAGAATGTAAATGTAAAAAATAAAAAATTGTGGATTTCCTTACCCTCTCTCCTCCATTTATTAAATAAAACACGATCATGCTATGATCACTGTTGCCAAGTGGCCCTAACACCCTTATCTCTTGCACCAGATCTTGTGTTCCACTAAGGTCTAGGTCCAAAATGGCTTCCCCTCTGGTTGTTTCATGAACCAGCTGCTCCAAGAAGCAGTCATTTATTTCATCTAGAAACTTTATCTCCCTAGCATGTCCTGCCATGACACTGACCCAGTCGATACTGGGGTAATTGAAATCACCCATTATTACTATGCTGTAACTCTTGTTAGCTTCCTTGATTTCTTTGAGCATTTCATCATCCATTTGTTCATTCTGGCCAGGCGGTCGAACTGCCATCGCCTTCCCCTTCCCTATTTTTAATGGAATTTCAATCCATAGAAATTCTATCGTGAATTTTGTTTCACTGAAAAACTTTAACTTTAAATTTAATCTTTTTTGACTCAATGCCCTCTCTAAAATAGAGCATAACCCCTCCACCAATTTGATCTGCTCTATCATTACGATATAGTTTGTACCCAGGTATCACAGTGTCCCACTGGTTGTCCTCGTTCCACCATGTCTCTGAGATACCAATTATATTTAACCTCTCATTTGGTGTTATATATTCTAACATACAAGCATTTTAGAGGCTGTATTTTATTCATATCAACCTGGCTATCAGTAAGCAGAGGTAATTTGGAATCTTCAAGCTCTGTCTGCTCTGTACTCAAGGGCATTTGGGCTACTTTTGTCTTTATTGGAACCTCTCTGCTGATATGCCCTAACCTCAGTCTTTTGCTGGTATCCATCAAGGATACTTTGTTCTGAACCATGCTCTCTTGGGCAACTTTCGGCTTTCCCCTATTATCTAGTTTAAAAGCTGCTCTATCTCCTTTTTAAAGGTTAATGCCAGCAGCCTGGTTCCATCCCGGTTAAGGTGGAGCCCATCCCTTCGGAAGAGCCCCTCCTTTCCCCAAAATGTTCCTCAGTTCCTAACAAATCCAAAACCCTGTTCCTTGTGGTGACTCCAGGGGCATGCTTTCAGGGGTCTTGTGAGCAGGATGACCCACTGGTTGGTTTACTTGATGCTTTTACTCTATGGCTTGTCTCTACAGCTCTGGGATTATTACATGGACTCCAACATGGCTGCTATCCCAGCTGTTTGGGGATGGCATCTGAAGTTCTTTCAAAGTACTGCATACTGGCCTCAGATTAGATACCTTGTACCAATGCAGACTACACAAATAGATAGGGACTGGGTAATTGAAGTTCGTAGGATGATCGCTATCAAGATCGGTTTGCTAAACTGTAGATCCATAAAGTCAAAAACTGCTTCTATCTGCTTCTAATAGTGAAACACTCTCTTGATGTCCTCTGTTTAATGGAAATCTGGCTTAAAATAGGAGAGGTTGCATATCTCTCTCAATGTTATCAACAAGATATTCTGCTAAATCCTTTCCCCAGAGCACCAAATTGGAAGGGGGCTTGGCATTTATTTTTAGGTTCGCACTTGACCTTGCAGAAGTCACATCTGATAACATGACCTGTAAGGAAGCTTGCCCAATGAAATTGCAGAGTCATTCATTTCTTACTTATGTACTGCCCATTCTCAATTATAGTAGAGGAATGGAACCATGTCACACAATCTATTATGAAAATATTTATTTCTCTTACTGATCTTATCATCCTTGGAGATTTTAACATCCATGTAGATATGCCAACACGGGCCCAAGACAAACTATGGCTTTAGTAATAGATCTTTCCTTTGTTCAATGTGTTAACTTCCCAAGTCAGGCAACATAAGAACATAAGAACATAAGATATGCCATACTGGGTCAGACCAAGGTCCATCAAGCCCAGTATCCTGTTTCCCACAGTGGCCAGTCTAGGTCGTACTTAACTAGCAGTTTCCCCAAAAGACACAGGTTCCACAAAGCTTATATTGGGTCAAGTAGTGATATCCTGGGTCCCTTTTAAATAATGGTTTATGGACCTTTTCTCTAGGAACTTGTCCAAACCTTTTTTAAACCCAGCTACACTAACAGCTTTTACTACATCCTCCGGTAACAAATTCCAGAGTTTGATTACATGTTGAGTGAAAAAATATTTTCTCTTATTTGTCTTGAATAATTTACCCTGTAGCTTCATTGCATGTCCCCTAGTCTTTCTATATTCTGATGACATAAACAATCGATCTACGTTTACCCATCCCACACTGTTCATTAATTTATAGACTTCTATCATATCTCCCCTCAGCTGTCTCTTTTCCAGGTTAAAGAGCCCTAACCTTTTTAGCTTCTCTTCATAGGGGTATCCTTCCATCCCCTTTACCATTTTGGTGGCTCTTCTCTGAACCTTTTCTAATAACACTATAGCACACACAGCAGGTCACACACTGGATCTAATTCTTGCCAGTGACCACTTTCTCGCTCAGGTCTTGCAGTTCGGCTCAAAATTCCTCCCTTGGTCTGACCATTGTCTCATTTCTTTTGTGGTGACAGCTCCTTCAAGCGTAATTCCAGCTATCCCCCACAAAACCTTAGACTACGTTCGACAAAACAGAGACACATTCCACATAGGAATATGGCATGATTCCCCAGTGTAGATTCTCTGTTCCTAGATGATTTTGATATTTATTCCTTATCAGATAAAGCCGACCTCTGGAACACCACCCTCTCAAAGGCTCTAACAAATACAGAGGCCTTAGTTCCTGCTGTGCAGCAAACTCATTGCCATCAGCCTTGGTACCATGAGGGCCTTCGCCTGGTAAAGCAGCATAGGCACAGAGCAGAACAGTGCTGCCAGAGGTGCCTTCTCCCCCCCCCCTCCCCCCCCAAAAAGGTTTTTGGTGATTTGACAGGATGAAATCAACACGCCAAGACAAAGAGAAAGTGGGGCATACACTTCCCAAAATGAGGGAGCTACCACCCTCTCCCAAATCGCTGGTACAGACCACCTTGGTTGAAGAAGTGGCTGCGGCATTTGTCAGGACCCTTGCGACTAAATTTGATGTCCTGACCGGCAAGCTCAACTCTATGAGCAGATCATTTGAGTCACCTGGACTGGTCTAGCAGGAATCCAGGAAATGAAATTAATGGTAAGTAAAATTTCTCCTTCCAGTTCTTCCTGCCAGACCAGTCCAGACTAGTGGGGAGTATTAAAACTAGATCCCCTCCTGGCGGACAGACAGAGCTGTAGCCAAAACAGTGGCTCCAAATTGAGCTGCTTCCCATGCATGGAGATCCAAGTGATAGTGCCTGGCAAAAGTAGAGAGGGAGGACTAGGTCACCGCTCTGCAAATATCCAGCAGAGCTACCTGAGCCCTTTCCACCCAAGTAGTGGCTTGAGCCCTAGTGGAATGAACTCGGAGTTCAAGAAGCACTGGACAATTCTGAAGGATATAGGCAGACTGAATAGCCTTCTTGATCCAGTGCACAATAGATGCCTTAGAGCAGGGGTCTCAAACACGCGGCGGCCCGCGGGAGAAGGTTGTGCGGCCCGCGACAGCTTCTGCTGCTGCCGTGGCAACGGCAGAATCGATGGTCAATTTAAAAAAAATAAAAAACTGGCTTCTGCTGCTCTGTCCTGCGGCCCGTTCCCCTCTGCGCGAGAGCCCTGAATGTGCTTCCTCTGCGGCGTGCTTTTCAAGCCGCGAAGGGAGTATTTCCCTCTCGCGAGGCTTGAAAAGTGAATAGGCTTAAGCCGCGCGAGAGGGAAATACTCTCTTCGCGGCTTAAAAAGCATGCCGCAGAGGAAGCACACTCAGGGCTCTCGCGCAGAGGGAAAAGGGCCGCGGGACAGCTGATTTTCTGCTGCAGCAGAAGCCAGCAGCAGAAGCCAGGTTGTTTTTTTATTTACCGGGGGGGGGGGTATGACTGGAAATGGGCTATTGGCAGGGGGGGTTATGACTGGAAATGGGCTATGGTGGGGGCTAGGACTGGAAATGGGCAGGTGGGGGTTAGGAAGGACTGGAGGTGGGCTGATGGGGGGAGTTAGGACTGGTAATGAGCTATGGAGGGGCTGACTGAAATGGGGTAATGGGGGTTAGGGCTGGAAATGGGCTATTGGCAGGGGGGGTTATGACTGGAAATGTGCTATTGAGGGGGCTAGTACTGTAAAAGTGCAGGAGGGGGTTAGGAAGGACTGGAGGGGGGCTGATGGGGGGAGTTAGGACTGGTAATGAGCTATGGAGGGGCTGACTGAAATGGGGGTAATGGGGGTTAGGGCTGGAAGTGGGCTATTGGCAGGGGGGGTTATGACTGGAAATGGGCTATGGTGGGGGCTAGGACTGGAAATGGGCAGGTGGGGGTTAGGAAGGACTGGAGGTGGGCTGATGGGGGGAGTTAGGACTGGTAATGAGCTATGGAGGGGCTGACTGAAATGGGGTAATGGGGGTTAGGGCTGGAAGTGGGCTATTGGCAGGGGGGTTATGACTGGTAATGGGCTATGGGGGGTCTAGGACTGGTAATGTGCTGGGGGGGTTGCTAGGACTGGAAATGGGCTGAGTGGAAGGGGGCTTGAACTGCAAATGGCTGATGGGGAGGGGGGCTTGGAATGGAAATGGGCTGTGAGGGGAGGGAGCTAGGATTGGAAATGGGCTGATGGGGGGCTAGGATTGGAAATGGGCTGATGGTGAGGCTAGGATAGGACTGGAAATGGACTGATGCAGGGACTAGAAGGGAGCGGATGCTGGGTGGGGCTGGAACTAGAAGGGAGCTGATGTTGGGGGAGGATTAGAATGGGATGGAGCTGGGAAAGTGAAATGGAGAGGGGAAAAATATTTTGTCTGGGAGAGAAGACAAATCTACAATTGGCCAGGTATTGTGAGAGTAAGTGGGGATTGAGGATGGAGGGGTAAAATTTGAGTGGATGAAATAGGAATGAGGAAAGAGAAAAAGGAGAAAGATTAGTATGTTAAAGCAGATGTAGAGAGAGAATGGAAAAAAAACTAGGAGAGAAGAAAGGGCAAATGGAAGCAGACGAGGGAGAGTTAGCATAAGACATGAAGAAACCATAAGAAAGTGGCTTGAACAATTGCAAATGAAAAAATGCACAAAAGGTAGAAAAATATCTCTTTATTTTGAATTTATTAACTGGAATATGTCAGCTCTGGGAAATGTGCATCATTAATGTTTGCGCTTTGTTTAGTACAAGAGGAAATTAATTTATAGTTTTATTTCTACAGTGTTGTTGTACATTCCAAGTTTGGCTTTTGGGGTTCCCAGTTTAATTATTGTCTTCTTGTTTCTAAATCTTTTAGTCTTTCTTTATCCATACTCATTAAAGAGGCATGTTTACTAAAAGTTAGTGTATGGTAACATTATGCAAATATTTATGCAAATGAGGTCCCTTATGCAAATGAGGCCCCGCGTCTTATGCGGCCCCCGGGTTACTTTACAAGTCCTCATTTGGCCCTCAAAGCAATTTGAGTTTGAGACCCCTGCTCTAAATTCAGTGTTCCTTGGACTCTGGCTGCATCTCTGCCTGCAGCTCTCTCTGCCTCGGTATCTCTCTTGTTTCCTTTTGTCACCGTCCCAGTTCCTGCCTCGGTGCTCTTCTTGCTCACTCTCTAGCAGTTTATATCTGTGCTTTCCCCTCGGGCTTTCTTGCCCCACCCCTGCCTGTCCCTCGTGAGCAGGGTTGGTAACCATGGAGCTGGGGCATGTCTCCTTACTAACAGCCTTCTGTGGAGAGTTTTTTATTAACCCAGGAGTTTTAACCCTTAAACTTCTGGATTTTATTCTGCTCTCTGGGGAAATTGCCTGATTCTTCCCTCTTTCCATATGCTCTCCGCTTGCTGCGCCATCACAGATCCCCCCCCTTAAGATATTCCGGGCTGGCAGACAACTGTCGGCACAGCACGGAATCCTTATCTTTGGGTGCTGACCTGCTGGGCAGTCACTCCGAGTAGGCCTGGCGGCGGCTGATCGGGCCAACGCTACCTGCTCATGTCCTGTGGACAATCCTTCGATGTGGCAGATCCGCTGCCTTCCCTTCCTGGTCTCTACAATATAGGAGACCGGTCCCACCTGTTTGAGAACCCTAAAAGGACCTTGCCATTTGGCCTCAAACTTTGGGCTGGCACCTTCTACCATTACGACCACCTTCTCCCCAATTTCCAATTGACGGGGTCGTGACCTTAGGTCATAATGTTTTTTCTGGCGATTCTGACTGGTGGTGATATTCTCTTCTGCCACCTCAGTGGTACGCTGTAAGCGACCATTCAGGTTCCTCAAAAAGTCCTGAACCTCTACTTTTTCAAGGACTAGCTTGTCTCCCTGTTCCCAATCTTGTTCCCTTACAGACGACCGAGGATATTCTACCACCTCGTGCCAAGGCTGCAGTGAATTTATGTGGAAAACTTGCTGTTTTCCTTTCTCATTCTTTATTAAGTACAACAACGGAGCTACTTGTCTTACGACCTTACTAGGTCCTTTCCAGGCATTCCTCAACTTAGGTTTCTCCCTAACCCCTGTTACTGAAACCCTTTTTCCTACCTCTAACTGAGGTCTGGTGCACCAGTCACAACCGTCCTTCTGACTGGTCTGACTAGGATTTATATTTCTCTTGGCTCCCTGGAACCCTTGACCTAACTTTACTAAGGCCGGCTGTCGGTGCCAAGATAACTCACTTCCTATTCTAGGAACAGACTTTGTTCGGCAGTCAGCGAGTTGAGGGCCTAGGTCCACGTCCGCTTTATCTTCACATGTGGCGGCTAGCCCTTTAAACTCAGCCCGGCCAGAGGAACCGAATCCTCTTGCTCCTCTCAGAGTGATGCTTAGCTCTTCCACCTCCTCTATAGGTGGAAACCCTACTCTCTCGCAGATTAACTGCGCTATCCTATCGCCTATACTCACTTTAAAGTCTGTATGGGAGAAGTTAATCAGCAAAACCTTTATTGCCCCCCGGAAATCAGGGTCTATTACCCCTGCCCCTACATCTATGGATTTCTTCACAGCTAACCCCAAACGTGGAGCCACCCTCCCATAACATCCAGGAGGTATCTCTACCTGAATGCCTGTTTCTACAAGCGCCCTACCTTGTTTGAGAATGATCCTATCTTCACCACTAAATAAATCAAACCCTGCGGCCTGTTCAGTCGCTCGCTTAGGTATTCTGGCGATCGGGGTGGTCCTACAGACTTTCAGAACAAACTTAGGTTTATTGTCTGAGGCCTCTTTTTGGGCAACTCTCCTTTCCGGTTTCTTTCCAAATAGAGGAGCTAGTAATGGGTTAGGCTTTGCCTGGGTTTTACTAGAGGAGATGGGTACCTTATTCTGCTCCTCACGGGGCATAGCCTGCTCGTCTAACCTCTTCTTTCCTGTGGGTGTTAGACTAGATTCGCTAGCCGATTCTCCCAGTAAACCTTTCTCCAGGCCAGACCTGAATTGGGGCCAGTCTTTCCCAAGTACTAAGGGATGAGGGAGCTTAGGAACTATAGCGACTACTACCTCTCGCTCCAAGCCCAAGCCCTTCACTTTCACCTTGGTTAAGGGGTATGCTGACGTGGCTCCATGTACACACTTTATCTTAACAGAGTGCTCAGATTGGGTTGGGGTCTGCTCACTTTGTGCCTGTACGTCAGTCCACAGTTTGGCTGATATCATGGACTGCTCTGCCCCTGAGTCTAGGAGAGCTTCGGTGGGAATGCCCTCGACCTCCACAGTCAGCAGGAATCCCTCCCCATCGTCCTTGCAATGGGTGGATACCAGTGCTGTCCTGGCCTTGCACTCTCTACTAAAGTGCCCCACTTCCCCACAGGTAAAACATTTACCCTGAGCATGCATAAATTTCCTCCTGGGTTTTACACCTATGACATCTCCTGACAAAGTGTTCCCTACCCTTTCTGAAACTCCAGGCTCAGGACTGTTTACCACACCCACCTTCATCTGGCCGACCAACCTGGCCTCAAGAAAATGCTCTGCCAGCGAGGTTGCTTCTCTGGTAGTTTTACAGTCCTGGAGGATCAGGAAGGATTTTAATTCAGTGGGAACCGCTTCCACAAATTGCTCCAAAACTATGCAATCAAGGAGAGAATCAACAGATTTACCTTGTGGTTCTAACCACTTACAAACCAGGCTTTTTATACGATGGCATAAGGCCCTTGGCGTCTCTCCCAGTTTCAATTTACAGGCTCTCAACTGGCGTCTGTAAACCATTGGGGTAAGACCCATTCTATCTCTTATGGCTTTCTTAATTTCTACATAAGAGGAGGCAAGATCATTGGGCATTGCGCGATATGCAGCCAAGGCTTCACCCGTGAGTGAGGCTGCAATGCGGACTGCCCATTGGTCTTCGGGCCAACCACTCAGTTGTGCCACTCTCTCAAAAACTTCTAAATAGTCGTCCACATTATCAAGAACAAAAACCAGCTTCCCACGTGGCTTTAGACAAACACAAGCTGTAACTTTTCCAACAGGGTAAAACTTCTGTTACAAATTGTTTTCTTTCTTCTCATCAAACACTTGTTTCCGCTTGCTGTATTTCAAACCATACATTTCAGCAGATAGCTGCTCAGATACACAGCTACGGCTTAGAACTTCAGCAGGCTCATTTGCATACTCTCCCACAGCCGTGCTCTCTTGAAAAACAGCTGCCAAATTTCACAGGTACTGGAAATGGTCTAGCCTTTACTTAGTATCTGGAGGCTACAGAACATTCCATTTCCATATCTGAATTTTCTTCTGTTAATCTGGGCATTTCTAGTTCCATGCTTTCTATGTCTGAGTCTGTTAGAGAGGCATAAGATTCAGACTCAAAGCTATCCTGTTTTAACTTTCTCAGGATTTCTAACACCTTAGTTAAGGCAGAGTCCTTCCTCCTCTGAGGAGTATTACAACACTTAGGAAGTCTCTTAGCTTTTATGAGGTTTGTAGAAGGTTTAAAACTGCTCAACTTACTTTTGGGAAGTAAACACGTCACCGGCTTTACTGCTGAAGGCTCAGCTTCCATGAAAACTTCAGGGGAACGGTTTCTGCTGCCCACCTGGCTGACAAACTCCCCTGGGTAAGCTTCCCTTCTATAAGTATGTTTCCCGTCTCTCTCACAGGTCACTGGGTTAGCTCCAATCCCTCTGGCTGGCCTTGCCCTTCTCCAAGAGGTTTCTAGTGAAGCTCCCTTGACTCTCCGGGTACCTTGCTTGTCTAGTTCTCCAGAGCGTCCAAAGCCTCCTCCCCTTCTGGGACCTTCTGGCCTGTTCCAAGCTGCATTGGAATCAGAACTAGAAATCCTCATAAAGCACTTCTTCTCACCGTTCTCAGACCTCCCTCTGAATTCAGTGCTCCTTGGACTCTGGCTGCATCTCTTCCTGCAGCTCTCTCTGCCTCGGTATCTCTCTTGTTTCCTTTTGTCACCGTCCCAGTTCCTGCCTCGGTGCTCTTCTTGCTCACTCTCTAGCAGTTTATATCTGTGCTTTCCCCTCTGGCTTCCTGGCCCCAACCCTGCCTGTCCCTCGTGAGCAGGGTTGGTAACCATGGAGCTGGAGCGTGTCTCCTTACTACCAGCCTTCTGTGGAGAGTTTTTTCTTAACCCAGGAGTTTTAACCCTTAAACTTCTGGATTTTATTCTGCTCTCTGGGGAAATTGCCTGATTCTTCCCTCTTTCCATATGCTCTCCGCTTGCTGCGCCATCACACTACTTAGCAACAGTTGATGGCGAAGCCAAGGTCACTTTCGGTCAATGCAACCATAGCATCCTTCAAGGTCAGCAACCTGATCGCAAAAAAATGCAAACCTTTCACTGAAGGGGAATTTGTAAAAGATTGTTTTCTTGAAGAAGCTGACAATCTTTTTGAAGGATTTAAAAATAAGAAAGAGATCATAGCTGCTATTCAAGATGTACAATTGTCAAGAAACACCGTCGTGAGGCGAATAGAAAAAATGTATGGAGACACAACTGAACAATTGTTGGAGGATGTTTCAAATTGTGTTGCTTTCTCACTCCAACTGGATGAATCTACAGACATAAGAGACATAGCCGAGTTACTAGTCTTTATCTGGATGGTTTTTGAAGACTTCAGTGTTTAAAGAAGAACTACTTGGAATGATTTCTTTAAAAGGGAGAACTACCGGTCAGGAAATATTCAGTTCTTTACATTTTTTTGTGACAAAGTGTAATCTTCAGGGCCCACAGGTTGATGGATCTGGCAAGTCAGTTCTACAGCAATTCTCTGGTCTCCACCAGACAATTCCTGAGGCTCTTAGGCCACATGGCTTCCACGGTCCATATAACTCCAAATGCCCGTATACACATGAGGCCAGCTCAATGGGCCCTCAGAACTCAGTGGCACCAAGCCACAGGAAACCTCACAGACAGAGTGAGGGTGTCCAAACTACTAGAGTCTTCTCTACAGTGGTGGCTCCATCTTCCGAATTTGGTGCAAGGGGTGTTTTTTCAGACACCTCCACACTCTCAGGTGCTGACAACCGATGCTTCTCTTCAAGGATGGGGTGCACATTGCCAGGGAGCATGCACTCAAGGCCTGTGGTCTCCTTGGGAAGCCACACAGCAAATCAATTTCCTAGAGCTCCGAGCAGTCCGCTTAGCCCTACGGACATTCTCTCATGTCCTCTCTCAGCAGTTTGTCTTAGTTCAGACGGACAATCAAGTTGCTATGTTCTATGTGAACAAGCAAGGAGGCACGGGGGCCCGATCTCTTTGTCAGGAAGCACAGGACCTGTGCTCCTGGGCAGTCAAGCATGGCATACTTCTCAAGGCGGTCTATCTCCCTGGGCAGGAGAATTACCTAGCAGACAGGTTGAGCAGGATCCTACAGCCACACAAATGGCAGTTGCATCCTCTAGTAGTTCAACAGATCTTCCTACGATGGGGTCTTCCCACCATGGATCTGTTTGCCAGCCCACTGAACTGTCAACTGCCCAGGTTCTGCTCCAGACAACCGCATCCTCTCAGGGTAGCAGCGGATGCTTTTCTCATACCATGATCTGCAGGCCTCCTATATGCGTGTCCTCCCACGCCTCTAGTGTCCAATACACTGTTCAAAGTGATCCGGGACAAGGCCTCGGTGATCCTGGTGGCCCCCAGATGGCCAAGGCAACCATGGTTCCCACTTCTTTTACAGCTAGCGGTGGATGCTCCTCTTCCTCTGGGGATGCAACCCAATCTCCTGTCTCAGGAGCAGATCTCTCTTACACCCCAATCTCCAGTCCCTCAGTCTGATGGCCTGGCTGCTGAAAGGGTAGTTCTAGCACCTTTACTGCTGCCTAGGGAAGTGGAGAACGTGGTCTTAGCCTCTAGGAGGCAGTCCACCCGAAAGTCCATATGCTCTTAAGTGGCGTAGGTTCTCCGCCTGGTGTGCCCAGCACAAGAAGGATCCTTTCTCATGCC
This sequence comes from Ichthyophis bannanicus, assembly GCA_033557465.1. NCBI lineage: Eukaryota > Metazoa > Chordata > Amphibia > Gymnophiona > Ichthyophiidae > Ichthyophis > Ichthyophis bannanicus. Next base: position 325,179,273 of record CM066038.1, on the reverse strand, counting down.
TGTACTAGTAGTGCTGCAGTATTTGCTGCACCTGTCCAATCTAGGCCTTAAATCCAACTCTGTTAGGATCCACCTCAGTGCTCTCTCAGCACACCACTCCCCGGTGGAGGGCCAGTCTCTCTCAAGCCACCCTTTGGTAGCTAGCTTCCTCAGAGGCCTGCTTTTGCTTAAGCCTCCAGTTCGTCCACCTGCCCCTGAGTGGGATTTGAATGTGGTCTTGCAACAACTTACTTGCCAACCATTTGAACCTATGGCTACTTGTCCTTTGCGCTTTCTTTCCTGGAAAGCGTTGTTTTTGGTAGCTCTTACCTCAGCAAGGCGAGTAGGTGAGCTTCAAGCCCTGGTGTCAGAGGCACCATACACTAGGTTCTATAGGAACAGAGTAGTCTTACGGACTCACCCTAAGTTCCTTCCAAAGGTTGTCTCCTCTTTCCACCTCAGTCAGGAGGTGGTTCTTCCAACTTTCTTTCCCAGGCCGCATGCCGGCTGGGCTGAGATGGTCTTGCATAACCTGGACTGTAGGAGGGTGTTGTCCTTCTACCTTGACAGTATGCGGGAGCACCGGAGGGCTGTTCAGCTCTTCGTCTCTTTTGACCCCAATAACTTGGGGTTACCTGTCTCCAAGCGTACTTTGTCCATTTGGGTAGCCGACTGTATCGCCGGGGCTTACAGGGCAGCCGGCCTCTCCTTGCAGGGTCGAGTTACGGCTCACCATGTCAGGGCGAAGGCTGCGTCAGTGGCTCATCTCCACTCTGTTCCGTTGGCAGACATCTTCCGGGCTGCTACTTGGTCTTCAAGCCAGACTTTTGCGGCCCGCTACTGCCTTGAGAGGGAGTCCTGCAGGGACAGTGCTTTCGGACAGGCGGTACTCCATAATCTCTTTGGGGTTTAGGCAACTCCTACCCTCCGGCCCTGGTGTTGGGCTACCGTTTGGGGGCGTTATCAGAGAAGATTTTTTTCTCACATGCTGAGGCTCTAGAGGGAGCTCATTTTTTCAGCTTGGGTCTCCGGTAGCCTTAAGCTGGGGAGTCCCATATGTGAGGACTGATTTCCTGCTTGGTCCTGGAGAAAGAGTAGTTACTCACCTGTAACAGGTGTTCTCCAGGAGCAGCAGGAATCAGTCCTCACAACCCTCCCTCCTCCCCTTGGATTTGCAGTCTGTCAGACGGCTGCCTGGGTGAGAATCTTCACAGTCTTGGCAAGTGCATATATCTATATGATTTGCAAGGTATTGTGGGCAATGCAGTTCATTCACACCAGACACAGCTGCTCACAATAATTAGTTGTGCTTTTGGGTAAAGCCAATAAGATATTTATTTATGGGGTTATTTCTCCCAACACAGATATGCTTGGTAGCACATAAATCAGGTTACTTGCTTTCAGTGTTAAACTTGGAAAAACAAAATCAGGAAACAACATTTGAACTTGTCAGGCAATCAAAGCAAAAGAAATAAGACCTGGTTGGCAACAAACTGGTCTTTTCTGTAGGCTTAGCTAATATTTTCTTAGCATGTATCAAACAACAAACAAAAAGCCACAAAGAAAGGAAAAAAACTGTTCTTTTCAGGTAAACTTCTTATATCTTCCCACATAGATTCAGAAGTGATTCTCTCAGAGCTCACAAGCAATAGGTAAGGCTCAATTGCTAGCAGTTATCCAGCTGAAACCCCTTAGCTGGCTTGCTTTCTACTGCGTGGCTAAAAATCTTACTCAGGAGCTTTTCTGAGTAGATTAAAGAACAAGTTTGTATTTCTTTGTGATGGTTGCTGTACCTTATAACAGAAAATCACCAAAGGAGTTTAGACAGAGAGCAGTCCATGTAAACAGATTCTTCATCTGCTATCACCCCCTCTTCTTCAACAAGCATGGGTTCAATATCATGGATTGGCACAGATGAATCTCCCAATGGAGCACTTTCAGGAGAATACTTGTTTCCCTGCTGTCTTTCAAGGTTATAGCTAGGGCATAGATCAGTGTTCATACCTGAGCTTCCATTGCTGTTAGAGTTCCTCTCTATATAGCCTGGCCAGTATGTAGTCCAGTTCTTATGTCCAGCCTTCCAATCCAGATCCCTGGACACTGGATCTCTCTTCACATACCTTCTGGCACGGGTCTTAGGGTCCCTTCCACGTGCAGCCGTCTCCCTCACAGGTACCGTCTGGAGATTCCTAGCTCTGCAGCACCATTCCTCTGGCTTTGCCCAGTCCAATGGTGTATGCTGGCCCTTGGAATGCCTCCCAGTATACGTACTGCTCTGGACTCTTCTAGACCTCTCAAAGGCTTTTCTCCTCTTTCTTCCAAAGGGTTTCTTTCCCTCCCTGTCCGTCCGGTTTGGCTTCTGCTTCTGATGATCCTCCTGATGATGAAGATGATCAAGCTCAAGCTGATTCTCTGTAGAATAAACTCTACCTTTATTCTGCTTAGATGAGTGCTCCTCCCTAACACAGCGCAGCTGTGCTGAATCAGGCCCTGCCCTTTGAGATGAGTGCTTAAGGATTACCTCATAGCCCTCCTGATTGAACACACGTTTCCCCACTTCAGCTCCTCTAAGGGCTGTTGGAAACCTGGTGCATTCTGGGACTGGTAGTCTTTTATGGGAAAATTCTGTTTTCTTATTTCTACCAGAACTGACAGGTTGCTTGTTCAGAGTCACTTCACCTTTCCTATAGCTCCTTCCTGAGCTATGATAAGCTTCCTTATCACATACCCCCCTGCTTAAGTTATTATGGACTGGTGTCACTGGTGAAACTTCTTCTCTACAGTCCGTAATACGGGAAAGGGCATCCGCATTCTTGTGTAACTTCCCAGCACGATGTTCAACTTGAAAATCAAATGCCTGTAAGGCCATGTACCAGCGTGTCAACCTGGCATTGTGGTTCTTCATTTGCTGCAACCACTTAAGTGGGGCATGGTCTGTGACCAACTGGAACTTTCTCCCTGTAAGGTAAAACCTTAACGCCTCCACTGACCACTTAATAGCTAAACATTCTTTTTCTATTGTGGAATACTTTTGTTCAGCTGGTGACAACTTCCTGCTCAGGTACATCACAGGATGCTCCTCCCCTTCATGACACTGGGATAGAACCGCTCCTAGCCCTACACCCGATGCATCGGTTTGAACCAGAAAGGGTTTCCTGAAGTCCACCCCTTTCAGTACCAGTCCTGTACACAATTTTCCTTTTAGGACTGAAAACGCTTTTCCAGCTTCAGGTGTCCACTTTAGCTGGTTTGGACAATTCTTCCGCAGCATATCCGTAAAAATTGCACTTTTCTCTGCAAATTGCGGTATAAATCTGCGGTAGTATCCAATAAGTCCTAAGAAACTTCTTAGTTGTTTCTTTGTTGTTGGAGGAGGAAAATTCCTGATGCTATCTACTTTACTCATTAGAGGTTTAATTTTTCCTCTTCCCACTAGATGGCCCAGGTATTTTACCTCCCTATTTGCAAAGGCACACTTCTTCGGGTTTAAAGTGATTCCCGCTTGCTTCATGGAGCACAAGACTGCCCTGATCCTCTTTAGATGCTCCGCCCAGGTGTTACTATGGATTATGACATCATCCATATATGCAAAAGCATAATTTTGGTGCGGTCGAAGTACCTGTTCCACTAACTTTTGGCAGGTAGCCGCTGCTCCATGCAGTCCGAAAGGCATCCTCTTGAACTGGAAAAGGCCAACGGGGGTGCTGAACGCAGTCTTCGGCTTCGACTCCCTGGTGAGAGGGATTTGCCAATATCCTTTTGTCATATCAAGGGTGGTTAAGTATTGAGCCTGTCCCAGCTGGTCCAACAGCTCTTCAATTCTTGGCATTGGATATGCATCAAAAACTGACATGGCGTTTACCTGCCGGAAGTCAATACAAAATCTTAAAGATCCATCAGGCTTCAGCACCAGGACTATGGGGCTATTCCAGGGACTCTTTGACTCCTCTATTACTCCCATGTCCAACATCTCCTGGACTTGTGCCACTACTTCCTGTCTCTTGGCTTCAGGCAAGCGGTATGGCCTTTGACGAACTAATTTCCCAGGTGGAGTTATTATTTCATGGGCAACCAAATGTGTCTCCCCAGGTATGGGTGTCAACACATCTGGGAATTCTTTAAGCAATTTCCTAATTTCTTCCTGTTGTACCACTGTCAGGTCCTCACCTATTTGGGGCTCTGATTTTTCTTTACAATCAGATACCTGGGGTCCCAAATCTTCCTCTTCATTCACCTCCCTCTCTCGGGCACAGGTGGCAGCTAGGCTTTTAACCCCTTTGACGTCAGTAGAACCAAAGCCTTTGGTTCCACGCTCAGAATTTTCCAGGGATGTGACCTCCTCCACCGGTGGAAAACCCAGCCTCTCACAGATCAATTGGGCAATTCTGTCTCCTGTCTTCACGTGATAATCATTCTGTCCAAAATTAAATAACAGAACTTTAATATTGCCCCTGTAATCGGGATCAATTACTCCCGCACCCACATCGATGAAATATTTAAGGGCTAATCCGGACCTTGGGGCTACTCTCCCATAGCATCCAATAGGTATTTCCACTTGGAGACCAGTGTCCACCAGGGCTCTCCCTTGGCTAGGTACAGTCACATTTTCTATGCTGCACAGGTCAAACCCAGCAGCTTGAGGGGTTGCCCACTTAGGAGATTGGGCCTTCTCTGTGACCCTATGGTACTTTAGGACGAATGTCTGCTTTGGAGTAGCTTGGTCTTCTGGACGCTTAACCATCTTTTTAGCTGGGGTCTGAGGACTTCCAAATAAAGGCCCGGGAGCTATTACCATTAAACCTTCTCCCTCCTTCTTTCCTAGTCCTTCCACTAGACCCTGCTTAAATCTTGGCCAGTCTCTTCCTAGAACCAAATCAAAGGGTAGCCTAGGCACCACTGCTAACAGGACTTCCTCTTGTTCCCCCAGGCACTTAACCTTTAGCCTATAGGTGGGATATGATGTTGCAGCACCATGAATGCATCTGATGTGAACTTGGCTTTCAGGGGTTCTAGGCACAAATCCTTCTTGGGCCTCTATCCTCTTCCAAAGCCTTTTTTGACATCATACTCTGGTCTGCCCCAGAGTCTAACAAAGCATTTGTGGTAATTCCTTGCACATCAACCATCAAAAGAAATCCTTCTTTGGGCTGTTTTAAATCCACACCCATTAAGCTAGTGTGTGTCTGGCATCTCTTTTCTAAATGTTCCCATTTGAAACATTTGAAACATTTCTTTCTATTCCACTGTGTCATCTGGTTTGATACAGTACATTCATTTTCAGAAACATTTTTAATTATTTTCTTTTCTGATACAGCACATCTTGCCTCAGCACCAATCTTCAGAGGGCCACCCATTCTATGGCAAGCCTGCGTGGCTTCCAAGAATCTCTCTGCTAGCATGGTTGCCTCTCCAAGATTTTGGCAATTTTGCTGTATAAGGAAAGTGTGCAAATCTTTAGGCACCCTAGACATAAATTGTTCAAGCATTATAATGTCTAATAACATTTCTACCGTCTTTTGCTCAGGCTCCAACCATTTTACAGCTAAAACCTCTGATTCTCTGACTCAGAGCCCTGGGTGTTTCACCCACTCTCAATGTAGTAGCTCTAAACATTCGCCTATACTCTGAAATAGACAACCCTAGGTGATCTCTAATAGCAGCCTTTACATCCTTATAATTCAAAGCCTGGGCTGCTGGCATTGCTCTATAAGCTGCAAGCGCCTCTCCAGTTAATGAGGCTGCCAGCCTTACTGCCCACTGGGTCTCTGGCCATGCTAATGCTTGTGCCACTCTTTCAAAAGACTCTAGAAAATCATCAACATTATCATCTGGAGTTAGCTTCCCAAAACTAAATGCCCCAATTCCTTGATTGAGTCCCACACTGTCCACATGTGGTGTACCAGTATTTACTGCTGGTCTTGCATCTGTTCCACTTTGGTTTTGCAGCTTAACTAGGGCTTGCACCAGATCAAGCACTGGCCTCTGCTGGTCCATTAAGGCTTTCATAGCAGTGTCCTGAGCCTGCTGTGCTAGCTCCTGTTGCCTGCTAAACTGGGCTGCCATCCATTCAGCTAATTCCCTTGGATCCATCTTGATCCCTGCAAGAAACAAAGAAAAAAAACAAAGTGCACCACCTTCCAAACAGGTGTGTTTTGTTTTTTTTTTTACTTTTTTTTTTTTAATTACCCCTGTGCCTTACTCCCATCCACCACTAGACATGCCCAGGTACTTATTACCTTGTGTCAGTGATGAATCCAGCTCTGCACAGGGTCTTTTCCTCCTGGGACAGCTGCCTGGAACATCCACTTCTACTCCAAAGTGCAGTTGAGGGAAAATCTTTTTTTCCAGCTTTAAACTTGAACTTTCGTTGTAATCCTCAGCAAGTAAATCCCCTTTGTGCAAAAGCAATCCGAAAAACTACGCCATTTGTCAGACGGCTGCCTGGGTGAGAATCTTCACAGTCTTGGCAAGTGCATATATCTATATGATTTGCAAGGTATTGTGGGCAATGCAGTTCATTCACACCAGACACAGCTGCTCACAATAATTAGTTGTGCTTTTGGGTAAAGCCAATAAGATATTTATTTATGGGGTTATTTCTCCCAACACAGATATGCTTGGTAGCACATAAATCAGGTTACTTGCTTTGAGTGTTAAACTTGGAAAAACAAAATCAGGAAACAACATTTGAACTTGTCAGGCAATCAAAGCAAAAGAAATAAGACCTGGTTGGCAACAAACTGATCTTTTCTGTAGGCTTAGCTAATGTTTTCTTAGCATATATCAAACAACAAACAAAAAGCCACAAAGAAAGGAAAAAACTGTTCTTTTCAGGTAAACTTCTTATATCTTCCCACATAGATTCAGAAGTGATTCTCTCAGAGCTCACAAGCAATTAGGTAAGGCTCAATTGCTAGCAGTTATCCAGCTGAAACTCCTTAGCTGGCTTGCTTTCTACTGCGTGGCTAAAAATCTTACTCAGGAGCTTTTCTGAGTAGATTAAAGAACAAGTTTGTATTTCTTTGTGATGGTTGCTGTACTTTATAACAGAAAATCACCAAAGGTGTTTAGACAGAGAGCAGTCCATGTAAACAGATTCTTCATCTGCTATCACCCCCTCTTCTTCAACAAGCATGGGTTCAATATCATGGATTGGCACAGATGAATCTCCCAATGGAGCACTTTCAGGAGAATACTTGTTTCCCTGCTGTCTTTCAAGGTTATAGCTAGGGCATAGATCAGTGTTCATACCTGAGCTTCCATTGCTGTTAGAGTTCCTCTCTATATAGCCTGGCCAGTATGTAGTCCAGTTCTTATGTCCAGCCTTCCAATCCAGATCCCTGGACACTGGATCTCTCTTCACATACCTTCTGGCACGGGTCTTAGGGTCCCTTCCACGTGCAGCCGTCTCCCTCACAGGTACCGTCTGGAGATTCCTAGCTCTGCAGCACCATTCCTCTGGGTTTGCCCAGTCCAATGGTGTATGCTGGCCATTGGAATGACTCCCAGTATACGTACTGCTCTGGACTCTTCTAGACCTCTCAAAGGCTTTTCTCCTCTTTCTTCCAAAGGGTTTCTTTCCCTCCCTGTCCGTCCGGTTTGGCTTCTGCTTCTGATGATCCTCCTGATGATGAAGATGATCAAGCTCAAGCTGATTCTCTGTAGAATAAACTCTACCTTTATTCTGCTTAGATGAGTGCTCCTCCCTAACACAGCGCAGCTGTGCTGAATCAGGCCCTGCCCTTTGAGATGAGTGCTTAGGGATTACTTCATAGCCCTCCTGATTGAACACACGTTTCCCCACTTCAGCTCCTCTAAGGGCTGTTGGAAACCTGGTGCATTCTGGGACTGGTAGTCTTTTATGGGAAAATTCTGTTTTCTTATTTCTACCAGAACTGACAGGTTGCTTGTTCAGAGTCACTTCACCTTTCCTATAGCTCCTTCCTGAGCTATGATAAGCTTCCTTATCACAAGTCATATGATTTATTTTATTTTTTGCTGTCTTTTAGCTATGTCATCAGACTGAGCAAGATGGCACCCTTGGGCGGGAAGGGGACCGCGCATGCTTGCTGCATTCCCGAAGGCTTTCTTTGAAAGCTGGGGACATGCTCTGCACGGGGGCTCCGTCGGCGCCGACGTCACCCATATGTGAGGAATGATTCCTGCTGCTCCTGGAGAACACCTGTTACAGGTGAGTAACTACTCTTTCTGGAATATACTCTAAATCTTGGGGAAAAAGGAAATTCTTTGGATTAAAGCAGATAATTCTATGTTTTTTAGAATTCAGTGTTTTTGCTGAATCAGTCAGGTCATAGTACCACCAGAGAGCTTTTCATTTAAATCAAATCAGAGTATAGCTTAGCATAGAAAGTAAAATAGAGTAAATCGTTATTGAAATAAATTTGTTTCTAGAGAGCTTTGTATATAAATCAAATTGAAATATAGCATAGCATACAAGTAAAATAAATAGACTCTGAGTACAAAGAAATAAACTTGTTTCTAGTGACCTTTACAAAGAGGCCTTCCAGTTAGGAGGCAAAAGATCTGTGAAGTTGTCTTAAACAGGTGCTAAGGGCAACTAACAGATCAAAGGGGCAATTTTAAAGGCCTTCTCTATCAAACCAAGGGCTGTGTGAATCACACAGGAAATTGGTAAGACTTTACCTTAGAAGCACAGGTCGGGTCACTGTATAGCAAGCCAGCTTTTATTAAGTCATCAGTACTGGCCAAAATGGTAGAAACCATTGTAAAGAACAAAATTACTGAACATGTAGATTGTCATGGTTTAATGGGAGAAAGCCGACATGGCTTTAGCCAAGGAAGGTCTTGTCTTAATAATCTGTTATATTTTTTGAAGGTGTGAGTAAACAGGTAGATAAAGGTGAGATAGTCGATATAGTATATTTGGATTTTCAGAACGCCTTTGACAAGGTCCCTCATGAGAAACTCTTGGCCAAATTATAAAAACATGGCATAGGAGGCAATATACTATTGTGGATCAGGAACTGGCTAAAAGATATAAAGCAGAGGGTAGGGCTAAATGGCCAGTTTTCCCAATGGAGGAAGGTGAATAGTGGAGTACCCCAGGGATTTGTGCTGGGTATGCTGCTTTTTAACATATTTGTAAATGATCTGGAAATGGGAATAATGAGTGAGGTAATCAAATTTGAGGGTGAGACAAAATTATTCAAAGCTGTTAAAACACAAGAGGGTTGTGAAAAATTAAAGAGGATCTTGATAAAATGGAAGACTGGGACATTCAAATGACAGATGAAATTTAATGTGGACAAGTGCAAAGTTATGCATCTAGGAAAGAACAATCCAAACTATAGGAACCAACACCCAGAAAAAATATTTAGGTGTCATTGTGGATAACATGTTAAAACCCTCCGCCCAGTGTGCAGCGGCGGCCAAGAGAGCAAATAGAATGCTAGGTATCATAAGGAAGGGAAAAGAGAATAAAACAAAGGATATTCTAATGCCTCTGTATCGTTCCATGGTGCGACCGTACCTTGAATATTGTATGCAATTCTGGTCGCCGTATCTTAAAAGGATATAGCGGAATTAGAAAAGGTACAGAGAAGAGCTACCAAAATGGTAAAGGGGATGGAAAGAAACTCTATGAGGAGAGGCTTAAAAGGATAGGGTTCTTCAACATAGAAAAGAGATGGCTGAGGGGAGATATGATAAAGATCTAAACATTAATGAATGGAGTGGAACAGGTAAACTTAGATTGATTGTTTACGCCATCAAAAAGGTAGAAAGACTAGGGGACATACAATGAAGCTACAGTGTAACCCGTTTAAGACTAATAAGTGAGAATATTTTTTCACACAACGTGTAATCAAACTCTGGAATTCGTTACCAGAGGATGTAGCAAAAGCTGTTGGTGTAGCTGGGTTTAAAATAGGTTTGGAGGAAAGGTCCATACACTATTTTTAAAGAGGACCCGGGAAATCCACTGCTTGCTCCAATACAAGCATTATGAAACCTGGGTGTCTTTGGGAAACTGCTAGGTACTTGTGACCTGGGTTGGCCACTGTTGGAAACGGGATACTGGGCTTGATGGACCTTGGTCTGATCCAGTATGGCATATCTTATGTTCTTGTGTTCTCCATTCCTGCTGCTGCCCTCTAGCCTCACACTATTTGGGGGGGGGGGGGGGCGCAGCACTGCAAGATTGTGGCCATCTTTGTTCTAAAAGTACTACTTGTTAACTTCATGGCATGTCTCTTAGTTTTGTACCTTTTTGAAAGTGTAAAAAAATCGATTCACATTTACCTGTTCCATTCCACTCAGGATTTTATACAATAGACATCTATCATATCTCCCCTCAGCTGTCTCTTCTTCAAGCTGAAAGTCTTAAACTCTTTAGCCTTTTTACATAGGAGAGACCCGAATCCCCGTTATCGTTTCATTGGGAAGATGAAGGAGATGGTAAGTTGATAGATGAAAGGTAAAAAGATGGAGATCGAGGACATGAGTGTAGAATTAGGGCAGGATTTGAATGGATAGACGTGGTGAAAGTGAGTTAAAGTTGACTACTGATTTTGCATCAGCAGTAAGTCAGGGGTTAATTAATCCTCAGTTTTGTAGGAAAGAAATTTCTGTGCAGTTTTGTGAGAAACAGCTTGCATAACTATTCTGGTAGGAAACATCATGTGAAACTTATGAGAGCGAGTTTTGATATAAGGAGACACTGGTACATGAGATAAGGAAAAGCTTTTTCACATAGCAACTGTATACAAAATAAAGTAAAGGTTATAATATATCGATGGAGTTCTGAGTTTCTGAACCATGGGATGGGAGAGCCTCCCTTGAGCATTCTCAGGTGCCTGGCCAGCATCTTCATTATTAGGGGAGGAGTGGTCTAGTGGTTAGGATAAGGTACGTCAGGCCAAAGGGCCAGGGGTTCAAGTCCCACCTGGGGAAAGCAATCTCAGGCCAGAGGGACTGGGATTTCTAGTCCTATAGGCACTCCTTGTGGTCTTGGGCAAGCCACTTAACCCTCCATTGCCCATGTTCCCTGTATTTATTAGTGTGTGTGTCTCATATCCCTCGTGTTAAATGTATTCCCCAATTGACCGCTTTGACCCAGTGAAAAGCGGGATATAAATACAGCTAAATAAATTAATTATGTTTAATGGATAGCTGATCCTATTCTGTGTGTCTCAATTGATGGAAAATAACTGGTTGCTATTGCAACAAACTATAAAAAAACAGGGCCTCGTGTCAGTCAGACAGAAGAGGAAAGTCTCACCTATGGGGGTCTCTCCTGCCCGCTCCATCCCGCTTGCCATTGATGTGTTCAAAAGTGTGGCTGTTTCCAATGTTGTTTTTCTTTTGCTGGGAGTGATGTACTGAACATTTCCTTCTCCATCCGTCTCCCCCTTTCCTGTCCACATAAAGCCTGAATTTTTCACTTAGGATCCTTTCCCCTGCGGCGGAGAGATGTAGTCCATGAGTACAGTATAGTCTCTTGTTGATCCATATGTTTCCCCAGTCGCCTATATATCTAAATCCTTCTTGTTTGCACCAGGTTTCGAGCCATGTATTGAAGTTGTTTATGCAATGCAGCCTTTTTCCCCCTTGCCATGAACAGGTAGAACTTCTGAGAATACTGTAGTGTTATCAATGGGCTTGAGTTTCTCTCCTAGAGTCTGGAAGTCCCTTTGAACTGCAGAGTCATTGTTTCTAGTCAGGTCATTTGTAGACAAAAATTAAACTGAAAGCCCAAGAAGCCAGACTCTGCATGCAATGCAATACCAGAGAAATAAGAGACACATTTCCCTGTACTGTGTAAAATATAAAAATAGCGCAAAGACCAATCACTCATTTGAAAATAAAATTATTTTTTCTACCTTTGTTGTCTGACCATTTTATACTCTGATCATGCTGGTCTCGATCTGAGGCATCTGCTTTCTTCTGTCTTCTTTTAGCTCTCTTTCTACAGTCTCTAGTCCATCTGCAATTTCTTGTCTCTCCTTTTGTTTTCTTCATTTCCTTCCACCTTGGATATTGATTTTTTTTCTTTCCATCTTTCTTCCATTTATCTCTCTCTCTGGCCACCCAAATTTCACTACTCCTTACTATCCAGTTCTCAATCTCCCTCTTTTTTATGCCATCTACCTACCGCTTTTCAACTTTCATCCCAGTCCTTCCACGCCCCAGCTCTTCTTCCCTGGTCCATTATTTCCCAGTCTTTTGCTCACTCTCCATGTCTATCATCTCTTATCACCCATCTGGTGTGTGTGTGTGTGTCTCTCTCTCTCTCTAGCTTTCTCTTTCCCTCCATCCAGTACCTCCTCTCTCTCTTTTTCATGTCTGCCATCTCCTTTCCTATCTTCCATACAACCAGCATCTACCCCATCTCCATACCATACCATCTCCTTTCTGTTACTCACATGTCCAGCATCTCTCGTCTTTTTCAATATCTTTACCCCATATCAGTCTTCTCTCCCTATTACCCCCATGTCCTGCATTTCCTTCTCTCCTTATTACACAGTGTACAGCATCTCCCCTCTGTCTCCTCCCTCCACAAGTCCAGCATTTCCCCATAGTCTTCCTATAACCCCCTGGCCAACATCACCACCCCATCACTCCTCAGTGCTTCTCCCTATACCCATTTCCATGTCTAGTATCTATCTAGCTCCCCACCTCAATCTTAACCCAGCTGCCTCCCTGTTCCCCTTCCCTGCACTCGGCTTCTTCCTTCTGACTCCTTGTGCCTATTCATGTCTACCTCCCAATGCCCCCTCATGTCCACTCCCCCCTTCCCAATGCCCCCCCATCTCATTTATGTACAAGAGGCAGACCCTGCCCACGGAGCAGCATGTCCCATGAGCAGGGGCTGTGCAAACCATGATCTAAGCCCAAAGTGGCAGGGCACAATTGGCCTTGCACAGCCCTGCCTGCAGGACAAGCTAATCCGGTGGGCAGGCTGTCCTTCTCTGGACCATGATCGTTGCCTCACACATCTTCTGCCTGCAGGAGCAGTATGTCTTGCAGGCAGGGGATGTGCAAGCTGTGACTGCGGCCCAAAGAAATAGAGCCTACCCGCAGGAGCCGACATCAGGAAGGCCCATCTCCACTCCCCATTCAGGATGACATGCAGATTGTCTATAGCCTAGTGAAGAGCCTGCCCACAGGACATGCTGATCCCGTGAGCAGAAGGCTGTGAGAGGCCGCAATCGCTAGTCACAGCCTTCTGCCTGCAGGAGCAGCATGTCCTGTGGGCAGGCTCTCCACCATGCCACCATGCCACAAGATTAATCTGGAGTTCTACCTCAATCTCCCCATCCCCACTTCTCTTGCATGTTCTTCCGTCAATCTCTGTCACCCTTTCTTCCTTTTTTACAATCATCAAGGAGGAAACTGTAGATCTTCTGTATTCCTCTAAACTCACTACTTACTCTTCAGATCCCATTCCCACCCATCTATTACGTTCTATCTTTCCTGCTGTTATCCCATCTCTTTGCCATAGGGAAGAGTGGCCTAGTGGTTGGGGCAAGTTACCTCAGGCTGGACGATCAGGGGTTCAAATCCCATTAGAGGATGGCAACCTTGTGCTGGAAGGACTGGGGATTTTAGTCCTACAGGTGCTCCTTGTAGTTTTGGACAAGCCACTTAACCCTCCATTGCTCATGTTCCCTGTAAGTATTAACGTATGTGTCTCATATCCCCTTGTGTTAAACGTATCCCCCAATTGTGTTGTGACCACTTTGATTGAAGGATAAGGTGGTATACAAAACTGTCAAAATAAAGTAAAATAAATATCTGCAACTTATTGTTTTCCACAGCATCTGCTCCTGCAGCCTTCAAACATGCTGTGGTTACACCTATCCTCAAAAAAAATCTTCACTGGACCCTACATGCCCTTTCAATTATTGACCCATCTCCCTTCTTCTTTTTTATATCTAGACTACTCAAATGTGTGGTTCACCACTGCTGTCTTGATTTTCTCTCCTCTCATGCCATTCTGAATCCACTGCAATCTGGCTTTTATCCTCCATATTCTACTGAAATGACCCTTGCCAAAGTCTCCATAAGAACATAAGATATGCCATACTGGGTCAGACCAAGGTCCATCAAGCCCAGTATCCTGTTTCCAACAGTGGCCAATTTAGGTCATACGTACCTAGCAGTTTCCCCAAAAGACACAGGTTCCACAATGCTTGTATTGGGTCAAGCATTGATATCCAGGGTCCCTTTTTAATAATGGTTTATGGACCTTTCCCCCAGGAACTTGTCCAAACCTTTTTTAAATCCAGCTACACTAACAGCCTTTACTACATCTTCCGGTAACAAATTCCAGAGTTTGATTACACGTTGAGTGAAAAAATATTTTCTCTTATTAATCTTAAATAGTTTATCCTGTAGCTTGTATCATGTCCCCTAGTCTTTCTATATTCTGATAACATAAACAATCGATCTACGTTTACCCGTTCCACTCTGTTCATTAATTTATAGACTTCTATCATATCTCCCCTCTTCTCTGAACCTTTTCTAATAACGCTGTATCCTTTTTAAGATACGGCGACCAGAATTGCACACAATATTCAAGGTGCGGTCGCACCATGGAACGATACAGAGGCATTATAATATAATTTGTTTTATTTTCCATTCCTTTCCTTATGATACCTAGCATTCTATTTGCTCTCTTGGCCGCCACAGCACACTGGGCAGAGGGTTTTAACATGTTATCCACAATAACGCCTAAATCTTTTTCCTGGGTGGTGGTTTCTAATGTGGAACTTTGCATCATGTCACCATAGTTTGCGTTGTTCTTCCCTAGGTGCATAACTTTGCACTTGTCCACATTAAATTTCTTTTGCCATTTTGATGCCCAGTCTTTCAATTTATCAAGATCCTCTTGCAATTTTCCACAATCCTCATGGGTTTTAACAACTTTAAAGAATTTTGTATCATCTGCAAATTTGAAAATCTCACTCGTTATTCCCTTTTCCAGGTCATTTATGAATATTTCAAAAGGCAGCGAACCTAGCACAGATCCCTGGTGTATACCACTATTCACCTTTCTCCATTGGGAAAATAGGCCATTTAGCCCTACCCTCTGCTTTCTATCTTTTAACCAGTTCCTGATCCACAATAGTACACTGCCTCCTATCCAAAAAGTCTCTGATGAGGGACCTTGTCAAAGACTTTCTAAAAATCCAAATACACTATATCAACTGACTCAACTTTGTCTACCTGTTTATTCACACCTTCAAAAAAACATAACAGATTAGTAAGACAAGATCTTCCTTGTCTAAAGCCATGTTAGCTGTCTCCAATTAAGCCATGACTATTGTCACACCTCATCTGCCCCAGCGGTGACTACTGGTATTGTTGGGCTTTCTGAGGGTGGTAGTTGTGCCTTGCTTATATATATATATAGATCACACAGGAAAACTTTCTTTTCTTTTTAGGGTTTTATTCCCCGTCCCTTGAGGTTTCTTCTTTCAAATACAACAGAAATTAATAGCCTATTTTGGCTTCTAACAAAATATAACTAGACAACAAAAATAGCTTCCTTCAGCTTGTAACTTTTAAACAAAAGCAAATAACAAACAGCCTAATTGTCTGTTTGGCTAGAGAGAGAGAGAGAGAGAGTTGCAGCCTTGCCTCTTATATACTGGAGTTAAGGTCACACATTCACATTTACCTCAGTGAGAATTCTGGCTCTATTACAGTGAGAGAACAATCCATCATCTCTGGACTTGTTAATGCTTCTGAGTTTTCATACTCCATTAACTCCTGTTCATTAGTATCTTCATTATTCACTTCAAACGTGGGGTAAAAGTATGGCAGGCTTGCCTCGTCACTTAAGAAGTTTCTCTTCCCTTGTGCAGAACTGCCCCTCTGGGAAATATCGTAAAGCTCTGAGTTGTGTCTTCCAGAGCCCTGCCCCTGCTGGTGCCTTAACGAATATCTCAGGTCCTTGTTTGACCTACTAGCTGGGTAATTACGGTAGGCTCCTGGCCGGGTCTGTCCTAGCTTTCCAAGCTCAGCTGTGCCTGATTGCAAACGGTGTAACGGTGTTTCCCTAGAAGCTGGGAGCTCACGGTGATAAGGGATTTCTTCAGCTTTTCTTGGTAAGTGAAACCCCCTTCTCTTAGTGCTTTTATAATCAGGGGAAAAGCTATTATCAGCCTCTGAATATCTGGGCTTTATGTGGGTATTTCTATGCCTCCAGGGCTCTTCCCTTTCAGATAGCAAATAGCCCTTGTACTCACTCTTTGCCCCTGTACCTGCTGTTGCAGTCTTCTTATATTTCTCTTGCCTTCCAAACACATTCACGCTGTCAGGGTGTTGCCTTCTCCCAGAACCACACAGGTCTCTGGATTCTCTCCAACTTTCACACCGGCTCCCCTGTTGCCTTACTGACTCACTTTCACTGTCGTCGTCTTCCTCATGCCAGCTCCAGGCTTTGCATGGCTTCAACCGTATCTGCTGCTGCTCCAATTCCTCTCTCAGGGATTCTCTCCTCGAATCCTCCCTCAAGGATTTCCTCTCTCTCAAAGGTTCCCTATCTCCAAATGTTTGGGAGTCTATTTTATCTGCGTGTCTCCTGACTCCACCTTCACTCAGCTGCACTCTATTGGGTAAAACAAACTCCCTTGCTTTGCTCTCTGGGTGTGTCTTTCTGGGCTCTGTGCACGTGTGCTTAGGTTGTCCCTGGCAACCATCAAACATTCCTCTGTTTATCTTGTCACTTTTACCGTGATCATTCACACTGCTCTGCACTTTCTCAGGCTGCCCTAGGTCCACCCTGTGACACTATCTACATCTTCAGCAATTTTGTTCTTTATGATGGTTTCTACCATTTTTCCCGGTACTGACGTCAGGCTCACCGGTCTGTAGTTTCCCGGATCACCCCTGGAACCCTTTTTAAAAATTGGCGTTACATTCGCCATCCTACAATCTTCAGGTATTACAGATGATTTTAATGATAGTTCACAGATTACTAATAGCAGGTCTGCAATCTCATATTTCAGTTCTTTGAACACCCTTGGATGTATATCATCCGGCCCAAGTGATTTGCTACTCTTCAGTTTATCTAATAGTTGTAATACATCCCGATGTATCGTTATTTCCTTCAATTCTTCCACACCTTTAAATACCACTTCAGTCATGGGCAACATCCCTACATATTCCTCAGTAAAGTCTGAAGCAAAGAATTCATTCAGTCTCTCCGCTATCGCCTTGTCACCTCTTAGTGCCCTTTTAACCCCTCTATCATCTAATGGACTAACTGACTCTCTCACAGGGTTTTTGCTACGAATGTACTTGAAAAATTCTTTATTACGCGTTTTTGCTTCCGCAGCAAGCTTCTTCTCAAATTCTCCCTTTGCCTGCCTTATCAATGCCTTGCATTTAACTTGCCAGTGCTTATGCTATTTCCAGTTTTCGTCGGTTGGCTCTTTTATCCATTTCCTGAAAGATGCTTTTTTGGCAACAACAGCCTCTCTGACCTCACCTTTAAACCGTGCTGGCAGTTTTTTGGACTTCCTTCCACTTTTCTTAAAGCGTGGAATACAACTGGTCTGGGCTTCCAAGATAGTATTTTTCAACAACACCCAAGCTTGATGTAAGTCTTTAACCTTTGCAACTGCTCTTTTTATTTTTTTCTTAACTATTTTCCTCATGTTATCATAGTCTCCCTTTTGAAAGTTAAGAGGTAGTACTGTGGATTTCCTTACCATCCCTCCTCCACTAATTAAATCAAACGCGATCATGCTATGATCACTATTGCCAAGTGGCCTCAACACCCTTATCTCTTGCACCAGATCTGGTGTTCCACTAAGGACTAGGTTCAATATGGCTTCCCCTCTGGTCAGTTCATGAACCAGCTGCTCCAAGAAACAGTCATTTATTTAATCTAGGAACTTTATCTCCCTAGCATGTCCTGTCGTGACACTGACCCAGTCGATAATGGGGTAATTGAAATCACTCATTATTATTACTGTCTGTAACTTTTGTTAGCTTCCTTGATTTCTTTGAGCATTTCATCATCCATTTGTTCGTTCTGGCCAGGCGGTCGATAGTACACCCCCATTGCCATCGCCTTCCCCTTTTTACATGGTATTTCAATCTATAGAGATTCTACAGCAAATTTTGTTTCCTGCATAACTTTAATCTTTTCTGACTCAATGCCCTCTCTAATATAGAGCACAGCCCCTCCACCAATTTGATCAGCTCTATCATTACGATTTAGTTTGTACCCAGATATCACAGTGTCCCACTGGTTGTCCTCCTTCCACCATGTCTCTGAGATCCCAATCATATCTAACCTCTCATTTAGTGCTATATATTCTAACTCTCCCATCTTATTTTTTAGATTTCTTGCATTTGCATACAACTCTAGCCTCTATAGAATGGACGCATTCCCTGAGAGCAAAGAGCTCCTTGCACCTAGTGCACACGTAAGACATCTCACCAACTGGGAGAAAATGATACATGTGACACTCAATGCAAAAGACTGGAAAGCCTCCATCTCGCTGCTGTACTGCTGTCTGCATCTTAGTTTTAAGCTTGCATTTAGATCTTTAAGTTCTTTACTTACTAAGGGTTGCTGTGGATACTTATACTATTAAAAGTGTATCTAATACGTTTAATACCTTGTTCACCTGAAGCTTAATTAATCTCAGTTCCTTAGTGCATGACTGATTTGGATAACAAGCTGCACCTGAGAGCACCTCCTTTCCTTTAAGATGTATAAGTACCTATAAAGCTACGATTATCCCAGGGGTGGGTGGGTGTTGGGGAGGGAGGGAGGGAGGGAAATGTTGTTGTTGTTAAGTGCCGTCGAGTCGGAGTCGACTCATGGCGACCCTCTGGATAGCTATCCTAAATTGTGTTCGGTCTTCAGTCAGGCGGCTCATTGACGACAGACTGGTACCCGTAGCTGCTGTTATTGTAGCGATCCATCTCATTGCTGGCCTTCCTCTTTTGCGTTGACCTTCTATCTTGCCAAGCATGATGTCTTTCTCTAATGATCTCTCTCTTCGCATGATGTGTCCGAAGTATGAAAGTCGAAGTCTTGTCATCTGAGCTTCTAAAGAAAGCTTAGGTTTGATCTCCTCTAGTACCGACTTGTTTGTTCTTCGGGCAGTCCATGGTATACACAGTATTCGCCGCCAGCACCATAATTCAAAGGCATCAATTTTCTTCCTGTCTGTCTTTTTCACTGTCCAGCTTTCACATCCATATGATGTTATTGAAAATACCATGGCTTGAACAAGTCGAATCTTTGTATGGAGAGACACATCTCTGCTCTTGAGAATCTTATCTAGGTCTTTCATAGCCATTCTGCCAAGAGCAATGCGTCGTCTGATTTCTTGACTGCTTGTTGCTTCTTTATTGATAGTTGATCCAAGTAGGTTAAAGTTGTTCACAATTTCAATTTCTTCTCCTTCAACGATGAACCTGTTGATTATACCAGTTGTCATGATCTTTGTCTTCTTTACATTAAGGTGCAGGCCCATTTTGAGACTATGTTCTTTGATTGTGAGAAGCAAATGTTTCAGATCATCTTCGCTTTCAGCCAGTAATGTGGTATCATCAGCATAGCGAAGGTTGTTGATGAGTCTTCCACCAATCTTCACACCTCTGTTGTCTTCATACAGTCCTGCTTCTCTGATGATTTGTTCTGCATATAAATTAAACAGGTAGGGGGAAAGTATGCAGCCTTGTCTTACACCTTTGCTTATTTTAAACCATTCTGTTTCTCCTTGTTCCGTTCGAACTGTTGCTTCTTGATCAATGTACAGATTACGCAAGAGAACGATCAGGTGTTCTGGTATACCCATGCTTCTTAATGTGGCCCAGAGTTTCTCATGGTTTACACAGTCAAAAGCCTTGCTATAGTCGATAAAGCACAAATAGATATCGTTTTGGTATTCTTTAGTCTTTTCAAGGATCCATCTCACATCCGCAATGATGTCTCTCGTTCCTCGCCCTTTCCTGAACCCTGCTTGCACTTCAGGTAGTTCTTGTTCTAGGTATGGCTGTAGTCTCTTTTGAATAATCTTCAGTAGAATCTTGCTGGCATGTGGGATCAGAGCGATTGTGCGATAATTTCCACAGTCAGTTGGATCACCTTTCTTTAGTATTGGTATAAACACAGATCTTTTCCAGTCAGTTGGCCATGATGTTGTCTTCCATATTTCTTGGCAGAGCCTTGTAAGTATGGTAACAGCTGCATCAGATTGCTGCAATACTTCTATGGGAATGCTATCAATGCCTGGTGCTTTGTTCTTTGATAAGGCTTTCAATGCTGCTTCAACTTCTTCTTTCATCACCAATGGTTCCTGATCATAAGGTATAGGTTGAAACGGCTGTTGGTCCACTTGATCTTTATCATATAAAAACTCTGTATATTCCTTCCACCTTTTCTTGATCTTCTCAGCATCATTCAACATAGAACCTTGAGCATCTTGTAACATTCCAATTCGAGGCTGGAACTTTTTCTTTAACTCTCGCAGCTTTAGGAAAGCCGATCTTGTTCTTCCTCTAATAGTTTCTGCTTCTATTTCCTTGCAAGTGTCATTGTAGTACTTTTCCTTGTCCTGTCTTGCTGCACGTTGGAAATCTCTGTTGAGTTCTGCGATTGTCTTTCTTTCTCCTTTGGCTTTAGCTTCTCTGCGTTTCTGGGCAATTTTCAGAGTTTCTTCCGTCATCCATTTTGGCCGTTTTTGCTTTTTCACCCTTTGTAGAGACTTCTCGCTTTCTTCCAGCACAACCTTCTTGATGTCATTCCATAACTCTTCCGGAGCTCTGTGAGCAGTGAGTGAGAATCAGTTGTGCCTACTTAGTTGGGAACTGTGTGTGAGAGAAAACTGCAGCCAATCTGAGCATTTTTCAAATCATTTAGAATCCCTTCAGCAAAGGCTTCAACGATCCTGTGAGCAGTGAGTGAGAATCAGTTGTGCCTACTTAGTTGGGAACTGTGTGTGAGAGAAAACTGCAGCCAATCTGAGCATTTTTCAAATCATTTAGAATCCCTTCAGCAAAGGCTTCAACGATCCTGTGAGCAGTGAGTGAGAATCAGCTGTGCCTACTTAGTTGGGAACTGTGTGTGAGAGAAAACTGCAGCCAATCTGAGCACTTTTCAAATCATTTAGAATCCCTTCAGCAAAGGCTCCAACGATCCTGTGAGCAGTGAGTGAGAATCAGCTGTGCCTACTTAGTTGGGAACTGTGTGTGAGAGAAAACTGCAGCCAATCTGAGCACTTTTCAAATCATTTAGAATCCCTTCAGCAAAGGCTCCAACGATCCTGTGAGCAGTGAGTGAGAATCAGCTGTGCCTACTTAGTTGGGAACTGTGTGTGAGAGAAAACTGCAGCCAATCTGAGCACTTTTCAAATCATTTAGAATCCCTTCAGCAAAGGCTCCAACGATCCTGTGAGCAGTGAGTGAGAATCAGCTGTGCCTACTTAGTTGGGAACTGTGTGTGAGAGAAAACTGCAGCCAATCTGAGCACTTTTCAAATCATTTAGAATCCCTTCAGCAAAGGCTCCAACGATCCTGTGAGCAGTGAGTGAGAATCAGCTGTGCCTACTTAGTTGGGAACTGTGTGTGAGAGAAAACTGCAGCCAATCTGAGCACTTTTCAAATCATTTAAAATCCCTTCAGCAAAGGCTCCAACGATCCTGTGAGCAGTGAGTGAGAATCAGCTGTGCCTACTTAGTTGGGAACTGTGTGTGAGAGAAAACTGCAGCCAATCTGAGCACTTTTCAAATCATTTAGAATCCCTTCAGCAAAGGCTCCAACGATCCTGTGAGCAGTGAGTGAGAATCAGCTGTGCCTACTTAGTTGGGAACTGTGTGTGAGAGAAAACTGCAGCCAATCTGAGCACTTTTCAAATCATTTAAAATCCCTTCAGCAAAGGCTCCAACGATCCTGTGAGCAGTGAGTGAGAATCAGCTGTGCCTACTTAGTTGGGAACTGTGTGTGAGAGAAAACTGCAGCCAATCTGAGCACTTTTCAAATCATTTAAAATCCCTTCAGCAAAGGCTCCAACGATCCTGTGAGCAGTGAGTGAGAATCAGCTGTGCCTACTTAGTTGGGAACTGTGTGTGAGAGAAAACTGCAGCCAATCTGAGCACTTTTCAAATCATTTAAAATCCCTTCAGCAAAGGCTCCAACGATCCTGTGAGCAGTGAGTGAGAATCAGCTGTGCCTACTTAGTTGGGAACTGTGTGTGAGAGAAAACTGCAGCCAATCTGAGCACTTTTCAAATCATTTAAAATCCCTTCAGCAATGGCGCGCCCGTGCCTTGCGGGCCCGCGCCTGAGGGCCTCGCAAGAGGGCCCTTTGGCGTGGCCCTTAGGCGGTGGACCGTGCGAGACCCACTATCTGCTGCTATATGCTCATTCTGTTCAGCGATATGCTGTTTGTAGTTAATGTAAGGTAATGTAATGTAAGTTATGTACTGTGTTCCCTGTTTGTACTCCTAGTGTTTTGTTGTGATGTAATGATAATGCAATGTATGTTTCCCTCACCTTTGTTTAACTTTGTGCTGTATTAACCGCTTTGATTGAAGGAAAAGGCGGGATACAAAACATGTTAAATAAATAAATAAATAAATTTGTATCTAAAGCAGCAAATCGATTTTGCAGGCAGTCTTTAAATTCCAGTGGTATATTCTCAAGGTCATATTTTGGTGCATTCATGAGTGGTTTGCTCTTTTTCAACTTTAGCTTGAGTTTGCATACTAGTAGTTGATGATCTGTACCACAGTCAGCTCCAGGTTTTGTCTTTGTTGATGTTACAGAGCTTTTCCATCGTTGACTTCCACAGATGTAGTCAATTTGATTTTTATACAATCCATTGGGTGAAGTCCATGTGTACAGTCGTCGCTTGTGTTGCTGGAAGAAGGTGTTTGAGATGAATAGATCATTGGTCTTGCAGAATTCTATCAATCTTTCTCCAGCTTCATTTCTGTTGCCAAGTCCATATTTTCCAACTACTTTGCCTTCTTCTTTGTTGCCAACTTTTGCGTTCCAGTCACCCATGACTATCAGGATATCCTGTTTGCATGTTCTGTCAATTTCAGCTTGTACTTGTTCATAGAACTCTTCAATTTCATTCTCTTCTGCAGCTGTTGTTGGGGCATATACTTGAATTATAGTTGTGTTGATAGGCAATCCTCGTAGACGAATAGAGATTAAGCGTTCGCTGACTGCATTGTATTTCATTACAGTTCTTGCAAGTTTCTTCTTTATTATAAATGCAACACCATTTCTTCTTTGTCTTTCATTTCCAGCATAGTAGACCATGTGATCATCTGATGCAAAGTGCCCGATGCCAGTCCATTTCAGTTCGCTGACACCCAACAGATCAAGTTGTACACGTTCCATTTCATTCTTGACCACCTCCAACTTCCCTTGGTTCATGCTTCGTACGTTCCATGTTCCAATGTGTAAGACATCTTTACAGCTTCTGACTCTCATTTCATGCGCAGCTACATCAGCAGTCAGACTTCCCGAGGGCTTTGATCCAACCACATCATAAATGCTGGCTTTACTCTGAAAAGTCTTCAGCTCTTCCCCAGTAGCTAGTTGAGTGCCTTCCGACCTGGGAGTCTCATCTTCCAGCACCATAGCACAATTTGTTTTGTTGTAACTATCCATTGGGTTTTCATGGCAAGATACAGAAGTAGATTGCCGGGCCTTCCTTCCGCGCAGTTTAAGTTTGGTGTTGTTGCCGTTGTCACAGAAATGTGATCCTCCGCCGTCAACACTATCCCATTCTGCTGCTGCCCAGATGGGTGGTTTGTCTTCGTCTGGCACCTCAGCTGAGACCTGTCCATCTTGGGAGACCCTGCCAGTAGTTAAACTACCGATAGTTTAGCTCTCAGCATCACTGATGCACGCAAGCCCTCACAGCACGACAAGCTGCAAACCAAGTGAGAGGAGGGAAATAAGACGTATTAAAAGAGGGCCGCTACACAGTACCCTGTCCTGTGCTTCTGAGGTAAGCTGTGACCAACTTCCTGTGTGATTAACAGTCCTTGCTTGGATAGAAGGAGTCTTTCAAAATGACCTTTTGACCTGCCACCTGGCTTTAACACCTATTTAAAAAAAAGTTTCACAGGTCTCTTGCCCCCTAGGTAGAAGGCCTCTTTGTAAAGGTCTCTAGAAGACTATTTGTTGCTCAAAGAATACTGACCCTGTTTTGCCTTTTATGCTAGATTATATTCTGATTTAATTTGAATTAAGGCTTTTTGCTGCTGATAGGCTCTGACTTAGTATGAAATTTAAACTAGAAGCTCTCTGCTGGGTTCTAAATGTATCCAGAAAGCTCTCTTCTGTATTTCAAATTTAAACTTAAACTGCTGCTACTAGGCCATGACTGATTTAACAATACACTGGGTTCACAGATTAATCAGCTTTAATCCAAAGAATTCCCTTCAGAAAAATTCCCAGAAGTATATACTCACAATTGCAGATCTCTCTCCAGAAGTAACAGTCCCCTTTTCTAGTCCTTCAAGACTCCAGTGATCTCTTCTTGGCCAAATCCAAGAGTTTTTATTCAATACTTATCCTTCTTGATCTTTCTGCTGCTTTTGACACTGTTGATCACTGCCTTCTCCTTGATACTTTATTTTCATTTGGCTTTAGGGACTCTGTTCTCTTTGTTTTCCTCTTATCTCTCTCATCACACATTTCATGTATGCTCTTCTGGATATTCCTCACTGTTATCCCACTTTCAGTAGATGTACCTCAGGGATCTCTTCTCTTCTCATGCTATACTCATTCCTTTGGCACTCTAATCTCCTCTCATGGGTTTCAGTACTCTTATGCTGGTGACTCTCAAATTTACTTCTCTGCCCTTGAAATCTCTTCATGAATCTAGGCCCATATCTCAGCTTGCTTGTCTGATGTTGCTGTCTAGATGTCCTGCTGCTGTCTAAAACTGAATTTGGCAAGACAGAACTCATTATCTTTCTCTCTTAAACCCACCTTTCTCCTTTCTCTGTTTTGGTGGTTAACACTATCTTCCCCTGTCCCCTCATCTCACAACCTTGGGGTCATCTTTGACTCTTCTCTCTCTTTTTCCCCATACATTCATCTGATAGCTAAATCCTGTTGTTCCTTTCTCTATAAATCAGCAAATATTGTCCTTTCCTTTTTACAAAAACCTTTGTCCACTATCTAGTCACTTCTTGTTTAGACTATTGCAACCTACTTGCTGGTCTCCCCCTGGATCCTCTCCAAACCCTTCAAAACAGCCATGATGCTAATCCTCTGCCTGATTTACTATGTTCTCATAACCCTTCTCCTCAAGTCACTTCATTGGCTCTCTATATGTTTGTGCATCCAGTTCAAACTTCTCCTTCTGACTTACAAGTGCATTTACTCTTCTGCTCCTCATTATCTTTCTTCTTCCTATAACCCTCCTTGGGAGCTCCACTCATCAGGAAAATCCTTTTTATCTGTGCTCTTCTCTTTGCTGTTTTTTGTGGTGGACCCTTCTCTTTCACTGCCAACTCCAGATTGTGTTCTTTCAACCTTGCTGCACCATATGCCTGGAACAGACTGTATGCGCTAGGTTCCATCTCTGGTCCTATTCAAATCCAGGCTAAAAACTCACCTATTTGTGGCTGCTTTTTGATACTAATCCTTATGCTCCTATATCGCCCCCATGTGTGTCAAGACTATTTCTAGTCCCCTCTCTGTTGTGTGTCTGTCTTGCTTAGATTGTAAGCTCTATTGAGCAGAGACTGTCTCCCATGTGTATATGTAGCACTGTGTATGCCTTGTAGTATTTTGCAAATGATAAGAAGTAGTAGTAGTAGTAGTAAGTCATAGTTTATTACCTCTAAAAATATATGTTAAAGCTGGAAAATACTCTGTATATCTTGAACCCATACAGCTTTGTTTTTCTTTGGGATACCAAAAAAGTGTGTGGAATGGGTAGTTTTATTATGCGACATATGTATTGCTTTCACATTTCTAGTTATAGTTCAAGCTAAGTTACATTCAGGTATACTAGGTACTTCCCTGTCTCTGGAAGGCTTACAATCTAAGGGGTATGTTTACTAAGCAGTCTTAACGTGCGCCCGGCGCTGGTGTGCAGGCTGCCATAAAAGGAGTGGGCGTTTCGGTCTTAACATAGCAAAACGGGATTATCGTGCGATAACGTGTGCTACGCACATTATCGTGCAAGAAGCCGCTAAGCACGTTAACGCGCGGTAATCCTATATAGGCGCGCTGACATGCAAACACAGAAACAAAGGTGTAGCACACTGGTTAATACATTGCCCACTGATACAGAGGTGATGAATTTGAGCCCCCAGTGAGCTCAGTAAAAAGGCTGTCTGAGGAAAACCTTTTGCTGCTTGGAAGAGCCGGACACATCCCAACAATCTGCACTGCCAGCCAAAAAAGCCTCACCCCAGTGCTGCAACCTAATGCACCTTTTAGGGTGCACAATAAGGCACATCATAAATCACCAAGGCAGGTCACACTGTGCCCCAGAGGGTGACGGGAAAGGCTGGAACCCTCCAAGGCAGCATATAAGGCGCCCCATAAGCTGGCCAAACCTAAGGTGCCGTGAAAGATGCCCAAGGGATGCGAGTGGGATACAGGAGATGGTGCTCAGAGGCACAAAGGTGCCCCAAGGTCACAAGCATGAAATGTATGGCTCAAACACATATGTAACCATAACACTGCACAGAGCACCAAGGAAAGGCAATGAACAGGTGATGGGAGGAAGTAGATGACGGAGCTCATGGACCAGGCAAATCTGCGTGTAGGCCGTGTGGCAGCAGGTAAAGTGGACAAACATATCAGGAGCAGCTGTACTGATGTACAGGGTGATGGTAATGTACAGTGCAACAATGACAGTGTGTGGCAGAGGATGAGGATACGTGTCCACCAGAGGAGGTAGAGGTGGCAGGAGTCGTGCAATGACAGGAGGACAGAGGAGAGCAGTGCCATGCACAGCACACACAGGAGAGGCAACCAGGGAGATCTGCAATTCAGAAATGTGTACCAGTGCAGGATGTGGGGTAGCAGCATGCACAGCAGGGTAGGATGGCATACAGCTGGCAGACACACATAGACGGACAGAAGGATGGTTTACAACTGTGATAAGGGTACAATGTGCTAACAACACAGATCTGCACAGATATGGCTGTCACAGGAATCAAAAGTAGCTGTGCAGCACAGGCAAACAAATCAAAGAGAACAGAGAGGAATCAAACCTATGACCATCAGCACAGGTGTCAATGCACAGACCAGTAGGCCACACCACCAACGTGAGCTCCTTAGCAAAGGCTGCATACAAGAATACTGCAGGGCACCACACTAGAAGCCTGCGGCTGCCATGATAGGCAAACCTCCAACAGTAACCATGATCAAATGCACATGCAGATATGGTGTGTACAGATCAGATCACAGTCTGTAATTGGGACAACACCCAAATATACCTATATGCTCACACACAATCAAATGTTGTGCAGTGGAGACAGCATGCAAAAGAGGAAATAACCTAGAGCCAAAGGACGGGAGGGGATGCGCTGTGGAGCAGTGGAAAATATGGAACACAACAGGACAGAATTGAACCTGCAAACAGGTGTGCCACAGACCTGCTGAACTGCAGCAATGCCAATCCCCCAAGCAGACTGCCATGTAAACCCCATAAAGTAAGAGACATATGTAACAGCCAATATGTCATGGATAGGCAGAACAGAGGGCACACTTTGGTGTACAGTGAAGAGATGGAAGTGTGTGTGCATAGGTGATGAAGCTGCAGGTTCCAAATGGTCATGTTATTTATTTTATTTTATTTACATTCTCTTATATACCGTGCTATTCTGCATCAGTGCGGTTTACATTGAAAAAACTGAAATTACATTGAACAGGGCATTATAACTTGGAGATAACTATTTTACAGGGAACATGGGCTATGGAGGGTTAAGTGGCTTGCCCAAGACCACCAGGAGCACCTGTGGGACTAGAAACCCCAGTCCTTCCAGCCCAAGGTTGCTGTCCTCTATTGGGATTTGAACCCCCAACCTTCCAGCCTGAAGTACCTTGCCCCCAACCACTAGGCCACTCCAACAGAATAATTTTACAAAAGAAACCCACATGGGGATCAAACCTGCAACCTACGGTATTATAGCACATGTATGTAACCACTATCCCAAACAAGTACTATGACCACAACTCTGAAATAGTACCTCAAAGGGAAGGTGTCTATGGGAACCTGCAACATCCAGTGATGTGGTAAATGCCTGGATGATAGACAGCTGGCACCATACAAGGATGTGAGCACAGGTGGGCCATGGATATGACCATAAATTCATCAAACAAAGTGTCAGTGTGAGCAAGCAGCAGCCGAGACAAAAGTATGTCAAACACGTATCTTTATTTTGGTTATTCGTCACAGATAGTGTAGATACCGCCATCATAATACCCAGGTGCGTGGATCCCAGGTGAAAGACCAAAGAAACATTTAGCAGGGTAGCAACTCACATCCTACGTAAAGGTCACTGGCATGTCTACAAATGAGGGGCAGGACAGATAATGTGTATCAGGTGCATGGTGGGCAGTATGCATTTGGCCCCCACACACCACATGCTGCTGCACGCCTCAAATGTGTTACTTACATATGAGTGCATGTAGACAGTAGGCGGTGCATGATGAGGGCCCAACACACAGCAATCATGATCTATACCTGAAAACATATCTATCTGGCAACACAGGAGACACAAATGAAAACAGCATATGTTTTTAAAATGTTGAAAGTTTAAAAACACATTTGGAAATTGATGTTACAGCTGCCACATAATGCCTCATGTAGGAATCAAAGCTGCAACAATGTAACCAGAAACTATGGTCAAATGCACAATGAGGATATGCCAACAGGTAGCAGAGGCACATGAACACAGAGACCAATACAAAGAAACAACCTGCAGAAACATGCAGAGATAACACTATGCAGAAGGTCCCCTGCATTGGTTGGTGTGGATACAGTGTCTGTACACATATATCACGGCACATGGAATGCACAATTGAAGGAAGACAATGGACACTCACACTGCAACAGTCCAAATATAATGGTGCAATGTGAGTGTCCTTACCCCAGGGGATAAATAGGAGTGTACAGACATGCAATGCAAGGTTCATAAATACATGTTTAGCGTCACGTCTGTACAGTAAGCAAACCCAAAAACCAGTATATAGAGATGGAAAGTGACGGCAAACATTGTACAGTAAACCACAAAGAAGCCATATTGCCACATGCTGTGTTTCCCCAACAAAGTCAGTCATATGCACGTGCACCGTGTACGTATCAACATGATACAGTGATGCCACACATGCACGGAAACACCCTTGGTGAGTGACAACATCAATCTAAGCTGTTGGTGTGCAGCAAAGCGTTGTCGTGGCAAAAACTGTACCATGTCAAAGTGGACAGTAGGTGGACATAGACAACAGGACCTCTCCATTGCTCCCCCTATGCCACACGCATGGCTGTATGCTTGTGGTGAACCAAACAGATGAGCGTTTCCTTGGCACATGTCACACACATGGCCAAAACACTACATATGAGGAATGTACAACATACAGCAACAATGTAAGTCCTTGTTGCACACGTGGGGACCAGTACACATTGTCCAAAGTGCAAAGTGTGTCTACAATCCAACAAGTCAGGTCATAACTGTCCTTGAAACCCTGGGCATGCATAGTCAAGTGTCACATCCCAATATGCCAGAGTATTGGAAAGCTTAAGAATTATTACTCTGATATCAACCTGTTGAAAGTCTTGCTATATCAAATACCGCAAAAATACAATCTTTGAAACATGGACTCAAATACTATAGAATCACTTTCAGCAACAAGGTCTCAGACTAACGGGCTTTTCAGATTTATCAAATATAATCTGATAACCGCCCAAATTGCATCAATGACCTTAATAAACAGCGTTGCCAGAAAGTACTATAGTTTGAAATCTCCTTAGAAATAATTATTATGTAGAGCAATTAAAAAATCAGTGCTTAGCTTGTCATAGCTTTATCCCCAACGCCACCTTCAGCGCTATGTTCGCGTTTCACCACCATCCGGTTTCTTCAGGGGTGTTGTAGACAGCAATAAAAATCAAACAAAATTGTTGCTGACCGCGTATAGCAACTTTCCTAAATTTTAACTTTAAAACATCTTATGAAGCATAAGTTTTAAAAACCCTTCTACCTCTTTTCAATCACATCTGGAGTTTGAATTATTTTCACTGTTCTGCTCTCATTTCTCAATATTCTGATAAGCTCTGCCCAATTTCTTCTCTTTTCATCTATATCCAAGCAAACCAGCTTATAAAAAAACGCCGCGCACGCGCGGTACTTCTTATAGACCTAATAGATCCCTCACCCCGCTTAACAATAACCACCGGGGGTTTCAAAATTCACCCGCACACTTCCCATTTAATGCGGGCATTTAAACCATTAGGGATCACTGATTGCAATCTATAGATCCAGCGTTGTTCACACCAAAGCAAAGTTTGCTCTATGGATTTTCCTTTTTGACCTTTAAGCACTTGAGCAATGCAAAAACAGCGGAGTTCATCAAATTTATGCCTTTGACTGAGACAATGATCTACCAGAGGAGCTTCACGTCGCTGACATTTTAGTCTACTTTTATGTTCAGACATACGTATCTTAAATTCCCTTATGGTTTTTCCGACGTACAAAAGGCCACATAGATACTGTATGCAATAAATCACATATGTTGATATGCAAGTTGTGGAATTGCGCAATCGATAATTTTTCCCATGATAGTTAAATGTAGTGAGTTCAACTGTGATGTTACAAATAGCACAACCCCCACATTTTCTATGTCCCACTGGTGTTGTCTCCACCGTGTGCAATGGTCTTAGAGTTGCTGGACTCAACAACTCTTTAAGATTCTGATTAGATTTGTGAACTACAGAGTATTGGAAAGGTCATGTGTGTCTTCTGCGATGAACACGACACCCAGCCAGAGCATGGCACCAACAGTGTGTAGGACAGGTCTGTCAGGGCCAAAGTCGCACTCCAACAATAATACTGTCTATCCTAGGCATGTGTCCCACTCGCAGAGGCCAAACATCCTATGGCACCATTTCCCAGGGATAGTGCCATGGTGGTGTGTCCCCCAACAGGTGGATGTTGGTGACGACGGATACACTGTAGTAGATGTGGCTGGTTTGTCCACTGCCCTGTTTCAGAAGAGGATAAATAATGTATTGGTATGCTGCTTGCAACATCAGCACAAATTTGCAGAGAGTCAAACATGACTATGCGCATAATAAAACATCACACAGGCAAACATGACATGAGCACAACACAGAACACACTGCATGTTGGTCAAATTTGGAATTGGAACTGCAGACGCGGCTGTCACATGGATATGTTAATGTCCATGTCCATGCCCATGTTACACAGGCGTTTCACAGCTCCACCCCATGTGCACCAGTTTTTGTGAACACAGAGCCAACATGAAAGTCTATGAAACAACCCGTAAATCATGAACATGTAAAGGCTGATGTCATTCCCAAAAACAAAAGGTGCAACCTACCGTGTGCATTCAGCAAGTGTATGTCTTGGATCCCCTGAGTCACTCAAAGGCCACAACACATCACAGTGAAGGGAGATGATGCCATAAATATGTATAGAATCACCATGTCACCATGTCAAGCCTCTGTTGATGCATGTCCACATTATGGCAATATCTGTGATACACAAATGCTGGTCAACAGTTGTATGTCACAACACAGGACACAGTTCTGCTCACCACACCCAACACATGTCCACAATGGTCACATGGTAAACACCAGTAAGGTAGAGATAGGACAGTCACCACCGCCCTCCAGGTGTACAGACCCCTCACACCACATGATAATGTAAAATGCCTGCACAGTGTACAATCATACAGCCAACACAAAGAAACACACCCACACAGTTTGCTAAGGTGAGCGTGTCAGCAGTAGCATACGGCTGGTATCTGCATAATTGGAGATTGGTGCACCTAAAGGCCCTGTGAAATACAATGATACACTGGTGTTGGCTGATGGTACAATGTTGGGGAAGGGTGTACGTGTAGCCCACCACCAAAACACCTAGGACCCCCACACACATGCAGCTCTGTTGGACATGTCACAGAGACAGTGTTATAGAAGAAAAACTGGACAGGAACACATGGGGATATGTGTGCCAACAGCAAGATAGAGGTTATGGTGTTGCAGGGAAAAGAGGTGAATGACAACGTATGTACAAGATATGACATCACTGAGGACATGTGTTTCCCCTGACTGTCATCACAGACAATGTAGCAGTAGGAACACCTACCCCAGACCACTGCATGTTGGATGACCTACAGTCACCTGCCAATGCACCACAGAATCATGAGCTCCAACAGGTATGTCCTGTGGATTGGGAAATACAAGGGAAACATACATATGTTATGTTCCAGCTGTGCAACACACACTGCACCTTCCTGTCCACAGCTCCTAGACCCCCCAAGATCCTTTACAGACTGAGTGTTCACCATCACACTGTACAGATCTCTGTTATGTGAGAGTTATCTCTGAGGTCCCCCCCCCCCATCAGAGCCTCCATGTGTATGTGGACATAACGCTCCCTCTCTAGGGTCCGCAATGTAGTTGTTCTCTTGGACCGCACTCTCCTCCTCTACACACCTAACCAGCTTGTATGTGAGTGCTGTGGTATATGTCTAGATGTCAGACAGATTTGCCCTGTTCCCCCTGAAAACACCACTAAGACCCAATTCCACCCCCATATTTATCCCTCAGCTTGCCTACTGTAACCTACACCTTTGCTGATCTGGCCTGAATAATCTCTGTTAGTGTGTAAATATGCAACAATGCACTGCATGGCTATTCTACATCCCACAAAATGAGGACAATAATACTCCACCTGGCTGGACACCTCACAGGTTCCCTATCCTTTCCTGCATCCATGTGAGGGCTATGTGATGACCTTTACAGTCAGGCACACTGTGGTGTTGCAGTAATGTCCCTTACGGATATCACATACCAGTAATACAAATACCACTGATCACGTAGATATTGCTATGTATCACATGTCGTGCCATACATAAACAACTAACACACAGACCCTGCACATCAGAGCATACCAACCTCACAATCAGCTCAAAACACTCAGTGCAAAACACACACATCTAGACAACTGGCCCCATCCATGGCCTGCTCTCCCACTGTTAACGCCATACCACATGCCTCTCACCTTGTTGCACCCAAAGTATCAGGACTAACATTGTGTGGCTGCACATTAGCCCCTATCATATGCAGCCACAAACCAGGTATGTCAACCCAACCCCTCCCACAAGACTAAAATCCCACACACACATACTCCACCTCCACCTGCTGTTGTGCCCTGCCCACATCTAATGTGTATCAGGCATGAGTAGATATGAAGCTGGTATGGCTAGCCAGTCTCAGTTACATGTCAGTGCAGTGCTGCATCTTACTGATATCGTAATACAAATGGTAACTAGTATTAGCAGTACACACATATTCAAACAAATGTAGGTGGCAACATATGCAGTACTTACATGAGAAGAGCTCCACAATCAGCTGCCGCCTGACTGCTGTGCTCTCACGTGTGTCACCATGGGCACGCGCAGGGGTGCACGTAGGGTCATCCTCCAGATCTTCATTAATATCGACAGGGATATGGTGCCTGAGAGCAATGTTGTGCAGGATGCAACAGGCTATAATGATCTCTGCCACAGTTTGTGGTTGGTATTGTAAGGCCCCGCCTGTCCTCTCCAGACACCTGAAGCGACTCTTTAATACGCCAAATGTGCGCTCTATGATGGAGCAGCTGGTGGCATGGGCCTCACTGTACCTCCTCTCTGCATGTGTCCGTGGTTGTCGCACAGGGGTCAGCAACCAGGGGCGACACCCATATCCTGCATCACCTGCAAAAAAGAAATGTGCGACGTTAAGGCAGGCGCTCATGTCCACCCAAATGGACACAGGTATATACGTGCAAAACAAATGCATAACACATCCTGACATCAACATATGACACCACATGATGGGACATCACAACTATGCATCAGGGTGTGAAGGTCAGACACACACGACAAGGGTTAGGTGTACGGATTGGAAACAACATAATCTGTAACCACGACACAAATGCTAGCAACCATTCAACTATCAGCACCAAGCTCCATAGCAAGGTGGAGTTGGAGGTCACCCCCCCCCCCTTATATCACACACAGACAGATGACATAACCACACAACAAGGGATACACCTCCAAGACATACATTTGAACATACGGTTAGACACATGAACAGCATGTGCACATCCGAAATGATAAATACACACCCAGCAATAGACAGTCCTCATATTGTTCTGCCTCAAATTGTGTAAAAGTGCCGAGTGATGCAGGATATAGGAGTCATGGGTGGACCCTGCAAACCTGGGGACCACATTCAGAATATGCATATTTGCATCACATACAACCTGAACGTTCAGGGAATGATAGTGTTTGCGGTTGCGGAACACTACCTCCCTGTCTCTAGGCGGGACCAGGGCAACATGTTTGCAATCAATAGCTCCCATCACATGTGGTATCCTGGCTAACGCTTCAAAGGTCTGGTTCAGGGTCCCCCACTGTAGCCTAGTGTGGGGAATGGCTATGTAATTCCCCACCCGGCTGACCATGGCACGCAGTACCTGGTGGAGACACCGTGAGAAGGTGGGGCGGCTCATGCCACCCACTGCGGCCACAGATGACTGGAAACAGCCAGAGGCAAAGCAATGTAGGGCACCAAGGAGCTTGACCAAACCCGGTATGGCATGTGACCGACCAGTCAGGGGCTCGAGGTCAGGTCCTAGATCCTTGTTGAGCTCCCTAATAGCTCCTGTGCTCAAGCGGTAGAGGGAGATGACCTGGTCCTCACGCATGCCCTGGAGCTGCGTCCTGGACCTGTAGAGGCGAGGCTGGCAAGCCTGCACCTCTGCACGTCTCCTGCCCCGTGTGGATACAGCCCCTGCCTGGCCTGCCCCCACAACTGCAGGTCTGTGTTGCAGCGGGTCTACATCCATACCCTGTGCTGCAGCCCCATCGACACCATCTCCCCCATCAGGCAACCGCAGCCCCTGCTCACTTCCCTCTACAGCCACAGCAATCACGAAGGCTGCCATACACTCAACCCGTCCAACCTCTCAACGACACTCAAACACAAACACTCACCTCATTAACCCGTCCACACACCGTTCAAATCACACACACACAGCCAGCCACACAATACAAACAACACTCACAAACACAGGCAATACACACAATACACCCTCCTTTGACTCCCCACAAGCTTCACTAACACAACACGGCCTCTCACTCTCCTAAACAAACCCCTCAATGTGGCACAGTTGTTCAGGTGTATTTAAAGGGTATATGTATATTGCACGCATTTCGCATGCGCAGACACACGAGCACAGTAGTTGTGCACGTTGCGCATGCGTGGACCCACGAGCACGTCAGGGGCGCGGAAGCTGCGTGCGCACGACACCATGTTACACATGTGCTGTGCATGTGTTAGACATGAGCATGCGCTACGCCCCATGCGCACAGCGCATCTATGGCGTGTCATGTTCACGCACCCTCAGCATCTACACGGCACATGCAGGATGCGTGCAGCCACCGCACATGCGCAAATGCACATGCGCAATGCGCGTTACCCAAAAACCCCCTATATATACACCTGAACACCTGGGTCATTTTGAGGGGTTTGTGTAGGAAAGAGAGAGAGAGGGAGAGAGAAGGCATGTGGTGTTAGTGAAGGTGAGATAGTGTTTTGAGAGGGTGAGAGGCGTAGGTGGCAGTGTTAGTGAGTAGTGGTGGTGGTGAGAGTGAGAGGCAGTTGGAGAGGTGTTGGAGAGTGCAGTGGAAGGTGGAGAGGTATGTGCCCGAGCAGAGGAGGGAGAAAGGAGGGGAGGCGAGCAGCAGGTGAGAGAGATAGGAGAGGTGAGGAGCAGACAGCAGAGAGAGGAGGGGAGCGGCAAGTAGGTGTGAGGTGGAGCTCAGGGGGTTAGGAGCCACAATGAGTGATAGGGAGGGAGAGGGAGAAGAGAATAGGTGATGGAGCAGCAGCACATGGCTGTGGTGGAGGAGGGGCGACCACCTACTCAGCAGGGAGGGAGTGGTGGGCCTGGAGTGGTGGCAGCAGGCACATCGGGTGGGTCCCAGCCCACACAGGGTCCCCCCCACTGCCAAGAGAAGGCGGATACCGGTGCCAGCTGCTGAACAGAGGAGGGCTGTGTGGTTCAGCCCTCAGGAAAACCATATCCTGCTGGCCAGTGTTCTGGAGAACTACGAGGTTCTCTATGGGTGGCTCAGCAGCACCACTTCAGTGGCCACCCGCACAGAGGCGTGGGAGGAGGTGCAGGTGGCTGTGGCAGAGGCAGGGGTGCTACCCAGGGACCTTGACAGCCTCAGGAAGCGCTTCAACAACATCAAACGTGGTGTGCGAGCACACATGGTGGCCGAAAGGCAACATGCCATGGGCACCAGTGGGGGTGGCCCCTTCACTCCAACCCTCACATACCTGGATCAGGAGCTGGCTGACCGGCTTGGGCCAATATACCTGCGGGGACTGCTAGAGGCCCTGGACACCGCCCATCCCCAGGCAGATATGTATGCAATGTACACCTTGGTGCTCTCAACCCATCCCTACAATGCCCTTTGTCTATGCGTCAGCTATCAACAGGGTGATTGACAGGACACTTTCAGCAGGTCTCCGGACTCCTGGGCATAGGGTAAATTATATGATATCAACAGCAGCATAAACCATATCTCCAGGGTGACTGACAGCCCACTTTGATAGACTCTCAGGACTCCTGGGGGTAGGGCAGATGTTTTAAACTGCAAAGGCACACACAACCATATCACCAGGGTGACTGACAGCCCACTTTGATGGGTTCTCAGGACCCCTGGGGGTAGGGTGGAAGCTAACAAAGCAACAGCAGCATAAACCATATCACCAGGGTGACTGACAGCCCACTTTGATGGACTCTCAGGACTCCTGGGGGTAGGGCAGATGTTTTAAACTGCAAAGGCACATACAAGCATATCACCAGGGTGACTGACAACCCACTTTGATGGGCTCTCAGGACCCCTGGGGGTAGGGTGGCTGGTTTAAGCTGCAACCTCACTCACAACCACATCACCACTCTCCGCCCATTGACCCTCTCTTTCTGCCCCTGGGGAGCCTTCCTCCGCCCTCAGGGAGCCTTTCTCCACCCTCAGCACTCATTTGCGCCGCTGTGCGCGTTATCGCGCGCTAAGGTACCTCTGCGCCCGATAAAGCACCATTATTGTGTGATAAGGTACCTTATCGCGCGATAACGTGGCACAGCGCACATTAAGATGGTTTAGTAAACATACCCCTAAGAGTTTTTTTCAACTGGGATATTTTTGCTTGGTGTTATATTTGATAATAGATTTTCTATATCGTTTTCAATATACTCTTGATACAATAATTCTAAAATACAATAATAATAATTCTATGCAAATCTGTGTTGCAAAGAAACATCTTTAAATAGAAGTAGTTATGGCAGAAAAAAAGTTAAATAGCAAATTACATAGCGTTGCTGAAGGCTATGGAGCAAGAGACCCTTTTCTAGTCTATCTACTGAGCACAGAAGGGCTTAGGAATGTTAGTGAGATGATACTTTTGGGTTAAGGTAAAATGACTACTGCTGCCATTATACCAGTAATCCTGCTGGCAATAGGGGATTTCTGAAGTTTTCAGTGTCAGAGAAACCATTCCACATAGACCTCAATCAGCAGAGAGATGTGATTTCCTGGGAAATTATTTTGGAATG
The DNA here is from genome assembly GCA_033557465.1 of Ichthyophis bannanicus. Classification (NCBI taxonomy): domain Eukaryota; kingdom Metazoa; phylum Chordata; class Amphibia; order Gymnophiona; family Ichthyophiidae; genus Ichthyophis; species Ichthyophis bannanicus. The sequence continues at coordinate 325,141,430 of CM066038.1, read as the reverse complement.
CGAAGAGGCAATGTACCTCATTCAAGAGTAAATAAGGGATAAATTCCATGAAATTCCAGATATACATATGGAAGTCATTTTAAAAGCCTCTGTTGTGATTTGTATGTCTGAAAGTCCATCCCATTTTACAAATGGTTTTTAAAGACTTCTCTGGTGCGGATATGGCCAAGTAGGAAGGGGAGTATGGTGGAGGGGTGTCTGGGGTGGTGTGATGAACTGAGACATCTCTGCTTGATTTCTGGAGTGTTGGGAACTTCTGCAACTCCATCCAAGTTTAACTTGCTCCAGGCATTGGAAAAGTGCTTGTTTTGGCTGTAAAACATCCCCAGTACTCTCCACAATCACAATGCTGGGATTCAAGCCCTGACTTCCGTTACTCTAACCATTAGGCTCTTAGATGTCCCCAGTCTAGAATACTATTCAGGGGATCTCTATGAACATGGACATGCCTGCTTTTTTTTATGTTCTGGCTTGGATGTCCCACATTGCACTTGGATGTCATTTGTAAAATCTGCCTTATGGTTTACATTAGCTTATTTCTCAAGCCTTTGAGTTCTTTTCTTAGGGTGAAAAAGTTTAATCTATATTATTCTGTTCCCAACAAATTGCTTACACATCAAGATTTTAGAAAGATATTTTTCTTTTTTCTTTTTTTTCTTTCATCCTCTCCTTTAATTACATTTGGTCAAGAAGCTTTCCAATCCATATATCAAGGTTGTTTTGTCACTGTGACATCATAAGCATTTAGAGTGTGAAGCACCATCTTAATCTTATTGATCATGGTGAAGATATCAACAAATCAGATGCTTTAATCAACTTCAGGCCACACCATTCCTTTTAGGTAAAAGAATTTCACTCATGGATCAATGGAGATGAAAAGTGATCACAAAACCATAAAGTCTGAATGTTTAGATTTTGCCATTTCAGTCCTCATGATCTATAGTAATGTATATTTGAGAAGAATCTCTAGACTCTTTATTTTATTTTTTATATTTATCTGAATTCATAGCATGCTTTCTGACAATAAAATTTGGATCAGGTGACCAGAGCAAGCCAAGTCATTTTATCATTGAAAGGTAAAATAAATAATGATTTCATAATTCACTTGTGTCTTCAAGCGAGGGGGACAGTTTGAATTCTAAATTGACAGTTCCCATTTAAACTTGACAGCTGGAAGAAGGTCCTCAGAAAAAGTTGGTTAACAGGCATGTGGAAGGTAATTTGATAAAAGAGGGCTTTGTCAAAGTGCTTTTTAACATGCCTAATTTAGGCTATTTTACTAGCATATGTGGCAGAGAATGCACTTATCGCTTACACCTGGTGTAAATGCATGTGCCCACATTTTGGAAATAGACACACAAATTATTGTATTTCATAATAAATATGCATACTTGCTTGCACAACCCACACCCTGCTCCATTTCCACCTATGTGCATGCCCACAATGAAAGCATGTGCAACCCACATACTTTTACGCTGGCCAGTATTTTATTAGAGGTCATTTATGCTTTTAAGTGGCCACTTATGTATGCAGATTATTAAAAAACAGAATTTGCACAAATTGTTAGCACTTAAAACTAGGCATCTCCTTATAAAATTACCTGTTCTATCATCCGTGCTGCGAATATGTAAACAATATAATTTAGTAGAGCTCTTTTATGTTTATTCTGATAAAACTGGTGATGATCCAGTGCTCACTGCCCTTCTCATCTCCCAGCATGCCGACTCTTACCCCTTTGTAGTTAAATGTCATGTGATTGCACAGCATGTTGTACTTTTGCCATATGCTAGGGAAACCCTCAACATACTCTGCTTTGAATAGATGAGGATAATGAAAAACGTTTTCTTGAGTTGGGAGGGCTACAGTCAGATTATGAAACTCAAGTAACGGTACAAAATGTTTAGGATGGTGCTGCTGGCAGTTTTGTGTGTCTTCAGGAACACAATGTTTGTCACAGGATGGCAGGAACTCTGTTTCAAATTGGTCGCTATCTGGAGATCCTGGTTTCTGTATAACAATAAGACATGATGGAGATCATGAATGAAAGGAGCCAATACCTTACAGACAGGAAGGTGTCAGTCTGTAGAACATCACACAAGATAGAAATAAAAGGACCAAACACCTATACTGTTCAACAGGTAAAGATGTATTGAACTATATAATATAAAAGGCAGCTTTAAGCCTGCTGCATATATCCCCATAATCAAAGTTGCTAGGTCTCCTTTCCTCTCACATTTCGCCTTGTTCTCTGTCCCTAGCATTACTTAAGATATATTGTTCAGAGCCATAGCCTTTATTTACAAAAGCAAATGTGCAATACACAGTTATTTTTACACTGAGCTATAGAATCAACATAGCCTTAATATGTGTAAGCCCAGTATTCCAAGGCATTTACATGGTTTACAGAGCTGTAAGTGATCAGGATATTCAATGCCACTAATATGGTTAGTGCCACTGAATATCCCTAATTACTGCCACTTTATGCCCCAAAGCTAACTGTTTAGCACTGGGGTGCGTTGTAGGTGTTCTGGGGTGTGTTGTGGGCAGCAACAGTAGGTAACTGGGTAGTGGCCATATTGCACCACTGCCCAGTTAGCTACTGCGGGTAAAAGATAGGCACTGGCCTGTTTTTATCTACAGGAGCTAACCGGGCAGCAATGCAATATAGTCGCTACCAGGTTAGCTTCTGCAGCTCTGGAGCATGTGTGGAGAGTGAGACCCCAGATATTCAATGCTGAGGCCGAATATGACCCCAGCATTGAATATCTGGGGTTAAGGTTCAGCGCTAATTGTTAGGTGCTGTACTCACACCTGGCTGCTGGTGTTGAATATCGGGTGCTTAATGTTTATTATTTATTGGTGTTTTAATATACTATCTAAAACCAAGCAGTTTACAATAAAAAGTAAAATATACAAAGCAGGAACTCCAATTATTAAACAGAACAGAGGTAGAAGTAGAAAACATATAAAAGAAATAAATCTACAAAATAAGTGAAAACAAGAAGAATTGGAAACCTATATGGTTCACCAAAGAAGTGGCTGTACAAATAAAGGCAAAAATCACAGCTTTCATCGAATTCAGAAGATCACAAAAAGAGGAACACAGAAAAGAATACAGGATAAAGCTAAAAGAGACAAGAGAAATAAGGATAGCAAAAGCAAAGGCAGAAGAAATGATGGCAAAAGATGTGAAATGTGGAGACAAAACATTTTTCTGGTATATTCGAGAGAAGAGGAAGATCAGAAGTGGAATTGCATGACTCAAAAGTGCCAAGGATAGATTTGTGGAAAGTGATGTTGAAAAAGTGAACATGCTAAGCAAATACTTCTGTTCTCTATTCATGAATGAAAATCCTGGAGAAGGACCATGTATGACTGACAAATATACAAATTGGAATGGAGTTGATTCCACACCATTCACAGAAGATGATGTTTTTGAAGAGCTTGCAAAATTGAAAGTGGACATGCCAGATGGGATACATCCCAGGATACTGATACAGCTCAGAGAGGTTCTGACAGGGCCTTTAAAGGATGTTTTTAATAGATCCTTGGAGACAGAAGAGGTTCCACAAGACTGGAGAAGGGCTGATGTGGTACCTCTTCACAAAAGTGGTAATTGGGAAGAGGTGACAAAATATAAGCCAGTAAACCTTATCTCTGTGGTGAGAAAAGTAATGGAGGTGCCCTTGAAAGAAAGAAAGAAAGATTATTGGACTTTCTGAAACCAATGGATTGCATGATCTGAGGCAACATGGTTTTACCAGGGGAAGATCATGCCAAACAAATATGACTGAGTTCTTTTACTGGGTTACCAGAGAACTAGATTCAAGGGCATGTGATGAATGTGATATACCTAGATTTCAGCAAAGCCTTTGATACTGTTCCTCATAGGAGGCTTATCAATAAACTGAGCAGCCTGGGGATGGGTCCCAAGATGGTGAAATGGAACAGAAATTGGTTGATTGACAGATGACAAGGTGGTGGTAAATGGAACAGAAGTGGTAAATGGAACAGAAGTATGGGAGAAGTGGCTCAGTGGTTGGGACAGGTTACCTCAGGCTGGAATGTTGGGGGTTCAATTCCTGCATGGGGACAAGCAACCTCAGGCCAGAGGGACTGGGGTCTCTAGTCCCAAGGCCACTCCTTGTGGCCTTGGGCGAGCCACTTAACCCTCCATTGCCTCAGGTACACTTAGATTGTGAGCCCTTTGGGGACAAGGGAATAAAAAGTACCTGTTTGTATACATGTAAACTGCACTGATTCTAAAGAGCACAGTATAAAAAAGAAATAAAGAAATAAACTCACTCAGAAGATAGGAAGGCCCCTTGTAAGGTGCCTTATAAGGCGCCTTGTAAGGTGTGGAGTGGAGGAGTGGCCTAGTGGTTGGGGCAAGGTACTTCAGGCCGGAAGGTCAGGGGTTTAAATCCCACTAGAGGACAGCAACCTTGGGCCGGAAGGACTGGGGTTTCTAGTCCCACAGGTGCTCCTTGTGGTCTTGGGCAAGCCACTTAACCCTCCATAGCCCATGTTCCCTGTAAATAGTTATCTCCAAGTTATAATGCCCTGTTCAATGTAATTTCAGTTTGTTCAATGTAAACCGCACTGATGCAGAATAGCACGGTATATAAGAGAATATAAATAAATAAATAAATAAAATAAGGTGCCCCATAAGGTGCCCTATAGGGCTCCTTAGGTTAAGCGCCGTATTAGGTACCCCTGGACAAGGCACCATAGAAGGCACCCTGGGCTATGGAACCATAGGTTAAGGTGACCTAACAAGGTTACGGTGCCCTAGGTTAGTGTGCCCTAAGGGCTGCAAGGTGCCTCAGGATGACATGCATGACCTGTGAGGAACAGAGACAGATGTAGCCCTAACACTAGATAGAGCACTCAGGAAAGGCAATGAACAGGTGAGTGAAGGAGGGAGAGCTGGGAGCCACTGGACCTGCCATATCTGCGGGCATCCCATGTGGCTGCCAGTATGGATGACAAACATGGTGGGGGCAACTGTACCACAGCACAGGGTGTTGCCAATGTAAAGTACTGGACAGACAGTTGGTGGCGGATGATGGGAATACGTCTTCCCCAGTGGAGGCGGAGGTGGCAGGATAGTTACAATGATGGGTGGTGTCACACTGCAGCGCCCTCTGGCGTAGGTATAGGCAGTTGCCTATGAGGGGTTAGCATGTGGGGCAAAGAGGAAAGCAAATTTATATACCTAAGTGCTGCTGTCTGGTGTCCATTGTAGTTGTGGGCCAAGTAACAGAGCGAAGGCCTTCTGTGAGTTCCAATAATAACTTTATTTCCACACACAGGAATTTGGAGCACTACGTCCCCAGGCACAAACAAAAAGTAGTGGTACTCAATTGTGTCAAATAAAAAGTCCATGAAAATCCTGATGCTTCTCAGGTACAATTCAAAGTACAAAGTTCAGCAATTAACTTCCATTAGCTTCCAATACGAGCCTTGATTTCTTCCATTAAACATTGCACTAATATGCTCTCTTTAAACATAGGACATTCTCCAGCGTTGAGCTTTACTTCACAGGTGCAATAATTACATCTGAGTTTCCCACGGCAGAAGGCTGCCTTTCTCAATGAAACTCAGATTCATTCAAATAGGCTTCTCAGCACTTCTCATATAAGCTTTTGATACAGCTTCTCTCCTCTTATAGGATTCACTTAATGTAACTTCAATCCTTATAACAGATCCCACATTCCATAGGCGAATCACTGCTAACTGATGAAGGTGGATCAATTAACATCTCTTCTGGGTCTGATATATCTTTGAGGCTTTGGTTAAGAGAGTCTACAGACTGCCATTGCTTAATTAAATCCTTAAGCTGTCTTCTTTTGTTCTCCTTAACATACCTAGGCACATGTACAGGCTCTAAGTTATCAGCACCTTTTAAAAGCTTATAAAAAGGGCTCACCTGATTTCTGGTACGCCTAGACTGTGTTCTCTGGCAGGGAGGTAAACATTTCCTGTGATACTGTTTCACTAAATCTTGTATTACAGCGTCTTCGTCAGAGCCTAGCTCCTGCCCGTGTCTGTGCTGCTTGTAATCAAGAGCATACTGACAGGCACCTGGGCTGCACTCAGAGCTAGAGCTTCTATAACGTTGTCTGTGACAAGCCACTTTCTTTAGCTTACTGAAAGGGACCTTCTCTCTGCCCAATCTTTCTTTTATAATTACATTCCTGAGAGAGGATTCCTGAGAGCTATTTCTCTCCCTTACAGGCAAGGTATCTGACCTTCTCCCCTGGAGTTTTAAATAGTCTCTGACCTGCTTTCCTTGGTTAATGAGCTCCAAGTAGTTCCTCCTTGGAAGGTTCCTCTGAGGCTTGGCCTCTCTCCTTGGCTCCCTTTTCCTCTGCTTCCCAGACTCTCTCTTGGTCTCTGCAGTCTTTCTCTCCGGCTCTCTCCTGGTCCCAGTCCTGCTCTCGGACTTGCTCTCCTTCTTTCTCCCTTGCTCTTTCCGGCTACTGGCAGTTGCTTCCTGGTTAAGTGAAGCAAGCTGCCCTATCGTGTGTGACTCCGCCCCTTTTCCTCCCACGTCAGCTCCCTGGGTTTGCTTCAAGCTAGGGTGTGGCTCTCTTTCCACTTTCCTGTGTAGCACAGCTTTCAGGGCTGTATCATTAACCCCTTCCTGCCCAGTTTCACTGACAGCTTCTGAAGAGAAAAAGTGTTTTAAACCTTCCTTATCAGGTTCTGCAACCTCTGCATTGTCACAGTGGACAGAGGAGTGGTGGCGCCATGCAGATCAGGCACAGGCGAGGCAAGCACGATGAGGCGCAATGCAGGAAAGGGTAGCAGTACAGGACATGGGGTGGCAGCCTGCACAGGCAGACAGGACTCTACACAGCTGACAGACACAGATAGATGGACAGAGGGAATGTTGGCAATTGTGGCAAGGGTATTATGGGCTGGCAGCACAGATCTGCAAAAAATATGACTGCTACAGGCATGCACACAATTTGAGTAGGGCAGGCATGAGAGGAGGGAACAATGAGGAATTGAACCCATGAACACTGCCAAGAATGGCATTGTATTAACCAGTAGGCTATACCTCCATGGTGTATGTCACAGCAATGGCTGGGTACAGAAGGACTGCAGATCACCGCACAAACTGTCTGCTCTGAGTGCCAGGATAGGGTAACCCCAACAGTACCCAAGATTGAATGCACATGCTGAATAGCTGTCTACAGCTGATCACCAAATGGGGTCTGCACCTCTCCGGTACCTCAGCTTGGAGAGACGAACTGACAGTGCGTGATACTGGCACAGAGTAGCTACAGACCATGCCATTGTGCAGGTTCTGTGTTCACCCTGAGGTATAGGATGGGTGCCCAGGACTAGGTCCGCAGTACATGTGGTGCTAGAGATAGGTCCTGCTGTACATCCCCATCACTACCAGTGTGTGATAGGTGTTCCTTGCAGTGCAGCTGAAGGTAATTCGTTGTCCATCTGTATCCTGCAGTCACATGTGGCCCTCTGGGACCAGACACCACCCAGATTAGTGTGTACCCTATGTTAGGGTCTGGCTGACATGGGCACCTGTTTTAAGGGCAGAGGGGTTTCTCGACTTACATGAGGTTTGAGTAGCAGTGCCTTTATAAGGTCAAAGTGGTATACACTACATACCCCAAAGGGCCCACATCACCCTTTTTGTAGGTAAGAGACAGATGCTCCAGCCCCGGTGCAGCAACCTCCATTCTGATGGTATAAGACAGCCCTCCAGGGTTGGTGGGCCAGAGCCATACCTGCGATTGTGGCAGACCAGCAGCAATGCTGGGGTTAGGTCTGGAAAACCCCAACTGCCTCACACCACTGTCTGCCAGTCATCAGCAGACAGCACCTTATAGATATTCCAACCATGCAGAGTCTAATTGCAGACAGTCCACTAGCCAGTTCATAGTGCATGCTGACAGAGAACCTATGTGCACCAAGCAGGTATTTCAGTGATTGGGGCCCCAACATTGGGAACACAAAAGTATCACTGGAGGTAGATAGTGTAGAGCGCTATGTGGGAACCTAGATATGCCATGGTCACTGCGTGGTCAGAGTGAGTGCCCTCCCAGCATGCCAGGCTGTGGCCACCCTGTCCATACAGGCAGTGGTCGGGCACTACAGTGTCCCAGCCATTGCCCCACACCCTGTGATGATGCACCCTGGCCAATCCGCCCTGTCTGGGCCATACCCACAATACCTTGCTCCTCGTTATGCACACATTCAGGCTAACGCTGGTAACAGTGGGACATCTTGGGCCCAGTGAGGGGTGGGCAGCCACAGAACAATGGATAGACATACACACACACACACTCCTATTGCAGCATTGTGCAAAGATAGGGGTGGTTGACAACCCTGCCCGCCACACTGGTCCTGATCACAGTGCTGACATTGCTAAACTGTACAGGAGTTAGTAGTAGTGCTCTGGTGATAACTGCAGCTCAATGCTGGGGCCAACAGCCTGACTCTCCATGCATCTTTGGATTGTGGAGCCTGTGTGAGTGAGTGTTTGTGCCCCTGTTCGCCGCTGCTTTGGGCTTTGCACATGTTGCTGTTGTATCTACATTGTAGGGTAAAATAAAGGGACATGCTCTACAGCAACCACAGCTTCCCTCTGCTTCTGGACACACTGGCTGGGTGTACTGCACCACACTGTTGCCACAGATGCATGGTAGTCCCTGGAGCTACCTGTACTTTTCCTCAGCCAGACCTTTTATGTTGCACTGCACACCATGTACTGGTATAGGGCATGGCCTAGGTGCACTGCAGGCAGGTGCCACTGCCCCCTCCAGCACGGGCAGACACCCCCCTTCCATGCTGACATGACCATATGCTGTAGGTGCTGGTAGTGTGCAGTCCCAGCCCATCCACTGTGTGGGTAGGTGGTCGCCTAGGGAGCAGGGTCTGGGTCAGGGGGCATACATGAGCATCCTCACATCCCCGCCATCACCGCCTACCAATAGTATGTCCCTTCCGCTTGGGGGAGGGTTGGCTGGGGGGATGTCAGGTCAGTGTCCTGGCAACTGATAGCTCGGGTGGACCAGGTAGATGTAGGTGGATTGTGTTTGGCCTTTTTCAGCTGCTGTCATGCTGATTTCAGGTTTCTTTGTTCCTATGTGCTACCTAGGCGCCCGCCTAGTCCACCCTGTGCCCCAGCTGCCCCCGCTACATGTCCCGCCTGCAGCCCCCTATGCCCCATCGCCATAGTGGCCGTTCATACTTGGGCACTATGCTGTTGCTGAGACTGGAGCACTACTATCATGGTTGTTGGGCTCCCTGCCTATGCTGTACATTGCTGACACTGAAATGGTTTCTCTCTCCTGCAAATGTGCATCTAACGGCAGGTTTTCATTCGCGGTAGGATTCAGCCCTTCAGTTCAGCGCATTAGTGTGAAGGGAGCCTCTCCATGCCCACTCCCCACCCATTGACCCCTTCTGTCCGCCCTCTCTCCACCCTCTGCTGTGTTTACTGCAGCTGGGAACCTTAATGATCGTTAGGTAACGTTAATGCGCGTTAACGTTACATACCGGGCGTTAATGTTACCTAACGATCGTTAACGTAACCTAAAGATCGTTAACGTTACATAACGTGCGGGATGTAACGTTACCGCAGTTTAGTAAACATACCCCATAGACTTCTAAATACTTAAAGGGTATAAATGAACAAACAAACCTTTTTCAAAGAAGGGGAAGTTGTAAAACTAGAGGGCATACAATGAAGCTGCAAGATGGTAAACTTAAAAGAAACATCAGGAAGTACTTTTTCACTGAAAGAGTGGCGGATGCTTGGAATGTCCTCCCAATGGAGGTGGTGGAAACAAATACAGTGACAGAATTCAAATGGCATGGGACAGACACAATGGATCCCGTTAAAGAAAGCAAACTTAAATATATTTTATACTTCAATAAATAGAAGGCGGGCATGACATGCATGGAGCGGCAGTTACAACCATTCTAGTCATCTTACTGGGCAGACTAGATGGATCATACTGGTCTTTATCTGCTGCTATATATTATGTTACTATGGGCCTGATATGCGAAAGGCATTTACACAGTTTCCAGCCCAGTAAACTGTGTAAATGCCTTAAATCAGGATATTCAATGCCACTTACATGGTTACTGCCATTGAATATTCTCTTTTAACCCCGCTACATGCCCCAATGCTATGCGGTTAGCATAGGGGTGTGTTGGGGCTGTTCCAGGGTGGAGCGGAGGTGGAGACTGTTGCAAACCGGGTAGCAGCAATATTGTACCATTGCCTGGTTAGCGATTGGCAGGTAAAACTAGGCGTAGCAAAAGCTAACCTAGTTTAACCCGCGGAAGCTAACTGAGTAGCTGTGCAATATCGTCGCTACTTGGTTAACTTCAGAGGTTCTGGGGCATGTGCGGCGACCTTTGATATTCAATGCTGTTGCTGCGGTATTGAATATCCGGGGTTAAGGGTCAACGGGCAGGGCTATGTGCCATAGTGGCACATAGCCTGTCCAATTCAATATCGGGTCCTATGTTACTATCTTACAACAAATCTCCCCTTACTACTACTACTACTATTTAGCACTTATATAGCGCCATGCACGCAGCGCTGTACAGGCATACATACAAAGAACAGTCCCTGCTCGTCAGAGCTTACAATCTAGTTGAGACAATACAGAGGATTAGTCAAATTGGTGCAAAGTACAATATGGTCTTTACAGTTCCGTTATGAAAATTGACAGGAGTCAGGTTGAGATAAAGGATAGAAGTCAGGATCTGAAAGCGACAGTGAAGAGGTGGGTCTTCAATCTGGATTTGAAGAGGGCCAGGGAGGGTGCCTGGTGTATAGACACAGGTAAGCTGTTCCAGGTGTAAGGTGCAACAAGGTGAAAGGAGCGAAGTCGGGAGTTAGCGGTGTGAGTGAAAGGCCTAGATAGAAGTAATTTTTTAGCTGAGCGAAGTTCCCGAGAGGGGATGCAAGGAGAGATAAGAGATGAGAGGTATTGAGGGGCCGCAGAGTGAATGCATTTATAGGTCAACAGGAGAAGTTTGAACTGGATGCAGAATTGGACAGGGAGCCAGTGAAGTGACTTGAGAAGAGGAGTAATGTGGGCATGGCGAGACTGGAGGAGGATTAGTCAAGCAGCATAATTTTGAATAGATTGAAGGGGAAGGAGATGGCTCATGGGGAGACCAGCAAGGAGTAGGTTGCAGTAGTCGAGGTGAGAGAAGATTAAGGAGTGGATGGTAGTGTGTTTAGAAAGGAAAGGGCGGATTTTGCTAATGTAGAAAAAGAAGTGGCAGGTCTTAGCTACGAGCTGGATATGTGTGGAGAAGGAGAGAGAGGAGTCAAAGATAACCCCCAGATTGCGGGCCAAGGGAACAGGAAGGATCGTAGATCCATCCACGGAGATGGAGAAGGGGGGAAGAGGAGGGGAGGGGTTGGGGGAAAAGACAAGGAATTCAGTCTTGGCCATGTTCAACTTCAAGCGGCGATGAGACATCCAGGCAGCAATGTCAGAAAGGCAGGCAGAGATCCTAGTCTGGATTGATGGAGAGATATTAGGTGTAGAGAGGTAGATTTGGGAGTCATCGGCATAGAGATGGTACTGAAAGTCATGGGAGGAGATAAGCACGGCAAGGGATTATGTATAGAGAGAGAAAAGGTGGGGGCCAAGGACGGATCCTTGGGATACACCAACATAGAGCAGGGTGGGAGAGGAGGAGGAGCCACCAGAGCATACACTAAAGGAGCGATGGGAGAGGTAGGAGGAGAACCATGATAGTACGGAGCCTTTGAAACCAAGCGAGGAGAGGATGGTGAGGAGAAGATTGTGGTCAACAGTGTCAAAGGCAGTGGAGAGGTCGAGAAGGATGAGGACTGAGTAGAGGCCCTTAGATTTAGCCAGGAACAAGTCATTGGAGACTTTTGTAAGAGCCGTTTCAGTGGAGTGTAGGGGACGGAAGCCAGATTGTAGTGGGTCCAGGAGGGCCTGGGAGGTGAGGAAGTCGAGGCAGAGGCAGTAGACTGCTCGTTCTAGTAGTTTAGATATGAAGGGAAGGAGGGAGATGGGTCGATAGTTAGAAGGACAGGTGGGATCGAGAGAGGGTTTTTTGAGGAGAGGTGTGACAACAGCATGTTTGAAGTCTACAGGAACAGTTGCAGAGGATAGTGAACGGTTTAGAATATGAGAGATGGAGGGGACAACGGTGGGGGAGATGGGTTGTAGGAGATGGGTGGGGATAGAGTCAGAGGAACAGGTGGTAGGTTTGGAGGAGGAAAGAAGGAGTGTAGTTTCCTCTTCGGAGATCGTTGGGAAGGAGGAGAGGGTAGCAGAGGAAGTATGGATGGGGGGAGAATTGGGGAGGGAGGGAGGTAGATGAGGAAGTGGGGAATTGGAGAGTAATCTTGTGGATTTTGTCGTGGAAGTAGTCGGCTAGGGTTTGGGCAGAAAGGGAGGGTGGGACCGGGGGCAGGGGCACCTTGAGGAGAGAATTGAGGGTATTAAAGAGGCGGCGAGGATCATAGGCAAGGGAGTTAGTCAGATGGATGTAGTATTCTTGTTTGGCAACTGCTATGGCTGACCAGAAGCATGAATTTGAAGTGTAGAAGGTCTTCCGGGGAGCGGGATTTGGTCCAAGAACGTTCAGCAGAATGGGCACAGGTGTGTAAATAGCGGGTTGTGGATGAGAGCCATGGTTGGGGAGTAGAAGTCTGATAGGGTGTGGGGTGGGTGGGGCAAGAGTGTCGAGGGTAGTGCAGCATTATAAGTGGATACTGCTTCATCAATGGATTTGGAGGACATAATAGAGGAAAGAGATGGAGAAATGGTGGAGGAGAGAGTCAAGGGATCAATATTATGAAGGTTTCTAAATAGGTTGGAGGAGACAGGATGAGGTCTCTCCAGCCGGATCCTCCTCAATTAGGGAATTTTCATAGTATTAATTATTCAGTTCATATGCCTGACTAAAAAGGTGTGTCTTCAGTTGTGATTTAAACTTTGAATATGAGGCCTCCAATCTCAGTTGGAGAGGGAGTGAATTCCAAAGCACAGGTAACTGGAAAAAGACAGACACATTACGATTTGATTCCAATTGGGCCTTTGAAGGAGGAGGGATGTACAACCGGTCATCATGAAGGGAATGCAGAATGCAGGCCGGGGTGTGAAAAATAAGCAGAAAATAAAGATAGGACAGTAAACCAGTTTACAAAGTTTATGGGCAAGTATATGGAGCTTAAATTGTATGTGAAAAAAAATGGACAGCCAATGATGTTTTTGTAGAAGAGGAGTGACATGATCTTAGCATTTTACATAAGCCAATATGAGAATAGCAGTGTTTTGTATGGATTGTAGATGTTTGAGTTCTGAAGGTTGAAGTCCTGCGTAAATAGCATTACAGTAATCTATGTGGGAGATCACAATATTCAGAAGATGAGCCAAAAAGGGATGCCTCAGAGTAGAATGATTTCTGAATGGTTGCGCTAATATGAGGGACAAATGGTGAAGATGAATCTAGTAATACTCCAAGGTATTTCAATATATTAGTGACTTGGACTTGGGAACTATCCAGTACTGGAGAAAGAATTGGTGCTGGGAAACCATCGATGAACCAGATGGCCGATGATTTACAAGGGTTTAGTTTCAGCTGTTTCTGCTGCAGCCAAGTGGAGACTGAAGTTAATGTATAATTAATGGCAGATAAATCAAGCTTCAGTGAGTTCATGTGGCCTAGTAACAAAATGTCATCTGTATAATAGTAGGCCGAGATGTTATGATACTGAATTAAGGAGGCTAGAAGATTAAGAAAAATGTTAAATAATAATGGTGAAAGCACTGAGCCTTTCAGTGTAGAATAGGATGATTCAATGACTACCTGGAAAGATCTGTCCCTAAAAAAAAGATGAAAACCAATTATAGACTTGACCAGTTTTACCTATTTCTGCAAGACGTGTGAGCAATATGGAATAATTAATCAGGTCCAATGCAGCTGAGAGCTCTATGGCATTATCCAATTGGTGTTGATAGAAATTTGCTCATTTTTTTAAGACATCACTATTTAGACTGTCCCTTCTTTTCTGCCAAAAGTCCTTTCCGATTTCCATTTTAATCAGGCAGTAGTCCTCCCTTCCTTCCCGAAGGACCAAAGGACAAGGCTTAGCCATGAACTCCATTCTCTCAATGTTAGCAGGATTTTGCACCGCTACCTCAAAGTTACCAATTCATTCCGCCTTTCTGATTGTCTCTTTGTCCTAGTTTCCGGCCTAAGGAAAGGGGCAGTTGCCTCTAGAGGGAGGTCTGAGAACGGTGAGAGGAAGTGCTTTATGAGGATTTCTAGTTCTGATTCCAATGCAGCTTGGAACAGGCCAGAAGGTCCCAGAAGGGGAGGAGGCTTTGGAAGCTCTGGAGAACTAGACAAGCAAGGTACCAGGAGAGTCAAGGGAGCTTCACTAGAAACCTCTTGGAGAAGGGCAAGGCCAGCCAGAGGGATTGGAGCTAACCCAGTGACCTGTGAGAGAGACGGGAAACTTGCCCAGGGGAGTTTGTCAGCCAGGTGGGCAGCAGAAACCATTCCCCTGAAGTTTTCATGGAAGCTGAGCCTTCAGCAGTAAAGCCGGTGACGTGTTTACTTTCCAAAAGTAAGGTGAGCAGTTTTAAACCTTCTACAAACCTCATAAAAGCTAAGAGACTTCTTAAGTGTTGTAATACTCCTCAGAGGAGGAAGGACTCTGCCTTAACTAAGGTGTTAGAAATCCTGAGAGAGTTAAAACAGGATAGCTTTGAGTCTGAATCTTATGCCTCTCTAACAGACTCAGACATAGAAAGCATGGAACTAGAAATGCCCAGATTAACAGAAGAAAATTCAGATATGGAAATGGAATGTTCTGTAGCCTCCAGATACTAAGTAAAGGCTAGACCATTTCCAGTACCTGTGAAATTTGGCAGCTGTTTTTCAAGAGAGCACGGCTGTGGGAAAGTATGCAAATGAGCCTGCTGAAGTTCTAAGCTGTAGCTGTGTATCTGAGCAGCTATCTGCTGAAATGTATGGTTTGAAATACAGCAAGTAGAAACAAGTGTTTGATGAGAAGAAAGAAAACAATTTGTAACAGAAGTTTTACCCTGTTGGAAAAGTTACAGCTTGTGTTTGTCTAAAGCCACGTGGGAAGCTGGTTTTTGTTCTTCTTTGCAGCAGAGTTCAATGCTGTGATTTTGTTATCGTATGAAGAAATACTGTGTTTCATTTGAGTGCCTAAGCTGAAGTAGAAGCATTTTTTGTTTGGTTATTCTGGAAGATATCCTTACCTTATGTCCTGATATTCTGGAACCTTTTTATAAGAGGTTCCGTTGGCTGAAAATAATAAAACTCCTGCGAGCCTATATAATACCCTCGGCTGAATCATTTCACAACTACACAAATATAGGCACTTATCAGAAATAAATATATTGACTGCCCACGCCCAAGTCCTAGGCAATTGCCTTGGGCAAGGGCGCGGTGACAGTAGCCAATTTCGATTTAAGTTCTTTGAGCTTCAGTTTATGAATTTCACTTTTGGGTGAAAAATCAGCATCAAATCTATTGCTATGCAGAGCCTTATGACGTTCCAGATAACCCTTTTTGGGCAAGGATACTGGGGTGTTACAAATTAGACAACACTTGTCTTTCACCATGATGAAGTAATAGTCCATTTCCCATTCATCATGAAAGTGGTAGGTTTTGCTCTTCTTTGGAACATTCAACTTCGTTATACTGGGGTGGCCGGATGTAAGAAGGCCAAATCTGCTAAGCTAGTATAAACACTGGCTGAATCTGGTCCAAAACTGTCACTGTCCCAAAGTATTAAAGATCAACAGGAGCTGAAGACCTCTGGATGATATGCAATACAAGGACTGGAGATGCCAAAACCACACATGCAGTTCTAAAAGTAAAAATAAGAAATCATCATACTGCCAACAATAATCAAATACCACAAAAGAATCATAAAAGAAAACTCAAAACACCTGTCCAGCAAACCAGATAAAATCAAATACCGCCAAACAAGTTCAAATACCACCACACGTGATTTAATAAATTCTGCACACAGTGTAGAATCAACGCAAAGGCAAGGCGAAATAAAATTGCAGTGTAGAATCAATGCAAAGGCTAGGCAAAATAAAATTGCAGAGGTAAGCAAAAGTCAGAGTGGTTTGAACCAATTCGAAGGCAAGGCATAGGCAAGTTAGAACAAAATTGGAAATGCCCGCCAAAATCAACAAATTCTTGACACTTTGTTGTGTCTGCCCGAAAACGTTTAATGAAAGTGAACTATAAAGCGACCAATGACCAGCACACGACATAACTAATACGGTAAGTGTATTCAGGTAAAGCCCGGGTGAATGGATATCGCCCGGTATTAAGACACTTCTAAGGGGTGTTGGGGCGGGGGCAGGAATGGGTGATTCTGAGAGGCAGACCAGGTATGACGCCGGGCCTGTGGCATCTCGTCGCAGGGCGCGGGCAGCGGCCCCCTGGGGTACGCACAAACTATTGGCACAAAAACAACAAGTGCCTCCAATACACTCACAGGCAAGATTCCCGCAGGCAGGGAAAAAAGACAGGCAAAGGATCAGCAGCAGCGGCATGCCCTCAGCAGACAACCTGCTGGCACGAGCTCTCTCCTAGCGACGTGGCAAGCTGCTGGAGAGATGGAGCCAAGTGGGGCTGGCGATCTATCTCTGACCCCTCCGCAATCTACAGGTAGATCACGATCTACCTGTTGGACATGCCTGGGATATATCTTATAGACTAATCTATGGATAAGTTAATTTTATACAGTTTTTTCAACTGTAGAGCCTGTTTTTGCAAACAGAAAAGGGTTTTTTTTAAATCGCATGGCCAGATATGTTATAAAAAGTAGGCAATGAAAAGATTACATGTTCCTAGGACCATAGTTTGGGTGAAGCAGAGGCAGAGTTCAGATGTATGTGTATAATTTTATTGTTAAAAAAGATGGATACATACAGAGTATATGTACATATTTATAACTTCCACAAAAACATACATATTATCTCACTAAGAAACCACAAAACACACAAGGGCGAGAAAGAAAAAGAAGTCCTTTATTCACTGACCCCTATACGGCTGCATTTTGGCATTGCCTTCATCAGGGGGGTACCTCAAAGAGAACAATATATACATCAATGGTTTCATAAAATTAATATAAATGTAAAAACAAATAAATCAATTAGTAAAATAAAAAATTAAAAACCATAAGAACAATTAAATAACTCAAATAAATACAAAACGAGTCAGTGCAAATGATTATAAAGTATCCACATTTACATGCAAAAGGGAAAATAAAAGCAAAATCATTTATATTTAATAAAATGATAGTTTTATAAGAAACAGGATGGCTAAAACCAATATATAATGTATAAAATTGGGAGGGGTGAAGTGCATCATGCTGTGTGCACACAATAAAAACATATACCACAGGTGTCTAAAATGCGTGAAGAGGGAGGGGCAACATACAAATCTACTCAGTTACTTGGACTTATTAGGTTAAAGCTATACAACAACAATTGTGTGATCACAAACCTCTGTAAAAGACAATATAAATATTAAAAAAATAAATACAAAAATAAAAACAAGATGTGAAAATCAAAACTAAAAATGTGATATAATAGAACAACAAGAAAACACCACAGCCATAAGATGGCACAAAATAATTAATGTGTACATGAGAAATGGCCATTAGGACAATAGACTCTTCTAAAAATGAGAATAGTATAATCGCTGGACTTGAAACTCAAAAGAACATTAATTTCAGGACAAAACATATAAGCAACCGAAAATAACAACTAAAAAAACAACAAAAAAATATATAAAAAAGGATTTATGAAATGTCGGTACTCATACTCAGGTGAAATCAACTGTATAGTGAGGCATATTGTCACACAAGAGAAAAGTCTAATAACACAGGTCTGCGACTAAAAAGCTGTTGATTATTTTCATCTAATTTCCATGTATTTTGGTGTGCTGAAAAAACAAATAAAATATTGAAAAAACTCCTAGATGTCATGATTTGCCACAACATGCAAAATTGTCTTCAAATTTATCAAATTTTTTCAAATTACTATTAATTAATTCACATAAGTGCACTTAAGATATAAAATGCCAAAAAAAACCTTAAAGGGGTTGTCCGAGTTATGTAAAAAAAAATATAGCACTGTAAATCTGATGGTCAGCAATATATACATAAGCTAGCAAGTTTTAAGTCCGTGCTTCTAATGGTAGAAGGGGTTAATCTTTCCTGAAGAATCCAGTGGGAGGGAGACACAGGGCAGATAGCAGCAGCTCCGGTCAGTGCAGGGGGGTGTGGCCAGCACTGTGACGTCTTGTGTACAGACACAGAGCTGCTCTCTCCTGCATGCCACACTTGTGCACGAATCATCATCAGGTTCTTGGTTCTAGGCTGTTCACACTTTTTCATTGCAATTCGTGTTAGCTCGTCATTCTTCAACCATTATGTTATGGCTCCGCGAAAGTGTATTAATTTGCCAGACATTTTCTGTTTCATCTGTGGTGAATATACAGTGTTGAAGCAACAGCAGAATATTACAGACTTTGTGAAAAAAGTATACTTTGCATACTTTGGACTAAAAATTGGAGATCAAGATAAAGTCTTGGCGCCTCAAAGTGTGCAAACGGTGTGTTGAGGACCTCCGAAACTGGTTCAAGGGTAAGAAAAAATCTTTCCGTTATGGGATTCCTATGGTATGGCGAGAGCAAAAGAACCATAGTGACAACTGTTACTTTTGTTCATGCGATGTGAAAGGGTTTAATTCCAAATGGAAGCATTCCATTTCATACCTCAATCTTCGCTCAGCAATTCGTCCCATCCCCCATGGCACAGATACACCAGTACCCAAGCCCCCTGCTACCTTGGAAGAGATACCTAGCTCCGATGAAGGTGAAGTCATACCTGAACCAGATGACGAATCAAGTTCTGACTTTGAAGATGATACAAGACCAAAATTGTTTTCTCAGGAGGAGATGAATGATTTGATAAGAGACTTGAATCTTCCCAAAGATGCTGCTGAGTTACTCGGATCAAGGCTGAAAAGCAGGAATTTATTGTTGCCATGAGTGTCATCTTCATGGTTCAGACATCGTGAAAAGGAGTTCGTTCCTTACTTCGCCCAGGAAGTCAAGTTGGTTTATTGCATCGATGTTGAAGGTCTGATGGGTCAATTTAAAATCCAATATGATTCAGAGCAATGGCGTCTTTTTATAGATTCTTCAAAAAGAAGTCTCAAAGCAGTTTTACTCCACAACAGTTTTTACGCTTCCATACCTGTAGGTCATTCCGTACACTTGAAGGAAACCTACGAGAACTTGGAATTGGTTCTTCGTAAACTTAAATATGAAGACCATGGTTGGCAAGTGTGTGGGGACTTGAAGGTCTTGTGCATGCTGCTAGGGCAACAAGCTGGGTATACCAAATATCCTTGTTTTCTGTGTCTATGGGACAGTCGAGACCAACAAAATCACTGGACCAAGAAGAGTTGGCAGCCGAGGGTGCTAACAGTCGGTGAAAAAAATGTCCTCCGAGAAACTTTGGTACCTTCCCATAAAGTTCTTCTACCACCTCTCCACATAAAATTGGGATTGATGAAGCAATTCGTAAAATCACTTCCAAGAGATGGAGAATGCTTCAAATACTTGGTCACCAAGTTTCCAGGCCTGTCGGAGGCAAAATTGAAGGAAGGTGTGGTCGTCGGACCAGACATTAGAAGGTTTATAGTTGATTAAGAGTTTGTCAATACCATGACGGATCCTCAAAAAGAAGGGTGGATTGCATTTAATGAAGTCGTACAGAAATTTTTAGGCAATAACAAAGATCCTCACTACAAAAAGATCGTCAGACGAATGCTGAAAAGCATTTCAATCTTTAGGTTGCCTGATGAGTTTGAAAGTGCATTTCTTCCAGTCCCACCTTGACTACTTTCCTGAAAATTTGGAAGCTGTGAGTGAGGAACAAGGTGAACGATTCCACCAAGACATTAAAGAGATGGAAAGGAGCTACCAGGGAAAATGGAGCATTACAATGATGGCAGACTACTGTTGGATGCTTCAGAGAGACATTCCAGATGCTACTCACAAGCGTAAATGCACCAAGAGGAGCCTCACAAGGAAGAAGAATCGAGTTTAGTGTGTGTAAGTGAGCTCATTTCAGTTCAAAAAAGGATTTTCATGAAAATATTGTAATAAAACTTTAATTTTATAAGTCTATTTCCATTTATTTTGAGGTATTGCCTTATTTAACATAGTTACCTAAATTGTCAGGAAACGTGATGTCCTATGACAAAATGGAGGTCATTTTCGGATTCAGCGCACCAAAAAACATGATTACGTGGAATAACCAAAACAGCTCTCGAAAAAAACTTTTTTGCAGACTTGTGATAAACCCACAACATGAAAATTGCCCATTATAGGGAACGCATAAAAGAAATGGGGCATACCATAGACTAGATTAAGCCCTGACAGTGAAGAAAGAAGAAAAAGTGTAAATAAGTGTAGAAGTGACAAAAGAACAAAAAACATTGGAAAATGATGGCCCCACAATGTTAAAAGAAAAGTCCAAAATTAAAAGATGACGATAGAACAAAAATTTGAAAACCAAATGTGAAAAGGAACATATTGACATAAAACCACAATAAAACACAATAAAACATAAAGCCACAATAAACAAAACAAGGACAAGCCGACCATACATAACAAATTGCAATCAAAGATGTCAACCAATTGCCTGGAAAAATCAACAGCACTAAACTCCGGCATGGTGCACAAGGGCAAATTAGATGCCAACATCTGAACTCTTGAATACTCAAAAGACTGCCAAAAACCACTGTCCAATCAAATAGAGCTGTGTGCCAAAAAGGAAAAGATAAATTACATATTTAAATGGCATAATCAAGATGCCATTACATAAATCAATGTATAGAAAAAATATGAAGATGTGACTTGAAGACAATAAAATACATAAAACATGCTAATTTATAAAAGAATAGACAAAACCAGCATAAACCAGCAAAATAAAAACAACTGCAGAAGAGTTGCAAACCCAATATGTGTAAAGTGCACCAGAGCATCACAGTGTGGTAACCAAATGCAATGAACACCACTAGGTAATCTCATCCCACAACAGAAAAATGTAAACATTAAAAATTGTTAAAAAAGCCTATTACAAAAGATAGGCGATGTTGCGAACAATGCAATACATAAAATACATCAAACAAATGGGATTGCGCAATTGTTGAGGGTTAAACCTCTTCAAAACAGGGGCAAATTTCTGCATTTGCATTAGTGGGCTATTGGGGCTGGATCTGGAAGTCCTTTTTATAAAGGTAAATTGGCTTAAAATAGGCACCTTTTTGAACTTTTCACATAGGCATCCTGTTATAAAATTACCCCCTTAAAGGTATTTCTGACATTTCTGCATTCAAACTTGAATGCATGAGTTACATGGAGAGCAACTGGATTTCACCGTTCTCCATATAACTTTTATCCCCACCCCAATTTAAAGCAGATTGCTTTGATCATATAGCCACTTGCACAGTCAAAAGGTACTCATAAAGTTATGGCAACTAAAAACAAAACCAGATGAAGGAAGTGATGTCACCCAGCCTGATGGATGGCTAAGAGCAGAGCTCAGCCAGGTTGTCATGTAATTTAGCAAAAATTAAGCGCAACACAGCAAGGAGATAGTAGCTGGTGTGAGAAGCTTGTTTGTAAAAGTGCTTGGAGCTGGCCAGTGATGTCCATAAAACGGAGGATGGCTAATCTGAAGGACTATGCTTTCTATGGAAGTAAAGTGGAGGAGAGCTGGCACAGCCAAAATGGCACCAGCAAGTTATGCACGTGAAAGAGGATGAGAACAGCAGTGGTAATGAAGCAAGTGAGGCATGCAAACACCATTAGGCCACAGATATGCTATAAAAACAGAGCTGAGAGACGTGGGCACATGAGCGAGTGAGGACGTGTCCTCATCGCGCTCCCGGGCCGTCGCCCTAAACCGACAGGAAAACTGCAGGAAATCTGCTTGCAACTTGCTAACAACTGTGTGGGGAGAGAGAGCTGAGGGTTGCGGGCACTCAGAGCTTGCGGTGCCGAGCGGAGTGGCATAATCATGCGAGCTGCGAGCAAGAAGGAGAAACCACATGGGCCGCGCGAGACAAAAATGGCGGCTCCATTGCGCTCCGGCAAAAGTCCGGAGTCTCCCAGCTCTGGAGATGGCGAATCGGGGGCGGAGGAACTGGCTCATGAGGTGGCCAAACTTCTGGAGCCTAAATTCGATTCCGTGCTGCAGAAGCTGGAGGAAATGGCGGAGACATATGCGGACCTTACCCGGAGAGTGGAGGAGGTAGAGCAGCGCATTACTGGGCTGGAGGAGAGCGAAGTGCAACGGGAGGCTGATGGAAAACGGCACCAGAAGGAGATCGATACTTTACTCCTCAAGGTAGATGAATTAGAAAACCGGTCTCGCAGGAATAATCTTCGTTTGGTGGGTGTGCCTGAGACCTGGTCTGACCAGCAATTAGCTGGCCTGTTTGAGACATGGCTGCCTCAGGAGTTGGGCCTGGAGAGACTGACAGGGCACATAACCATAGAAAGGGCACATCGGTTGGGCCCGAAGAGGGGTCCAGGCGAGCGGCCACGGCCGGTGCTGGCCAGGCTGCTAAATTTCCAACACAAGCTGGAGCTGCTTCAAGCCTACCGCAAGCGGCGCTCACTGAAACTAGATAATCAGCCCATCCTATTGTTTCAGGACTATTCGGCCGCTTTGGCAGCGAAGAGGAAAGTGTTCGCCCCCCTCTGTAGCGAGCTGGCGGGAGCGGGAATTCGCTTTGCGCTGATTTATCCAGCAGTGCTCAAAATCTTCCATGAGGGGAAGACACATGTGTTTGACTGTTCCCGAGCTGCGAAACAATTTATTGGGACATTGCGCACAGCCCAAGGAGAAAGCTCTGGAAGCCCTACAGCATGACCGAGGTTTGGAAGGCATATGCATGCTATTGTGCAGGGGCCCTGCCGGTATCACCCAGACTGATGAGGTGTGTCTGGTGTGGACGCTCAGTGCGTGAGCTGTTGGACTAATAGCTGTTGCAAGGGACCTCAACCAAGCAATGTTGTTATGATAGGGCCCTATTTGAGGGAACCTCCTGTGTGTTTTTTTTTTGGCCTTCTTCCGCTCTCTTTTCTCTTTACATTTTCTTCTTCTCACCCTTCTTTCCTTCCCTCCCTCACCTAAGCACTCCTTGCCTTCCTTTAGGGTGGGCAGGGCTGAAGGGGGACGGCCCGGACGTGCGGGCAGTGGGGGGTGTGATTCTTCCCATTAGGGGAATATGGCAGAGGTGTTCGGGGTGAGGGGGGGTGTGGTTGAGGGATTTTTGGAAGGGGGGAGGGGGAATAGAGGGTGGGGGAGGGTTAGGATAGGGGGGAGGGGGGTGGGGAGGGGGGGAAGGGGCTGGATTTGGGGAGGGGGACTAGGGAGGCATAGCGCTATTTCTTATTGCTTGAGGCTATGGTGGGTGGTGGGGTGTCAGTTCACTTTTGAAGCTTTGCAGCAGGGGCTGGGATGGACAAAGCGCCTGGAGATGAGGCTGGGCATCTCTGGGTGGTTATTTGATTATATTGTGTGTAGGTATGCTTTCATGGGTAGGGATGCCTGCGGTTAAGATCATCTCCTGGAATGTGGGGGGCATAGGCTCTCCGATTAAGCGCACCAAGGTGTTACAGGGGTTAAAGAGAAAGGGAGCTCATATTGCTTTATTACAGGAAACCCACTTGAGTGCTACTGAACATAAGAAATTGGCCCGAGATTGGGTGGAGGTGTCTTATGGGGCGGAATCGGGTACGAAGAAAGCTGGGGTGGTGGTGTTAGTGAAGCGGGGGATCCCTCTTGAGGTACACACGGTGCGAGCGGACCCCAATGGCAGATATCTTATGTTGCAGGGTAAATTGTACAATGACCCCATTTGGTTACTTAATGTGTATGCGCCTAATGTCTATGATCATGCCTTTTTCTCTAAATTGGTAGGACTAATAAAAAATGCTGGGGGGGCGCAGGTCATTGTGGCTGGGGATTTTAACTGCCCACATGACCCGGGTCTAGACAAATCACATCGCCAGGGGACTGGGACGTGGAACCGTAGGGGGATAGAATATCTATGTCGGCTGGGGGACCTAGTGGATGTTTGGCGAGCTTTGCACCCCGGGACACGGGAATACACGCATCAATCGAGAGCCCATCTCACCTGGTCCCGTATAGACTACATCCTTGTCAGTGAAGGGACTATCTCCCGGGTGCTGAAGGCGGAAATCGAGCCCATAGCGATATCAGATCATGGGATGGTTTGGATTATGTGGGAATGTACGGGGCCAGCGAGAGGTGGCTGGCGGTTTCCGGCATATTTATGGGAAGATGCAGCCTTTCGAAGCTATTTGGCACAACATTGGGACGAATATGCCTTATTTAACGACATTCCGCAGTGTTCCCCACTTTTATTCTGGGAGGCCAGCAAGGCGGTGATGCGAGGAGCGATTATTGCGTATACGATTCGGCGCCGCAAGCATTTAGATCATAGTATTCTGGTAATGGAACGGAATCTTCGTACGATGCAACATCAGTTAGGTAGGGGTGATAGGGGAGTGCGTCAGAGTGAATACATTCGCTTGCAAGCTGCGCTTAATGCTCTGCTCCAGCAGAGAGCTACATTCTCGTTACAATACTATAAACACAGGCTTCATCGATATGGTAATAGGACAGGAACGTTATTGGCTAAACTTGTCCGGGATCCTCGGGGTACTCGATTTATTCCAATGCTCAGGGATGAGACAGGTGAGTTGCAACATCAACCTGCGATAGTTGCGCAGATATTTCGGGGCTTTTACAAACAGTTGTACAGTGAGGAGGCGAGGGATTATGAACGGGGGGTGGCTTTCCTGCATAGGTTGGCTCTCCCCCGGGTCTCGGAGGAGGACTTGGGCAGGCTCAATGCGCCGCTGTCGGTACAGGAAACTACTCGCTGGCATCAAACGGGGAAAATCTCATAAGGCTCCTGGCCCAGATGGGTTTAGCATGGAATATTATAAGATTTTGGCTGATCGACTCGCCCCCTCTATGGTGGTCATGTTTGAGGAGGCACGTGATGCGGGAATTTTTCCACGAGATATGCGTTGTGCGGATATTACTGTAATACCGAAGCCTGGGAAGGATCCGCTGGATCCCGCGTCTTACCGACCAATTTCCCTTATTAACTGTGATATGAAACTTTTGGCCTCTGTGTTGGCGGCTCGACTTGCCCCTTTACTACCGTTGCTGGTGGCAGATCGCCAGGTTGGCTTTGTGAGGGGAAGGGAGGCGACCCGGAATATTGCTGGACTGTTACTGGGCATGGAACGCTGTTTGCAAAATGAGGAGGCGTTACTTCTTGTGAGCCTGGATGCGGAGAAAGCGTTCGATCGGGTGGCTTGGGTGTATATGTGGGATGCACTGTCTGCTTTTGGATTGCAGGGGAGCTTTGTGCAGTGGCTTAAAGCGTTATATGCTTTGCCTATGGCTCGAGTAGGCTTTAATGGTGTCTTTTCTGACCCGTTTGTGCTGGAAAGAGGTACTCGACAGGGTTGCCCCCTGTCCCCTTTGCTTTTTGTGCTTGCTCTGGAACCGCTACTGCGGGCTTTGCAGTATGATTCGGGAATTGTTGGTATACGAACGGGGGGAGAAGAGCTCAAGGTTAGCGCATTTGCTGATGATATGTTGTTGTGTCTTACGCGGCTCCCTGAATCTTTAGCGCGTGCACTTCAATTGATACGGGACTATGGAGGATTTTCGGGTCTAAAAGTCAATACCGCGAAGTCAGTTGCTCTGGACGTAGGGGGTAGGGTGCGACCTGGGTGGGAAGGGGCCTTTCCGTTGGTGTGGGCGGAGGAAGAGATTAAATATTTGGGGATACAGCTCCCGGCTAGACCAGAGTGCTTGTATCGAGCTAATATACCTGGGTTGATAGATCGGAGCATTAAGACTTTGACGAGTTGGCGCAGTCTGCCTTTGTCTTTGCGGGGACGGATTGCGCTATTTGTTATGGTGGAATTTCCTCGGTGGTTGTATGTGTTGCGTCTACTGCCTTTATGGATTCTGGATAGGGATTGGAAGCGTCTAGAGGATAGTCTCCGGAGGTTTTTATGGGGGGGTCGTCGGGCGCGGATACCCCTGCGGGCGTTACTGAGTAGGCGGGAGGAGGGGGGCTTGGAGATGCCTTCGCTACGCAACTATAATTTGAGGTATCTAGCTCGGCATATTAGGGCTTTGGTGGAGGGGGATGGGGGGTGCGCCCCGGTTCGGCAGCTGGCAGAAGCAACAGCACCTTACCACAGTCTTTATATTCTACATGCCGGTCAATTGACTCCGGGGATGAGGGCGGGGGTGGGAGGGCGTTATGTGAAGGCTTTGCGCGCTGCTTGGAAGGTGCTCTGTCAGCGATTTGGTTGGGACTGGCGTAGGTCTTCTCTACTGCCTTTGGTGGGTAATCCTGATTTTGATCCTGGGTTTTCACCGAGGAATATATTTTCTGCTTGGGCTGACAAGGGGCTGGTGTGTTTAGGGGACCTATATTCTAGTGCAGACGGGGTGTTGGATAGCTTTCAGCAGGTGCAGTGTCGTTACCGTATTGGTCCGCATGATTTCTATGGCTATTTACAAGTTCGACACTATGCGGTAGCAGTTGCGCGGGAGGGGCCCTGGCTGGCAACCGGGTCTCCCCGCGTAGTCCTGGAACGGGTGGAGGAGCACCTCCCGGGAGACGAGGTCTCTCGACGAGTACTTCGGCCGTCGGGGGGGAATGAGTTCCTCCTTGCTCTTGTGCATAGGTGGCAAGGCGATGGAGTGGAGGAAATGACGGTGGAAATATTGCAGGCGGCCTTTGCGAGGATCTTGAAGGGACCGGTGTGGGTCTATTTGCAGGAGATGCAGTATAAATTTTTGTGGCGTGCCTATACTACTGATAAGTGGGCATGTCGGGTTGGTTTGCAGATGTCGGCTATGTGTGCGTGGTGCGGAAGGGAAATAGGTTCTTTAACCCATAAGTTCTGGGGATGTTCCTGGGTGCGTGAACTATGGATGCAGGTATGTGCTCAGTTGCGAGGATGGACGGGATTGGGGTGTGCTATGCAGAGAGAGGTCTGCCTTTTTCATAATTGGGAGTTGGGTTTTGAATGTTTTCCTTTTGGGCACAGAGCGTTGCTTGAACGGGGTTTCTTGTTGGTAAAAAGGGTCTTGTTGATGCAATGGTTGGCTCCATCCCCCCCTAGCTTGAAATTATGGGAAAACTCTATGATTGATTTGATGTGTATGGAAAAGATGACTGCGCAACACAGGGGGGGTAAAAGTTGGGAGGGCTTTTTGGAAATCTGGACTCCTATGATCTCTCACTTGTCCCCTAGGGAGCGGGGGGCTATGCTAAATGTTTGAGGGGGGGCCTCGTCCCTCTTGGAGAGGCTTCAGCCACCATGACCTGCCTCGGTACCAGTGGGCTATACAGCAACATCACACTTTGAAGGGATACGGGTGGGAGTTTTGGTTGTGCCTTTCACATGCAGTATGATTGTGATATATGCTGCTCTCACTCTACCTATTATCAACTGTTTCTACCCCATACATCTTGTTGAAGTCCTGCCCTTGTGGAAACTCACCGCTGCCATGGCGGACTTTGCTGCGGAATCATTGTTCTTTGCAAAAGAGTAGTGCTGGGATGGGAAGGGGGGTTTGGGAGGGAGTAGGGGGATTGCATCCGTACTTTTTTTTTTTTTTTTTGGGGCTATCTTGGGGGCCTAGGCCCCAATGTAATTGTTCTTGTTGTCTTTTAGGGGCCTGTGTTACTACTTTCTTTTATATACCACCCTATTGTATTTCATAAGGGGATTTTGCTGATGGGCTTTTAGGGTGCTATTTCAGCTATGTACACTTACTGTTCATTATTGTTGTTCTTGTTACATGGGGACGGGACTTCGCCTGTTGTACTTGTTTGTGCCTATGTATTTATTGAGTGATGTCCCACTCCATTTGTGTTTTAAAATACCAATAAAAATGATTTGAAAAAAAAAAAAAAAAAAAAACAGAGCTGAGAGAACAGATGAAGGAGTTGAAAAGGGGAGTTTGTGTAGGAAGTGAAGGAGGAGATAGCTAAAGTCCGCCAAGCTGCATGGCAATCTAACCAAACAGGGAAGAAGTGTGGAGGAAACAGACAAAGCTGGAGGCAGACAAAGCTGGAGGCATGCAATGAAGATATGGCGGTTATTTAAAAAAAGGACATAAATCAGGAAATGTTGAAAATAGAAGATATGGAAAATAGCATGAGACAAAACAATATCAGGATAAGAGTAGTCCCAGAGGAGTCAGAATATCTGGACTGCAAGCCCAAGAGATTTGTTGCAATTTGTTGAATAAGGATGAAGCACAGCCAAAAGTATTGGATATTAAAATCGTAGGGTGCATTGAGCATTGGGCTTGCAGAGATTAGAGCAAACTAGAGATATAGTTCTCCATTTACGTGACTTAGTGCTCAAGAAGGGAATTATGGCAAAGATGAGAAAAGTGACAAACTACACATGGAAGGACAATAGAGTGGAGCTATTCTCAGACTTAGCACCGATCATGCTGCAGAGGAGGGCTATATGCCCAACTACAAATATCGTTCAGCAGGAAAAGATACACTATAGTAACATAGTATATGATGGCAGATAAAGACCAGCATGGTCCATCTAGTCTGCCCAGCAAGGCGGCAAGAGTAGGTGCACCTGCCACTCCGTGCAGGTCTCCCCTCCCCATGCCTTTGTTTAGGGGTGTGCCCACCACTCTGTGTAGGTCACCCCTATTTGTTGAGATATAAGAGATAGTTATGTTTATCCTGTTGCTATAAAAGGGATCCACTGTGTCTGTTCCATGCCATTTTGAATTCTGTCACTGTATTTGCCCCCACCGCTTCCATCTGGAGGGCATTCCAAGCATACACCATTCTTTCATAAAAAAGTATTTCCCGACAGTGCCTCTCTGAATCATATCTCCCCTGTCCCTCCTCTCCTCCAGTGTACACATATTTAGGTTTTCAAGTTTCTTTTCATAAGTCTTCTGATGCAGATCTCTTCCTGGCTATCCCATAACTTCCTGCACCTAAATCCATCTAAGTCCACAGCTATGTGGGTCTCACTGAGTGGTTCTTGCCCTTCTCTATCTCCCTCGATTGACTCTATTCCTCTCCCTCTCGTGTCATCTTTCCGCTATCTTGGTGTAATTCTTGATTCTACCCTCTCCTTTCACCAGCACCTTACCTCTCTTATTCGCCGCTCCTTTACTGCCTTACGTCAGATCAGGGCAGTTCGCTCCCTTCTCCCCTCCTCTTCTTTAGTCACTCTTGTCCTAGCCTTAGTTATAAGTCGCTTAGACTACTGCAATGTTTTTCTTGCTAACCTCCCTAAATTTCAACTGCTACGTCTCCAGCGCATTCAAAATGCTGCTGCTCGTCTCATTACATTTTCACACCGCTATGATCATATCACCCCTATTCTTTTTCGCCTGCACTGGTTACCCCTCCGTTTTCGTTTTCAGTATAAGTTCCTTATTCTAATTCATCGCGCCCTTCACACCAACACTCCCCTGTATGCAGACCGGATCTCGCTCCACACCCCCTATCGTCAGCTTCGTTCTCTCCACGCCAATCGCCTGTCCCTCCCCTCCCCGTCACAAGCACACCTTGAACAAACCCGGCATGCAGCTTTTTTCTTCTTAGGCCCAGTATTATGGAATGCATTACCACCGTTTCTCCGATTGGAACCCTCCTATTCTCAATTTAAAACACTACTCAAGACCCATCTGTTTCAGCAAGCCTTCCAACTTTCTCCCGATGGTCCTCCCTGATGTTTTCAGTTGATATGAGTTGCTGTTTGTTTGTATATTTGTCTTGTCTTGCACTTAGTTTACCCATCGGCTGTTTTGTCTTCCCCAATATGGGCCTATTACTCTTACTGTAATTTTTATGTTTTTAGCAACCTTATGCTTTTAAAATAGTGGCCCTTTTGTTTGTTTTGTTATGTTCTGTCCATTTTATCTGTCTATACTTTTATACTTTTACTCTCCTATCCTGCTTTGGCGTTCCTTTTCCTTATTTTTACATTGCCAACCTTTTATTGTACACCGCTTTATATTTCGATGGAAAGCGGTTTATCAAATTTTAAATAAAGATAAAGATAAATCATTTTGGTTGTCTTCCTCTGAACCATTTCCAGTTTTTTTATATCCTTTGCGAGATATGGTCTCCAAAACTGAACAAAATATTCCAAGTGAGTCCTCACCAGTGACTTATACAGTGGCATTAGTATCTTTTACTTTCTGCTGGTAATTCCTCTTTGTATGCAACCCAATATCCTTCTGGCTTTTGCTACTGCCTTCTCGCACTGTTTCATCACCTTGAGATCTTCAGAAACAATCACTCCGAGGTTCTTCTCCTAGTCCATGCACACCAATCTCTCGCCCCTATCGTGTACAATTCCCTTGGATTTCTGCTTCCCAAGTGCATGACACTGCACTTCTTCACATTAAATCGTAACTGCCAAACATTAGACCATTCTTCCAGCTTTTGTAGATCTTTCCTCATGTTCTCCAGTCCCTCAGGAGAGTCCACTCTGTTGCAAATTTTCATGTCATCTGCATCATTCAGTCCCTCAGCAATATCACTCACAAATACATTGAACAGTACCAGTCCCAGGACCGAACCCTGGGGCACACTGCTAATCATCTTCCTTTCATCCGAGTGAGTTCCGTTTACCATCACCTACACGATATCAAACATCATGTGATTTAAAAAAGAACAGGTATGCTGCAGCCATGCTACACTCTGCATATACAGAGCACATAACTAGGTCACTGCATGCTTAATAGCATCATAGTGTGATATGTTGTATTGTTATATAGCTACACAAAAAGTCTCAATACCTTTTGATCATACCTCATATAAGGTTCAGTATAACTCAGAGGTGGATGGGGATGAAGGGTGTATGCTTCCCACGCTTCCTCAGGAAGTGGCAAAAGTGATGGATAGGGATATCACTTGAAGTGCTGGAAGCTACTAAATCTTTAAAACTGGTAAAGTGCCAGGGTCTGATGGCCTAACAGTTAAATTTTATAAAAAGTACAAGAATGTATTGGTGGGGCCCTTGGTTACTTTGCTTAATGTGGTGGTTCAGGCCTACCTGAGACAATGAGAGAAGTGGGGATCATGATGATCCCTAAAGAAGGAAAGATGCTATGGTATGCAGTTCATATCACCCAATCTCATTGATTAATCGTGAAGCAAAAATACTGACTAAAGCATTGGCTTCTAGACTGAGCTTGGTCATACCTGGTTTGGGGGCGAGGATAAGTTGGGTTTTATTCCTGGCCAGCAAGTGAACGATAACATTAGAAGGTTGTTGCAGTTAATGTGGTGGGTGAATGAAAGGAAGGACCTGTCAATGTTGGTTACAGCAGATGCCAAAAAGGCCTTTGATAGAGCTGAACGATTCTTCATGTTCCAAGTACATTGAAGAGTGGGGTTGGAGCCCTATTTGTGAGTTGTATACAAGTTTTGTATGAGTGGCTGAAAGTACAGATTTATTATTTTTATTTAACATTTCTTATATACCACCTTTCATGATATCAAGGTGATTTATATTGAACAAACTGAAATTACATTGAACAGGGCATTATTACTTGGAGATAACTATTTTACAGGGAACATGGGCAATGGAGGGTTAAGTGGCTTGCCCAAGACCACAAGGAGCACCTATGGGACTAGAAACTCCAGTCCTTCCAGCCCAAGGTTGCTGTCCTCTAGTGGGATTTGAACCCCCAACCTTCTGGCCTGAGGTAACTTGCCCCAACCACTAGGCCACTCCTATACGCAGTTTCCAGTTATCTAGAGGGATGAGAACAGAGGTGCTTGCTCTTTTTTTGCTTTTTGCCCTCATCATGGAAACCTTAGCTGCACGTATTCGGAGCAATGCTGATGTCTAGGGCATACAGAAAGGACACCAGTACAAGGTGAATATTTGCAGATGATGTGATTTTTTTTTTGATGAGGCCAATAATTTCCTTGCCAGTGTGACTTAAAAAAAACAGACCTATACAGTAAGGTTTCTGGATATAAAGTTAATGCAGGGAAAATGTACATCAAGGGGGTAAATGTGGGCTCTGATCTTGAACAGAGGATAAAGGAAGAATTCTTTTTTAAATAGGCTAAAAGAGCAGTGAAATATCAGAGGATACAGATAAGTGGGGATCTAGATAAAATTTTTGCTCTAAATTATGAGCCACTTAGGAAACGTTTGCTGTGCGACCTGGAGAAATGGATGCCTTTACCCTTATTACTACTACTCATCATTTGTATAGTGCTACAAGGCATATGCAGTGTTGTACATATAGATGTAAGACACATTTCCTGCTCATTAGAACTTAAAATCTAATCAAGATGAAGAACATTACAAAGCTGGGCACCAGAGTATGGTAAGAGCTAAAGAAGAAGTACTGACTCAGGTAGTTTGTTCCAGGCATACTTCTACATGTAAGTTAATGTGGAATGAATGAAATCTGGCATTGGCAACGTCAGAGAAGGGCACAGATAAAAGGGATCTGCTAGAAGAGCAGACTTCATGAGGAAGGGTGTAGGAAGAGACAAGAGAGGAAAGGTAGTGAGGAACTAAAAGAATGAATACACTTATAAGTCAGTATGAGAAGTTTGAATTGAATGCGGAAACAGATAAGTAGCCAGTGAAGTGACTTGAGAAGAGGGATGATGTGAGAATAGCGAGACTGGCGGAAGATTAGCTGTGCAGCTGAGTTTTGAACAGATTGAAGGGGAGAGATAAGATTCTCAGGGAGACTGGAAAGCACCAGGTTGCAATTGCATAGATGCAAGGTGACTAGAGAGTGGATAAGGGGCTAAGTAGTGTGTTCAGAAAGGAAGGGAGAAATTTTACTGATGTTATAGAGAAAGAAACAACAGGTTTTAGCTATTTGTTGGATGTGTGTCAAGAGACAGAGAAGATTCAAAGATGACCCCAAGTTTGCAAGTTGAGGAAACAGGGAGAAGTAGAGTATTATCCACAGAGATAGAGAAGGGAGGAAGGGGGAGATGGTTTTAGGGGGAAAGATAAAGAGCTCAGTTTAGCCATGTTCTATTTCAAACAGTGGTGGGACATCCAGGCAGCAATGTCAGACAAGCAGGCCGAGATACGGGCCTAGATTCCTGGAGAGATTTCAGGTGCAGAGAGGAAGATTTGAAAGTCATCAGTGTAAAGATGATGCTGAAAACCATGGCAGGAGATGAGTGCACCAAGGAACTGGGTGTAGAGAGAGAAAAGGAGAGGTCCCAAGACAGAGCCCTAAGGTACACCAACCAAGAGCGGATGGGGGTAGAGGATAACCCACCACAACATACACGAAAAGTATAATGGGAAAGAGAATAAAACCAGGCCAGGACAGAGTCCCTAAAACCAAGGGAGAACAAGGTATCAAAGAGAAGGTTGCTATCAAGTGTCAAAAGCAAGGTCAAAGAGGATGAGGATCAAGTAAGGTATAGATAACACTTGCCAAGCAAGAATACTATGGCCAACTAGAATGAGATTAGCATAAATTTGGCATGCAGGAAGTCAACAAGGGTACAGAATTTAAGCCAGAGGCAATCAGCTGAACAGGCACAGGAATGAAGGTAGCAGGTTTTAGAGGACAGCCAGGGTTCAGGTACAGTATGCTTCACAGGACAATGAACAGGAGGAGCGAGTGCATCCAGAGGAGAGTATAGTATGATCTCATCGACAGATTTAGATAACATAGTGGAGGAAAATGATGAGACAGCAGTGGAGAGCGCTGATGGCAGTAGGAGGAGGATCCCCAAGAATATACACTAAGGGGTAGATTCCGACCAGCGAATAGTGGGGTTATACGTCCGGTTGGAACAAGTCCGGGCCGCCATTGTGATTGCGGCCCGGGACAATGGGCCCACTACGGAAGAGCCCCCGCCACCCAATCTCGGCCCTGACTGCCCCCTCCGAGGGTCTGTCAGACATTGTTTGCTCTTGCTGGGCATCCCAGTGTCATGGTGACAGGATGCCATGGCACCGGTACACTACAAAAACTTGGTCGCGTTATCAAACAGCTATTGCTATAGAATTGAAAAAGGTTATCTGCTTGAATGTTTACCTTATGAAACTAGTAGGACATAATGTTATCGTGTACCAAGGTCTCAGTTTAAACCGTCGCAGCTTGTGTATCAAAGGGGCACTATGTACCTCCCTTGATGTAAACAGCAGCATAACTTAAGGGAGGTACATAGTGCCCCTTTGATACACAAGCTGCGACGGTTTAAACTGAGACCTTGGTACACGATAACATTATGTCCTACTAGTTTCATAAGGTAAACATTCAAGCAGATAACCTTTTTCAATTCTATGGCACCGGTACACTAGCAGGAGCATGGAGCGGTCGAGATGGGCAGCATGCTATATGTCTCCCCATTCAGCAAACTGTGCACTTTGACCCATCCAGGCAACCTGATTCTTTAGCCATGGGAACGTATAGCTCCTGCAATTGCAGAATCAGGTACAACTGTACCTCATCCATTTTTTGGACGTCCGGACAGGCCAGATGTACACAGTATGAAACTGCCCTCTAAAAGTGCGATGGGAGAGATAAGAAGAAAACCAGGACAGAGCAGAGCCCTTAAATCCAAGCGAGGACTGAGTATCAAGAAGGTAGTGATTAACAGTGTCAATGGCAGCAAAAAGGTCAAGAAGGATAAGGATTGAATAAAGGCCCTTGGATATGGCAAAAAAAAAAGTCGATGGAGACTTTAGCAAGAGCTGTTTCCAAGGGCCTTTACTCGTTCCTCATCCTTCTTATCCTGTCTGCTGTCTTGGACACTGTTGATCACCACCTTCTCCTCGATACCCTATCCTCGCTTGGATTTAGGGGCTCTGTTCTGTCCTGGTTTTCTTCTTATCTCTATCATCGCGCTTTTAGTGTATATGCTGGTGGATCCTCCTCTACTGCCATCCATGCTTTCAGCTGATGTACCCCAGGGCTCTGTCTTGGGACA
Organism: Ichthyophis bannanicus; assembly: GCA_033557465.1. Classification (NCBI taxonomy): domain Eukaryota; kingdom Metazoa; phylum Chordata; class Amphibia; order Gymnophiona; family Ichthyophiidae; genus Ichthyophis; species Ichthyophis bannanicus. The sequence continues at coordinate 325,106,286 of CM066038.1, read as the reverse complement.
TCTACTTTTCTCTCTCTACACTCAGCCCCTTGGTTTACTTATTTCGTCCTGTGGTTTTCAGTACCATCTTTATGCTGACAACTCTCAGATCTACCTGTCTGTGCTTGAAATCTCTTCAGGAATCCAATCCCATATCTCTGCTTGCATATCAGACATTTCTGCATGGATGTCTCACCGCCATCTGAAATTGAACATGGCCAAAATTGAACTCCTTATCTTCCCCAAAGCCACCTCCCCCCTTCCTCCCTTCTCTATTTCTGTGGATGACACTACACTCCTCCACAATTCCTCAGCTCACAACCTTAGGTTCATCTTTGACTCTACTCTTTCTTTCTCTGTGTACATCCAACAGATAGAGAAAAATGCAGCAGGTTTTAGCTTTCAGCAGCAAAATTCATCCCTTCCTTTCTACTCACACAACTAAGACACTTATCCACTCACTTGTCACCTCCCACCTTGACTATTGCAATCTGCTCCTCGCTGGTCTCCCTCTGAATCATCGATCCATTCAAAACTCAGCTGCACAGGTTATCTTCTGCCAGTGTCACTTTGATATGTAACCCCTCTTCTCAAGTCACTTCACTGGCTCCCTATCAGTTTCCATATCCTGTTCAAACTTCTTCTACTGACCTACAAGTGCTTTTATTCTGTGGCTACTCACTACTGTACCTTTCCTCTCTTATCTCACTCTATAGTCCTCCTCGGGAACTCCACACCTCTGGCAGATCCCTTTTATCTGTGCCCTTTTCTGGCACTGCCAACTCCAGATTTCGTTCATTCCATCTTGCTGCTCCATATGCCTGGCATAAACTACCTGAGTCTGTGTGTCAGGCTCCTTCTCTAGCCCTATTCCAGGCTAAAAATCCACCTCTTTGAAGCCGCTTTCGGATCCTGATGCCCCTCACTCTCTTGTCCACTACTTATGTGTATCTTACCATACCCTAGTCCCCAGTTTTGCTATGTGTTTTGTTTTGATTAGATTGTAAGATCTGATGAGCAAGGACTGTGTCTTACATCTATATGTACAGTGCTGCATATGCCTTGCAGCATTATACATAGAAAAATAGAAATATGACGACAGAAAAAGACCACATGGCCTATCTAGTCTGTCCTTCCACATCAACAACTACAACAGTCCCCTTTTTTCCTTTTGAGATCCTCTGTGTTTGTCCCATGCTTTTTTGAATTCAGTTACTGTCCTCATCTCTACCACCTCCACTGGGAGACTATTCCACGGATACACCACTCTTTCCATAAAGCGTAGTTACTCACCTGTAACAGGTGTTCTCCAGGAGCAGCAGGAATCAGTCCTCACATATGGGTGACGTCGGCGCCGACGGAGCCCTCGCGGAGCAATTTTCCCCAGCTTTCAAAGAAAGCCTTTGGGAATTGCAGCGCGCATGCGCGGTCGCCTTCCCGCCCAAGGGTGCCATCTTAGCCAGTCAGATGACATAGCTAAAAAAGACAGCATAAAAATTTGCAAAAAACTTAAGCAGATGATTGCAACTCCACGGGGAGGAGGGAGGGTTGTGAGGACTGATTCCTGCTGCTCCTGGAGAACACCTGTTACAGGTGAGTAACTACGCTTTCTCCAGGACCAAGCAGGAAGTCAGTCCTCACATATGGGACTCCCAAGCTTAAGGCTACCGGAGACCCTAAGCACAAAAAATGAGCTCCCTCTAGCTCAGCAGCACAGAAGGAAAGAATCTTCGCTGAATTATTACCCACCGGTAGCCCACATCCGGGATGGAGGGTAGGAGTTGCTCAAACCTCAAAGAGATTACGGAGGACTGCCTGTCCGAAAGCACTGTCCCTGCGGGACTCCCTCTCGAGACAGTAATGGACCGCAAAAGTCTGGCTCGAAGACCAAGTAGCGGCCCGGCAGATGTCTGCCAGCGGAACAGAGCGGAGGTAAGCCACTGACGTAGCCTTTGCCCGAACACAATGAGCCATGACCCGACCATCCAAGGAGAGTCCGGCCGCCCCATAAGCCCAAGTGATACAGTCCGCAACCCAGATGGACAGAGTACGCTTGGAGACCGGGAGTCCCAATTTATTGGGATCAAAAGACACAAAAAGCTGAGTAGCTTTACGGTGCTCCCGCGTACGGTCAAGGTAGAAGTTTAATGCCCTTCTACAGTCCAGGGTATGGAGGACCATTTCAGCTCGGCTGGAGTGTGGTCTGGGAAAGAAGGTCGGAAGTACCACCTCCTGATTGATGTGAAAAGGGGAGACCACTTTTGGAAGAAATTTTGGGTGAGTCCGTAGGACTACCCTATTTTTGTAGAACCGAGTGTAAGGGGGATCAGACACGAGGGCCTGCAATTCACTTACGCGCCTAGCGGAAGTGAGGGCTATCAAGAACAATGTTTTCCAAGAAAGAAAACGGAGAGAACAGGTAGCCATAGGTTCAAAAGGCGGACAGGTGATCCGCTGTAAAACCACATTCAGATCCCAGTCAGGCGCTGGCGGGCGCAGAGGTGGTTTAAGTAGAAGGAGACCTCGGAGAAACCTCGCTACGAGAGGGTCGCTGGAAAGAGGTCTGCCGTCCACCGGCACATGATGTGCTGAAAGAGCACTGAGGTGAACTTTGACGGAGTTGGACTTAAGTCCCAGATTAGAGAGGTATAGCAGGTACTGCAAGATCACCGACACCGAGCAGGAGAAGGGATCCTGAGACTGTTGGGTACACCAAACGGAAAAAGCGACGCCATTTAAGGGCGTAGCATTTGCGGGTAGAAGGTCGCCGAGAAGCTAGGACGACCTCCTCCACCTCTGCCGGCAGGAGAAGGGGAGCAAGGACTACCCTCTCAGCAGCCAGGCCATTAGATTGAGAGATCTGAGGTTGGGGTGTAGCAGAGACCCCTGATCCTGAGTGAGGAGATCCGGTTGAAACCCCAGAGGGAATGGATCCTCTACCGCTAATTGCAGCAGGAGTGGAAACCACGGCTGTCTGGGCCAGCGAGGGGCCACCAGGATCATGGAAGCCTTGTCTCGGAGAACCTTGAAAAGAGTTCGAGAGACTAGCGGGATGGGAGGAAAAGCATACAGAAGGCTCTCCGACCATGAGAGTAGAAAAGCGTCTGCCGCAACTCGAAGGGGATGTGGCTGACGAGAGCAGAAGCGAGGAAGTTGCCGGTTGTGAGGACTGGCAAAGAGATCCATCGTGGGGAGGCCCCACTTTAGAAAGAGCTTCTGAACTACTAAGGGATCCAGGCGCCACTCGTGCGGCTGGAGGATCCTGCTGAGTTTGTCCGCCAGGCAATTTTCTTGGCCTGGGAGATAAACTGCCTTGAGAAGAACGCCGTGACTGACGGCCCAAGAGCAGAGCTTCTGTGCTTCCCGACAGAGAAGGAAGGAGCCCGTGCCCCCCTGTTTGTTCACGTAGAACATGGCAACTTGATTGTCCGTCTGGACAAGGACGGACTGGTGAGAGGTCAGGTGGGAGAAAGCCTTGAGAGCCAGGCGGATCGCTCTGAGCTCCAGGAAGTTGATCTGCTGAGCAGACTCCCACGTGGTCCAGAGGCCCTGAGTACGTGCCCCTTGACAATGTGCTCCCCAACCCAGGAGGGACGCATCTGTCGTCAGCACCTGGGCCGGCTGAGGTGACTGAAAAGGCATGCCGAGTACCAGGTTCGGCCGATGACGCCACCACTGGAGAGACGAGGCCAGCGGCTCGGAGACGCGCACTAGGTCTGCTAGGCCGCCTGTGGCTTGTTGCCACTGCTTGCGAAGACACCATTGAGCAGGCCGCATATTCAGGCGGGCATTGGGGGTCACATGGACGGTGGAAGCCATATGGCCGAGCAGTCTCAGGAAGCGCCTGGCGGAGACCAGGGACTGGCTGCGAAAACGGTCGGCTAGGTCCATGAGCCGTTGAGCCCTGTCGAGAGGCAGGAAAGCTCGCGCCTGAGGAGTGTGCAGTCTTGCGCCGATGAACTCGAGATCCTGTGAGGGGAGCAAAGTGGACTTTGCGAAGTTTATGACAAAGCCCAAGTACTGCAGAAGAGTCACCGTGCGGCGTGTGGCGTTGGTGACCTCCGGAGCGGACGCTGCTCTGATGAGCCAGTCGTCGAGGTACGGAAAGACATAGAGGCCGTGAAGCTGGAGATGGGCCGCCACCACCGCAAGACATTTTGTGAAGACTCGCAGTGCGGAGGACAGGCCAAAGGGCAGTACTCTGTACTGGTAATGATTTCCTGCCACCACAAACCTTAGGTATTGGCGGTGGCTTGGGTGGATGAGGATGTGCGTGTAGGCATCCTTTAGATCCAAGGAGCATAGCCAATCTCCCTGCTGGAGGTAGGGCAGAAGGATTCCAAGGGTAAGCATTTTGAACTTTTCCCGCACGAGGAACCTGTTGAGGTTGCGCAAGTCCAGGATGGGTCTGAGGCCTCCTGTCCTTTTTGGTACTAGAAAGTACCTGGAGTAAAAACCTTGACCTCTCAGGTGGTGGGGCACCGGTTCCACCGCCTGTTCCTGTAGAAGACCTGCTAACTCCTGAAGGAGTAAGTCCCTGTGCAGAGGGAGTCGTGGAGGTTCTCCCGGGAAATAGGAGGGAGGGACCTTGTGGAAGTGGAGAAGATAGCCTTCTCTTACGACTTGAAGCACCCAGGCATCTGAAGTGATGCTGGACCACCTGTGGGCGAAGTGAACCAGCCGGCCTCCGGTGCTGGGAGGAGCCAGCGGAGGGGGAGAGGCTATGCTTAAGGAGTCAAAAACCCCCACCCTGCTGAGCAGGGGCTGGTGGTGCAGGCTTGGGGGCTTGCTGCCTACGGGACCCGTTACCCCGTCCCTTGGCCTGCTGGCCCTGTTGGGGAGCTGCAGGGGCCTGATATTGGGGGTAGTGTTTGTAGGTAGCCACCTTTCTCGGGTAAAAGGACTTCTTTCCCGAGCCCTTCTTTTTCTGGGAAGGGGCGGAGGTCTTCCTAGAAAGCCTAGTCCTGGTGAGAGTCTCCGTCTCGATCTGTGCAGCCTTTTCAGCCATGGGCTTGCCAAAGAGGTTTTCACCTCGGCAGGGGACATCGACCAACTTGTCCTGCACCCAGGGCTCAAGGTCAGACGACTGAAGCCAAGCCTGTCGGCGGGCACCGATGCCAGCTGCGGCCACTCGAGCCGATGCTTCAAAGCCATCATAGGCTGCTCGGGATATGAATTTTGAGCATTCCCGAATGCCAGTGGACAAGGCCAGGAACCTCCGCAAAGGTTCCTCGGACAAACCAGCGGAGAATCCGGCTAGCTCTTTAGCCAGGTCTCGGAGATACATGCCCATGTATAGCTGGTAGGTCTGGACACGACACGCAAGCATAGAGCCCTGGAAACACTTCTTACCAAGGCCATCCAGGTTCCGGGCCTCCCTGCCAGGAGGCACCGAGGAGTGCATCTTCTGGCTCTTAAGACGATGCATGGCCGATTCCACTACCATGGAATGGTGTGGTAGCTGTGCTTTTTGGAAGCCAGGGCTCTTGCGGACTCGATAGATAGAATCGACCCGCTTGCTCAGGACCGGCGAGGAGGCCGGACTCTCCCACATGCGGAAGAGTAGTCGTTCCAGCATGGGAGGAACCGGTACAGTAAAGTGTTCCCTGGCGGGAGAGTCATACTGGAGGGCGTCGAGCTCTTCGGCTCGAGGCTCCTCCTCGGGATCCGCAGGGAAGGCCAAAGCCTTGGCCATATCCCTGACGAAGTCCGAGAACCGGGCATCCTCCGGGGGGGACTGCTTCCGAGGTTCGGACTCAGGTGAGTCCGAGGGGACACACCGAGTCCGAAAAGAATCAGGTGACTCTTCCTCTTCAGACTCCCAGACCGACTCCGACGAGGAATCGGTGGGGTCGGACCGGGCAGGCCGCGGCGCCTGCCGCCCCGACGCCGAGGGAGTCGGCGTCGGCGACCTCGGTCCCGAACGGGAGGCCGAGGGTGACCTCGACCGAGGATCGACTCGAGTTCGCATGGACTCGAGGATCGGCTCGGTCTCCGGGGTCGACTTAGACGTCGACGTCCCGGCGGTCGGGGCAGCGGCGCCAGCGAGGCTAGCGAGCAGTGCCCGCTGCTGGTCCATGAAGGCAGACAGTCTGCTCTCCAAGGCCGTCAACCTGAGTCCGACCTCAGGTGACCCAGCAGCCCCCGACTCGGGGCCCGACGTCGGCGGTCTCGGAGGCGAGTCCAGGAGGACCACAGGACTTACCCGAGCAGGCAGCTCCGACTCCAGGCGAGGTCGCTTCGAGAGGTGCTCCTTCTCCAAGGACCCGGGACGGCTATCGGGGCTATGCGACCTGGCCCTCGCGGAGCCAGGAGCGTCCACTGACGCCGCCCTCCGCGGGTTTCACCTTCCGTCGATGGTCCCCGGAGGGAGAACCCCTGTCGGAGGAACTCCGGCGACGGTCCGAGCTGGAACCTCTGGACGCGGAGGCCTCCGACAAGGTCCGGGTACGGCTGGGGTCAGCGAAAATCCTATCCCGCTGATGCCGCCGACTTCTCAACGCTTTGGAGGACATTTTGCCGCAGGCCCACAGATCATTTCTTCATGATCCGGGCCCAGGCAGCGGAGGCAATTGTCGTGTGTGTCAGTTAGTGACATATTTCGGTCACACTGACCACACCGCTTGAAACCACTGGCAGCCATCGGGGGAAAAAGGGCCCCTGCGAGGTCAAAGGACCGGGCTGCCAGGGAAAAACCGAAAACGAAACTGACTAAGTCAGAAAAACCGAAAAAGAAGAAGAGGACTCGTGACCGGCGTCGCGAGTCCGGCGGGAAAAAGACCGGCGTCGAACCGAAGAAAAAAGAGAGAAAATTACTAACAAAATCAACTTTTTCGCGGGGACACGACGGGTACGTCTGTAGGGCTCCGCGGAAAAAAGAAGACTGGCTAAGATGGCACCCTTGGGCGGGAAGGCGACCGCGCATGCGCGCTGCAATTCCCAAAGGCTTTCTTTGAAAGCTGGGGAAAATTGCTCCGCGAGGGCTCCGTCGGCGCCGACATCACCCATATGTGAGGACTGACTTCCTGCTTGGTCCTGGAGAAAGAAATATTTCCGCATATCACTCCTGAGTCTTTTCCCCGTCACCCTCATCCCATGTCCCCTCGTAGCAGAACTTGCTTTCAATTGAAAGAGGTCCTTCCCCTGAACATTTATGCCACAGAGTAATTTAAATATCTCAATCACATCACCTCTATCCCGCCTTTCCTTTAAGGTGTACATATTAAGATCCTTAGGTCTGTCCTCATATGCTTTATAATGAAGACCCACTAACCATTTTAGTAGCCACCCTCTGCACCAACTCCATTCTGCTCACATCCTTTTGAAGGTGTGGTCTCCTGAATTGCACACTACTCCAAATGAGGTCGCACCAAAGACTTATACAGAGGCACTATCACCTCCTTTTGTCTCCTGGCCATTTCTCTCCCTATGCACCCAAGCATCCTTCTAGCTTTTCCTGTCACCTTTTCTACCTGTTTAGCTACTTTAAGAAGGGACAGATGGCGCTCTATCAAATGACACTCCTCCCATGCTGGCTCTACATTTTCAGGCTCTCTCACTGCATGTGCTTAAATGGGATTTGCTATTATGGCAATGGCAGCTGGGCCAGTTTTTGTGGCAGGGGCGGAGGCCGCTTATTTCCTTTGTCCGCCTGCAGGCAGGAGTGTATTGTGAGGGGCTGGGTGTACCAGACCTGGAATGCTATAATGTTAGTTGTATTCCGCAATATGTTTGGGATTGGTTATACAGCACAGTTACTTACCTGTAACAGCTGATCTCTGGGAACAGCAGGAATAAGTCTTCACATATGGGTACGTCGGTACCGACGGAGCCTGCACGGGAACGCTCCCCAGCGTCCAAAAAGAAAGCCTTTGGGAGCATCCCCACACGCATGCGTGCTGCCTTCCCGCCCATTCACTTCCCTCTCATCAGTTGGGTTTGTAGCTGAGACCGAAGGAGGGAAGTAGACAAATTAGAGAGAGAGAGAAAGAGAGAACAACTCCTAGGGGAGGTGGGTGGGTTGTGAAGACTTATTCCTGCTGTTCCCAGAGATCACCTGTTACAGGTAACTGTGCTATCTCCAGGAACAAGCAGGAATGAGTCTTCACACATGGGGACTCCCAAGCTAGAGATGCCTAGAGGAGGTCCCAGCATCTTGCAAATCTAATAGATGGGCCATGCTATTTCCCAGAACCTCAGGCATCCAAGGGATGGAGGGTAGGAGTTGAATTAAAAAGGGGTGCTGTGGAACAGCTTGACTAAACAAGGCGTCTAGAGGGGAGTCCTTGTGTAGATCATAAATGTTAGTAAATATTGAATTCCAATTTTCTAAAGTGGACCTTACTCAAAAGTATTGCAAAAGTATTTGTTGAGGCTAATATGGGTCTGGTGCTAAGAGCCAGTACATTATCCTCAAAGAAAGTACCTCACTGTGAAGTAGAGGAAAATAAATTTTGCAATACAGGCAGAGGTCAGAAGCCTTAATGGCTAGAACTAATCCCAGAAGAAAAAACTGGGGGAGTTTAATGAGGTTGGACTTTGGAGGAGAAGCTAAAGCTTCTGTAGGCCAAAGTTTGAAGCTTTTTGTCCTTGGAGCAGAATAAGGCTCTAGGAAAGAGAGGAGATAAATCTGACTGCTTTGCAGAAAAAGGATGGGTCTTTAAAACCCCTCTATCCAAATGAAAGAAATATTTGTAGTAGGCAGTGTAGCCTCCAATTTCTTGAAGATCAGTAATGTCTTCCCTAAGTGATGTCACTTAGGATAATGACTTTACATGGACAGCTTCAGATGTAACGTAACCGGAAAGGTTACGGTAAAAGAAGGTAGTTTCTAATTACCATAGAAATTGGTTGTCCATTTAAAACGCTATGGTATGCTGGAACAGCATTAATATGGACAGTAACAAATCTTTCAGAGTCAGATAGATATGTATGTATGTATATATATATATATATATATATATATATATATATATATATATATATATATAAAGAGAGAGAGAGTTTCACTTAATAACAAGAAGGGGTAAGACCTACTTGAGAATATAGATAGAGAATCTCTTTCTGGCTACACGTGGAAGAACCATGGAGAAGGTTACATGGAAACCAGTGGGATGTTCTTACTTAGAAGAGGTCTAGCTTTCTTTAAAAATTCTAGCCTTTGAATAACCAGAAATGGAGACGTACGTGAAGGGGTGCAGAGGAGATCCTTAGTCTTAAGACAACAAGTCTGGATCCTTCTATAACTTCAGTGTGGAGAAGAAGATGCAATATAAGGGGATACCATGTTTGCCCCTCTATAAGGGCAATATGAGTATCATGCGTTCTTTGTTCAGCATAAGCTTCAATGAATTTTAAGGAAGATGGTAAGAGTAGGAAAAACCAGTCATGTAGGAGCATGACTGGGCAAAGCCTTTTTAACCATCTGGAAGTTACCTACTAGGAATGGCTCCGACGCTCTCTGGCAAAGGCCCATAGTTGCAGAGATTTTTTGTATAATTGCAGAGAGCATGTTGTAGGTTGCTTAGGTGAGATCTGGCTGTTTAATTGCCAGTGTGCAACCTAATCTATTCTGTTGGAGCCAAAAAGAATTGAAGATGGCAAGGAATAGTAGACAGGCCGGTTGCCTGCAATGATAAATTGTCCAAGTGGGTTTTGGAACCTCTCTTGGAATTATTTGTTATTAAGGCAACAGAAAAAGTTAGGTCCCATAGATTGGAAAAGGACCGACAGACATAATTAGGAGTGGTAAAACTCAATTATCGTCTGATAAGCTGTCTTAAAAGAAATATTTGAGAAGATTGCAAAGGGGAAGAAAGCTCTGTATGGAAACCACTTACTGGAGTAGGTATTGAAGAAAATCCTATGGGCTTAAAAAGTAAGCCCTCCAGTTGAACAGTATCACTCTTAGATTGAGTGTCTCGACTAAGAGGGATAGAAAGTAATACAGAGTTGAGAAGACTTACAATTTGCTAAGTCTCTGAAAAAGGTAAAGCCCCCTTGCAGTCAAAACTATGAGATATCCTCGTACAGGAAAACTGTCAAGGTGAAGGGCATAGCCTACCTTGTTATTAATTGTTACTCCTCTTTTTCCTTCAAAAAGGAGAGGAGAAACCTGTTACCTGTAGGGCATGATTATCCTCAATAGCTCTAGGAGCTAAAAGAATGGATTTCTCTTGAGGCAAGAGATTAATGCCCAGAGTCGAGGATTGAGTCAGTGTATCACTGATCTCTTAGTAAGGATGAGATGAACTGTAGATGCTTCTGTTGATGAGAAGTAGGTTAGTGGTTCTAAACCTCAAACAGGAAAAAGAGATTTAATGAATAAAATATCAGAAACCCTGCGACTGCTGGGTTTGCTGAGCATGTTGAGGTTTTCATTTTCTTAGCCTGGTTTGATGTTGCCCTTCTTTGGAAACATCTGCATAATGGGTAGAAGATGGATAAAGCACAGTTACTTACCTGTAACAGGTGATCTCTGGGAACAGCAGGAATTAGTCCTCACTTATGGGTACGTCGGAACCGACGGAGCCTGCGCGGGAAAGCTCCCCAGCTTCCCAGAAAGGAAGCTTTTGGGGCCTCCCACTGCACATGTGCACTGCCTTCCCGCCTTCCTGACCAGCTCTCCTCAGTTCGAGTTTATAGCTGAGACAATAGAGAGAGGAAAGGAAGATAGATAGAAGATACAACTCCTAGGGGAGGTGGGTGGGTTGTGAGGACTAATTCCTGCTGTTCCCAGAGATCACCTGTTACAGGTAAGTAACTGTGCTATCTCCAGGAACAAGCAGGAATAAGTCCTCACTTATGGGGACTCCCTAGCTAAGATGCCTGGGAGATCCCCTTCCAAGGGTTCGCCATCTTCGTATGGATCTCAGGCATCCATCCTGGGAAGGTGGGCAGGAGTTGTTCAAGTATGGAACAGGTGTTTGAGGACAGCCTGACCAAACAAAGCATCCCGGCGGGAGTCCTTGTCCAAACAGTAATGGGCTGTGAAGGTATGAACTGAGGCCCAGGTGGCGGCTCGACAGATCTGATCTATGGATACAGAGTGAAGATGAGCCATAGAAGTGGCCATGGCTCTCACATTGTGAGCTGTGACATGGCCTTCCAGAGAAATATTTTTACTCTGGTAAGCAAAGGAAATACACTGAGCAATCCAATTGGAAAGTGTACGTTTAGAGACTGAAAGTCCCAAATGAGAAGGATCAAAAGCCACGAAAAGCTGGGAAGACTTTCGATGTGGCTGAGTCCTGTTGAGGTAAAAGGTGAGAGCTCTTTTACAATCTAGAGTATGAAGGTTCCTCTCTGCACTGGATGCATGAGGAGCTGGAAAAAAGACAGGTAGATATACCTCTTGATTAAGATGAAAAGGCGAGACCACTTTGGGCATAAAGTGGGGATTCGTCCTAAGGACCACCTTATCATGATGAAACCTGGTATAATGTGGATGAGCCACTAAGGCCTGTAGTTCACTGATGCACCGAGCCGAAGTGACTGCAATAAGGAAAAGGACCTTCCAGGAAAGAAATTTCAAGGAGGTAGAAACCAACGGTTCAAAAGGTGACTTCATAAGCTGACCTAGAACTAGGTTCAAATCCCATGCTACCGGAGGAGGCCGGATGGGAGGTTTAGTTAGAGTCAGGCCTCTCATGAACCTTGAAATAAGAGGATGAGAGGAGACAGGTTGTCCATTTATAGGTTTTAAAGATGCTGCAATAGCACTCAAATGGACTCTTACTGAATTCGTCTTAAGGCCTGCATTAGAAAGATGCAGGAGATAGTCTAATAGAGAATTCAAAGGAAGTGCTAGAGGGTCAAGACCCTGTTGAGCACACCAAATGGAAAAGCGTTTCCATTTGAAAGCATAGGAACGCCTCGTGGAGGGTTTCTTAGAGGCATGAAGGATATCTTTCACTGGTTGAGAAAGATTGAAGTCATGAAGGCTTAGGCCTTCAGTAACCAAGCTCTGAGGTGTAGGGACTTGGGGTTTGGGTGCCACAAAGTCCCCTCCTCCTGAGACAGAAGGTCTGGCGCAGCTCCCAGGTCCAGGGAGGGTCCCTGGGAGAGATGCAGAAGCCTGGACACTCTCTCTGTTGCTAACCAACAATTCTCCCTTACCCTGTTATATAGAACACCATCTACTTCCCCAGTTGACCTTCCAACCATCATTGACCTTGCAGCTAACACCCGCACTCCCAACAAACCAAATTGGATAATGGGTGATTTCAATCTCCCATCGCTACACCAAAACCACGCAAATGCGTTCCTTGATGCAATGAAAGACCTGGGTCTCAAACAAATCATAAATGAACCCACACATACAAAAGGGAACATTCTGGACTTGGTTTTTATGCCACATCCAGTCAAGGACAAAAGCCACAATCTGCCAACATCAGTCGTGGATGTACCCTGGTCCGACCACAAATTGATCATTATCCAGATTCCCAGCAACAATGACCAGCTGAACAGAAGCCAACCCACGAACATCACCTCTCGAACTTCCACTAGATGCTTCCGCCCCTTCGATAGGGAACTCATCCTTTCGGAGACCCCATCACTCATCAACAAAACAACACCTGACCTTGATGAACTAATCTCTCACTGGAATTCCAGCCTGCTTGCCATCTCACAACACCCAAACCCTAAAAATACAGCAAGAGCGAAAAGAAAATCCGCCCCATGGTTCTCTCCTGACCTACGCGCTTCCCTCATGCAACTACGTAGACTCGAACGCCGATGGCGCCGATCACGCTCACCGGAAGATCAGACCGCATACCTAACCCACCTTGCAATACATCGAGGAACAATCTCTATCAGAATGAGACAATATCACACTGACACCCTAAAGAGGTCATTGAATAAACCTCGTGACCTCTTCAATTTGGTCAAATCCCTCTCAAAGGAACCATCACCCGAGCAACACATCAACATACACCCACAAGAATTCGCTGACTATCTGCAATCCAAGATTGTACAAACTAACAAGGTCACAGCAGTCCAATATCAAGAACCGGCGGACCTCTCTCCACTTAACTTTTTTTCCACACCATCCAATAAATGTATTGAGAACACCATAGCATCACTCAACACCTCCACTGCACAGACCGACCCATGTCCAGCTTTTTGGATCAAGGAACTACGTGATGTGCTCAGTCCTGTCATCACAAATATAATGAAACTCTCCTTTACAACAGGTTATTTTCCCACTTCACTCAAACAGACTTCCATTAGACCATTACTGAAAAACCCCAAACTGGACCCCCAAAGGGTGGACTCCTATCGACCAATAGCTAGCATCCCCATCTTAGCCAAAATAATTGAGAAGGAAGCACAACGGCAAATTCAAGATCACATAGACTCTGTTGCTCCCTTAGATAACTGCCAACATGGGTTCAGAGAACATCATGGGGTTGAGACACTACTCACTGGTCTAATCAACAATATCATCACAGGAATTGACAACATCCATCAAGGTTTTGTCCTCATTTTCCTAGACATCGCCGCGGCTTTTGACTCCGTGAGTCACGAAATCCTCCTGGGAAGACTAAAAGAAAAGGGTGTCTGCAAGAAGGCACTAAAATGGTGCAAGTCTTATCTGGACGATAGATGGCAATATGTGAAGTCTGGATCAGAAGAGTCTAGCCACTTCCATCAAAAACAAGGGGTACCTCAAGGATCCTCATTATCCTCCTTACTCTTCAATATCTACATGCAGCCCATATGCAATATCATAAGATCATTCAACGTAAACTGCATGATATATGCAGATGACATTCTTTTATACATGCCTTTCTCCACAACCCACATGGACCTGACCCCACTCACAGATTGTTTCAATGCAGTTTCAACATGGCTCCAGACACAGAACCTACGTATCCAGCATAAAAAAACAGAGGTCCTTTTCATCTCCAGAGACTCCAACTTTACTCCCCCATCCCACGTCAGTGTCAAGGAAGCTGATTTGCAAACTAAAGATGCAATAAAATATTTGGGAGTTACACTGGACCAACATCTAGACATGAGACGCCACATAAGCAGCGTAGTCAAAGCCATCTACTTCAAAATCCGTTCCCTCAAACACCTACGCTCCCTGCTGGACCCAGACGATTTCCGTACCATATATCAAGCGCTGATCCTGCCGCATTTTGACTTTGCAAATGCCATCCTACAAGGTCTCCCCCAATCCACACTAACCCCCTTACAGTTGGCCATGAATGCCGCAGCTAGGGTCCTCTACGGTGCATCCAGAAACGACCACGTGACTCCTATTCTCAAACAGCTACACTGGCTACCAATTCACGGGAGAATCACCTTCAAATCCCTGGTATTAGCATTTAAGGCAATCAAAGGCACCTCATCCCTCTCACTCACGAATCTAATCCACATGGTCCCCCCCAACAGAGCAAGAAGAACATCAGCTGTAAACTTACTAGCAATACCAAAGGCTTCAACAAAGTCCAACACGAACACCACAAACAGGGCATTCAGTTTTTATGTACCAAAATGCTGGAACACCCTACCCCCTGACATTAGAGCCATTACCAATCTATATCAGTTCAGAAAGGCTCTCAAAACATACCTTTTCTGCCAATATTTCCCAGACAGCAACTGAACTAGATATCCCCTCCAAGAAATGACCCAATCTAGAAATGCCCTCACACTGCAGTGTAGATAGTTTCTGTATATAGTTAACCCAGTTATCCAAGTTTGTACTCCTGTTCAATGTAAAACCTGACAGTTTGTCGTTATGGTCGTTTTGTTATGATGTAAACCGCGCTGATTCTAAATAGCGCGGTATATAAGAAACTGTAATAAAATAAAATAAAAATAATAAATAAAGTAGAGGGAACCACACTTGGCGTGGCCAGCGTGGAGCTATGAGGATCATCGATCCGTGATCCCTCTGGAGTTTGAACAGAGTCTTGGGAATCAAAGGAATGGGTGGAAAGGCATATAGGAATTCCTGACCCCAATGTAGGAGAAAGGCGTCGTTGGCCTGAGCTCCCTGACACGGAGTCCTGGAACAGAACCGGGGAAGTTTGGCATTCCACGGACTTGCAAAGAGGTCTATGTCCGGGGTTCCCCATTCCTGAAAGATTCTGCGTATCTGGTCCATATGCAAGGACCATTCGTGTGGAAGCAGAACTCGACTGAGTCTGTCTGTCCGAGAGTTTTGAACCCCTGGAAGATACACTGCCAGAAGATGAATTTGATGCTCTCTGGCGAAGGCCCATAATCTGAGAGCTTCGTTGCAAAGCGACAGAGAGCCTGTCCCTCCTTGTTTATGTAGAACATGGCCACCTGATTGTCTGTATGGACTAGGACGGTCAGGTTGACAAGGAGGGTATGGAAGACTTTGAGGGCAAAGAAGATTGCTCGCAGTTCCAGGAGGTTGATGTGAAGGGTGGTCTCTTGTGGAGACCAAGCACCCTGAGTGGAGAGGTGTTGAAGATGGGCTCCCCACCCTGTTTGGGAGGCATCTGTTGTGAGGGTTGCTTGGGGCAACAAAGGTTGGAAGGGGGCCCCCAACAACAGATTCTTGGTGGACATCCACCATTGGAGGGACCAAAACAGACGCTTTGAGGTGAGTATTTGGTCGGAGAGCGCTCCTGATGCTTGAGTCCACTGGGTGGCCAAGGTCCATTGAGCTGCTCTCATATGAAGACGAGCGTAGGGCACCACGTGTACCGTGGAGGCCATGTGGCCCAGAAGTCGCAGCATTTCTCTGGCTGTCAAGTGACTGCTGGACTGAGCTTGGGAGGCCAAGCACACCAGACTTTGGCCCCGGACTTGAGGTAGGTAGGCCCTTGCAGTGGTGGTGTCCAACTGGGCCCCTATGAATTCCAGAGACTGAGTAGGGATAAGTTGAGACTTGGGAAGGTTTACCACCAGTCCCAGATACTGCAGAATGTGCCTTGTGCGGTCCAGGGAAATCTGGGCCTCTGACTGAGATGGAGCTCGGATGAGCCAGTCGTCCAGATATGGGAATACAAAAATTCCCAGACCTCTTAGAAATGCGGCAACAACTGCCATGCATTTGGTGAACACTCTTGGAGCAGAGGCTAGACCGAAGGGAAGTACTCTGTACTGGAAATGTTTTCCCTGAAACAGAAATCTTAGATATTTTCTGTGGGATGGGTGGATGAGTATATGTGTGTACGCATCCTTGAGATCTAGAGAACAAAGCCAATCCTGACTCTGAAGGTATGGAAGGAGAATGCCTAGAGAAAGCATTTTGAATTTCTCCTTGTACAGAAATTTGTTCAATTCTCTCAGATCTAGGATAGGTCTGAATCCCCCTGTCTTCTTTGGTATGAGAAAATAAGGGGAGTAGAATCCTGTCCCTTGTTGAAGAAGAGGAACCTCTTCTATTGCCCCTTGGGCAAGGAGAGAAGAGACTTCCTGATCCAACAGGCCCAGGAGAGATGGGGGAGAATTGAAGTGCCTCACCATGGTATATGGAGGAAGGTTGGAAAAATGAAGTTTGTAGCCCTCTCTGATGATAGAGAGGGTCCATTGCTCTGATGTAATTTGCCCCCATCTGGGAGCAAAGTGAGCTAACCTTCCGGGAATGGTGAGGGGCTCTGGTTGTTCTAGAGCCAGAAAGGTTAAGTTCTCTAGGGGCAAGTCAAAACCCCTGAGGGGGTTGAGCCTGCTGAGGAGTGGCAGACACTGCAGGCTTTGACCTTGCCTGTTTAGGCTGCTGACGTTTAGCAGCAAAGCGAGGCTGAGAAGATTGTTGGCCAGTATTTGTGGAAAATCTGGCCTTCTTGTAGTAAGGCCTCTTGAAAGACTTTTTCTTGGCAGGAGTAGAGGTAGACTTAGAAAGTCTATCTAAGGTAGCATTTTCTGCGTCCATTTGAGTGGCTTTAATTTGCCAGTCTTTACCAAATAAGTTCTCACCTGTACAGGGCAGATTCCGTAAGCCATCCAGGACCCAGGGTTCTAGGTCAGAGGCCTGGAGCCAAGCAAGTCGTCGGGCTGCAATGGCAATGCCCGAAGCTCTACCGGCACCTTCAAAGGAATCAAAGGCTGCTCTGTTGGAGAACTTAGAAACATCTAGAAGCTGTTTCACTATAGAAATGAACTCCTCCTTTTTATCCTCAGGGATAAAGGGGGCAAAATGCCGTACCTTTAGGGCAAGTTCCCTGAGAAACATGCCCATATACAGACTGTATGAATTAATCCTGGCTATAAGCATACTATTTATTTATTTATTTATTTATACATCTCTTCTATACCGCCACTTCCAGCGATCAGTGGCGGTTTACAAGTAAACAAAGTTTAATAATAGCATGCTATTATTTTACATAGAACGGGTTTAGAAACTATTTTACATAGAACAGGTTTTGAACTATTTTACATAGAATGTGTTTTAGTACAAAGAACAGTAAATGGAGAACAAGAGTTTTTACATAGAACAACATTATAAAAGTAAACATTTAACTATTAAATTGCAACTCAATAATACAGTGAAATAACTGGCTATCAATAGTAAATCATCGGCAATGGAATATATTACATTAGTTACACTTATTCACATTTTGCTTTCAAAGAGAGAATTTAATTAGGTGAACAATGTGAATGAGTGAGGGTTGTTATGCCTGTCTAGGTAGGGTCAGTGAGTGACTGTTGATCAGAAGTTTTCTCTGAGTTAGGGTTATCTTCCTTGTGGAGGTTATTATAGTATAGGGTGAATAGGTGGGTTTTTAGATTTTTTCTAAATAATTGAAGATCCTTAATTTCTCTGATTTCAGCTGGTAAGTTGTTCCATAACATAGGAGCAAAGTATGAGAACGCTGTGTTGCTTGTTTTTTTACTTGTTTTTCGGATAGAATCAGGTACTTGTAGCATGTGAAGGTTAATTCTTCTTCTTGATCTGTTTTCAAGCGGGATGTTGATAAGAGTGGATAAGAAGGAAGGAGCTATATTGTTAAAAATCTTAAAAGTATTGATTAAGGATTTGTAGGTGATTCTGCATGATACTGGAAGCCAGTGGAGAGAATAAAGAATCGGAGATATATGATCTGTTAATTTTGCTTTGGAAATAATCCTTGCGGTGACATTTTGGGCCAATTGAAGTGAGTGGATATTTTTCTTTGAGGTCCCTTGAAGAATACCATTACAGTAGTCTAAATGTGGTGTAATGAGTGTTTGTACTATGGTTCTGAAATCAGTGTTGTCTAGTAATGGTCTAAGTTGTTGGATTGTCCTTAGTTTGAAATAGATTGCTTTTACAGTTAGCTTTATATGTTTGGAGAGGTTGAGGGTCTTATCAAGAGTGACTCCCTAGTATTTGATCTCATCTTTAACAGGGAGAGAATTATTGCCAATGTTGATTTGCATTGGAGGGGTGAAGCTTGTGTTTCTTGTTATAAATAAAGCTTCGGTTTTTTTAAAATTAATAGACATGTTAATAGATTTCAGCCACAGCTCAGCTTCAACGAGGCAATGACAAATGTTGGAGTAATCTGGGTTAGACACATCAAATGGTGAGTACAACATAATGTCATCTGCGTAGATGTGATAATTGATTTTGAAACGTTTAAATATGGAACAGATAGGTTGAAGATAGAGATTGAACAATAGGGCTGATAGGGCAGAACCTTGAGGGATGCCCTGCTCTTGCGGAAAAGGGGATGATGCATTTTGGTCAATTTGAACATATTGTGTCCGGTTAGTAAAATAAGATATGAACCATTCAAGAGTTTTATCTTTGATGCCTAGTTGAGAAAGTCTTGAAATGAGCGTGGTATGGTTTACAGTATCAAATGCCGAGGAGATATCAATGAATATGAGAATGAAGGCTTGCTTGGTGTTATCAATACCTCTTATGATTGTGTCAAATAGTGCCATCAGGAGCGTTTCTACACCATGGTGTGGTCGAAATCCATATTGATGATCATCTAAAGGGACCGTGGAGTCTATATAATCTTGTAGTTGTGTTTGGACAATCTTTTCAATAATTTTGGCGAGGAATGGAATACTTGCAATGGGACGATAAGATGTAGGGTCATTGCTGTCTAGAGTTTTGTTTTTTAACAACGGACGGATAGCTGACTTCTTGAGGGCATCTGGTATACGTCCTTGTTGAAGAGATTGATTTACTATGTTCAGTAGGTCTGTGGCAAGTTCTGATTTTGTTGATTTTATCCATGCCACTGGGCAAGGATCAAGAAGAGAAGTAGTGGTATTTAGGTTGGAGATTGTTTGAAGGAGCATCTTGTTGCTAATAGGATAAAAGGCTTTCCATTCCTGTAAGTTATTATCTGAGATAGGTAGATTAGGTGGGGTGAAATGGCTGTTAAGTTTAAGTTTATTTGCAAAGTGGTCAGCAATTATTTGTGGGTTAATACCAATTTTGTGAGAATTGTTTGATGGGGATTTGGTTAAAGATTTGACAATCTCAAATAGTTCTCTAGGACGGTTGATAGATTTAGATAACGTTTTAGAGTGATATTGTCTTTTAGCGTTATTAATCGCATCCTTGTAATTCTTGAGTAGAGAGAAGTATTTTATTCTGAGTTCGTGAGTTTGTTTCCTTCTCCATGTAGATTCTGCTTTTCTAAGGCTTTTCTTAAGGGTTGCAAGTTCACTGGTATACCATTTTTCATTTTTTCTCGGTTTGTGTCGAAACTTTGGTGGGTCTGATTCTGATGCTGATCGAATAATGGAATTCCAGTTTGATATCGCGTCATCAATGTTATTGATAGAAGGATCTAATCTGGGAAGAACTGATTCAAGAAACTCTTCTCTGTTGAATGGTCGAAATCTATGAACTTGTTGTAGATTGACAGGGGAAGGTTTAGAGTGTTGATGAAGGAGAAAAGAAAACCTAATAAGATAATGATCCGACCAGGGGACTTGAGCTGTGGAAGGTGAGACATAATGAGGTGACATATAATAATATGTAGGGATGAATATTAGGTCGAGAGTGTTTCCTCTAGTATGAGTTGGTTGGTTAACTGCTTGCTTGAATCCCATCTCTTCCATCGCTTCTAAGAAAGATGTTTCAAGATTGTTAGATAGAGATGGTAGGTTGAAATCGCCTAGCAATATAAGTGGTTTTCTTAAAGTAGAATTGCAAGCTGATTCAAGTATGGAGTCAATATTTTGGTTAGTAGCAGTAGGAGGTCTGTATATCAAGCAGATTGCTATGTCCTTGTTTTCAATTTTGAGTATATTTTGTGTCATCACGGTTTTCACATAAGGTAGGGGATAACCCAATATTAGATTTAGCTAGTATAAGAACACCTCCACCTCTTGTACGTTTCCTATTGCAGGTGAAGATGGAATATCCTTGCACTTTTAATTGGTTTAGCAGGACTGAGTCGGATTCTGTTAACCATGTCTCAGTAATGCATAGGATGTCAGGGTTTTCTGTATTAATTATATCAGTTATGATGGGTGTTTTATTTCTAACTGACCTGGCATTGATAAGGATGAAGGAGATGTGAGTGTAGGAAATGCCGACATTTATGCGGTTGATGTTAGAGTCTGTCTTTATCTGAATTAGTCTGTGGTAATTTATCTTAGAATTTCTTGGAAGTAGCTGTTGGGGGTTATGTTTCTGACGATGAGCGATAACATGGATGTGAGAGAATTCTGGGAGGTTCAAATGTGGTGTGAGGGCATTAGCAGGGAGGGGGTGGAAAGAAAGAAGCAGGCTGACAATGTATAAGGTAAGATTCAAAATCAACAAGAACATCTTCTTACAGTTCATGTTGGAACCTCAGATGGTTGAAACGAATTGAAAGGAACTGCTATTAGTAACAGGTTTTAAGGAAATGATATCTACTGGCAACAGTAATAATTGATTAGCTATTAATGACGACAGTTACAAGTGTACATCTATTAACAGCAGTAACTGAAAAACAATTGCTACTAGCAGTAGAATTACAGGTGTGGTAATTACTGTCAACAGTATTAACTGAGTAGCTATTATTGGGGATACTATTTACACTGGTAACAGTAATACTAGCCTGGAAGATTTTCCTACCAAAAGAGTCTAGGGTCTTATATTCTCGCCCTGGAGGGGTAGAAGAGTGCCTTTTGGTACTCTTAATCTTTTTCAGCGTAGACTTCACCACAATGGAATGGTGAGGCAGCTGAGTCTTTTGAAAACCAGGAGAAGGTGGCACCTTGTACACAGTGTCAAGTGTTTTAGAAGTTGGGGATAACGTTAAAGGAGTTTCCCCATTTTTTAATAGTTGATCCTGTAAGATCTGATGCAAGGAAGCATGATCACCTCCTTTGGAATCCAGGGGAATTGCAGAGTTTCTGAATCCCCTGGTATAGATTCTTTACCAGGTATAGAAATGGCAAGTAACTTTGCCATATCAAGCAGAAAAGCTTGAAAAGAAATCTCTCCTAAGGAGGGCCCTCTGAAATGAGGGGTAAAGGCTGGAATTGTTGAAAATTCAGCCTTGGTACCGATGGATTCATCCCAGTCATCGGGATCGGAAGACTTGAAAGGATGAAGCATAGGATTTTCTTTAAAGAGATGTCTTCGGTACCGCCCGAGGTTGGTATCGAGATGAGTCGGTACCGAATCCTCCATGCTAGAGAGTGATTCCAGGCCTGGCATCGAAGGGAGCGGGTCTGTCAAAGAAAACATCGACGGTACCGACACCGGTGATGATGTCGATACCAGTACCGAAGCCGATACGATACTCGAGGAACGGTCTGCAGCGACTCTAGCGGTACCGAAGTAGCTGAGAGCGCTAGACTATGTTCAACGGTGAGGAGTGTTTCATCCATCACCATAGTCGATGCCGGGGTGTCGGTACGGCTCGAAGTGGCCACAACCACCGAGCATGGCCCAGGTATGTCCATGGAGGTAAGAACCTCGGGAACAACCTGAAGCCCCGTTAATGCTTTGGAGCCCGAAGACTCCCGCCGGGGCTTTATTGCCAAAATGTCCTCGAGGGCAATGCCAGAGGCATCTCGATGCTTAGAAGGAGATCTACCACTCGAGGACTGGCTAGTCTTAACAGACTTTTGTTTGGTTACCTGATCCTGTGAGAAAGAAGATATTCTGGCTGGTGACATTGAGTCCGATGTGAACCGGGTATCGAGTTGTGCTCGATCCTGAAGACTTCTATTTGAGCTCCTGCAGGAAAGACACTTCAGTGGGCAATGGTCAGGACCTAAACATTTTAGACACCAAGTATGAGTGTCTAAAAATATATTTGTATCGCCACACTTTGAGCATTTCTTAAGGATAGTGGCTGGCTTTTCCATAATGGAAGGATAGAGGCCTAGTGGCTTAGAAACCGTCAGGCACTAAACAGGAAAAATTCCTTAGAAAAAAGGAAATTTTTAGTAAAAAGAAAGAAAAGCACCGGCGGTACCGGTGGTGCCGAGGGAAGGCAGACGCGACCACAAAAAACAAGAATAAAAAAAGAAGAATTTTCTGCGGTGACAGGAATACATCCTGCCGGCTCCGCGGAAAATGAAAAACTGATGAGGGGGAAGTGAATGGGCGGGAAGGCAGCACGCATGCATGCGGGATGCTCCCAAAGGCTTTCTTATTGGACGCTGGGGAGCGTTCCTGCGCAGGCTCCGTCAGTACCGACGTACCCATATGTGGAGACTCATTCCTGCTTGTTCCTGGAGATCAGACTTCTACATACACCCCAATGCAGCTGGAGCAGGAACTGCTGGGTACACGTCACCAAGTATTTGTTTTGCATGCCCCGTAAACTACATTACCTCATTCTTTGCAAGTTAGTCCCCTGGTATTTTCCATGCAAGGGGCCTGATGGTTTTTGTGCCAGCTGCTCCAACAGAATCCTGAACATTCAGGTTTTTTACCACTGCAGGGCAACTTGGGAGTTTAGGCTCTGGGGGCAGCAAGGGCTGGATCATTTGTCCCAATTCCTGACGTTGGATGGTCAACTTAAGCCGTTCAAGGAGTTGGCAAGGGAATTTCAGCTGGTCCCCCAGAGTACTCTATGCACAGATGCAGGTGTGTCACTACTGTATATTATGTCTATGCCCCACTCAGATCTTGGGCAGCGGTTTGTCGATTAGATGGAAGCCTTTTTTGAGATCGATAGGAGGGAGCTTTTGTCACTCTCTCTGATATGAAAGGTGCTGAATGTGCTGGAGATGTCTCAGCAATATACTGCTCCAGCAGGCTGCTGGAACGAGGAATTGGGCACAATTTGGCTTGGGGGGGGGGGGAAAGAGTCTTGCCTGAGCCGTTTAGAGTGTGCCTCAGCTTACCACAGAGGCAACGCTCTGTGAAATGTTTACAAGGTGATTCACAAGGGGTCCGTCCTAGGTGCCAAGCTGGGCGTGGCACCTTTGGACACATGTTTTATGTCCTACAATGCGAACCTTTTGAGATCACATTAAGGGCTACTTGGCATTGGTGCTTGGGCAAGTCATGTCTTTTAGGGTGGAGGGACTCTTATTGGGCGATCCAGCAGGGCTCCATGTGAAGGGCCATGGTGCGAAGCTGTTTGCACGTAAGGCCTGCTTACTTGGGTTCCAGGGTATCTTGCAGACATGGCTGGATCCAGAACTACCGGCCTTTTGGGCCTGGCAGAATAGATTGCATTGGTTCATGCAGATGTAAAACATGACAGCCCAGGGATCTAGGCTCAGACACACAAAATTTATGGCTATCTGGGAACACTATACTCAGTCCTCGTCACCTAGAGGTTGCAGCTTGGCTCTGAACTGTGTCTTTATTTGATGCATTTAGCATCTTCAAGCGCCCTCTTAGTCATCACCGAATTGAGGGATCAGTCTCCAAGTTTCCGTTAGCCTGGGGATGAGCAATGGACATCCAGACTTTTACTAACAATTTGTCAGTCTCCGACCTATCCTCCTGCAAAGGGGGGAGGGGGGTTTGAAGCAGGGGATTCATGGGTTATAGTTGCTAGTGTATAGTTACTTATGAAAAATAAAGAGAAATCGGTTTGCTTTTGACAGTCCCTTCCCTGGCACTGTATCAGTGTCCCCACAGGCCAGGGGTGAGTGTTTGTATCTTCTTGTGGTTTTAATAAAAATGATTGAAACATAAAACACATAATTTGAGGCAGTTTAAACCTGTGGTTGCCTTTCCACAGCTGGTTAAAAATGACTATAGAGCAGTGGTTTTCAAACTTTTATCCTGTATGACCCCAATTTAACAACAGAAAATTCACATGACCCCCAGACGATGATTACATCAAACTGACAGATCTCCAGCCTCCTTCCCCTCTCTCCACTCATCTAAAGCAGAAAGAAGCAGCAACAGTAGTGGCAACAGCAACAGTCGGCACATGGTCCCTTGTGTCAGTTTGTGCTTACAGACCCCAGTACTCAGCATGGGTTGTCAGTTTAACAGGAAGCTTATCCAGAAGGGGTAAGGGCCTATGAATGTTCACTGGCTCACAGAGCACATGCTGACTAATAACTAGGCATAGGTCACAGTGAAAGTCCAGAGAGATGGGGAAATGGCCATGTTTCTATGACCCCATCCACATCCTTTTGGGGTCCTAACCCCAAGTTTGGGAACCACTGCGATAGAGTAAGAGTGATAGATATGTGGTCTGTGTAAAGATTTGAATTAAAGGAAAAGGGTGGTCTATAAGTTAATGTATAGGCTTTAAACCCCAAGGAGGGATATTGTGTTCTTTCTTTCCTGTGGATCATTTCTTTTTATTGAGCTTGAATAAGTTAATTTCTCTCCTATTTGCTTAAGAGAAGTTGGTGAAGGATCAAAGGGGGGAGGGGAGGTGGAAGTTAATCCATAGTGTAATCAAAAGAAACTCCGGGTTTAAAAAAAAGATAAACTGTTTAGGTTAGCAATGTGGAGGGACAGTATATTTTGTGGGGAGGATATTCTATACAAATATCCGTTAATAAAAAATTTAAATAAAAAACAAAACTATGCAGTCAGAACCCATTGCACTATGGACATGCGAAGGAACAGTGGGAACCATGGTTACTTGGGTCACCGAGGGCTCACCAATACCAGCAACACCCTGTCCCACTGAGCCTTGAAGAGAGTCGGGGAAGGAAGACAAAGAAGGCCCTCTGTCCATGGGATGAGGAAGATATCCGTTGCCACCCAGGACGGGTGTGGATGCCGGGAGCAAACGTGGGGTAACAGAGTTGGCTGGGGAAAAGGTCCAGCCATGGAGTTCCCCAGAGCTGGAAGAGCCAAGAAGTCGCTCTGGGGTCCAGTTGCCACTTGTGCAGCTGGAGGACCCTACTTAGCCTGTCTGCCAGGGCATTGCCCTGGTCCAGCACATATACCGCCCACAGGAGTATCTCATGGTAGTTCACAAACAAACAGAGGGCTACTGCCTCCCGGCAGAGGGTGTACGACCCTGTGCCCCCCTGCTTGTTGACATAGAACATTGCAACCTGATTGTCCATTTGGATCAGCACTGATTGGTGCTGCAGACAGTAACGAAAGGCTTGGAGAGGCAGGGATATGGCCCAAAGCTCCAGGAGGTTGATCTGCTGTTGGCTTTCCGCCTGTGACCAACTGCCCTGAGTGCAAAGGTCCTTGCAATGAGCCCCCCAGCCCAGAAGGGAGGAGTCCATAGTGAGGACTCTGTGGGGTGGGGTCCTGAAAAGACATCCCAGCCTGAAAAAGCTGAGGCACTTTCCACCAGCCGAGGGAGTCTGCCAGCCGGCGGGTTACTATCACCTTGTCTTGTAGCTGGCCCATGGCCTGGGGCCACTGGGAACAGAAGCACCACTGGGCCGCCCTCATGTGAAGGCAGGCATCTGGGGCAGCATGGACTGTGGATGCCAGGTGGCCCAGCAGTCAGAGCAGAAGGCAAGCCGACACCCAAGGCCAGGGTCCAGAACTGCTGGAGGGATTACTCGGCGAGACCAGCCAGGAACCCGGCGAGCTCCTTCACCGGGTCTCTCAGGTACATGTCCATGTACAGCTGGTATGCCTGGATCAAACTCTACTTATGCTCCATCGAGACCAGGCTCCTAGCTACACTACTAGCAAAGTGCACACCTTCATGCCAAAGCATGTACTTTTATGCCAGTCGGAATTTTATAAGAGGTCATTTATGCACATATGTGGAGACAGCGTAGTTACTCACCTGTAACAGGTGATCTCCGGGAACAGCAGGAATTTAGTCTTCACATATGGGTGACGTCGGTACTGACTGAGCCCGTGTGGGAATGCTCCCAAGTGTCCAATAGGAAGGCCTTTTGGAGCATCCCACTGCACCTGTGTTGCTGCCTTCCCACCTCATTTGAGTTTGTAGCTTAGCGAAAAGTAGAGAAAAAGAAAACCTACAACTCCTAGGGGAGGGGGGTGGGTTGTGAAGACTAAATTCTTGCTTTTCCTGGAGGTGAGTAACTACACTATCTCCAGGAACAAGCAGGAATATAGTCTTCGCATATAGGACTCCCTAGTTCCCAGATGCCAAAGAAATGACCTCAGAACCGGTCGGTTTGCCTCAGGGAAGGCTGAGAGGTCATGAATCCTCCATGGATGTCTGGTATCGATAAGTTCCAGGACGGAGGGTAGGAGTTGTCCCTAAATCTGAAAAAGGTGCTGGAGAACAACCTGACCAAACATGGCATCCCAGCAGGAGTAATTGTCCAAAGAGTAATGAGCAGGAAAGGTATGCACTGAAGACCAGGTTGCTGCTTTGCAGATTTTGCCAATGGTCATAGAGCGAAGATTTGCCATCCAGGTGGACATGGCATGAACATTATAGACAGTAACGTGATCCTCAAGGGATAGTCCTGCTTTAACATAAGCAAATGAGATGCAATCAGCTATCCATTTTGAGAGAGTACATTTAGAAACTCGTAGACCCGGGTGACTAGGGTCAAAGGAAATGAACAACTGCGAAGCTCTTCGGTGCTCTCGAGTTCTCTGAAGATAAAATGCTAAAGCATGCTTGCAGTCAAGAGTATGCAGAGTTGCCTCTGCTCTAGACATATACGGTCTAGGAATAAAAGACAGGAAGGTAAACTGACTGATTTAGATGGAAAGGAGACACCACACCTTTGGCATAAAATGGGGGTGAGTCCTAAGGACAACTTTGTCATGGTGGAACCGGGTAAAAGGCGGATCTGCCACCAAAGCCTGAACTCCATACTGTGTCTAGCTGAATTGCGAGCAATAAGGAAGATTACCTTCCATGACAGAAACTTTAGTGAGGTCGTGGCCAAAGGTTCAAAAGGCGGCTTGAGAAGTTGCCCTAGCATGACATTAAGATCCCATGCCACTAGTGGTGGCTTGATGGGAGGATTGGTCAATAAAAGACCTCTCATAAAGTGCACCACAAGTGGCTGTGAGGAGATGGTGCAATTGCTGCCTCTCACCCTCCCTTGAATGGGCAGCCCGAGGTGAACTCTCACAGAGTTGGTCTTGAGACCAGAGGAAGATAGAGGAGATACTGAAGGAGAGCCTCCACAGGAGCAGAGAAAGGATTGAGATCTTTTTGAGAACACCAGGTAGAGAACCTACAGCACTTGAATGCATAAGAATGTCTGGTGGATGGCTTCCTGGAAGCTAACAGGATCTCCTTTACTTCCTGAATAAGGTTAAGACCCTGCAAAGATATGCTTTCAGCAGCCAAGCCGTGAGATGGAGAGAATGCATATTGGGATGGAGCAGCATCCCCTCTTCCTGGGAGAGGAGATCAGGAGCTCAGAGGGTGAGTCTCAGACAGATGTAGCAGGAGAGGAAACCATGTAGCCCTTGTCTGCCTGAAGCTTGAAAAGCATTTTGGGAATCAAGGGAATGAGAGGAAAAGCATACAGGAGACCCCGACCCCAATGGAAGTGGAAAGCATCCACCTGTTGGATGCTGGACACAGTTCTGGTGCAGAAGCATGGAAGCTTGGCATTCTGCAGTGTGTCAAAGAGATTTGAAAGATAAAGGATGTTGTTTCCAGATGGAGAGACCATTTGTGGGGAAGAAGGATCCAACTCAACCTGTCTGCCAAGACATTCTGCTCTCCTGGCAAATACATCGCTTGAAGGTGTATCTAATGAGCAATGGCGAAAGACCAGAGATGAAGAGCCTTCCTGTAGAGGAGCCAAGAGCCTGTTCCTCCCTGCTTGTTCACACAGAACATGGCAACATGAGTGTCCGTCTGGAGCAGAATCCTCTGGCAACGTAGATGATTCTGAAACACCTTGAGGGTATTGAAGATAGCACGAAGCTCTAGTAGATTTTTCTGGAATTTCAACTCTTGTGCTGTCCAGAGGCCCTGAGTGGAGAGGGAGCCTAAGTGGGCTCCCCAGCCCAATTTGGAGACATCTATCATCAGGGTGCATTGATGTGGAGGCATCTGAAAAGGTGACCCAACAAGAAGGTTTTCTGGGGCACACCACCATTGAAGGGATGTGGCCAGAGGGGCAGTGACTTGAATCCTGTCCCTGAGATGTCCTGAGACCTGCTTCCACTGGGAGGCAAGAGTACACTGAGCTGTGCGCATATGCAAACGGGCATATGGAATTACATTTACTGTTGAGGCCATATGATCTAGAAGCTGCAGCATCTCTCAGGCTGTCAAGTGATCTTTAAGACGTGTCTGAGATCCCAACTGAAGGAGACGGGAACAGCGGGGTTAGGGTAGAAATGCCCTTATCCGCTGAGTGTCTAGGAGGGCTCCTATGAACTCCAGTGCTTGAGTAGATGGGATTTTGGAAGGTTTATTACAAATCCCAAATGTTGCAGCACCTGCATTTTACAAAGGAGGTATTGGTGAACCTCCTGAGAGGTGCCTGCCTTTATGAGCCAGTCGTCTAAGTAAGGGAGATTAAGCTTCAGGTGAACAAGG
This sequence comes from Ichthyophis bannanicus, assembly GCA_033557465.1. Lineage (NCBI taxonomy): Eukaryota > Metazoa > Chordata > Amphibia > Gymnophiona > Ichthyophiidae > Ichthyophis > Ichthyophis bannanicus. The sequence goes on along the minus strand of CM066038.1, from coordinate 325,077,535 downwards.
TATATTAAACGTATTAGGTACACTTTTATTAGTATAAGTATCCACAGCAACCCTTAGTAAGTAAAGAACTTAAAGATCTAAACACAAGCTTAAAACCAAGATGCAGACAGCAGTCCAGCAGCGAGATGGGGGCTTTCCAGTCTTTTGTATTGAGTGTCACATGTATGATTTTCTCCCAGTTGGCGAGAGGTCTTACCTGTGCACTAGGTGCAAGGAGCTCTTTGCTCTCAGGGAACAAGTCCATTCTCTAGAGGCTAGAGTAGCAGACTTGGAAGACATAAGAAAGACAGAGAGGTACATAGATGAGACTTACAGGGATATAATCCTGAAGTCCCACCTCCAGTCTGGCAGTATCCCTGTTGCCATGGAGGAGAGAGGTCACATGACAGGAGAGTACCACCCTGGTGTGGCAGGAAGTGATCCTGTAACTAGGACCTGTCCTCCAGGTGATGTAAAACCCTCTCGCACCGAGGACGTTTCTCCAGGGCCATGTGCCGATGAGGGAAGGGTTAGGACAGCCGTTATAATTGGTGATTCGATCATTAGGTATGTAGATAGCTGGGTGGCTGGTGGACATGAGGATTGCCTGGCAACATGCCTGCCTGGTGCAAAGGTAGTGGACGTCACGCGCCACCTAGATGAGGTCTTAGATAGTGCTGGGGGGGGGGGGGAGTCTGCTGTCTTGGTACATGCCGGTACCAATGACATAGGAAAATGTGGTAGGGAGGTTCTGGAGGCTAAATTTAGGCTTTTAGGTAGGAAGTTGAAATCCAGAACTTCTAGGGTAGCATTCACCAACATGCTTCCCGTTCCACGCGCAGGACCTAAAAGGACCTAAAACAAATTACCAATCATTAATGACATGATCAGAGATGAACAACCCGACATAATCTTCATCACAGAGACATGGCTCTCACCCACTGATACAATCCTTCTAAATCAACTATACACACAACAATATGACTTATTCAACTGCCACCAGGACGTCAAAAGAGGAGGGGGAGCCCTCATCCTCACCAAAAAAGACCTCCAATATACCCTAACAAGCATAAATAGTATAGATGGCATGGACATCATCAATATAGAAAATAAAACCCTTACACTCTGCCTCATCTATAGACCACCATCTACTGACCACAACCACCTCACCCCTATTCTGGAACTTGCATGCACGGCCTCACAAAGAAAACCACTTATCATACTAGGTGACTTAAACCTCCCGTCACTCAACCCCTCTCACACAATAAACGTCATAGTCGCAATGACAGAAATGGGATATGAACAGATCATACATGCCCCCACACACATAAAGGGAAACACCCTGGACCTTGTCTTCCTCCCCACCCCTTTCAATAACCCATCAACTCTGCACCCCCACAACCATAACAGAGGTACCTTGGTCAGACCATCACTTAATAACCTTCTATCTCCACACACAAACACACACTATTAACATACCAAGCACTACACCACATCACTCATGCTTTACCCACTTCGATAAAGATGACTTCCTAGACAATGTATTGCCCAAACTCACAACAAACACATCTAACATCAATATAGCCATAAAACAATGGAACTTAACCATCCAAAAAGCAGCCGCCCCTACACAAGTTACACAAAAACAAACACTAAAAAGATCAGAAAAATGGTTTACCAAGGAACTCGCCAAGCTAAAAAAACAACTGAGAAAACAAGTAAAAAAATGGAGAATAACAAAGTTGAATGAAAACAAAACCCAATACATGAGCCTACTCAACACATATAAAGATGCAATCACAAAATCAAAAAGAGACTACCATTCTAAAGTAATAAACATGGCCATCAATCATCCAAGAGAATTATTTGCAATTGTAAAATCACTAACAAAAACCCAAAACCCAGAACCAGAACACCCCACAATAAGCGTACAAACATTAGCTGTACACTTTGCTGAGAAACTAAAAAGTAAACCCTCTAACAATATCACAGCAATGCACATAGATCCAAAAAACCCAAACAAATGGATAACTTTTCACACGGTTGATCAAAAACACCTCCTCAAGATCATAACAATGATAAATACCACAACCTCCCCCCCCTTCACCCATGCCCAGTATCATGGATCAAATCCACCAAAGCTGAACTCACCACAAACATTCAAAACATAGTTAATCAATCACTCTCACAAGGCATCATGTCTGATGCTCTTAAACTCACCTCCATACGTCCCATCCTAAAAAATAATAAATTAGATCAAAAAGACCCAAGCTCATACAGGCCCATAGCCAGTATACCGTTCATTGCTAAAGTAATAGAAAAAAATCATACAACTCCAACTACAAGATTACACTGACATACACGCACCCCTTGATTCACACCAATTCGGATTTCGCTCCTTCCATGGCGTTGAAATCCTACTAACAACACTGATGGATAACCTCATTAGAGGAACAGGTGACAACAAACAAGGTTTCATCCTCCTTTTCATAGATATAGCCTCCGCATTTGACAATATCAATCATAACACTCTAATTACTAGGCTAGAAAACCTCGGAATAGGAGGCACAGTCCTCAAATGGTTCATCTCATATATTACTCATCGATTGATACGTGTCCAACTAGGCCAAAACACCTCAGAAATGTTCTCACAAGGTCAGGGAATCCCTCAAGGCTCGGCCCTCTTTTTTAATCTATATCTACAACCCATCACAAACATATTTTAAAAATACAAAATTAACCATTACATTTATGCTGATGACATCATGCTCGCTATCCCCATAAACATTAACAACCCCTCATACCACAACCTATCTGAATGTATCAGAGAGGCTAATTCCTGGCTAGAAACCAACTACCTCAGCATTAATCTTAAAAAAAACAGAAGCTATGTTTGCATCAAGAAAACCCGATACTACCTACCCAAAAACCATCATAATCAACACCACCACTATCCCTGTTATACAAGAGGTAAAATACTTAGGGATAATATTAGATCACACAGTATGCTCCCTCACATAAAACAAACAGTAAAAACTGTTTTCTACAAACTAAAGACCATACAACACCTAAGACCCCTCCTCAACACCCATGATTTTAGATCTGTAGTCAATTCACTCATTACCCCCCACTTTGACTATTGTAATAGTCTACTAAATGGCCTACCACTTAAAAATACAAGTATACTACAAAGAGCCCAAAACATCTGCGCCAGGGTAATAACAAAAGCACGTTTAACTGACCACATAACCCCCATTCTACATGAACTACACTGGCTCTCTATAAACAGCTGGATAAAATATAAAATACTCCTGACAACATTCAAACTCCTCAATGACATCTCCCCCTCACACCTATCCACCCTCCTACACTCCCCACCAGAATCTAGAACACACAGGCAAAATGCAACCCACTCACTCGACATATACAAAACCATCTGCAAGACAAAAAAAAAACAACCTACAAGCTCAAGAGCCTTTTCATTTGCTGCCCCTACCCTCTGGAATGAACTTCCACTAACCCTCCGCATGACAAAAGACCTTCAGCTATTCAGAAAAGGACTTAAAACACACCTATTCACTGAGTATTTCGAAAACCCAACCGAAATCCCTTACCTCTCACGAACTACTTCCCAACAATCGCAAAAACAACCTACCAACCTCCAGAACCCACAACCCACTAACCCCCCCAACCCCAGAGCTTCGCCCCACCATAACCAAATGAACAATATAACTCAAAGATGAACACAAGGTTGTTTGTACAATATGTTTATTTGTAAATAGTCAGTACCACAGTTTCATACAAAAGTTGTTTGTAAATAGTTATAACTGACGTTGCATGTAAAAGTTGTTCAAGTTGTCCAATTGTTCTCTGCAAACCGCCCTTGATCTCTGGAAGGGGCAGTATAGAAGAAAAGCATAAATAAATAAATAAAATAAAAGGCAGGCAGAGCTCCAGAGTCTCAATGCTTGGATGAGACAATGGTGCAATGATGAGGGTTTTGGATTTGTTAGGAACTGGGGAACATTCTGGGGAAAGGAGGGGCTCTTCCGAAGGGGTGGGCTTCACCTAACCGGGATGGAACCAGGCTGCTGGCATTAACTTTTAAAAATGAGAAAGAGCAGCTTTTAAACTAGATAATAGGGGAAAGCCGGCAGTCGCACATGAGCGCATGGTTCGGAAGAATGTATCCTTGAAGGATACTACCAAAAGCAGAGAGGTTCCAAAAAAGAGAAAAGTAGCCAAATGCCCTTCAGTATGGAGCAGACAGAGCTTAAAGATTCCAAATTACACATGCCTACCAACAGCCAAATTAATATGAATAAAATACAGTCTTTAAAATGCTTGTATGCAAATGCTAGAAGTCTAAAAAATAAGATGGGAGAGTTAGAATATATAGCACTAAATGAGAGGTTAGATATGATTGGAATCTCAGAGACATGGTGGAAGGAGGACAACCAGTGGGACACTGTGATACCTGGGTACAAACTATATCATAATGATAGAGCTGATCAAATTGGTGGAGGGGTTGCGTGCTATGTTAGAGAGGGCATTGCGTCACAAAGGATTAAAGTTTTGCAGGAAACAAAATTTGCTGTAGAATCTCTTGGATTGAAAGTCCATGTAAAAAGGGGACAGTGATGGCAGAGGGGGTGTACTATCGACCGCCCGGCCAGAATGAACAAATGGATGATGAAATGCTCAAAGAAATCTAGGAAGCTAACAAAAGTTACAGCACAGTAATAATAATGGGTGATTTCAATTACCCCAGTATCGACTGGGTCAGTGTCACGGCAGGACATGCTAGGGAGCTAAATTTCCTAGATTAAATAAAAGACTGCTTCTTGGAGCAGCTGGTTCATGAACCGACCAGAGGGGAAGCCATATTGGACCTAGTCCTTAGTGGAACACCAGGTCTGGTGCAAGAGATAAGGGTATTGTGGCCACTTTGCAATAGTGATCATAGCATGCTCACTCACGTTTGATTTAATTAGTGGAGGAGGGATGGTAAGGAAATCCACAGTACTACCTTTTAACTTTCAAAAGGGAGACTATGATAAAATGAGGAAAATAGTTAAGTAAAAACTAAAAAGAGCAGTTGCAAAGGTTAAAGACTTACATCAAGCTTGGGTGTTGTTGAAAAATACTATCTTGGAAGCCCAGACTAGCTATATTCCACGCTTTAAGAAAAGTGGAAGGAAGTCCAAAAAACTGCCAGCATGGTTTAAAGGTGAGATCAGAGAGGCTGTTGTTACCAAAAAAAGCATCTTTTCGGAAATGGAAAAAAAAGCCAAACGACGAAAACTGGAAACAGCACAAGCACTGGCAAGTTAAATGCAAGGCACTGATAAGGCAAACAATGAGAGAATTTGAGAAGAAGCTTGCTGCAGAAGCAAAAATGCATAATAAAGACTTTTTCAAGTACATTCGTAGCAAAAATCCTGTGAGTGTGTCAGTTGGTCCATTAGATGATAGAGGGGTTAAAGGGGCACTAAGATGCGACAAGGTGATAGCGGAGAGACTGAGTGAATTCTTTGCTTTGATCTTTACTGAGGAAGATGTAGGGATGTTACCCATGACTGAAGTGGTATTTAAAGGTGTGGAAGAATTGAAGAAAATATCAATACATCGGGAAGATGTATTACAACTATTTGATAAACTGAAGAGCAGCAAATCACCTGGACCAGATGATATACATCCTAGGGTGTTGAAAGAACTGAAATATGAGATTGCAGACCTGCTATTAGTAATCTGTGAACTATCATTAAAATCATCTGTAATACCTGGAGATTGGAGGATGGCGAACGTAACGCCAATTTTTAAAAAGGGTTCCAGGGGTGATTCTGGAAACTACAGACCGGTGAGCCTGACGTCAGTACCGGGAAAAATGGTAAAAACCATCATAAAGAATAAAATTGCTGAACATGGAGATAGTCATGGCTTAATGGGAGAAAGTCAATATGGCTTTAGACAAAGATCTTGTCTTACTAATCTGTTGTGTTTTTATGAAGGTGTGAATAAACAGGTAGACAAAGGTGAATCGGTTGATATAGTGGATTTGGACTTTCAGAAAGCCTTTGACAAGGTCCCTCATCAGAGACCTTTGGCAAAACTAAAGAGTCATGGGATAGGAGGCAGTGTACTATTGTGGATCAGGACCTGGTTAAAAGATAGAAAGCAGAGGGTAGGGCTAAATGGCCAATTTTCCTGATGGAGAAAGGTGAATAGTGGTTTACCCCAGGGATCTGTGCTGGGTCTGCTGCTTTTTGACATATTCATAAATGACATAGAAAAGGGAATAACAAGTGAGGTTATCAGATTTGCAGATGATACAAAACTATTTAAAGTTGTTAAAACCCATGAGGATTGTGGAAAATTGCAAGAGGATCTTGATAAATTGGAAGTCTGGGCATCAAAATGGCAGATGAAATTTAATGTGGACAATTGCAAAGTTATTCACCTAGGGAAGAACAACCCAAACGATGCAAGATTCCACATTGGGAACCACCACCCAGGAAAAAGATTTAGGCGTCATTGTGGTTAACATGTTAAAACCCTCGGCCCAGTGTGCAGCGGTGGCCAAGAGAGCAAATAGAATGCTAGGTATCATAAGGAAAGGAATGGAAACTAAAACAAAAGATATTATGCCTCTATATCGTTCCATGGTGCAACCGCACCTTGAATACTGTGTGCAATTCTGGTCGCTGTATCTTAAAAAGGATATAGCGTTATTAGAAAAGGTTCAGAGAAGAGCCACGAAAATGGTAAAGGGGATGGAAGGATACCCCTATGAAGAAAGGCTAAAAAGGTTAGGGCTCTTTAACCTAGAAGAGAGACAGCTGAGGGGAGATATGATAGAAGTCTATAAATTAATGAATGGAGTGGAACGGGTAAACGTAGATTGATTGTTTACGTTATCAGAATATAGAAAGACTAGGGGACATGCAATGAAGCTACAGGGTAAACTATTTAAGACAAATAAAAAAAAATATTTTTTCACTCAACGTGTAATCAAACTCTGGAATTTGTTACTGGAGGATGTTGTAAAGGCTGTTGGTGTAGCTGGGTTTAAAAAAGGTTTGGACAAGTTCCTGGAGGAAAGGTCCATAAACCATTATTAAAAAGGGACCTAGGATATCAAGGCTTGACCCAATACAAGCATTGTGGAACCTGCGTCTTTTGGGGAAACTGCTAGGTACATATGACCTAGATTGGCCACTGTTGGAAACAGGATACTGGGCTTGATGGACCTTGGTCTGACCCAGTATAGTATATATTATGTTCTTATGTTATCCACAGAATTCTTAGATATGTGGCCACGACCGCCATGCACTTTGTGAAGACTCTTGGGGCAGAGGTGAGTCCGAAAGGCAGGACTATGTATTGATAATGTTTTCCCTGAAAGATGAAGCATAGATACTTCCTACGTTCTGGATGAATGAGGATATGTGTATACGCTTCCTTTAGATCTGGAGGACAGAACCAATCCTGATTCTGGAGATAGGCAAGAGGGTCTCTAGTAAGACCATTGTTAACTTCTCACGGACTAGGAACTTGTTTCGGTTCCTGAGGTCTAGAATGGGTCTGTACCCTCTGGTTTTCCTTGGTGTGAGAAAGTATGGAGAATAGAAACTGGTCTCTTGCTGAGATGTGGGAACTTCTTCTATGGCCCCCTGTGATAGAAGAGAAGTCACCTCCTGCAGCAAGAGAGCAGTGAGGAGGGGTTTGAGATTGATATTCCCCCACTGGTGTAGATGGTGGCAGGCTTTGTAAACGAAGTCTGTACCCTTCTCTCACTATGGTTAATGTCCACTGCTCTGGGGTGATGAGATGCCACCTTTGGGCATAATGACAGAGTTTGCCTGCTATCTGGAGGGGGTGAGAGTTCTCCAGAGGCAAGGTGGCTATGTTCTCTAGGAAAAAGTAAGAAACCAGGTGCAGATTGGGTCTGCGCAGCTGTTTGAGTTTTAGGAACCTGTGGCTTCTTCTGCTGCTTGAGAGGCTTTTGCCTCTTTTGGGTACCCTGAGGTTGGTATTGAGAAGCGGGGGTGTAATAATGGTAAGACTTTCTTCTTACCAAAGAAAGTTTTCTTTGCAGTTGCTTTCTTCCTAGCAGAGTTGGCTGTAGTCTTAGATAGCCTATTCAGAGTGGTGTTCTCAGATTCTAACTAAGAAGCTTTATCCTGCCAGTCTTTGCCAAACAGGTTTTCACCTGTGCAGGGAATATGACCCAGTTATCTTGAACCCAAGCAATTCTGTGTGCACTGGTGCAGATGGAGGTGGCCCTGCTAGTGCACTCAAAGCAATCAAAGGTTGTCCTATTGACAAACTTTGAGACATTCTGGGCATGTCTGACCAGTGTAAGATAGTCAGCCCTCTTGTCATCAGGGAGAACAGGGGCCATTGATTTGAGATCTCTGGTAACCTCTTTGAGGAACATACCCATATAGAGTATGTAGGAACTTATTCTGGCTGAAAGCATGGAAGCTTGAAAATACTGGCGTCCAAAAGCACCGAGGATTCTCGATTTTCTACCTGGAGGATTAGAAGAATGTGTCTTAGAACTCTTAATTCGACACATCGCCGATTCCACTATCGTAGAATGATGTGGAAGCTGCATCTTTTGAAAACTGGGACAACTCGGTACTCAATACATGGAATCGAGCCATCACGTATGGGGAGAAATAGTAAGGGACATTTCCCACATCTGGAGCATGAGATCATGGAGTATGCAGTGAATCAGGAGTGTGGCCGCCTCCTTAGGAGCTGTAGCATATTGGAGGATCTCCATTTCTTCTGCTCTGGGCTCTCTGTCTCGGATGTCGCTGTAATGGAAAGTCCCCTAGCTAGGCCCCGAATAAATTCTTGAAAGGACATATGCTGCTCCGGTGAAGGAGAAGGGTCCTCCGGAAGACTTTGTAGTCTTTGGGTATCAATCGATTCATTATCAGAAGAATCAGAATTGGAAGACTCGAAATATCAGCATGAACAATGTCCTTGCTCTACCAAGGTCTGGTACAGACAGAAGTTGATATCTGAACAGAGGGCTTACCTGACCGATATTTTAGTACCAGGAATGGACTCAAAGGTAGGCATGGGTGGCAGCGCAGCAAGAGGCATATAACCCGATGCAGTCTGTATCGGAACCGTAGACGGTGCCAGTGCTGGCGGTACCACTGGTAAGGATTTTATCGGAACTGAAGCTGCTAGTAGAGCCGCCAAGATCCACTCTATTGCAAGGATATACTGATCTATACAGCCCACTGATGCTTGGGTATCCGTGCCAGAGATATGTGTTACCATCCCAGAGCATGGCACCAGAAGCTCTCCAGAGGTGGAGGCTTCGGGAGCATCCTGGAACCCCTTGATGGCTTTGGAAAAAAGGTCCTCCCGCCGGGGTTGTTTGGCTGGCTGATCCACCTCCTGGAAAGGTCGGGGCATCTTGATGCTTAGAAAGAGATTTACCCTTGGGGGGGGGAGGCTGTCTTTGAAGAAGACTTATATTTCGATACCTGAGATCCATGAGAGGAAGTCTATGCCCTCGATGACGTCGATGCCAAAGAAACCGCATCTGAGGCAGAGTGATCCTAAATTTGCAGCTCGATTCTGTAGGCCTTTTTGTCATCTTCTTAAACAGAGAACATTCTGATGCCTGGTGATTGGGACCGAGGCATTTAAGACACCAGTCGTGGGTATCAGTAGCAGAAATGGTACTGCCACAATTAGAACATTTCTTAAAACCACTAGCTGGTTTGTCCATAATGCCAGCAGACAAAATGGAAGGTTTAAGGCCTAAAATGGTGTCTATGCACCTGAAGAAAAGTTCTATAAGGATTTCTTTTTTTTTTCAGTAAAGAAAGAAAGAAAAGAACCAAAGGGTCGGTTCTGGGGTCAATGGAAAGGCAGATGCAAACCACAAAAAACAAAGAATTAAAGAATTTTCTGCGGTGACAGGATTTGCTTCCTGCTGGCTCCACGGAAAATGAAGAACTGAGGTGGGAGAGTTGGGAAGGGAGCAACTATTGGACGCTGGGGAGCTTTCCTGAGCGGGCTCCATCGGTACCGATGTCACCCATATGTGAAGACAACATTCCTGCTTGTTCCTGGAGATATATGTACCAGCAATTTGTCCGGCACATCTACATATGTAATTGCCACATAACCATTCTAAAATGGCCTCCATTGTTTCATCGCTGATCTTTAATAACGGGACACAAAGGGAGCCCCTAGTCACCAGGAATGCTTGACTTGCTTGCAGTCCTTTTTGGGTTGTACAAAGATAAACAGTGCAACTGCTGTACTACTAAAGTGAGAGATCATAATGTATAGCACTCAACAGAGAAGGAGTCATAAGTTCAGCATAAAATATTGCATTGTTACTCAATTAATCCTGAAATAAAGCAAAAGTATTGAAGTAAAAATTAATGTCCCATTCTTCCTGAATGCTCAACTCCCTTGACTATACATTCAATTCTTTTAATAGGAATGAGCAAGCTTCCAAATCTAGAGCTCTATAAATCTTGCTTAATCTTCCCTGGATTCTGCTCCTTCTCCAGAATAGAGGGAAAACTAAGCAGTAAGAGTTTTAGTTTCTGAGAGATAACAACCTCTTATTGGTTAAATGACTCTTTACAACTACTTGCCAAAGACTGAATAAAGATATTCACATCAGGCAGGACCACCATAGATACATCATTAATGCTCTCCACTGCATCCTTAGGAAGGGATAGAAAGAAGAAAATGAGATGCATAAGAGAAATAAAAAGGAATCAGAAGAACACAGACAGGATGAAACCAGAGAAGAGACAGACCAGTGAAGGATGAAAAACTTCACAATAAAACAAAATAATTTCCATTATATATCAGTGTAGTCTAAAAACTTTAAACTTTTATACTCTATTTATTTATTTAGCTGTATTTATATCCCGCTTTTCACCGGGTCAAAGCAGTCAATTGGGAGATACATTTAACACGAGGGGATATGACACACATACACTAATACTTACAGGGAACATGGGCAATGGAAGGTTAAGTGGCTTGCCCAAGACTCTACAATTGATGAAATAGTTACATTTTAATTAAAATGTATACACAGACTGGCATTGCTCCACTTTTTACTTACATTAAAAATTACTTCAATATAAAATGTTTTCAGAGAGATAAATGGAATCCTCCATTTTCCCAGATATCACCAATGCAAACAGAGACCTACACACTAAGAATTTTTGCCATTGATACAAAATGGAAAAAAATACTTTTAGTAGATCAAGTCCTCAAACAATCTGGTTTACATAAGTAGATTACACCAATGCATAGAGATTTCTTAATCTCATAATAAACACTTGAATTATTAAAAACTACATTGCTGCATACACATGAGGATATGTAATGAGCTAAAGCCAGAAAGGCTCTTGCTGCAAGATGGAAACTTGTCTTCTATGGTAGAGTTCAAACAAGGGCTTATTTTGCATGAACCATAATGAGGACAAACAGCACAGAAGACGAAGCAAATAATCCAGCAAATTTTCTAGTAGCCAGAAGAAAAGCATATTAGGGATAAAATAGCAGATGAACAAGAAGACAACAGATGCAGCAGGAAGACAGCGAAAAGAAACCCTGCAGCTTTTTGTCTTATTACAACTCAATGTAAGATGGTAAAGCTGAGTCTTCAAGAAGTCTTCTGTTGAGTGATCATGGCTAAGTAAAGAATTCCTGATCAGAGAAGGGGAAAAGGCAGAATGGAAAATGATCTTTGCTATCACTGGTGTCAGCAGGAACCATGTGTAGGGAGGGTCTTATATGGATTCAGAATCCCTCTAGGATCCAGCATGGCCTTTACTTTTTGCATTAGTGCAACTGCTTCCTCTGGTTTAGTGTAATAAATGTGTTGCTTCTTTTTGAAGCCCAGTCCATGCTCAGCACTAATGCTCCCTTGATACCTTGCTGTCCACTCATACACATAGGGTTCAATGTCATTGAGAAGGGTCTGCTCATATGAGTCAGCTGTAATGTTCAGATGCAAGTTTCCATCTCCTGGAGAAAAAAAACACATACAGTTAGGTGTTATAAGGGTGATTTTATTCATGTGACCCAAAGCTCTGTATAAAATGGATCTGTATACAGTGACTTGTAAAGTCTTCATACCCTTGGATATTTTTCACATTCTGCTTCCATGAAAATACAGTCCAAATGCATTAAAACTGGAGCTTGTTTTTATTGACCTACATAACATACACTTGTGATGAAAGAACAATTATGGACATATTCAAAAATAATTAAAAGTAAGCAACCAAAAAGTTTTGATTGCCTAAATCGTTACACTTTCTGACTCAATACTTAGTGGAAGCTCCTTTTGCTGCAACAGCAGCCATGAGTTGTTTATGAAAAATGTTTAATATCTTTACATAGCAAGATGGTGCAGTTTTTGCCCATTTTTCTTGGCAGAATACCTTGAGATGTTAAAAATTGGTTGACAATCATTTGCAGACTGCAGTATTCATGTCACAGACTTTCTAATGGATTCAAGTCTAGGTCACTCAAGGACATTCAGGGCACAATATTCAAAAAAAGCTGAGCTCCTAAATTTAGGCGTCTAAGTTCAGCTATTAAATATGCACCCTATTTTCAGTCTCACCTAGGTTTTCAGCTGAAAATTCATCCTAATTTAGGAGCTTAAAATTTATGGGCCCGATATACAGCGCCAGCATCTAGTGCTACTAACATGGCCAGCTACCAACGCTAAACAATAAAACAGGATATTATATGCTGGAGTCATATCTTGCCCTGGCATTGAAGTCCAGGTTAGCCACTCTTGCCAATTGGTAATCGGTCAGCGGAGATGTTGAGCCACTGCCCAGGTAGCATTATGTGGCGGAAGTTAGGCCAGAGTTACCTGCACTTGGTTTTCACTGCATATCACTAACCGGGCAACGGCTCAATATTGCCACTGACTGATTACCGATTGGCTCCATTCTGCCCCAGAACGCCCCCAACACGTCCCAATGCTAAGTGGTTAGTACTGGGGCATGTAGAGCTAGCAGCTGCAGATATTCAGTGGCACTAACCATGCTAGTGCCGCTGAATATCTCGTTCACCTCAATTGACTCTCAAAGTCAGGAGCATATATCCTTTGAATATTGGGCCCTCATTTCCTTCTGAGCCATTACACTGATGCTTTTGTTTTATGCCTAGGATCACTGTGCTGCTGAAAGGTGAATCTTCTCCTCAGTCCCCCGATCTGTGGAAGACTGAAGAAGGTTTTCCTCATGGGTCTGCTTGACCTTTGCACCATCCATCTTTTCTTGCTTTTCACAAGTCTTCCTGTCCCTGCTGCTGCAAAAGAACCCCTACAACATAATGCCATCGCCACCAAGCTTTATTGTAGGAATGATGTGATGATGTTAGCAGAAGGATGTGCAGCAATTGAGTGGCACAGAAAGAAAGTGAATGCTCAGAGTGGCCCGATCAAAGACCAACCCTGAATCCAATAGAAAGTCTGCGGCAAGACTTGAAGACAGTTCAGTTGAAAGAGTTTGAGCTAGTCTGACAAGATGATGAGGGAGAGGAGGATATTTAAAGGGATTTACATGGATAGCGGGATATTCAGTGGCACAAACAGTTAATGCAACTGGCTATCCAGGGGTGCTGCTGCTACATGCCCCGATGCTACGCAGTTAGCATCGGGGTGCTCTGAGGCGGAGCGGAGGCGTCACCCATCGCTAATTGGATAGTGGCCTAACTTTGCCTGTGGGAGCTATCCAGGAAGCGGCTCAATACTGCTGCTGCCTGGTTAGCATCCAGGCTATGCAATGATCCAGATATTCAATGCCAAATATGGCCCGGCATTGAATATCCAGGGTAAGTAAAAATACTATCCTTGAAGCCCAGACCAGCTGTATTCCACGCATTAGGAAAAGTGGAAGAAAGTCCAAAAAACTGCCAGCATGGTTTAAAGGTGAGGTCAGAGAGGCTGTTGCTGCCAAAAAAGCAACCTTCAGGAAATGGAAAAAAGAGCCAAATGATGAAAACTGGAAACAGCACAAGCACTGGCAAGTTAAATGCAAAGCATTGATAAGGCAGGCAAAGCGGGAATTTGAGAAGAAACTTGCTATGGAAGCAAAAACACGAAATAAAGACTTTTTATTTATTTATTTAACTGCATTTATATCCCGCTTTTCACCGGGTCAAAGCGGTGTAACATGTAACATCGGGGGGGTAAATTTTTTTTTTAGGGTGGGGCCATCACCAGGGTCAACATTTAATGATTTGGGTAGACATGGACATGTTTACTTCTAAGTGTTTAGGTCATGGTGTTGTTTCCGTTCAGAGATGTTCACGGAATAGGATTGTCTTTAGCTGTTTCTTAAATGATGTGATGTCAGCGTTGCTCCTGATGTGTTTTGGCAGAGAGTTCCAGAGGGATGGAGCATAGAGTTCGAATGCTCTGTTGCAGGTCCGTTGTGTGGATTTGGTTCTTTTGTAAGGGACAACGATAGAGTTATTGCAGGAATGTCTGGTTGATCTGTTGTGGGATGGTCGAGGCAGTAATGAGTGTAGGGAGGTGATCTGCTTTTGGTGGATAGTTTTGTGGGTGAGTAAGATAGCTTTGTACTTGATTCTTGCTTGCACTGGAAGGAGGTGAAGGTTTCTTAGGATTGGAGTTATGTGATCCCGTTTTTTTGCATTCTGAATGATCCTTGCTGTAGTGTTTAAGGCAGTACGGAGGGAGCTGGTGTGCGAGGCAGGAAGTCCATGATAGATTATGTTGCAGAAATCCAGATGAGGGAGTGTCACAGCTTGCATCACGGTCCTGAAGTCGTGAGGTTCTAGGAGGGGCCGGAGGTGTTGAATAGTTTTGGCTTTGTGGAATATCATCCCAGCAGTTTTGCTGATTTGTTGTTTGAGGGTGAGAGCTTGGTCGATGATGACCCCTAGATATCTTATTTGAGGCTGGACTTGGATTTGTGTGGTTCCCATGTTGAGGTGGGTAGGTGGTTTGAAATCAGGTTCTTTTGTTACTATTATGGCTTCGGTTTTCTTTATGTTGATGGATAGATTGTTCTCCTGCAGCCAGTTGGCTACGTCATTGAAGCAGGCAGACAGCTGTTCGTTTTTCGGGTTGGTGGTTGTAATTGGTGCGTAGAGCATTATGTCGTCCGCGTAGATGTGGAAGTTGATGTCGTGGGTGCGTATGATTGAGCATAGTGGACGGAGATATATGTTGAACAACATGGCGGACAGGGTGGATCCTTGGGGCACTCCTTGTAGTTGTTGGTAGGGGGGCGAAGTTGTGGAGAGGGTGCGGATCCGTTGCTGTCTGTTAGTTAAGTAGGATCTGAACCATTGGAGTACAGTGTCTTTGATTCCAATTGCTTGTAGTCTGTGTATGAGGATTTCGTGTGAGATTGTGTCGAAGGCCGCTGATATGTCTAGGAAGATCAGGATGTATCCAGAGTTTTTCTCTTGGGTTCCGATGATGAGTGTGTTCATTAGGATGGTCATGAGGGTCTCAACTCCATGTAGTGGTCGGAAACCGTGTTGCTGCGGGTCAAGTATGTCGTTGGTGTCTAGATGATCTTGAAGCTGGTGTTGGACTATCTTTTCTATTATCTTGGTGGCGAGGGGGAGGCTTGCCACTGGTCTGTATGAGGTGGGGTCCGTGGGGTCCAGGTTGTTCTTCTTTATGGTTGGTCGAATGGTTGATGTTTTGAGGGCATCAGGTATGTATCCTTGTTGAAAGGATTCGTTTAGAATGTGAGTCAGTGGGACACTTAGTTCTTCCTTGGTTTTCTTTATCCATTCGGTGGGGCAGGGGTCTAGTGGGGAGGTGGTGGTGTTCAGACAGGAGATGGTGGAGGATATCTCTTCCTTTGAGGTTTCATTGAATGTGTTCCAGTCAGTATTTATGGCGATTCCGAAGTTTGTTCTTGTGGTTGTAGCGCATCGGTGAGGTTGTTGAGGTTGCTGGAATTGTTTGTATTGTCGAGCCAAGATATCTGCGGGGATATTTGGGAGTTGATCGGAGGTGGTTGGTGCCTTTGTCAGCTTTTTGGCAATTTGGAAGAGTTCTCGAGGTTTGTTCGCAGCGGTTGCGATGATTTTGGTGTGATAGTTTCTCTTTGCATTGTCGGTTTCTGAGTGGAAGGCAGTGAGTTCATGTAGGTATTGCTTTTTGTCTTTGTCATTTTTGGTCTTCCTCCATTTTCTTTCTGCTCTTCTAAGTTTTGTTTTCAGTTTTCGGAGGACGGGGGTGAACCAGCGGGCCCTTGATGAGATGGGTTTGTTGCCGGTTTTGTTTATAGTTGCTCTGGATGCCGAGGATATTGTGGCGTTCCAGTTGTCCATGAGGTCATCAAGATTGTTTGAACTCTTAAGTAAATTAGGTAGGGTCAGTGTCAGGAAGTCTTCTTTGTTGAATGCTTTGAATCTCCGTGTGTGTGGCGTGATTCCTCTGTTTGTATTCAGTTGATATGTGTGGGAGAGGTGTATGAGGTAGTGATCTGACCATGGGACTGGTGAGATTGTTGGACTGCTGCATGGGGTGGATGTCTGGGAGTTCAGAAATATGAGGTCCAGTGTGTTTCCTTTTTCGTGTGTCGGTTCAGTTATGATCTGCGATAGGTTCATTGCTGTCATGGCGTTGAGGAATGTTTCCGTTTGTGCGTCCTGGAGGGATGGGAGATTGAAGTCTCCCAGTATAATTGGTTCCTTTGGTGGATTGATGCTCTCGGAGATCAGGTGCAGTATCCTTGGTAAGTCAGAGTTTGTAGCGGGTGTTCTGTAGACCAGGCATATTGTGATGTTTTTGTTAGTGAGGGTGAGGATGTCTGCTTCGTCGGAGGTTTCAGAGGTGTGGGTCCGCAGGTGGAGGTTGTTCTTTGCAATGATGGCTACTCCTCCGCCTTTCGCATGCGTTCGGGAACAGTGATGGAAACTGTATCCGGTTGGTGTCAGCTGGTTCATTATTACTGTGTCCGTTTCTGTTAGCCAGGTTTCCGTTATGCACAGGATGTCAGTCTTTGTAGATATGATCAGGTCTTGGAGCATGTGGAATTTGTTTCTTGTTGAGCGTGCATTTATGAGTGTGATGGAGAGGCTGGTGTGATTGGTGTTTTTGGGTGGTGTGTGGTGTGTGTGTGTTGGGTGATTTGTGTTGTTGGAGATGTTTGTGGGTTGCGGTTCTGTGGTTTCTGTGTATGGGAGGTCATTAGGTGCGGTGGGGTGAGGGTGCAGCGTCTGTGCAGAAGAGGTTGTGCTTGTCAGTGTGTTTGCATAGAAATGATTGCTGGGTGTGCTTGGGTGGGGGTATAGTGATAGGAGAGGAGTGAGAACGTAGATGGGGGTTAGGAAGGGCGGCATGTTGTTTATAGAGTACCTGGAGCTTTTTGAGTATCCGGTGTCTGCTCTGTTGAGGTGTTTGCTGCGCTGGGTCTCTTGATGGAGTTAAAGTTGCTGATGTTGCTAGTGTCGGCGAGCTCTGACCCGATCAGGGGAGCTCGAGCCTCGGGCGTTGTGGAGATGTGGGATGGGCCACGCTAAAGGCCACCGCCTAAGGGCCACGCCAAAGGGCCCTCTGGCGAGGCCCTCAGGCGCGGGCCCGCCAGGCGCGGGCGCCCCGTAGGGACGCCGAGCTTTATCGGGCCGTTTGCCTCCTCTCCCACCGCCCGGATTGGGCGGGAGCAGCTCCCACTGTCCCGATTGGACAGGAGTGGAGGATATGGCTTGTCGGGTGCTGGCAGTGCTACGGCTCCCTCGGGGTAGGGACGCCGAGCTTTATCGGGCCGTTTGCCTCCTCTCCCACCGCCCGGATTGGGCGGGAGCAGCTCCCACTGTCCCGATTGGACAGGAGTGGAGGATATGGCTTGTCGGGTGCTGGCGGTGCTACGGCTCCCTCGGGGTAGGGACGCCAAGCTTTATCGGGCCGTTTGCCTCCTCTCCCACCGCCCGGATTGGGCGGGAGCAGCTCCCACTGTCCCGATTGGACAGGAGTGGAGGATATGGCTTGTCGGGTGCTGGCGGTGCTACGGCTCCCTCGGGGTAGGGACGCCGAGCTTTATCGGGCCGTTTGCCTCCTCTCCCACCGCCCGGATTGGGCGGGAGCAGCTCCCACTGTCCCGATTGGACAGGAGTGGAGGATATGGCTTGTCGGGTGCTGGCGGTGCTACGGCTCCCTCGGGGTAGGGACGCCGAGCTTTATCGGGCCGTTTGCCTCCTCTCCCACCGCCCGGATTGGGCGGGAGCAGCTCCCACTCTCCCGATTGGACAGGAGTGGAGGATATGGCTTGTCGGGTGCTGGCGGTGCTACGGCTCCCTCGGGGTAGGGACGCCGAGCTTTATCGGGCCGTTTGCCTCCTCTCCCACCGCCCGGATTGGGCGGGAGCAGCTCCCACTGTCCCGATTGGACAGGAGTGGAGGATATGGCTTGTCGGGTGCTGGCGGTGCTACGGCTCCCTCGGGGTAGGGACGCCGAGCTTTATCGGGCCGTTTGCCTCCTCTCCCACCGCCCGGATTGGGCGGGAGCAGCTCCCACTGTCCCGATTGGACAGGAGTGGAGGATATGGCTTGTCGGGTGCTGGCGGTGCTACGGCTCCCTCGGGGTAGGGACGCCGAGCTTTATCGGGCCGTTTGCCTCCTCTCCCACCGCCCGGATTGGGCGGGAGCAGCTCCCACTGTCCCGATTGGACAGGAGTGGAGGATATGGCTTGTCGGGTGCTGGCGGTGCTACGGCTCCCTCGGGGTAGGGACGCCGAGCTTTATCGGGCCGTTTGCCTCCTCTCCCACCGCCCGGATTGGGCGGGAGCAGCTCCCACTGTCCCGATTGGACAGGAGTGGAGGATATGGCTTGTCGGGTGCTGGCGGTGCTACGGCTCCCTCGGGGTAGGGACGCCGAGCTTTATCGGGCCGTTTGCCTCCTCTCCCACCGCCCGGATTGGGCGGGAGCAGCTCCCACTGTCCCGATTGGACAGGAGTGGAGGATATGGCTTGTCGGGTGCTGGCGGTGCTACGGCTCCCTCGGGGTAGGGACGCCGAGCTTTATCGGGCCGTTTGCCTCCTCTCCCACCGCCCGGATTGGGCGGGAGCAGCTCCCACTGTCCCGATTGGACAGGAGTGGAGGATATGGCTTGTCGGGTGCTGGCGGTGCTACGGCTCCCTCGGGGTAGGGACGCCGAGCTTTATCGGGCCGTTTGCCTCCTCTCCCACCGCCCGGGAGTACATTTGTAACAAAAGGCCTGTGAGAGAGTCAATTGGACCATTAGATGATAGAGGGGTAAAAGGGGCAGTAAGAGGAAACAAGGCTATAGCAGAGAGACTGAATGAATTCTTTGCTTCGGTCTTTACTGAGGAAGATGTAGGGATGTTACCCAAGACTGAAGTGGTATTTAAAGGTGATACTGCAGAGGAATTGAGAGAAATATCGCTACACCGGGAAGATATATTACAACTATTTGATAAACTGAATAGTAACAAATCACCTGGACCGGATGGTATACATCCCAGAGTGTTGAAAGAACTGAAATATGAGATTGCAGACCTGCTATTGGTAATCTGTGAACTTTCATTAAAATCATCTGTAATACCTGAAGATTGGAGGGTCGCCAACGTAACACCAATTTTTAAAAAGGGTTCCAAGGGTGACCCGGGAAATTACAGACCGGTGAGCCTGACGTCAGTACCAGGGAAAATGGTAGAAACCATCATAAAGAACAAAATTACACAGCATGTAGATAGTCATGGCCTAATGGGAGACAGCCAACATGGCTTTAGACAAGGAAGATCTTGTCTTACTAATCTGATATGTTTTTTTGAAGGTGTGCATAAACAGGTAGACAAAGGTGAGTCGGTTGATATAGTGTATCTGGACTTTCAGAAAGCTTTTGACAAAGTCCCCCATCAGAGACTTTTGGCGAAGCTAAAAAGTCATGGGATAGGAGGCAGTGTACTATTGTGGATCGGGAACTGGTTAAAAGATAGAAAGCAGAGGGTAGGGCTAAATGGCCAATATTTCCAATGGAAAAAGGTGAATAGTGGAGTACCCCAGGGATCTGTACTGGGTCCGCTGCTTTTTGACATATTCATAAATGACCTGGAAAAGGGAATAACTAGTGAGATTATCAAATTTGCAGATGACACAAAACTGTTTAAAGTTGTTAAAACCCAAGAGGATTGTGGAAAACTGCAGGAGGATCTGGATAAATTGGAAGACTGGGCATCCAAATGGCAGATGAAATTTAATGTGGACAAGTGCAAAGTTATGCACCTAGGAAAGAACAACCCACACTATAGTTACACGATGCAAGGCTCCACATTAGAAACCACCACCCAGGAAAAAGATTTAGGAGTCATCGTGGATAACATGTTAAAACCCTCCGCCCAGTGTGCAGCGGCAGCCAAGAAAGCAAATAGAATGCTAGGTATCATAACGAAAGGGATGGAGAATAAAACAAAGGATGTTATAATGCCTCTGTATCGCTCCATGGTATGACCGCACCTTGAATATTGTGTGCAATTCTGGTCACCGTATCTTAAAAAGGACATAGCGTTATTAGAAAAAGTACAGAGAAGAGCCACCAAATTGGTGAAGGGGATGGAAGGCTACTCCTATGAAGAGAGGCTAAGAAGGTTAGGGCTCTTTAGCCTGGAGAAGAGACGGCTGAGGGGAGATATGATAGAGGTCTATAAATTAATGAATGGAGTGGAACGGATAAACGTGGATCAATTGTTTACGCTATCAGAGTATAGAAAGACTAGGGGACATGTAATGAAGCTACAGGGTAAACTATTTAAGACAAATAAGAGAAAATATTTTTTCACTCAACGTGTAATCAAACTCTGGAATCTGTTACCGGAGGATGTAGTAAGGGCTGTTAGTATAGCTGGGTTTAAAAAAGGTTTGGACAAGTTCCTGGAGGAAAGGTCCATAAACCACTATTAAAAAGGGACCCAGGATATCAATGCTTGACCCAGTACAAGCATTGTGGAACCTGTGTCTTTTGGGGATATTGCTAGGTACGTATGACCTAGATTGGCCACTGTTGGAAACAGGATACTGGGCTTGATGGACCTCGGTCTGACCCAGTATGGCATGTCTTATGTTCTTATGTAAGTATTCAGCGGCGACAACTATGCATTTTACAAGCACTAGCTGCCACCTCTGAATATCACCCCTTGATTTTGTATTTTTAATTACTTTTTGAATATTTATATAATTGCTGTTTCACGTTGAAAGTGTAAAGTATGTTCAGATCAATGAAGCAAATTCCAATTTATTGCATTTTGAACTGTATATTTTAGACAGCAGAATGTTTGAAGATATTTATAAGGAACTGCATGGTTATAAAATAAATTTTAACATCTGATCTAATTGAATACATTTTATAGAGAAGCATAAACAAAACAAACAATCTTGGTTGTTAAAAACAGCCATGACTACAGGGATGTCTCAAAAGCAAAATGAGTGTTTATTCACCATGCAAACTTTATTGGGGGATCCAACTCAGCTGAGGTATAACAAAATTTGCCTGCATCAGGTGTCAAGATGATTATTCACCAATAAGATTTGGTCAATAGGTATTAATCAGCATACAATGTTTAATCAGATTCCCTACCTGAATCACAATTATACCTATTGACCAAACATTGGTGAATAATTAATTCAATGCAGGCAAGTTTTGCCGAAACTCAGCTGAGTTGGGTCCCCCGATAAAGTTTGCAAGGTGAATAAGCATCCGAGTGGCCATTATCTACCTCCATTTCTGTTTTCCTTTGGCTTGCTTCTTGGAGGTCTCATTCTCTCATTTTCTGGCAAGGAATGGATTGTCTGTTTTTCTAGGCAGGGTTATCACTGTTTAAGTTCTGAGCATTAATATTGGTTTGGCAGGGCAGGTTTAGCGTAGTTACTCAGCTGTAACAGGTGTTCTCCAGGGACTGCAGGAGTCAGTCCTCACATATGGATGACGTCAACGCCAACAGAGCCCTCATGGAAGCATCTCCCCAGCTTTCAAAGAAAGCCTTTGGGAGATGCCACCACACATGCATGGTCCTCTTCCTGCCCAAGGGGGTCATTTTACTCAGTAAGATGACACTCGAAGGGGAGAAGAGAGAGTTGTGAGAACTGATTCATGCTGTCCCTGGAGAACACCTGCTATAGGTAACTATGCTTTCTCCAGGAACAAGCAGGAAGTCAGTCCTCACATATGGGACTCCCTAGCTACAGGCTATCAAGGACCTATAGAAAAAGCATGGCCCAGTCATCAGCAGCCGCACATGAATCTGAGGACAGACGCTAAGGACCCTAGTGTCCAGGGAGAATCATTGCTCCGGTAGCCTGAACAAGAAGGGTCGGAGGGCAGGAGTTGCCTAAACACCAAACAGATTATGGTGTATAGTTATGGCGTTCGGCCTGGCTGAAGGCACTGTCCCATCAGGACTCTCTCTCCAGGCAGTAATGAGCTGCAAAAGTGTGGACGGAAGACCAGGTGGCGGCCTGGCATTTGTCTGCCAAAGGGACAGAGTGGAGACTTTCAACTAAGGTTGCCATGGCCCAGACGTTGAGTGCTGTGACTCGGCGCTCCAACGACAGCCCAGCCTGATCATGGGCAAGGGTGATGCAGTCTGCCACTGAGGTGGACAGGTGAGGGTTGCTCCCTGGTATGGCAATTGCCAGCACTCCGGCTCCTGCCACAAGATCCTATTGGCATCCTGGTAGTGAAGAAACTGCACAATGATATCTCGGGGCTTATTACCAGGTGGTTTACCCAGGGCCTTATGCTCCCACTCAATTTCCATATTCGCCATGTCAGCTGCACCCTCAGAGGTAGCCAGAAAAGCTGCCCATATCTCACACACTTGGGCCATGCTATCCTCAGTTCCTTGGCCTTGAGGCACCACCCGGATGCGCACATTATTGCGGCGATTCCTGTTTTCTATGTCATCCAGCTTATAAGTAAGTTCCAATGCTTGCGCCTTATGCTTGTCCACCGCACACTGTAATTCCATAAGGGTTTCCGTATGCTATCTTTGTTTCCACATCCTCCACACGGCCTCCCAACTCATGTATGTCTGCGTACATGTCTTCCACCTTTGATGTAATTTCCTCCTGCATCGCTCGAAACTCTGCTGCCATTTCATCAAAATACCGGTGGAACTCACATTTAATTTTTTTTTATTTATAAGTTTTAACAATATTTACAAGCATGAAACTTGTGACAGAAACGTAAGAGTTGTAGTGCATAAAAGGAAAAAGAAAAAGAAAAGAAAATTTAGTAATCCCTCAACTATAATTACAATACAACTCTAAAAGTAGACCCCAATACAAACAGGGGGGCAGTGTAAGAAGATACATGGGGAATCATATAAGTGAAAACAATCCAAGGAAAGGCATTTGGCACACACCCCGGCACTCTTCTATGTGTTACCTATCCTAATCAACACCATCCCCTTCTAAACCCACCATAGTCAGCAGCTTCCTAAGGTCCAAGAATGACCGTAGCAGTTCAGGTGCAAAGAAAATATATCTAACCCCTGCAAATGAAATAAAACATTTGCAGGGATAACGCAGACGGAAACTAGCCCCCAGAGCCACTGTTTCTTGTCGCATGATCAAAAATTGACATCTACGCTCTTGTGTAGCACGACTCACATCAGGAAAAATTTGTATACATTCACCCAGAAAGGGAATAGAGAGATTTTTAAAGTATAAAGACAACACTCTGGAAAGATCGGTTTCAAATACAAAGGTCAATAATGTAGAACGAGCCTGCACTGAAAAAGAAGAGCATTCGAGGAAATCTGTGAGATTATCAGGAACAACTGAAGCAGGAAAATCTTGTCCAACTTTCTTCATAGGCTCTAGTTTTAGGAGGAAATGCAGAATCAGGAATAGTAAGCACTTCAGACATATACTTCTTAAAAGTATCCAGAGACATATTAATTAACTGAGGAAAATTTAAAATTCTCAGATTTAACCCTCTAAACTTGTTTTCAAATTGCTCTAACGTTTGGTGAACAGCTAATTTATCCTTCACCAGTTGGTCAATCACAGTTTTAGAGTCACTAACGTCTTTGTCAATAACAGTCAGCTTCTCATGTGTGTCCTTTTCAAAGTTCAAGTGTTGCGTTGAATTTTGAGCCACTACCTGCACAAGAGCAGAGACGTCCACTGCACACTTAGAAACAGCTGCATCCAGCTTCACTATCATCTTTCAAATGGAATCCAAAGAAATCTCACCCAACTGCTGCTGCTGGGAACCAGGAGGCACGTTCAGTCGGGAACCATCCACCACAACGGAAGGAGCACCAGAAACCAGCTCACCAGGCAACTCTGGACCTTCCTCAAGCCGCACAGCATGGGCAGGAGGAGCATGAAGCGGCGTTGAACAAGAAGCAGGCAGGCCCACTACTCCATTGACCTCTCCCCGAGGTCAGTAGAGCGATGTCTACGGAGCCTGATTCCACAGGCTCCGATTCCAGTGGGACCATCAAAACGCAGCTGCGGGTTACATGGAATCTGCTCAACCGTGGACACCTCCCCATTGATTAGCCTCAGCAACAAGCTCTCCGATGCAGCCTTCTCTAGCGCCAGGGCCTTAAGGAGAAGCGCCTCAACCTGTTGTTGTCCAGCCGCAGTGGAAACACCCTTCACCAGCTTGGCTCTGGGGTTCCCGCACCGCTTTGGAGACATCAGGAAAGGAGAAATTTCTCTCACAGGGAAAGAGACTAAGACGCCACACACATGCATGCTGCCATCTTAACTCCACCCCTGCGACTCGGAACTCACATTTAAACGAGGACTTCTCCTGTTCCTTCAGCAGATCTTTCAGCGCCACAACCTTCCTCACCCTCCAACTCCTCCGATGCAGCATTGCTTGGGGAAGATGCAAGAGCTTGTGCCTGGTTCTGCAGTCATTGTGATGCCCACAGCCGCTCATGGCTCTCCAACACTTTTGATTTTTCTGCCATTATATACCTGGCATTTCAGCCTTGCCGTGGCTGCACTCAAAGTCTCTCCTGTCCCAGGGTTGTTGTCGGGGATGCTTTTAACCACTGTGAGTATGGGAGCTTTGCCCCTAAGCTGCCATTAGCTGGTCTGACATGACTTCCTTTGATTCATCCTCATTTTCATCGACATCTCTGCAGTCTTTGATTCTGTCATCTATGAGCACCTCCTTTAGTGGCTCTAATCTATTGGCCTCAGACACACAACACTAAAATGGTTCCAATCCTACCTCGCCGACCAATACCAACAAGTCAGTATCGGATCCAAAACCTCCAACCCTTTCAGCTATTCCACGGCTCACCCCAGGGCTCTGCCTTACCCTCCCCCTCCTCTTCAATATTTTTATCCAGCTACACTAGCTCCCTGTCCACATGAAAGTCAAATACAAAGCTGCCCTGACCATCTTCACAACCCTTCACGGCCTCTCAGCAAACATCCTTCAACACCTCACTCTCGAACCCCCCAACAACAGATCTAGGAGAAAGACCAGCCAAAACCTGCTTGTGGCCACAGCCACATTTTCTCGATCCAACCTGTCTAACCTCCACCAGAGACTTCTCATTCTACGCACCCACCATCTGGAACTCCATCTCCCCAGACTTGCACTCCTTAACAGACATCGGAAAGTTTCGCCGCAAACTAAAGACCCACCTCTTCCTGGAACATTTTAAATCTGTCATGTAGTCTCCAACCCCAGCTCCCTATGAGTTTGTCTTTAATCATGTATAATAATCTCCCCCACCCTGTTTGATGCTATGTTAAGATTCACACATTATTCTCTTTTAAAATTGTTTAACCTATTAACAACCATGTTCCATGTAAAGTTATTCACTTTCTTGTTCCCTGTACATCACTGTGACTTGCAGATACAGCGGTATAGAAATGTTGCTAAATAAATAATCTCTTCCTTACTTCCACCTCTGTGGACAGGAACCACATTTGCCCATCTCTAAGTCCACTGGGATCACTCTCAACTCAAAAGAAGCGTTGAAAACATTAGCCAGAGGAGCTGCTAGTACTTACTTAATTTCTTTCAATATTCTCAGATGATTTTCATCCAGCTTCACCACTTTATCCACTTTTAGTTTTGCTAGTTCCTCATGAACATAGTCTTCTAAAAATAGTTTGAATTCTACCTCACCTGCATTCCTATTTGTGGTTGTTTTTAGAGATCTCATTTCTGATCCTTCATCTGTGAACACAGAACTGAAATATTTGTTAAGCAATCCTGTTTTCTCCTCATCAGTCTTTACATATTCCTCCCCTTTTACTCTTGATTCTTGCAATGCCATCTCTGTACTTCCTCCTATCACACTATTTTGCCAGCCTCCCTTAGCTTCATCAGATATTGCTGTCCGTATTCCTCTTTCTGCAATTTCTTATAGTTTATGAAGGCTACCCTTTTTTTCTTACCTTTTCAGTTGTTACTTTTGAAAACCATAGTGATCGCCTTTTCTTCTTACTTCTATTTACTTTGCAACCAAAACTGTTCATTAACCTTAAAATATCGCCTTTCAGTTTTGCCCCCAGATGTTCTCATCCAGCTAACGATTCCTTGAGGTTTTTCTCCATCTTTGCAAGTTAGTTTTCTGAAGTCTAGGAACATCGCTTTTGAATGAACCAGCTCCACTCACGTCCTAAAATTGAAACTTACCATCCGATGATCACTGCACGTCAGATGATCACCCACTACAACATGAGAAACAAACACTCTTCCCATTTGTAAGTACATTCCACATGGGTTCTGCTACTAGCTGCCGGATCAGTTCTCCCTGTAGGGAATCCAGGATCACCATACTTCTAGATGGCACTGTACCTGGGATATCCCAAACAAACAGTATTTGGCAAATTGAGATCTCTTACCAATAGTACGTCCCCTTTCATAACAATATTGTGAATGTCTTCAATTACATCTCTGTTTTTTCTATCTGAGAGAGAGGTCTGTATATCATACCAATGTAAATAGATTTTCAGTTCTCTCTTTCCAGACTAACCCACAGTGACTCCCTCCTCTCGTAAGTCCTGCAGTTCTCTGGCTTTAAATATTATATTTTTTATGTAATGCCACTCGTCCTCCCTTTCTTCCTACCCTGTCTTTCCTGAAGAGATTATAACTTGGTTTTACCACGTCCCAGTCATTGTTTTCTGTGTACTATATCTCATCTGTTCATTGGTAGAAGTATTTTATAAGGAGAGTGGTAAAATTCAATTCTATATAATTTACATTAAGAGCACATAGTCGACGTAGATTATAACACTGCAGAGTTGAATCAAAACGAATACAACTCACTGAGGTTACTCAGACCTGCCATGAATATTGCCGGGATTGAGATTACACTGCACACTGCGTCGGCCAAAAATTAACAGGATAAAAGCCGCGTGGCACATGAGACACATTAGACAAGAAATGGCAGGTTGTACAACAGCATTAAACAGTAAGCTTTCACATGTGCAGATCCTTCATCCACTCCGCATTTCTAAGCGACAGACAGTACTTATAGATAAATGGCAACAAAAGTGCCACATTCATGGCAGGTCTCAGTATCCTCAGCAAGCTGTATTAGTTTTGATTCAACAATGCAGCATTATAATCCACGTTGGCATTGTGCACTTTTTGCCAATTATATAGAAGTGATTTTTACTACTCTCCTTATAAAATATTTCTAACCAATAAACAGATGGTTTGCACACTGTTATTTTTGGATATTTTCCACATCGATGTTGCAGGATCCAACAGGCTAGATTAATGCTCTCTAAGCGATCTTATTAAACATTAGTAGCTATATTTCCAGTACTATCTGTGCTGCATGGATTATATTTTGTATCTTTCATATTTGATATTTTATTATCCTTTGCTATATCATTGTATGGTTTTAAAAGTCATTCAGTATGATATACGTATTATGTATGCTTGTATCCTGTCTATGATATTTTATGTCTCATGCTGTATTAATGGGAGTATATTGTTCACATTTTTGTTGTGTATGTCTTATTTAGCTGTGTTTATTAAGAAATAAATTTCTATCATTTTTATTTATATTTTATTTAAATTTCAAATTTTTGTGATTAATTATCTTTTTTATGCCTAATACATATTTTATTGTCCTCATGTAGTGCTTTATGTTTTTTATGTTTTATCCTTGAGAGATTCAGCGATATTACCAGTCTGATAATCTCAGTATAATTTTTTATATATTATTGTTATTTTTTTAATGTGCTTCCTTTGTGTTATTATAGATTTATGATGTTTCTTATTTTTATTTTAATACTTTAGTGTATTTTTGTACTTAGTATATAAATATTTGTGCTATATTTTAGACAGCCCCCTTCCGATGAAAGCTCTTGCAGCCAAAACTTGGCTGAGTTGAGCTTTACTAACAATAAAGGTCTCTCTTATCCATGGTCTCCCTCCATTCCTTTGTTGTGTGATTGGTCTTTGATTACAAATAAAATTAATTGATTTATGCAAATTCATTTTTAAATGAAAACTGCTTTGATTCGAGATAAAACTGTATATAAAATACAATTCATCATGAAAAGCTCTAGGCCACATTAAGAATGGATATACCAGAACACCAGATAGTTCTCATGCACATCCTTTACACTGATCAAGAAGCAACAGTTCAAACGGAACATGGAGAAACAGAATGGTTTAAAATTAGCAAAGGTGTACGACAAGGCCGTATACTGTACTTTCCCCATACTTGTTCAATTTCTATGCAGTTACTTCAAAGTCCAAACAATCCCCCTGGATTTTATATAAAATAAATAGCATCAACTTCCTTTATAATTTTTTTAATAGCTTATCTATTTAAGTTTAAGTACTGTATTTATTTATTTATTGTTCTTATATACCGCACTCTTAAAAATCAGCGCGGTTTACATTCAACAGAATTATGCAATAAAAGCACTTACAATGAACAGGATAGAATAACTTGGGGTTCAACAGGTGGTAACTATGTACATCAATTTACATCTATCTACAGTCTGTATTATGTACTTAATTGGTAATTGTCTTACGTGTTGATGGTTGGTGGTGTGTTAGGTGGTGCCGTGTTGGAGGGCTGTGAATAGTGTAATAAAAAGAGGTGATGTTTAAGCTCTCTTCTGAATTGGGCTAGGTCTTTGATGGCTCTAATGGGTGCAGGGAGTGCGTTCCAGCAGCTGTGGGCATAAAAACTTAAATGCTCTGTTCCTGGTTGTTTTGGTGCATTTTGTTATTTCGCTGGGAATCGAGAGAGTGTTGGCTGTGCATGTTCTCCTTTCCCTATTTGCTGGCATGGGGTGGATGAGGTCCATTAAAGCTGTGGGGGCCAACTTGTTGATGATTTTGAAAGTGATGATGGCCGCTTTATATGATATTCGACAGTATATTGGTAGCCAGTGTAGGTCTTTGAGGACTGGTGTGATGTGGTCAGCTCTGGAGGCTCCGCTCAGGAATCTTGCAGCAGTATTCATCGCTAATTGTAGGGGGTTTAGAGCATTTTTGGGAAGGCCATGTAGGATTACATTAGCGTAATCAAAGTGGGGGATCACCAATGCTTGGAAAACTGTTCGGAAATCCTCCGGTTGAAGCAAGGGTCGAAGATGTCGTAGGGTTCGTATCTTGTGGTATATTTGCTTGATTATGTTATTGATGTGTGTTTTGAGATTGAGCTGTTGAGCCATAGTCACACCTAGGTAGCGGATGCTGGGTCTGCATAAAAGTTCTGCATCTCTTGTCTTTATGGATGTCGGAGGTATGAAAGCCTGGTTCCTTGTCACGAACAGAACTTCTGTCTTCTTAAAGTTGATTTTGAGACTTTGGGAGAGGAGCCAGTCGGTTATAGCATTGAAGCAGTTTATCAATTGGGTGAAATCTGGGGTTTCAGTTGTGAATGGCGTAAAGAGTAATACGTGGTCTGCATAGAGTAGACAAGAGATGTTAAATGATCAAATTATTTCACATATCAGTTGCATAAATATTGAATAGGAGTGCGGAGAGGGATGAGCCCTGGGGTACTCCGTAGTGTTGTTTGAATGGTATGGAGGTTGTAGATCCTGTTCTTATCTGCTGCCATCTGTCAGTTAAATAAGATTTGCACCAGTGCCATGCTAAGTTACTTATCCCTTTATCGTGCAGACGAATTAGAAGTTGTTCATGGTTGACAGAGTCAAATGCTGCAGTGATATAGAGGAAAATTAATGCGTATCCCTGTTTGATGGAGTCAATCCCAGTGATGAGAGTATTGATGAGGATGGTGAGTAGTGTCTCAACACCGTGAGATTCTCTGAAACCGTGTTGGCTTGCATCGAGGGGGGCATTAGAGTCGATATGATCCTGTAACTGTTGTTGAACCTCCTTCTCGATTATCTTTGCTAGTAATGGGATGCTGGATATGGGTCGGTATGATTCGACCTTCCGAGCATCTAGTTTGTTGTTCTTTAGGAGGGGCCTGATGGAAGTCTGCTTAAGGCTTGAAGGGAACTGGCCAGAGGAGAAAGAGAGGTCGATGATTTTGGCTATTATCGGACTGACTTCGTGGCGTAGTGCCTTTATCCAGAGAGCTGGACAAGGGTCGTTAGGGGCAGTAGTAGCGTTGATGCTTGAGATGATGCTTTCAATTCTTTTTTGTGACGGTGTCAAGAAGGTGGAGAGCTGCTTGGGTGGGTTCGTGGTGGGGCAGGATAGTGTGGTTTTACTGACGTTACTGGTTTTGTCTATCAGGTGGTCGGCATAGTCTTGAGGGAGTATCAGCATTGGTTGTGAGGCTGATGGTTCCTTAGTTAGGGACTTAACTATGTTGAAAAGGTCATGAGGCCTGTTTAGCGATCGGTTTAGTAGGTTGGAGTGGTATTCTTTAATTTTAGAGGATATAAGGTTTCGATGGGCTTGCAGGTTAGAATTGTAGAGTGTCAGGTCTGATGTGGCTCGGGTGCGTCGCCATTTTCTTTCCAGTTTCCTAAGGGCTCGAAGAGAGGTCTTTAATTCAGCGGTGTACCAGGGTGCTGATCCCTTATTATCTGGTTGCTTCTCTATGACGTGTGGTCTCGTCCGGGTAGGTACGTCTGCAAAGGTACTCAGGTTGTTATTCCACGAGGCCAGTACATCTTCCAGGTTCTGTGAAGTAGTCTTGATGTTGGGAAGGACGTTTTTGATGATGTCCTCACCATCAAAGGGTCTGAAGCGTCTGGTATAGGGTGATGAATTTTCGGTTGGTTCAGGGGCGTTTTCTCTTTCTTGGCATTGGGGTATTTGGAAGCTGATTAGGTTATGATCGGACCATGGTACAGGTGAGATGGTTATGTTGAACTTGTGGTCGGGATTTAGGTCTGATCGGGGGCTGAAGATAAGGTCTAATGTGTTCCCTTTCTGGTGTGTGGGGGCATCTACTATCTGATCGTAGTGTAAGTTACTGAGTGCTTCTAGGAGGGCTCTGGAGTGGGTATCATGTAGAGCTGGGAGATTGAAATCACCCAGTATCCAGTTTGGTTTACGTGTGTTTTGGTGGTTAGATGCTAGTTCGATTATAGTTGTGAGATCGTCAGTAGATGGGGATGGAGATCTGTATATTAAGTTAATTGTGTGTATTTGTTGGCAATGGAGATAGTATCGAGGTGGGTTGAACTGTTGGAGCAGACTGTTTGATAGTGTAACTCAGTTTTAACTAGAATTACTGCACCACCACCTCTGCGGCCGGTTCTATGACATGCATGGATTGTGAAGTTCGGGGGGGTGAGGTGGTTGATGAGGATTGAGTCAGAGCTGTTGAGCCATGATTCTGTCACCAGGAGCATGTCTAGGTTGAGATGTGATATGATAGCAGGAATGACTGGCTACTTTTTGCGGACCGATCGTGCATTTATGAGGGCACATCTAAGGTTGCGTGGGTCTTGGTGTTGCTTGGTTTTGGTGTGGTGTAGAAGTGGTATGTGGATTAAGTGGGGGTGTGAGTTCTGGGGGTACTCTAGAGGTGAGTGGTGTGACTTGCTGTGTTCTCTCCTTCTATGACTTCTTATGATCAGAATTGGGCTATGGCTGGTTGTCTCGGCGAGAGAACTAGTTATGGTATAACTGAGTAGGTATAGAGTGCCTATGATTAGGCTAGGGGGGAGCATTTTAGCTGTGTGCAGCCGAGGGTCTCCTTGTATGGAAGCCTGGCTGTGTGGGGTGTGATTGATATAGTCACAATGTAATTGGTATCTTCAATGCAACAGCTAACAATATACAATGTTTCTATAGGTTACTAGCTGTACAAATATACAATGTTATTGAATGTTATTAGCAGTCAAATTATACAGAGTGGTAGGGTTTAATAGATTTTTACATTGCTGATATTTTCTGTAATGCTTGAGAACTTAACAACTTTTTGTTATTCAATTCAGTGATAGGGTTCTGGTAAGTAGTAGTCAGTCTTAGATCTTATGGATGGTTTGTACTCATGAGGATAGGCGAGCCCTGTACTCAGGGTAGTTTGGTGTTGGTGCAGCTTAACTGTGGTTGCTGTTGGTGGCACAATGTGCAAGCACAGTGGGTGTTCAGTGAGGGAGATCGAACTTCAGTTGTTGGGTTGTGAGTCGAGCCGCCGTACGAGGCCTCTGCCTAAGGGCCACGCCAAAGAGCCCTCTGGCGAGGCCCTCAGGTGCGGGCCCGCCCGGCATGGCCGCGCACGATAGCACGCTCTTTAAATATGCTGGCATCTGCCCCGATTGGGCAGCACGCCAGAGATGGCCGCTTTCCCGCCGCTGCTGTGTTTCCGACGGCTCGATCCCCGGAGGGGAGAGCTTGTGGTGGTGTAAGGAGCGTCTGCTTCACGCGCCCAATAGCGTGCTCTTTAAATATGCTGGCGTCTGCCCCGATTGGGCAGCACGTCAGAGATGGCTGCTTTCCCGCCGCTGCTGTGCCTCCGACGGCTCGATCCCCGGAGGGGAGAGCTTCTGGTGGTGTAAGGAGCGTCTGCTTCACGCGCCCGATAGCACGCTCTTTAAATATGCTGGCGTCTGCCCCGATTGGGCAGCACGCCAGAGATGGCCGCTTTCCTGCCGCTGCTGTGCCTCCGACGGCTCGATCCCCAGAGGGGAGAGCTTCTGGTGGTGTAAGGAGCTTCTGTATTGAAGGAAGTGGTGTCTGCACCCAAAATGGCAGCCCAAATGCTGAGCTTCATTAAAGGCCTAATGGGTGTGTCTTCCCTCTTATAACCAGTGGAGCTTTGCGGATATGGAAGTTTTTCAGAGCGGTACATCCAAGGAGCTTGAACACTTGATACAGGGCTTAGGGCCCGAAACGTGCGCGTCGTGGATATGCTACCTGACCGCTTTTGCTATGACGCTATCTTGGGCTGCATGAAACTTCACTGGAACACTTTCACGAGTTAAGTAAAGTATTTCTATTTAAATAATTAAAAAGGAACGGGCTGTCTGGTGCGGCTGGGTTTCCCTTTCAGTCGCCTCCAGCCTCTTCCGACAAAAATGATATTTTAAATAGGGGGAGATTATATTGCTTTAGGTTTGGTTTTGTCTTTATTGGATTTAAGGAAATGGAGCATTTAAGTGCTGATATTATTCTAATATGAGAAACACGCTTGTGAAGGAGGGATGAATGTTTGATGTGGAGTGCAAGTATTAACATAGATTCTTCCTCTCCCTCATGTTTGATGTGAAGTAAGGGGGGTGGGTGGGTATTCTTATCTCCAAGGGGGTGCAATTTGGGGAAAAGGAATATAAGAAATGGGGCAGAAGGGATCTAATGCTGAAAGCACACTTAAACTCCGAAACCATTACTACTGCAACACATTAGTATATGATGGCATATAAAGACCAGTATGGTCCATCTAGTCTGCCCATTAAGGGGCTAGAGTAGTTGTACCAGGAGCTCCGTACATGTCACCCTCCTCTATGCCCTTGTTTAGGGTTGTACCTGCCAATCTGTGCAGGTCATCCCCACTCTATGCCTTTGTTTAGGATTGTACCCGCTGCTTCATGCAGGTCACCTCCCTCTATTTGTTGAAATATAAGATATTTAAATTTTTTTTTCCTCTGACTATAAAGGGATCTACTGTGTCTGCGCCCCATGCTATTTTGAATTTTGCCACTGTATTTGTCCCCACCAAATACAGTAGAGGACATTCCAAGAATCCACCAGCCTTTCAATGAAAAAGTATTTCTTGACATGGCTTTTTTTATCCCCTCTAGTTTTACAGCTTGCCCTAATTTGAAAAGGGTTTGTTTGCTCATTAATACCCTTTACGAAACATAGAAACATGACGGCAGAAAAAGACTACATGGCCTATCTAGTCTGTCCTATATCACCACACTACAAGAGTCCTCTTTTTTCCTTTAGAGAGCCTCTGTATTTGTCCCATGCTTTTTTGAACTTAGATACAGTCCTCATCTCTACCAGCTCCACTGGGAGACTATTTCATGCATCTACCACTCTTTCTGAAAAGAAATATTTCCACATATTACTCCTGAGTCTATCCCCTTTCATCCCTTGTCCCCTAATAACAGAGCTTGCTTTCAATCGAAAGAGGCTCTACTCCTGTGCATTTATGCCACAGAGGTATTTAAACGTCTCAATCATTTTACTTCTGTTCTGCCTTTCCTTTAAAGTATACATATTAAGGTACTTAAGTCTCTTCTCATATGCTTTTTAACGAAGACCATTAATCATTTTAGTGGCCACCCCCTGCACCGACTCCAACCTCCTTATATCCTTTTGAAGGTGTGGTCTCCAGAATTGCACACAATACACCAAATGAGGTTGCATCCAAGACTTATACAGAGGCACATCACCTCCTTTCTTCTGCTGGCAATTCCTCTCACTATGCACCCAAAGCATCCTTCTAGCTTTCGCCGCCACCTTTTCTACTTGTTTAACTACTTTGAGAATGTCTGTATCTTATCTTCCGTCCATCCTCTCTTCTACAGTATACATATTTAGATCTTCAAGTCTCTTCTCATACTTCTTCTGGTGCAGGCTCCAAATCATTTTGGTCATCTCCCTCTTTACAGTTTCAATTCTTTTTATGTCCTTGGTGAGATATGGTCTCCAAAATTGAACACAATATTTTAAGTGAGGCTTTACCGATAACATGTAAAAGGATATTAATACTTCCTCCTTTCTGCTGGTTATTCCTCTCTGTATGCAATCCAGAATCCTTCTGGCTTTGGCTACCTCCTTGTCGCATTGTTTTGTTACCTTGAGATCCTCAGACACTATCATTCTGAGGTCCTTTTCCTGGTCCATGCACACAAAACTCTAGTATCCTATCACATACAATTCCTTTGGATTTCTGCATCCCAAGTGCATGACTCTGCAATTTTTTGCATTAAATCTTGACTGCCACACATTAGACCATTTTTCCAGTTTTTGTAGATCTTTCCTCATGTTATCCACTCCCTCAGAAGAGTCCACATTGTTGCAAATTTTCATGTCATCTGCAAAAAGGTAGACTTCTCCCTTCAATCCTTCAGCAATGTCACTCACAAATTCATTGGGGCACACCATTACTCACCTTCCTTTCTTCTGAGAGAGTTCCAATAACCACCACCTTCTGTCTGTCGGTCAACCAATTTCTGATCCAGTTCACCAGCTTGAGGACCCATCCCTGGGCTGCTCAGTTTATTGATAAGCCTCCTATGAGGAACAGTATCAAAGGCTTTGCTGAAATCTAGTAGATTACATTCAGCGCATGCCCTTAATCTAGTTCTCTGGTCACCCAGACAAAGAACTCAATCAAGTTTGTTTGGCATGATTGTGCTTTGGAAAAACCATGTTGTCTCAGATCCTGCAACTCAATGGTTTCTAGAAAATCCACTAATCTTTCTTTCAGGAGCAACTCCATTACTTTTCTCATCACCAAGGTAAGGCTTACCGGCTTATAGTTTGTCACCTCTTCCTTATTACCGCTTTTGTGAAGATCTACCACACCAACCCTTTTCCAGTTCTGTGGAACCTCTCCCCTCTCCAAGGATCTATTAAAAACATCTATTAAAAGCCATGCCAGAACCTCTTTGGGATTTTTCAGTATACTGGGGTGTGTATCCTATCTGGTCCCATGGCCTGTCCACATTCAGTTTTGGAAGCTGTTCAAAAACATCTTCTGTGAGTTTTGTGGTATCTACTACATACCCATTTGTATATTTCTCAATCATATGTGGACCTTCTCCAGGTCTTGTTTAGTGAATACAGAAGAAATGCAGAAGGAATACTGCAATCCACGTCTGGTAGATTTGTTTAGCAATGTTGCTTTTTCAATGTCACTTTGCCGAGGACAGATTTGTGGACTTTTGAGCCTTGCAATTCCACCTCTGATCTTCCTCTTCTCCTGAATATACCTGAAGAAAAAGTTTCCTCCACACTTCATTTCTTTAGCCATCTTTTCGCTATTCTTATTTCTCTCTTTGCCTCTTTTAGCTTTATACTGTATTCTTTTCTGTGTTCCTCTTTTTGAGATCTTCCGACTTTTGTGAAAGCTACATTTTTCCCTTTATTTGTGCAACCACTGCTTTGGATTTGGAGAACCATTATATATTGTCTCTTTCATGCCTCTTTTAATATAGCCCACTGCAATTCCACTTTCCTCATCTCCTCCCACCCTGCCAACTCCCCCTTCCGGTCCTTTTCCATTTTACTGACATCAGCGTTTTTAAGTCTAGGACTTTGAGTTTGCTGTGATTGGACTCTGCCTTGGCTTTTACCTCAAACCACACTGTGTGATCATCATTGCTGCTCACATGGGCATCCACCCGGACATTTGACACACTATCTCCATTGGTGAGTACCCTGTTTGGTTCTATCACCATTTGTCTGAGCAATGGGTTCTTGGAAGGCATCCCTAATCTTTTTATTTCTTTCCAGATTTGCAGAAGGAATACTGCAATCCACATCTGGTAGATTGAAGTCATCCAATATGATCACTTCTCCTTTCATTGCTACATTTGGAATATCAATGATCAAGTCTCTATCCATTTCTTCCATTTGATTTGGAGGCCTGTAGACTACAGCAGTATGGATGATAGTACTATCTCCTCTTTTCAACATAATCCACAGCTCTTCTTTTCCCCTCGTCCACTGCATTTCATCAGCTTTAATACTGCTTTTGACAAATAGGGCTGCTCTTCCTTCTTTTCTGCTTTCTATATCTCTTCAAAATAAATTATAGCCAGCTATGGCTATATCCCATTCATGCAACTCAAACCAAGTTTCTGTAATGGCCACATTGTCCAAGTCCATTTCCATCATTAGAGCTTCCAGGTCAGGAAATGTATATGGTCCTAATGGCCACCAAGGAGATTTTTTCCATGAAGTGGAAGGAGAGATTCCACTTTGTAGAGACTTTGTAGAAGGAGAGCTGAAAGTAGTGGGAGGGGGGAGGAATTTCAATCTCTCACCCATGCCTGTGAAGGATTAACAATACTGCCTGCCATACTGGGCTGGTGATTGGTGTGGCCTGTCCTTCAGCAAACCATATGTCTGAGGATTTGCTAGTATTAAGAATCAACTTATGTGATTTAATCCCATTAGCAATCATATCAAGGCAGGATGTTAATATGTCATCCGCATAAACATGGACCACTAGGCCCAATCCTTGAACAAGAATGGCTAAGGGAGATAAAACAGCATTGGGAAAAATATAGAGCCTTGAGAGACTCTACATTTCATTGGGAAGTCCAAGGAGAAAGAGGTAGAAACCTTTATTCTAAAAGAATGAGAAATAAAGTAGGAATGAAACCAGCCCCGTGCAGTTTCTTGGATCCCTACTTTTGCTTGTCTGCCAAGGAGGAGATTTGCAAGTAGTCTCTCTGACCTTTACAAATGTTAGTGGCTGCTATAAAATACATGTATAAGGTATTTTTTTAGGATATGCCATTGTTTACTTTATAAAACTTCATTTGTGCTACAATGCTCACAGCTTAGGGAGATTTTTACTTGCCAGTCTTGACCTTTGAAATCAAAATGATGGGCACACATTATTCTGGAAGGCAATAGTGACTAGCGTAGGTTCTTGATTATAGTGTTTGGCATTTTTATGTATTGAGTCTGCATCTCCCCATTTTTTCTCTTTTTTCCTTAGTGGCTTCTGTCTTTTCGCACCTGTAACTCATATACATACAGGAAGACTGTACTTTGAAATCTGCTGATGTATAAGGTACTTGATTCATCCTTTTATGACTTTTTTCAGTTTCTAGCCTACCAGCATCATGATGTTTTACCATTTGATTTTTAGGTTCCCTATTGAAAAAGTCTGTGTTACCATTTGGTCGTGAAGTTCCCTTTTTGAGTATGCTTACTAGATAGGTTTTGGGTTTTTTTTTATTGCTTCCCTTCCTTCCCCCCTCCCCCTCTCTTCCTCTCCCTTTCCCTCTTTTTTTTATTGGATCTACTTTCTTAAGGTTGGTAATAGGAGTCCTATTGCTCAGCTTTTTAGGACATATGCTGTAATTTACTGCTCAAGCTACCTGTGTATAATTAAGAGCCCTAATGATGGGCCCATGTTATCCTAACATACTGTACATGTTGGGCATTGTTTAGATTTCTTACTATCTTTCTGCCTAACACCTGTAAACACACAGCTGGCTTTGAATTTCTACATAGTATTATATATTTGTGTATTTTCTGAATAAAACAAATGCATTATTTGTATTTCTTGTTGACAAGTTGAGCGGTTTTATTACTTGATTTGTTTTACTGATTTACACCTTAGTTTTTCTCACATATTTTTTCACCCCTCTGCTTTTGTTCCACCATTGTAATTTTAAGAGAGGTATTTATGTGTGTTACTGGCATATACACATGAAAAGCTCTTCATACAATTACCCTCAATATGAGGCTCTGGTGGGAAGAGGGCTAAAATTAGGAGAAGCATCTGGAAATATTTCTGTATAAATAGGGTGGTAGAAGCATCAAATGGCCTCAGAGTGGAAGTGAAGGACCCAAAAATGGTAATTTAAGAAAGCAACAAATAAGCAGGAAAGATCCCCACCTGTGGTGAGGAAAAAGCTAGAGATATACTGGGGCCTACTGAATTACACCAACATGTAATTGGGCAGATTAACTGTATCCCATGTTTCTCATCTGCTCTTATATTCTATACTGCATATATGAAGAGTTAGAAGTAGCATGTAGAGGAATGCAACTTTAGCTCATTGTTAAACAGTAATCACAAACTACTGCCACAGCTTACCCAGATGTCCATAGCCAACCACATTCTTTGCATTCTTCCCCAGTTGTGTTCTGGTGTCACATACAAGGTCATAGAGCCTCTCCATTGGAAGTGAAATGTCATACTTGTACACATAGCCATCATGGGTCAGGGCTTCCGGAATACGCTCCCTGAGTGCCCACAGAGCCTGTGCTTCCCATAGTTGAAGGAAAAATCAAAAAGAGAGATTAATAAGAGAGAACAAATCATAATTATTCTCTCATAAATACTGCCCTACCTAATGATGTCCAATATACATTTTGCCAGATAAAGCATAGTTACTCACCTGTAACAGGTGATCTCCGGGAACAGCAGGAATTTAGTCTTCACATATGGGTATCGTCGGTACCGACGGAGCCTGCGCGGGAACACTTCCCAGCGTCCAATTAGAAAGCCTTTGGGAGCATCCCACAGCGCCTGCGTGCTGCCTTCCCGCCTTTCCCAACTGTCTCTCTCCAGTTGAGTTTAAAGCTGAGACAAAGAGAGGGAGAGAGAAAAAAAGAGAGATAGAGAGATACAACTCCTAGGGGAGATGGGTGGGTTGTGAAGACTAAATTCCTGCTGTTCCCGGAGATCACCTGTTACAGGTGAGTAACTATGCTATCTCCAGGAACAAGCAAGAATGTAGTCTTCATATATGGGGACTCCTTAGCTACAGATTCCAGGGAGAGCGCCCAGAAGTTGTGTGCCCTTTTGAAAGGGCTCCACTTCCCCCCATGGATCTCTGGCATCCTACTAGGGATGGTGGGTAGGAGTTGATTAAGTATGGAACAGGTGTTGAAGAACAGCCTGACCAAACAAGGCATCCCGGCGGGAGTCCTTGTCTAAGCAGTAATGGGCTGTGAAGGTATCAACCGAGGCCCAGGTAGCTGCTTGACAGATGTCGTCGATAGACACAGAGCGAAGATGAGCCATAGAGGCTGCCATGGCTCTCACATTGTGCGCTGTGACATGGCCTTCAAGAGGAAGGTTCTTACTCCGATAGGCAAAAGATATGCACTGTGCAATCCAGTTGGACAGTGTCCTTTTGGAGACTGGAATTCCTAAATGACTAGGATCAAAAGCAACAAAGAGTTGAGAGGACTTTCTATGTTGCTGCGTCCTTTGCAAGTAAAAGGCCAAAGCTCTTTTACAGTCCAAAGTATGAAGATTCCTTTCTGCATTAGAGGCATGAGGCCTTGGGAAAAAAACAGGAAGGTAAACTGCTTGGTTTAAATGAAAAGGTGAAACCACCTTTGGCATAAAGTGAGGATGAGTCCTAAGGATTACCTTATCATGATGGAACCTTGTATAAGGAGGATCAGCCACCAATGCTTGCAGTTCACAGATGCAACATGCTGATGTGATTGCAATAAGAAAAATAACCTTCCAGGAAAGGAATTTCAAAAAGGTAGTAGCTAATGTTTCAAAAGGCGGCTTCATGAGCTGGCCAAGAACCAGATTTAAATCTCATGCCACCGGTGGTGGCTTAACGGGAGGCTTAGTTAGAAGAAGGCCTCTCATAAATCTCGCTATGATAGGATGAGAGGAAATAGGTTGCCCATTTAAAGGCTTGAGAGAAGCTGCAATAGCACTCAAATGAACTCTCACTGAATTGGTCTTAAGCCCTGCATTAGACAAATGAAGGAGATATTCCAGTAATGATTCCAGAGGTATTGCAAGAGGGTTAAGACCTTTCTGCGAACACCATATGGTAAACCTTTTCCACGAAAGCATAAGAGCGTCTTGTGGATGATTTCCTCGAAGCATAAAGGATATCCTTTACTTGCTGAGAAAGGTTAAGACCATGAAGTTCTAGGCTTTCAGCAACCAGGCCCTGAGATGTAGAAACTGGGGATTGGGATGCCACAGCATCCCGTCCTCCTGGGATAGGAGATCCGGAGCAGTTCCTAACTCCAGATATGGAGCTTGAGAGAGATGTAAGAGCAGAGGGTACCACACTTGTCGTGGCCAATATGGGGCTATGAGAATCATATGGCCTCTGTCTCTCTGAAGCTTGAATAAAGTTCTGGGAATTAGGGGAATGGGTGGGAAGGCATACAGAAAGTCCCGACCCAATGGAGGAGGAAGGCATCCCTGGCCTGACAACCCTGAGCCGGAATTCTGGAACAGAACCGGGGAAGTCTGGCATTCAGTGGACTTGCAAAGAGGTCTATGTCCGGGGTTCCCCAAAATTGGAAAGTTTTGGCCACCTGGTCTGCATGGAGAGACCATTCATGTGGAAGCAGAACTCGACCGAGTCTGTCTGCCCAAGAGTTTTGAATGCCTGGAAGATACACTGCAAGGAGATGAATCTGATGCTCTCTGGCGAGGGCCCAAAGTCGCAAAGCTTCATTGCAGAGCAACAGAGAGCCTGTTCCACCCTGCTTGTTCACATAGAACATGGCTACCTGGTTGTCCATTTGAATTAGGACAGTTTTGTAGTTGAGCTGGGTGTGAAACACTTGAAGAGCAAAAATGATTGCTCTGAGCTCTAGGAGATTGATGTGTAGATCGGTCTCCTATGGAGTCCAGGAACCCTGGTTAGAGAGGCCTTGTAAATGGGCTCCCCAACCCACCTGTGAGGCATCTGTTAGAATTACTTGGTGTGGGAGTTGCTGAAAAGGGGACCCCACTAACAGATTCTGGGGTGACTGCTACCATTGGAGAGACAAAATAAGACGATCTGAGGTTGCTATTTTGTCTGACAGGCAACCTGACGCCTGAGTCCACTGAGTGGATAGAGTCCACTGGGCTGCCCTCATATGGAGGCGGGCATAAGGGACCACATGCACGGTGGATGCCATGTGGCCTAGCAATTGTAACATTTCCAGAACAGTGAGGTGAGACTTTAGCATTGCTTGGGAAGTTAACTGTACAATGCGAAGGCAGCGGGACTGTGGAAGATAGACCCTTGTCTATCTGGTATCCAGCAGGGCTCCTATGAACTCTAGAGACCGAGTGGGAGCTAGGTTGGATTTTGGGAAGTTTATGACAAGTCCCAAATATTGAAGGATACGCATTGTGCAAGATAGAGAAAACCTGGCCTCTGGCTCTGATGGGGCTCAAATGAGCCAATCGTCCAAGTAAGGGAAGACAAATATTTTTAGGGTGTGGAGAAATGCTGCCACCACAGTCATGCAGGCCAAAAAGAAGAACCCTACATTGGTAGTTCTTCCCTTGAAATAAAAAGCGAAGAAACCTTCGGTGAGTTGGATGGATGAGAACATGAGTGTACGCATCCTTGAGATCTAGAGAACAAAGCCAGTCCTGACTCTGAAGGTATGGCAGTAGAGTTCCCAGAGAAATCATTTTGAATTTCTCTTTGAACAGGAATGTGTTCAATTCTCTGAGGTCCAAAATGGGTTTGTGCCCTCCTGTTTTCTTTGGAATAAGGAAAAAGGGGGAATAGAACCCTGCACCTTGTTGATGAATAGGTACTTCTTCTATTGCCCCTTGGGCAAGAAGCAGACTGACCTCGTGATCTAACTGGGAGTTGAGAGAGGTCTGAGAATTGAACTGTCTTACCACTGTAGAAGGGGGCATGCTGAAGAAGTGAAGCTTGTATCCCTCTCTTACAATGGACAGAGTCCAACTTTCTACTGTTATCTGCCCCCATCTGGGGGCAAAATAACATAACCTTCCTGGAATGGTGGAAGGCTCTGGGCCGTTCAGGGCCAGGAAGACAAAGTTCTCTAGATGGGACTCAAAGCCCCTGTGGAGGCTGAGTCTGCTGAGCCAGTTGAGGCTTAGCAGCCTTTGTTTTCCTTTGTTTAGGTTGTTGCTGACCCTTTTGGGCAGACGGACCTGAACAATGCCCTTGCTGGGGGGTATAGGAGGGGTAGAACCTCTTCTTGCTAGTGAAGAATGTTTTTTTGTAGGACTTTTTCCTTGCAGGATCAGCTGTAGATTTTGATAATCTATCCAAGGTGAGATTATCAGCATCTAGCTCATTAGCTTTCTCTTGCCAATTTTTGCCAAAGAGATTCTCTCCTGTGCAAAGAATATTCCCCAGTTTGTCCTGTACCCAAAGTTCCAAGTCAGATGCCTGGAGCCAGGCAATCCTACGTGAGCCTATGGCAATAGCAGAAGTTCTGCTTATGCACTCAAAACAATCAAAAGCTGCACGATTTACGAATTTGGAAACATCCTGAGCATGTTTGATAAGTGCAAGATAATCTTGTTTCTTATCATCAGGAAGGAGAGGGCTCATAAGCTCTAGATCTCCTGTAACTTCCTTAAGGAACATTCCCATATATAAAATGTAGGAACTAATCCTGGCAGAAAGCATAGAGGCCTGGAAGGTTCGACGCCCAAAGGCATCAAGAGTTCTACATTCACGTCCTGGAGGATTAGATGCATGTCTTTTTGCACTCTTGATCCTTCTCACAGCTGATTCCACCACCATGGAATGGTGGGGCAGCTGAGTTTTTGAAATCAAGGACAGGGAGGAACTCGATACATGGTATCGAGCCTACGAGAATGAGGAGAAGTGGTGAGAGGTGTTTCCCACATCCTTAGCATGAGATCATGCAGGATCTCATGAATAGGCAAAGTAGCTGCCTCTTTGGGAGCTTTAGGATACTGTAAAATCTCCAATTCCTTTGCCTTAGGCTCTGTTTCAGGAGCCACTGTGATGAAAAGACCTCGAGCCACATC
The DNA here is from genome assembly GCA_033557465.1 of Ichthyophis bannanicus. Classification (NCBI taxonomy): domain Eukaryota; kingdom Metazoa; phylum Chordata; class Amphibia; order Gymnophiona; family Ichthyophiidae; genus Ichthyophis; species Ichthyophis bannanicus. The sequence continues at coordinate 325,033,741 of CM066038.1, read as the reverse complement.
CTGGATAAAATCCTGGAAGGATATATCCTCTGGAGGAGACATCCTACGTTTAGGAGAGGAAGAATCCTCTGGTATCGACAGAGCTGTCAGAGTCTTCAGACTCGTCGGAGGATTCAAAGTATCTCCTGTCCGGGTAATCGTGCAGCGCACGATACCAGTACCGATCGAAGTCGGTATCGACAGGGTCCGGTAACAACTTGTCAGTACCGGAGGGCACAGCATGCGTCGGTACCGGTTGAATTGTCTGAAGCGGTTTCGGGGGCATCGATGCCGAGAGAAGAGCCGCCAGACTGCGTTCAATAGCCAAGAATCTCTGGTCTATCGATGCTGCCGATGCCTGGGTATTGGTACCGGACAAGGCGGCCGGTACCCCAGAGTATGGCACCAGTAGTTCTGCCGAGGTTGGGGCCTCGAGAACATCCTGGAGTCCCGATGATGCTTTGGAAGCCGAAGCCTCCCGCCGGGGCAATTTTGCCGGTGTGAGTCCCTCAAGGGCAACGCCAGAGGCATCTTGATACTTAGGAGATCTACCCTTTGAGGACCGGCTAGACTTATGTTTAGTTACCTGAGATCCATGGGAGGAAGACAAATCCCTGGAAGATGTTGATGGCACAGATGCTGCATCGGAGAGAAAAAGGGTGCTAAGTTTAGCAGCTCGGTTTTGCCGACCCCTCTTCAACATCATCCCACAGGCAACACACTCGGAGATAGAGTGGTCAGGACCTAAACATTTGAGGCACCACTCATGAGTGTCGGTGACGGAGATAGTACCGCCACACTTGGAACACTTTTTAAAACCCGAAGCGGGTTTTTCCATTGTAGAGGAAAGTTGGGCCTAGTGCCCAAAATGGTGCATGGCACCAGAGGAGAAAAAAGCTGGAAGACTCCAGGAAGAGATTTTTTTTTTTTTACAAGGAAAAGAAAGAAAGAACCGGCAGTACCAGTGCAGTGTCGAAGGAAGGCAGACGCGACCACAAAAAAGAAGAATAAATAGGATATTTTCTGCGGTGACAGGAAGTGCAGTGACAGGAAGTGCGACCTACCGGCTCCACAGAAAATGAAGAACTGGAGACAGACAGTTTGGAAAGGCGGGAAGGCAGCACGCAGGCGCTTTGGGATGCTCCCAAAGGCTAACTGGACGCTGGGGAGCATTCCCGTGCAGGCTCCGTCGATATCGACGATACCCATATGTGACGACTACATTCCTGCTTGTTCCTGGAGATTTTCCTTTACTGGAATCCTGCTAAACCAGTTCAGACAAGTGGGTTGTATCCCCCTGCCAGCAAATGTGGAGAAAGATAATTATCTAGAAATTTCAGGGACATCATCACTTCTACTTGAGCTGGTGCAGCTAGGGGAATACTTCAGTACGAGCATATGTTCAAGAACATGGGTCCGCTGCTTTTTGACATATTCATAAATGACCTGGAAAGTGGAATAACGAGTGAGGTTATAAAATTTGCAGTTGACACAAAACTATTTAAAGTTGTTAAAACCCAAGAGGATTGTGGAAAATTGCAAGAGGATCTTGATAAATTGGAAGACTGGGCATCCAAATGGCAGATGAAATTTAATGTGGACAAGTGCAAAGTTATGCACCTAGGGAAGAACAACCCAAACTATGGTTACACAATGCAAGGTTCCACATTAGGAACCACCACCTAGGAAAAAGATTTAGGCGTCATTGTGGATACCATGTTAAAACCCTCGGCCCAGTGTGCAGCAGCGGCCAAGAGAGCAAATAGAATGCTAGGTATCATAAGGAAAGGAATGGGAAATAAAACAAAAGAAATTATAATGCCTCTGTATCGTTCCATGGTGAGACCGCACCTTGAATATCGTGTGCAATTCTGGTCGCCGTATCTTAAAAAGGATATAGCGATATTAGAAAAGGTTCAGAGAAGAGCCACCAAAATGATAAAGGGGATGGAAGGATACTCCTATGAAGAAAGACTAAAAAGGTTAGGGCTCTTTAACCTGGAAAAGAGATGGCTGAGGGGAGATATGATAGAAGTCTATAAATTAATGAATGGAGTAGAACGGGTAAACGTAGATCGATTGGTTACGTTATCAGAATATAGAAAGACTAGGGGACATACAAGGAAGCTACAGGGTAAACTATTTAATACTAATAAAAGAAAATATTTTGTTACTCAACGTGTAATCAAACTCTGGAATTTGTTACCGGAGGATGTAGTAAAGGCTGTTAGTGTAGCTGGGTTTAAAAAAGGTTTGGACAAGTTCCTGGAGGAAAGGTCCATATACCATTATTAAGAAGGGACCCAGGATATCAATGCTTGACCCAGTACAAGCATTGTGGAACCTGTGTCTTTTGGGGAAACTGCTAGGTATGTATGACCTAGATTGGCCACTGTTGGAAACAGGATACTGGGCTTGATGGACCTTGGTCTGACCCAGTATGGCATATCTTATGTTCTTAACCTGAATGAACACAACCCTAAGAAGGATAACAGAGAAAGAACTTAAAGAACTATACACAAACCATGCACAGAACTGCCAACCTACAGAATATCTGACATGAAGGCCAAGCTTAACAGGCTAAACTGCAGAGAAAGGACAGCACAATGGGGCAAGTCCTAGAGTGGTCTAGCAGGACTCCAGGAAAGGAAATTATCTGGCAAGTAAATTTTCGCTTTCCAGATCATTCTTTTAAACCAGTCCAGACAAGTCAGACATGCAAAAGCTACAATTCCACTGGGCAGGAAGACAATATAGCTGCTTTCAAACTATCTGCACTATTCTGATGTGAATATCCAAGCCATAACGCCTGACAAAGGTAGGGAGAGATGACCAAGTCGCAGCCCTTGTTCTTCCTTTTATGCCATTTCACTTAAAAGAATAGAAAACAAACTACCTGACTAACATGAAAAACAGGTACTACTTAAGACAAAAAGAAAAGGACTGGTCAAATAGAAACAGCTGCTTCTGAGGAGGACAGATAGGAGTCTCTAGATATGATGCATCAAAATGCAATGCAACAAACAGAGGGCGACCAAAAAGACAGCTTTGAGGGACAGATCCCTAAGTATAGCCCGTTTCAACAGCTCGAAGGGTATAAACATTATGGCAGAAAGAATGGGCCCAAATCCTATGACAGAACAACCGACCATATAGGAGGATGCAAGTGCTGTATCCCCCAAAGAAAAAACAGGCCACGTCTGGGTGCAAAACAATGATGCAACTGGCTATGAGTCCTCACAAACATGCTCAGGCCACAACCTGAACCCTCAAGGAACTGAGGGACAGATCCTTATCAAATTCATCCTGAAGGAAGACAACCAAGGATAGTAATTCCGCTTTTTGGGCAGCCAAGTGGCACTCACAACACCAGCCCTCAGAGACACCAGACCCACACATAGACCAGGCAGGTAGAACCATGTTTTGCCTTCAAGAGAATGGAAGAGAGTGGAAACCATGGCCGATGAATAACCTGCCACCTCTCAATGGCCAAGCCATAAGCAAAGTCATCCAACAAAACAGGTCCCTGGCACAAGAAGACAAGGACTTGCAGGAGGCGTAAGGGCAGCCCTTCCATGAGCCACATTAGATCTGCAAATCAGGGCCTCCACAGCCAACTGAGTGCCACCAGAATCACTAAGCCCAGGTAATGCTTTATTTAGCAAATCATCCACTTTATAAGGTGCCATGGAGGAAACATATACATAAGAGACTTCAGAGGCCGACTGAACCAGAACATTGACACCCTTGGAGCCAACCTCCTTGTGGCGACTGAAGAATCTTCCCACCTTACTATTTGACTGGGGCACCATCAGATCCATCCAGAGATGACCCCCTCCCACCCGCCCAGGTTCCACTGGAATGCTGACTATGTTAATTCCCATTCACCGGGATCGAGGGTCTGGCAACTGAGATAATGCATCTATTTATTGTTTATGTTCACAATGTGTTGTGCTGAGAGCTCTACCCATGAAAACAACAGGGCCATTTCTAGGGCCACTCCCACACATTTGATGCCCCCCTGATTGTTAATATACACCACTACCGTGGCACTGTCTGGAAAACCCTAAACCACTCAACCCCTGATCAGGTGGCAAAAGTGCCAGAGAGCTAAGTGAATGGCTCATGCTTCAAGGTGATTGATGGGCCATGCTGATTCACAACTGGTTTTGCCAGTGAGGTAATCAACATGACAGCAATGCTTTTGGAGTAGTCTCATATGAGCCCTTGCCAACGGGGCTAACTCTGAATGCTACTGAACCCAGGAGTTGAAGATAGTTCCAAGCCTTGGGAGTCTACCGCTGTCAGAAGGGGTCAGCTGTGCTAGAAACTTGGCCGTTCTCTTGATAGTCAAAAAGACCCTGCCAGTGCAGGTATAGAAAAAGGCTGCAAGATACTCCAATGACTGAGGATCTCAGATTACTCTTGCTTTAATCAACTCCGCAGCCAAGGCCCTCCAGAAACTGGATCACTCTGGCTGTCTCCCCAACTGCTTCTGAATGAGACAGCCCAAATAAGTGAATCGTCAAGATAAGGATATATACATCTTCCCTTGTGCCGTAGAGCTGCAGCCACAACCACAATGATCTTGGAGTTGACCATTTGGGCTGTGGTGAGGCCAAAGGGTAGGGCCCAGAACTTAAAGTGAGCACCTAGAACAACAAAGCACAGAAACAGCTGCTAGTCCTCCTGAATGGGAATGTGAAAGTAAGCTTCTGCCAGATCCAGGGATGTGAGCCACTCCCCGCTTCGAACCACCTGAATAACTGACCTCAGTGTTTCCATCCTGAATCAAGAGATCTTTGGAGAGGCATTGATGACTTTCAGATCGTGGATTAGTCTGAAGGTACCATCCTTCTTCATCACAATGAACTAGATTAAATATCTACTGCTACCTTTTTGGATGGGAGGTATAAGAGAAATATATGGAGACGTACCAGTAATTCTGGTCACCGTATCTTAAAAAGGATATAGTGCTATTAGAAAAGGTACACAGAAGAGCCACCAAAATGGTGAAGGGAATGGAAGGATACCCCTATGAAGAGAGGCTAAAAAGATTAGGGCTCTTCAACCTGGAAAAGAGATGGCTAAGGGGAGATATGACAGAGGTCTATAAATTAATGAATGGAGTGGAACGGGTAAACGTAGATCGATTGTTTACGTCATCAGAAGATAGAAAGACTAGGGGACATGCAATGAAGCTACAGGGTAACCTATTTAAAACTAATAAGAGAAAATATTTTTTCACTCAATGTGTAATTAAACTCTGGAATTTGTTACCAGAGGATGTAGTAAAAGCTGTAAGTGTAGCTGGGTTTAAAAAAGATTTTGACAAGTTCCTGGAGGAAAGGTCCATAAACCATTATTAAAAAGGAACCAGGATATCACTGCTTGACCCAATACAAGCATTGTGGAACCTGTGTCTTTTGGGAAAACTGCTAGGTATTTATGACCTAGATTGGCCACTGTTGGAAACAGGATACTGGACTTGATGGACCTTGGTCTCACCCAGTATGGCATATCTTATGTTTTTATGTTTAATCCATCATAAGAACTGCGGTCTTCCTCAGAATCACACAGAGACCACAAAGGTATCAAAAATAAGCTCCCTGCACTCCAGGATGTAATTGTGCTGAATAATGTCAAGCAACCAGTGATCAATGGTAACCTGGGCGTAGTGAAAAAGATGGAGACAACCGCCCACTGGAGGCACTTCAGAGTGGGACTCCTTCCCATTATTGTGCTGGATGGCAAGGGCTGACCCTCAAGGAGGAAGTCACTGGGTCTGTAGGCCCCCCACAAAAGGTCTGAGGCCAGATTCAGGAGTTCAGAAAGGCTGAGGTCAGCTTTCTTAGCCGATACTGCTGGGAGATTTGAGAGTCCCAAAACAGAAGAGGAAGAAGTGTACACTTCCAGAACCTTTTGGGCCTATCTTCAAAGAGACGCTGAGGCTTGGATTCCAATAAGTCCTTCCATAAGCTTCTCGAGGTCTTCATCAAACAAGAGCTTTCAACCAGGACCTAGAAGCCATTTCCACCACCTAATGCCGAAGTCAAAGCCACTTTCTCACTATTACTGGCTAAAGAACTTTGCAGTAGCCACAAACAGATAAGATCATAAAAGGTATCGGCCAAAAAGGTCGCTGCTGACTCCACCTAAGCCGAAGCATCGTTCTCTGGAGAAGGGCCCGTGCCATCAAACCTCCATAAATTGCTGCCTGGAAGATAAGGGCAGACACAGAGTACCCCATTTTGAGAACTGCCTCCATCTTGCGATCCAAGTGATTCCCTAAGGGCAGCTCCATCATTTACCAGAATGACAGTATGTCTGCTTATAGCAACATGTACAACCACCTTAGGAAAACGCAGCCACACATCCAAATCCTGCTGAGGAAGGGCATACAGCTTGCTCATAACTCTATCACTCTTCATCGGGGAGACAGGCAAAGGGAGGAGGAGTGGCACTATATGTAAAAAATAATATTAAAGCTTTGGAACTACAAAGCTTAAAAAGGAGAGAGGAGGTACTGTGGGTGAAACTAGAAAGGGAAAGAGAAATCTTTTTGCATTGGCATGATATACAGACCTCCCTCACAGGAGGAAGAGGTGGACAGAGAGTTAATTGAAGACATACGCAGCATTGCTAGGAAAGTGCTACTGATAGGAGATTTCAATATGCCAGATTCCTGCTGCATCATCATCTAGAAGTAAGGAGATCCTGGATTCTCTACAGGGAGAACTATTCAGGCAACTGGTAACAGAACCCACAGGTGAAGGGGCCATACTGAACTTGGTGCTTACCAATGGTGAAAGTGTTTCTAATATTATAGTGGGAGATCATTTTTCATCCAGTGATCAACAGATGGTGTGGTTCAGTATTAGGACTAGGGCTGTTAAAATCCATTCAAAAGTAAGGGTCTTAGACTTTAGGAAAACTAACTTTGCCAAGATGGGCCAATACCTCAGGGAGTCGTTAGTGGGATGAGAACAGCTGGGGGAAGTAGAAAAACAGTGGGCAAAACGGAAAGGGATATTTTAAGGACAACCAACCTTTTTGTTAAAATGCTAAATTAAAGGTAAAAGAAAAAGGAGACCATTATGGTTTTCGAAAGAAGTATCTGAAAAGGTGAAGAAAAAGAGGGAGGCCTTCATGAAATACAAGAGAACACAGAGAGAGGAAGACAGGCATCTATAGTTGGAAAAACTTAGAGGAGCTAGCAAAGTAGTCAGGAAAGCAAAGATTCAAAAGAGGAGGAAATAGCCAATGCAATAAAATGGGGAGATAAAACATTTTTCAGATATGTTAATGAAAAGAGGAAGGGCAAAAGTGGTATTGTCAGACTTAAGGTTGAAGGGAAGGAATATGTGGAAGCTGATGAGGATAAAGTGGAATTGCTTAACAAATATTTCTGTTCTGTGTTCACAGATGAAGAACCTGGAGCAGGACCTCAGAAAACACCCACAAGCAGGAACAGAAGTGAGGGGCATCTTGAACAATTTTCAGAAGACTGTATTCGTGAGAAACTAGCCAAACTTAAAGTAGACAAAGTGATGGGACCGGATGGGATACACACCAGAATACGGAGGGAATTTGGGGACGTTCTAGAAGCTCCACTGACTGACCTAGTGAGGTTTCTGGAGTCCAGCGGATTACAGGATCCGAGGCAGCATGGATTCATCAGAGGCAGGTCTTGTTAGACAAATGTGATTGATTTCTTTGACTGGGTGACCAGGAGTTGGACCGATGGAGAGCCCTAGATGTGGTGTATTTAAATTTCAGTAAAGCCTTTGACACCGTTCCTCAAAGGTGACTTATAAACAAACTAAGCACCCTAGGGATGGACCCTAAAGTTACTGCTTGGGTTTGAAATTTGTTGAGTGGGAGGCAATAAAGGATACAGGTAAATGGAGCTCACTCTGAGGAGGAGGTGGTTACCAGTGGTGTGCCCCAGGGATCTGTCCTTGGTTCGATTCTTTTTAACATCTTTGTTAGTGATATTGCAGAAGGGCTGTCGAGTAAAGTTTGCCTCTTTGCGGATGATACCAAAATCTGCAATAGAGTAGACACCAAGGAAAGTGCAAATAACATGAGGAGGGATCTAGAGTAGCTAAGCTTGAAGAATGGTCTAGAATTTGGCAGCTGAGATTTAATGTTAAAAAATGCAAGGTCATGCATATGGGCTGCAGCAATCCAAGGGAGCAATATAGTATAGAGGATGAAGTACTTTTGTCCACTAAAGAAGAGCGGGATCTAGGCATGATTGTGTCTGATGATCTTAAAGTAGCTAAACAGGTAGAAAAGGCGACGGCAAAAGCTAGAAGGATGCTTGGGTGCATAGAGAGAGGAACGGCCAATAAAAGAAAGAAGGTGATAGTGCCTTTGTATAAATCTTTGGCGCAACCTCATTCGGAGTATTGTGTGCAATTCTGGAGACCGCACCTTCAAAAGGATATAAACAGGCTGGAGTTAGTACAGAGGGTGGGCTACTAAAATGGTTAGTGGTCTTCATTATAAAGGATATGAGGATAGACTTAAGGATCTTAATCTGAACACCTTAGAGGAAAGGCGGGATAGAGATGATATGATTGAGACGTTTAAATACCTCCACGGCATAATGCACAGGAGAAGAGCCTCTTTCGATTGAAAGCAAGCTCTGCTATAAGGGGACAAGGGATGAGAGTTAAAGGGAATAGATTCAGGAGTGATATGCAGAAATATTTCTTTACGGAAAGAGTGGTAGATCTGTGGAATAGTCTCCCAGTGGAGGTGGTAGAGATGAGGACAGTATCTGAATTCAAAGAAGCATGGGACAAACACAGAGGATCTCTAAAGGAAAAAAGGGGACTGTTGTAGTGGTTGATATGGAAGGACAGACTAGATAGGCCATGTGGTCTTTCTCTGTCGTCGTGTTTCTAAGTCCCACTCTGCAGACTCTATGCTCTTAAAAGCTTGTGGGAATGCAAAAGCCTTGGTAGGTTTACAGCCTCCCTGAACGATGGGCTGTCCCTGCAGTTCCTTGCTTCCAGTGGCAACATCAGATAGCTGCAGGGAGGAGACCACCTGAGAAATCAAGGCCACCAATTCATCCCTTCTGAATAGGTGGAAAATGAGTGAATTTTCTTGCTCTTCTTCCAGTAGAGAGAACTCACTGTCCTCCAGTCTGGTTTCCTCCCCTAAGTTAGTGTCTGAATCGAGTCCCTGGGAGAAGGAGAGTCACAAGTCACCTGATACCTCCCATTGACAGGGACATTTCCATGGCACAGTTGTGGATGGAACCCGATTGTCCTTTGCCAAGAAGCATGAACTGATGACCAGGGCACATTTCGAGCTGTATTCCCATTGCTCCACCAGAAAGACCATGCTTGTTGAAAAAAAAGGAGATGAGTTCTAGTGATAAGGGCTCCGAATCAGGAGGTACCAGGCCACTGGCCACTCCTCCGCCTGCAGACAACTGTTTCTCATCCAATGGTCCTGTTGGAGGCAGCAGGAGAGGGAAGAATTGCTCAGGACTGCAAGAGAACACCTCTGAGGCCTCTATGACATCTTTCCCCTGCTCCGAATCCAGACATTGAGGAGTTTCTTTATTCACAGTTCCACCTCCGATGGCCCTCCCGGGTCCTTTACACAGCACTTGCAAACAGAATCTATAGGACCAGCTCGGCATTTGTCACAAACCAGACAGCACTTCTTAGTGGCTGACATACGTATTTTGGCCAGCTGAGGAGCAAGTTTCACCTTACATGTTTAAAATGGCAGCTCAAGCAGCAGTGATATCACTGAAAGTTTCTACTTCATTCTCTGTCTCTATATCTGCTGGCAGGGGGACACAACACATTTGTCTGGACTGGTCTAGCAGGACGATTTGGAAATTAGCTTTGCTGTCTAATGCAGCCTTTTGTTGCTTGTTTCTGAGTAGTATTTTCTTTTTTGTTTGTTTGCAGTGAATTGTAGAGGTAATTATCAGACCTTCTTTTGAAAATTACCCAGGTAAAAATACCTGCAGAGATCTGCACCTACTGTTTTCATGAAAAATAATGCATGTATTCATAAACTGCATGTATTATCCCATCATGATATCTTCCCCTTCCTCCAGCATTACATTTTTGTAATTTCTTGGTGTCCCGAAAAAATCTTCACTATGATGGTTCAGAAGTGGATATTTTTCTGTTTCTTCGATTTCTTTTTACTATTTTCAAATATTTACTGAACTTTCAGTTTCTACTTTCCTCTTGAGCAACTTTCCAATGCACATGGGAATTTATGATTTTTTTTTTTTATTTATGGCTGTATAGAGATTTATTTTCAAGTTTCCCGGTGTTTGTTTGAAAAGTATTAAAAGAAATGCTTGTAGTTTTCAAAATACAAAACCAGGCATATCCTTACATCCTTTGAACTAACCCTGCTTGGAGTCTACTTCCTTTTCAGGTAAAAAGGTATGCATAATGTTGATGTTCACAAATATTTTAACCTGGGAAAAGGGGTGGGCCTTTTTCAGCTGATATATTTCTCCCTGGACAATTTTCACACTCTCTGCATTGCTGTAAAATCCATGGGGTACCTTTTTACACATGGATTTTGCATCAATTTTTAAGTGCCAAAGGAAAAGAACCCACTGACACTTGCACCTACTTTTTCCGCAGGTCCTTTTTCTGATTAAAACATGCATAGTCTTGGAATTACATGTGTGGTTGCAATCCCTGTCCTATTGCACTCCCTCAATGTGGGTAAAAAGCATGCATGCTATAGAGCACCACAGGTGTACTTTTAATCGCTTGCCTTCTTGCTATGTGCCAAGTAAAGCTGACACCATCCTGAGCTATGTGCCGAGTAACGCTGATATAGAGCTGATTTTTTTCTGGCCACACAGCTTAGCGGTGAAATGATGCCATGTCAGGTGCTGCCAGAATCGCTGCTGGAACAGAATGTACATCCTGTTGCCTTTATGAGAGTTATACCTTCAGAATTAAGATAAGTTTTTCAGTTTTGAAATACTATACAGCTTTGGGGTACCATGCATGAGGCTAATGAGGCTTTTATCAAACTATAAAACAAATAACAATGATTTTTTTTTCTATCAATAAAATAAAAATAAAAAAGGGATTTTTTTTAGACCAGTGAAGAGCTGAGCCTATTCTGTATATAACATGATTCTGTTGAGATACAAGCGCTACACGGAGGACTTTTCCCCTTTGATATATTTTTCATTGGTAGAAATTAACAATTTGGATGAATGTCATCATTTCTTTCAGTTTTTGATTTTTGAAATATTAAATAAGATTGGGAATTTTACAACAGGTGTTTGATATTGTTTGTGAAATTAGTTTTTTCACCTGTGATAGCCTTTTTGATTATTGGCAATTTTTTAAAAGCCTATTTCTGCAGTTAAAGCATAAATTGAGTGAAAATGGCTTAAAAATGGCCCTCCGTTATATTTAAAAAAATATCAGTGATGTAAATTATAGAAAAGGAACTTCCCGTCCATGTCTCTCCAAGAAACACAGAAAGTAATCTGTCCATTTATTCTTGCCTGCTGTGCTACCACAGATCCAACTAGATCTCCGTTCTTTCTTTCCTTTGCCTTGACATTTAATTAGAGGTGACTAGTATCCTCTCAGTGAAGAAGTGTTTATCACATTCCTTTTGAGTTTCTCTCTGTAGCTTCATATATCAATCCTTGTTCAGAAAACACTACCTACCAGTATCTTATTGAAGCCTGCTAGATATCTGAATACTTGTATCATGTCTTCTCTTTCCTACCTTTCCTCTAGGACAGGGGTTCCCAAATCTGCCTCCCAACCAGTTGGGTTTTCAGGATATCCACAATGAATACTCATGAGAGATATTTGCATTCACTGCCTCCATTGTATGCAAATTTCTCTCATCCATATTCATTGTGGGTATCCAGAAAACCCGACTGACTGGGGAGGCCCCAGAACAGGTTTGGAAACCCCTGCTCTAGAAAGTATTGGGCTCATATTCAAAAGAAGTTATATGTTCATCAGCAGCTTGTGAACATATCACTTCTTTATCTATGTATTTTCAGATCTTATACAGATAGTATCAGGCATTGAATATCTAACTAAATGGCCTGATACTATTTGTATAAGAAGGGGTGGGGTTTGTAGTGAAGTGAGAGCAAGCTAAAAACCAATCATTTAGTAGCATTATTCAACACTAAATGGATAATTTATAAAAATGGATAGTCAGCACAGTGACCACACCATCCATATATTCAGTATGCACTTGGCTGTACCAAGGTCTGTGCGAGCAGTGCAGGCGCACAGGGTGGAAGTACAAATGCAATGTGTGCCTTTGAGTCAGTCCTGACTCCTGGTAACCCAGAAGCTCCTGGGTTTTCTTCTGAGGCAATGGAGGGTTAAGTGACTTGCCCAAGGCCACAAGGAGTGCTAGTGGGACTTGAACCCTGGTTGCTTGGTTACTAAGCTAGTGTTCTAACCACTAGGCTACTCCTCCACTCAGGTGGAAGTACAGAGGGGCAATAATGTCATCACTGGGCTTTCAGGAAGCTCAAGAGGAGCAATTTTGTTGCGAGTCACACAGGGCACTTTTCTAGCTTGGTACAGTCCCAAGTATACGGATAGTGGCGCCGAATATAAGGAACAACTTTAATGCTGTGGTGGGTATTTAAGTTATTCTAGCAATTAGGTCCAATTGAATAGCATGGGACCTAGTTACAAATAATGCATGCTGTTAGTCCAGCTTAGTTAACACCCCAAAAGTCTCTTCAGTGAAGGCTTATAGGCATTTTCATTAGGAAATATGTAAATTGCATTTGTTAATGTTTTTTATTGCAACCCACTTTGATGGCAAAAACAAATGGCAAATAATCAAGTTTTATAAAATAAAGAAAAATTCCCTGAAAACAGAGACATGATCCAGGTATGTCAGCTAGACAGGAACGATGGTGATGAGAAAGCAGAGTGAGAAGACAAACGCATAGAAAGAACAGTGGAATGAGACACAGAGCTAGGAAAGAAGCACATTACACAGCAGAGGGAGTAACCTTTATCTTTGTCTCATCTGTAGCCAGGGTCCCAGCAACCACCAAACCTGAGCTCATGACCTGCTCCAGAAAATTGTTCAGTTTCTCCTCGTCATGAGCACCATTAGACCCTGAAGTTTCAATCAGCACATAAAAGGGACTTCCTGGAAAAGAGAATGATGTAAGCTATACATGGGAAATTGCTCTGGTCAGAATGTACTTTTTAATAACAGAGAGACTCAGAGCCAAATACTATCCAAAAAAGATTTGCTGCAGGGTAATTTAACAGCTCTACTGCAAACACTGAATGTGCAAGAACTGTTTCTGCTTTTCATAGCAACACTGGACCCAGCAGAAACTAAAAGAGAACAGATATAAAATGTGATCAAGAAGTATTGAGACTTGTACAATAACGCAAGAAGTATAACACTGACAGCTACTGTACTCAGTCTCCTTCAAAGTAGTCCCCTTCCGATAAAACAAACTTCCTCCAGCGTTTCTGCCACTGCTGGAAACAATTTTGAAATGCCTCTTTCGTTATGTGAAGCGGCTGTGTCAAATTTTGCTTAATGGTCTCCAAGTCATCGAATCTCCTTTCTTCCAGTGGTAATTTCAGTTTTGGAAAGAATAAAAAGTCACAGAGTGTGAGGTCAGGTGCGGAGGCTGATGGATGTGCTCAATTTGATGCTTGGTCAAGAACTACTAGACAAGACTTTATTTATTTAACAAGTTTTCTAGACCGCCTCATCCTTAAATCAAGGCGGTTTACATTACAACTCAGTTTTTTACAGTAAAACAGTATAGCAGCTTCTAAAAGGGGGGGGGGGGGGTAACAAGATAACAAATACTCATAAGAGGATAACATAACATGCGGGTACCTATAACTTGTACCAGAACTTATGTACAGGATGGAGTGTTCATGTCTCAAATATTATATCCTTAAGTGGTCCGTTATTTATTGCCAGTGTGGTATGGCACTAGATGATATTTCCAAAATATTCTTTGTATAGATGTGTTTTAAACTTTTTCCTGAAATCCTTAATGTCCATGATAAATGTTAAATTTTCCAGTAATGTGCTCCATATTGTTGGATCTGTCAGTAAAAATGCTCTTCTGGACGTGATGTGCTTGGACTTTGAGTAGATGCTGGGTGTAAGAATCATGTTTCTGTTATTGCTCCTTTTAGGTCAGTTGTCTCGGTCTTTAGTAATTACATAGTAACATAGTAAATGACGGCAGATATAGACCAACATGGTCCATCTAGTCTGCCCAGCAAGATGGCAAGAGTAGGTGCACCTGTCACTCTGTGCAGGCCACCCCTCCCCATGTCTTTGTTTAGGGGTAAACCCACCACTCCATGTAGGACACCCCTATTTGTTGAGACGTTATATGGTTCAGAAGTTAGATGGTACTGTTTATTTTGTTTTTATCCTATTGCTGTAAATGGATCCACTGTGTTTGTCCCATGCTGTTTTGAATTCCGTCACCGTGTTTGCCCCCACCACTTCCTTCGGGAGGGCATTCCAAGCATCCACCACCCTTTCAGTGAAATTTTTTTTCCTGATATTGCCTTTCAATTTACCACCTTGCAGCTTCATGTTATGCCCTCTAGTTTTACAGCTTCCCCGTCTTTGGAAGAGGTTTGTTTGTTCATCATTTCTCTTTAAGTATTTAAAGGTCTGAATCATATCTCCCCTGTCCCTCCTCTCCTCCAAAGTGTACATATTTAGGTCTTCAAGTCTCTTCTCATAAGGCTTCTGACGCAGGCTCCAAATCATTTTGGTCGCTTTCCTCTGAACAGTTTCCAGTCTTTTTACATCTTTTGCAAGATATGGTCTCCAAAACTGAACACAGTATTCCAAGATAGGCCTCACCAGTGACTTATACAGTGGCATAAGTACCTCTTCTTTTCTGCTGGTAATCCCTCTCTGTATGCAGCCCAACATCCTCCTGGCTTTTGCCTCCGCCTTGTCGCACTGTTTTGCCACCTTGAGATCATCAGAGATAATCACACCAAGGTCTTTCTCCTGAACTGTGCATACCAACCTCGCACCCCCTATCTTGTACATTTCCCTTGGATTTCTGCTACCCAAGTGCATGACACTACACTTTTTCGCATTAAATCGTAGTTGCCAAGCATTAGATCAGTCTTCCAGCTTTTGTAGATCTTTCCTCATGTTAACCACTCCCTCGGGGGAGTCCACTCTGTTGCAAATTTTTGTGTCGTCTGCAAAAAGACAGACTTTTCCATTCAGTCCTTCAGCAATATCACTCACAAATACATTGAACAGTGCTGGACCCAGGACCGAACCCTGGGGCACCCCGCTAATTACCTTCCTCTCATCTGAGTGAGCTCCATGTACAATCACCTTCTTTCGTCTGTCAGTCAACCAGTTTCTAATCCAGTTTACCATCTTGGGACCCATCCCCAAGCTACTGAGCTTGTTGACAAGCCTCCTATGAGGAACAGTATCAAAGGCTTTGCTGAAATCCAGGTAGATGACATCCATCGCATGCCCCTG
Source organism: Ichthyophis bannanicus (assembly GCA_033557465.1). Taxonomy (NCBI): domain Eukaryota; kingdom Metazoa; phylum Chordata; class Amphibia; order Gymnophiona; family Ichthyophiidae; genus Ichthyophis; species Ichthyophis bannanicus. Next base: position 325,018,237 of record CM066038.1, on the reverse strand, counting down.
ATCTAGTTCCTTGGTCACGCAGTCAAAGAACTCAATCAGATTTGTTTGGCAAGACCGTCCTTCGGTAAACCATGTTGCCTCGGATCTTGCATCCTGCTAGTTTTGAGAAAGTTCACTATTCGCTGTTTCAGGAGCGCCTCCATTACTTTTCCCGCCACTGAGGTAAGGCTCACGGGCCTGTAGTTTGACACTTCTTCCCTGTCACCACTTTTGTGTAGAGGTACAACATCAGCCATTCTCCAGTCCTGAGGAACTTCTCCTGTTTCCAAGGATCTGTTGAAGACATCCTTTAGCGGTCCTGCAAGAACCTCTCTGAGCTCTTTCAGTATCCTAGGATGTATCCCATCCGGTCCCATGGCTTTGTCCACTTTCAGTTTAGCAAGTTGTTCTAACACCTCGTCTTCTGTGAATGGTGTGGTATCTACTTCATGGTAGCCACTTCCATCAAAAACAAGGGGTACCTCAAGGATCCTCACTATCCTCCTTACTCTTCAATATCTACATGCAGCCCATATGCAATATCATAAGATCATTCAACGTAAACTGCATGATATATGCAGATGACATTCTTTTATACATGCCTTTCTCCACAACCCACATGGACCTGACTCCACTCACAGATTGTTTCAATGCAGTTTCAACATGGCTCCAGACACAGAACCTACGTATCCAGCATAAAAAAACAGAGGTCCTTTTCATCTCCAGAGACTCCAGCTTTACGCCCCCATCCCACGTCAGCGTCAAGGAAGCTGATTTGCAAACTAAAGATGCAATAAAATATTTGGGAGTGACCCTGGACCAACATCTAGACATGAGACGCCACATAAGCAGCGTAGTCAAAGCCATCTACTTCAAAATCCGTTCCCTCAAACACCTACGCTCCCTGCTGGACCCAGACGATTTCCGTACCATATATCAAGCGCTGATCCTGCCGCATTTTGACTTTGCAAATGCCATCCTACAAGGTCTGCCCCAATCCACACTAACCCCCTTACAGTTGGCCATGAATGCCGCAGCTAGGGTCCTCTACGGTGCATCCAGAAACGACCACGTGACTCCTATTCTCAAACAGCTACACTGGCTACCAATTCACGGGAGAATCACCTTCAAATCCCTTGTATTAGCATTTAAGGCAATCAAAGGCACCTCATCCCTCTCACTCACGAATCTAATCCACATGGTCCCCCCCAACAGAGCAAGAAGAACATCAGCTGTAAACTTGCTAGCAATACCAAAGGCTTCAACAAAGTCCAACACGAACACCACAAACAGGGCATTCAGTTTTTATGTACCAAAATGCTGGAACACCCTACCCCCTGACATTAGAGCCATTACCAATCTATATCAGTTCAGGAAGGCTCTCAAAACATACCTTTTCTGCCAATATTTCCCAGACAGCAACTGAACTAGATATCCCCTCCAAGAAATGACCCAATCTAGAAATGCCCTCACACTGCAGTGTAGATAGTTTATGTATATAGTTAACCCAGTTATCCAAGTTTGTATATAGTTAAGTTTGTATATAGTTAACCCAGTTATCCAAGTTTGTACTCCTGTTCAATGTAAAACCTGACAGTTTGTTGTTATGGTCGTTTTGTTATGATGTAAACCGCGCTGATTCTAAATAGCGCGGTATATAAGAAACTGTAATAAATAAATAAATAAATAAATTCCCATTTTTATATTTGGGAGTCACAGCTGGTCCATCTCCAGGATCTTCTTTAGTAAAAACAGAGCAGAAGTATTTATTTAGCAATTCCGCTTTTTCAGTGTCACTTTCCACGAGTCCTTTCCCAGCACTTCTGAGTCCTGCAATTCCAACTCTGGATCTTCTTCCTTTCCCGAATATACCTGAAGAAAGTTTTGTTGCTACCCTTAACATCTTTAGCCATCCTTTCCTCTGCCTTTGATTTTGTTATCCTTATTACTCTTTTAGACTCTTTGAGTTGGATCCTGTATTCATTTCTGTGCTCTTCTGTTTGCAAGCTTTTGTATTTTGCGAAAGTTGCGGGTTTTTTTAGCTTTTTTAGCTTCTGTAGTATGTTGGCCAAGTTGTTCCTTAGTATTTTGAATATATTGAGTGCTGTCTGAAACCTAGTACGATGTGTATCGGTAGCAAGTGCTATGATGCATGAGCTGGAGCATTATCATGATGAAGCAATCTTCACCATTCCTGTGCAACTCTGGCCTCTTACAATGAACTGCATCTCTCAAATGAGTCAGAACTTGGACATAGCATACTTGTAAACAATACCCTGGTAAAAAAGAAAACTGTGAGCATGACCTTGACATTGCTCCTCACCTGATGGGCTTTCTTGGGTCTGGGAGAGCTTGGAGTCTTCCATTGTGAGGATTGACCCTCAGTTTCTGGGTCATAACCGTAAACCCATGATTCATCACCAGTAATGATCTTTTTGATGAAATCTGAGTCATTTTCAACACATTCCAATAACTCCCTGGCTGCAAACAGTCTATCTTCTTTTTGGTCAGAGGACACGAGTGTTGGCACAAATTTTGTAGATACATGTCTCATCCCCAAATCAACAATTATACCGACGCGAAACTGATGTCCAAGTCCTCAGCAAGCTCCCTGATAGTCATTTGACGATTTGCGGCACACACAGTTTCAACTTTGTCTTCATTCCTGCTCGTGGATGGCCTTCCAGAATGTTCATCACTTTCAACACTTTGGTTGCCCTCTTGGAAATGTTTGTACCAGTCATAAACTCGCGCACAACTAGTGCATTCATCTCCATACACTTGCTAAAACTTGTCATAAGTCTCTTTGCACGAATCTCCAAGTTTCTGGCAGAATTTAATGCAAACTCGCTGTTCAGTTTTTTCACTCATCATAAATCTAACTGCTTTTACACAATACCAAATATCATGTGATTAAAAAAAAGTAAAGGTGTGCTGCAGCTACGCTACACTCTACACATGCAGATCACATGACTAGGTCACTGCATGCTTAATAGCATCGCAGTGCGGCGTATTGTTATATAGCTACACAAGCCTTGATACTTTCTGATCACACCTCGTACAGATACCACAGTACATTGGTGAATGGTAAATATTGAGTGCAAACCACTGTAAATGGTCTCTAAATGAACGTGAATATGAAAGTGGAAGTACAACTGGAAGGCATGTCTACACTTTTCACTGGAAATTGTGTAAAAGGTTTTCATTTGTAACAAATTTAAATATGTGGGGGAGGGGGGGGCGCGCTCGTGAGCCCAGCCAAGATGGCCACGAATTCCTAGAACTCCTCAGCTTCTCCCTCCATTTATAGGGTATCTGCATTTTAATGATGTAATTTCTGGCATATAAGGGTTCCATCTATTAGCTCTAAGCCTAATATGTAGGAAAGGATAATCGGAGCTCCTGGCCTCTTTTCTGACTACCTCCGGATCCTGCTTTCCTCTGTGGACCCGCTGAAGGAACTTTCAGCTTCTAAATCTCTGATATTGTCAGTCAGTTTATTTATTTATTTATTTATTTAACAGTTCTTCTATACCGCTCTATTTTAGATCAGAGCGGTTTACATTTAACATCAACTATACAACACAGGGAACTTTGAGTTGTATTTACAATAAACAGGGAGATCAACTTGGAAGTAACTAGGGGAAACTATGTACATTCTATAACTCTATACATTGTATTACACTGGTACCTGATTTCAGGCAGAACATATCTACATCTTATTTACACTGGGGTCTTAATTCTATTTCAGTGGGTACATTCTGAGCGATCAGTTGATTATCCTTTTTCATGCTGAGTCTGATTGTTTAATTGTAATGAGTGATTGTCTGAGGGGCCATATGTATGGTTACTAAGGCTAGATTCAGGGTAGTATGTAGTGAACAGGTGCTGCTTTATTGCCTTTCTGAAGTGGGTTAGGTAAGTGATGTTTCGAATAGAGGTGGGGAGAGCATTCCATGCTCTGGGAGCGTAAATCGTAAAGGCCCTATTTGTTGTTGCTCTTGTGCATTTTGTTATTACTTTTGGGACCTCTAGGGTGTTTTGCATCATGGGTCTTCTATTTCTGTTCTGTGGTACTTTATGTATCATCTTGCTGAGGGCTGTGGGGGTCAGAGTGTTTGCGGCTTTGAAAGTTAAGGTTAGAACTTTGTGGAGGGTCCTTGCTTGAACCGGTAACCAATGTAGGTTCATCAGTACTGGCGTTATGTGCTCTCTCCGTGAAGCCCCTGTTAGTACTCTTGCGGCAGTGTTCATTGCAAGCTGGAGAGGAGCTAGCGTTGCTTGAGGGAGACCGTGTAGAATTACGTTGGCATAGTCGAAATGAGGTATTATTAATGCCTGATAGATCGATCGGTAGTCGCTGAAGTCGAGTAGCGGTCTGAGATGTTTTAAGGTCTTTATTTTCATGTATACTGTTTTTACTGTGTTTTTTATGTGGGTTTTCAGATCCAGATGTTGATCCAGTGTAACGCCAAGGTAGCGGATTGTGGGTTTGGTTTTCAGTTCTGTGTTGCCGATTTTTAAAGAGAGTGGAGGGGTGAAGTCCTGGTTCCTTGAGATGAAAAGGACATCTGTTTTACTGTAGTTGATTCTCATGTTTTGTGTGCTGAACCATTCTGCTACTGCCTCAAAACATCTTGTTAGAGGGGAGAGGTCTGGTTGGTTGGTCTTGAATGGGATGTATAGGAGGATGTCATCTGCGTAGGCTAAACAGTTGACCTTGAATGAACGTGCTAGGGCACATATGGGCTGCATGTAGATGTTAAACATCAATGCAGATAGTGACGAGCCCTGTGGTACACCCTGGTTTTGTAAAAATGGTTCGGAGGTTGTGGAGCCTGACCTTACATGTTGCCATCTATTAGTCAGGTATGACTTGCACCACTTTAGGGCTGTTCCCTGAATTCCTTTCTCGCTGAGGCGTTGTATGAGTATCTCGTGACTCACCGAGTCGAAGGCCGCCGCAATGTCGAGAAATATGAGGGCGAATCCTTGATGAATTTTGTCGGTTCCAGAGACTAGGTGGTCAAATAGGTTGGTGAGGAGGGTTTCAACCCCATGTGCTTCTCTGAACCCATGCTGGGAAGGATCCAGTGGGGCTTCAGTATCAATATACTGTTGGATTTGGCGCTGTACTAATTTTTCGATTACTTTGGCAAGCATGGGGATACTTGAAATTGGTCTGTATGATTCCACTTTCGATGGGTCCAGCTTGTTATTTTTTAGTAGTGGTCTGACAGATGTTTGTTTCAGACTTTGTGGAAACGATCCGGTTGTAAGAGATTGGTTTATTAATTCGCTCAGATATTGGCTTAAGTCACCTCGTAACTCCTTTATCCATAATGCAGGGCATGGGTCATTGGGTGCGGTAGTAGGGTTGATTGCAGCGATAGTGTCTTCAATCTCTCTGCGTGATATTTTTTCAAATTTGTATAGTGGTGATGGTTGGGGCAAGATATGCTGAGAGCTGTTTTCCTCGGAGTTCGAGGTTGCAGCAGCCTGGGTCACTTCAGGTTGTAGGTAGTTGGTTGCAGATGTAGTAGTCTGGATCATTTTTGACTGTAAGTAGTCGGAGTATGCCTGGGGGTGTGGCATCTGTGACTGGTCTGCAGGAGGTTCTCTTATGAGAGATTTCACTATATTGAAGAGGTCGTGGGGCTTGTTTAGTGACCGCTTCAAGATGTCGGAATGATATTGTTTCCGCTTTTTTGTTAATTCATCACGGTGTACTCTTAGGTGAGCGATGTAAGTACCTTGTGCTTCCGTAGAGTGAGACCGACGCCATCTTCTCTCGAGCCTGCGCTGGCACTTGAGTGAGTCTCGGAGGTCTTTGGTATACCATGGTGCGTGCTCTCGTTTCTTTGTTGTTTTATTTGTGGCTGGTATGCATGCAATGGTCTTGAGGCTCTCGTCCCAGGTGGATACCAATGCATCTAGGTCGTGTGGTATGTTGTTGAGGAGTGGGAGGGAGGATCTTCTCTCGAAGCTCTTCTTTATTAAAGGGGCGGAAGCGCTTCAAAAAGGGTTCGTGGGCAGTGTTGGTTTTGTTGGAGTTTTTATTGTGTGTGTTAATAGGTATCTGGAATTGGATCAGGCTGTGGTCAGACCATGGCACAGGAGTTATGGTTGGTGGTATTAGTGGGGTGGTATCCTTATCCGTCTGTGGGGCAAAGATCAGGTCAAGTTTGTTTCCCTTGATGTGGGTGGGATTAATGACTAGCTGATCGTATCCTAGATCTTGTAACGCTTCTAGGAAAGCAGAGGCTTGAGATTCATGTAGCGTAGGCAGGTTGAAATCACCTAGGATCCAGTTTTGGGATCGTGGTCTGTTTGAGTTGCAGGCGAGGCCCATTATCGTTGCAAGATCCTCTGAGGATGGTGTTGGTGCTCGGTACAGTAGGTTGATCGTGCAGGTGTCATTTGTTATGGTGAGGGAGTCCAGGTGGGCTGTGCTGGTTGAGTTGCACATCTGGAAGCCTAGGCAAGTTTTGACAAGGATGAGTGTTCCTCCTCCTCTCTGATTGGTTCTATGGCATGTGTGGACTGAAAAACCTGTGGGTAACATCTGGTTGATGATTGCATTGTCACATTCTGATAGCCAAGTTTCTGTGATCATGATGATATCAAGATTATGGGTTGTGACCAGATCGGTAATTATTGGCCATTTTGTAAGTATTGACCTTGCGTTGATGAGTGCACACTTCAGGGCTTGATGGTGTTGGCGACGGTCCAAATGTGGCTTCTTGAGATGTTGAAGTGGGATGTGTAATAAATGTGAGTAAGGCGTGTTGTTGGGTTCTCTTGGGAGGTGTTGATGATTCTCTGTCCATCTTTTCCCGTCACTGTGGAGTATTGGGATGTGGTTAGTGTTTGTGTGAAAAGCTTGGGCTGTAAGGGGGAGCCAGGAGGCTAGGTGTAGACATGCCAAGGCTAGAAATGGGTGCATTTTGTGATGTTTTTGTGAACTAGTATGTGAGCTGTTAGTTGCTGGGTAATTAGTGGGACCGGTATTGGCTATTGTGCTAACTATCCGCAGTTACCGGGGCATTGAGGCTTTCCGTTTTCCCTGCAGAGGATACTGAAGATCTCCTTTTATCAGGTGGCATGTCTCTCTAACAATGCTACTGGCTCGTCATATCTTGTCATTGTGAGTACTTTTGATTACACATACCATGACTTAAGGATAAGATATTGGAACGGAAGCTGCCTGTTATAGAGGAGCTGTGATTAAACTGCGTTCCGGCAACATTTCAATATATCTGGTGACTTACCCCATCGTTTTTTATGAAGTTGTTCTCACAGGAGGGTTGTCGCCATTGTTGAATTGCTCAGTGATTCTCCTTGGAACGCAGATGGGGGAACTTTGAAGTGGCAGGAAAAGAGCCTTGGAACGCATAATTGTGTTGATGGGAGGAGCGACCCTGCTGCAGTGTGTGTCCTGCTGACATCTCTCCCTTTAAAATGGCTGCTGTTCCGCTCCGTGGAACGCATCGCTGGAAAGCATAGGCTGAAAACAAAATGGCCGCCGCTTGATCAGACAGCCCAGAATACAGTGATTATGCTACAGATTTGAATGGATCGGCCCCCGATTGCAGAGTCGGGTCTCAAGCACCCTTTGGAGCATCAAATATTTGCACCTTTGATCAGTGTCCATTCTCACCAGGAGCACCCAGGTTTGTGAGTACCAGGCAAGCAAATAAGTGTTCTCTGCTGTTGGTGTTGCTGATGCACTAGGCTGGAGCGCCCTCTAGTGTCCATTGCCAATATTACAAGTTACAAATGGATTTTTACTTCTGATTCTCACCTGGTCACTAACACTCTGGCATTCGGAGAAGCTTTATTCGCTGAGTAAAGGGGCACCATTGTTTAGGAACTGGAGGATGGCGGAATGCTCTCTGTAGACTTCCTCTGTTGACCTTTTAAAGCTGAGGCACTTCAGAAAAGTGAAGCTCAACTAGACATAACTCCCTGCGCTACATCTCTTTAGTTGAGGCGCAACACTAACCTTTGCCTTCCTTTCGGCACCTTGCACACCCTTCAGGACGGATGTGAGGACATTGTCACTTGCAACGCACGGAGGATGGCAGCGATGGCCTCTGCTTTGGATAGTGCAGCTCCTTGGTGGGGAGTACCTTTGCTGTCCTTTTCTAGTGGTGAGGAGTTTTGTTCCCTCTGTGGCTGGGGTTCTTGAAGTGGAGAAAGCCCGGTTTGAAGCTTCAATTCCAGTTGACAACTATGGCTACTGCAAAATCCTACGTCTCTTCTCTCGCAAAGTTTGCTAGGTCTCCTGACTCTGCCAATATACAATCTCCATCGACTGCAGAAGGGCTGTCTGTCTCAAAAGGGCCTGCCTCCAGCCCGCTGGCTCCTGTCACGAAGGCTGATTTTTTGGAAATTTTAAAGGAAATTAAGCTTTTCCGTCAGGATTTTACCAAAGCGGTGAGCGACCTTCAAGCTGATTTAAAATCTTTGGATGACAGAGTTACGCAAACTGAGATAAATATAGGAGAACAAATGGGTTCATCTGTGGCCCTTCAAACTAAAATTGTGAAATTGGATCATCTCACAAGAGACTTAAAATAAAGGCAGGATGATCTAGAAAATAGGCAAAGATGCAATAACATCACAATATTTGGCCTGCCGGAGCAGCAGGGTGGCTCAGAGGACACTGTAGCTCTAGTCCAAGAGATATATGCATCCTGTGTGCCTTCTGCTTCGAGACCGGTGCGCCTTGAAAGAGCGCATCAATCTCTCGGGGCGCGGAGGGCTGCTAGTACACAGCCTCGGGCATTAATAATTTGCTTCAGTTTTTTTGAGGACAAAATGATACTGCTGAGGAGTCTCAGGGGCAAGCGCTCGGTGGTCTTCAAAGGTCAAGAGCTTCAAATTTACCAGGACCTTTCTCCATATACCCTAGAATGACATCACAGCTTCAGACCCTTAACACAGGCACTACAGAAACAGGCTCTCTCATATAGATGGGGCTTCCCTTTTGCTTTGCTGTTCGAGTGGAACAACTGATTATGGAGCTCTCAGCAGCAATGGAGTTTCTGGATTTGATGCAACATGGTGAGAGACCGACACGTCCGAGGAGCAAGAACGGAGAGTGGGAAATGTCTTTACCTAAGAGACACAAGGTTCCAAGATCCCGACAATCGTCCACCTCTGATGCTGACCCCAATCTGCAAAAGGAGATGGACACTTCTGCTCCTATATGATCTTACTGAGAATGTTGGAGTTATGGTGGGAGTGTGTGGCGAGGGCTGTCTGTCACCTTCTCTCCATCTCTGGGGCTGAATAAGTGGGTTGTAAGGGTTTTATTTTTGCAGCGCAGTTCTGCTGAGGGAGCAGGAGGGAATAGGGCGGAGATGGAGGGGAGTCTGTAGGGGGAAGGGGAGTATCCGGGCAGGAAATTGGGGCTGGGAAGATTCAGGGCAAAACGCATTTTACTTACTCTTATGCCATTCTCAAGGGGTTTCTTTGTTAGCTTTACTAGGCTAGAATACAGGTGGGGTGGAGGGGGGAGGGGGTTTACTATACACTTATGGTAAAGCCTTCCCTGGGGACACTAGAGGTGCCACCGTTTCATCGATGCTTGCACATTCGGTCTACTTCCTGCAAACATAGGAATGTGGGGGGGGGGGGCGGGGGGGGAGGAAGGGGGTTGGGGTGGGGGAAGGGGGGAGGAAGGGGGTTGGGGTGGGGGAAGATGGGAGGGGGGACTCTTCTGACCTGGGTATTAAATTTTTCCCTCTGTACATTTGAGTTATGCACTTTGCTTACATGGGTAGGGGGGGGTAAAGTATGTGGGGGGATTTTGGGGAAGGAGGTTGCTTGTTCAGAGTCTAGAAAGCGCATGGAAGGGGAACAGTTTCAGACAGAGAGTTTACAAGTTGCCTTTTATGGTTTATGGTTTAGGCATTTGATATACCGCCCTTTACTTATGCATCAGAGCGGTTTACAGGTATATACTAACAGGTACTTTTTTTATTCCCTTGTCCCTGAAGGGCTCACAATCTAAGTGTACCTGAGGCAATGGAGGGTTAAGTGGCTTGCCCAAGGCCACAAGGAGCAGCCATGGGACTAGAGACCTCAGTCCCTCCGGCCTGAGGTTACTTGTCCCCATGCGGGAATTGAACCCCTGGCCCTCCGGGATATGGTTAGAGTTATTTCTTGGAATGTACACGGCTTAAATAATCCGTGCAAACGTAGGAGGGTGGTGGATCAATTATGCAGAGAGAAAGCTGAGATAATTTTTCTTCAAGAAACTCACTTCTCTAAGCGAGATCATTTTGACTCTGCTAGAAGTAAATTTTCACAAATACATTTGGCTAACTATTCCACTAGGAAGCGGGGGGTGGCTATTCTATTTTCTTCTACTTGTCCCTTTCAGTTGATTAATAAAGTGACGGACCCGGAGGGCTGTTTTCTGATTCTGGTGGGATCTATTCTCGGGACCACTTTAACTTTTGTATATGTCTATCTTCCTCCGGCAATGGTGGGAATTTCACTGATTGATCTCTCATTGGCTCTCCGGAAATGCAGTCAGGGACCTTTGATTATCGGAGGAGACTTTAATTGCGTCTGCTCTGAATTGGACCGGTCAGGGAGCTGACCACTGAAAAATACTTTGGGAAGCTCACTGGAGGAGTGGGCTGTGCAGTATGATTTGTGTGATGTATGGCGGCATTTACACGCTTTGGAACGGGATTATACTTTCTATTCACAGGTGCATAGATGCTATTCTCGAATTGATATGTGGTTTTTGTCAAGATCTGGGGTTTCATGGCTGACTCAGGCTGATATTGGGACCATGGGACCTTCTGATCATGCCATTATCTCTGTTGGTCTCACTCTGGGGGACACTGCTTTCTCTACAAGGATGTGGTCATTGCCGCGAGGGCTTTTACTTAACCCGGAGTTTGCTGCGGGGATTCGGAAAGGCTGGAAGGAGTATTTGCATTTTAATGACTCTTCAGACATATCTCGAGTGCTTTTATGGGATGCGGGGAAGGCGGTTCTGCGGGGACAGCTTATCTCCATGTCGAGTGCTTTTTTTTTTTTTTTTATGATTTTATGTGAAATTTGTTTATTAAGGAAACGACACCATTAGTAGTACATGACATTGAAAAAAACATAAATACAAAGTATATACAGTGAACCGTAACCAGTAACCTCTATACAGTTTTGAAGGACTGTGACCACTATACATTGGTTAGACTGCATCATTAAAGGAAACCAGCATAGAGGCGGTCAGATAAACAGAGGGATCCAAATAAACAGTAATCTGCATAATCCCCCCCCTCCCCCACCACCAGTCCTCCGAACCCTGGTGGGCCGCGTGGGTATAAAGCCAAATAATCTAAAACGAAGTACCCCCCCCCCCCCTTTAGAGTGCCAGGAAAGTTAGCAGACATCACGTGAGCTGGTCCGGGGTGTGCTCTTCACCCGAACCTCGTCCTGCATGGCACTGTTACAGAGGGGGAAGCAATAAGGAGGACTGTCCTCCACCCCACCCCTCCCTAACCCCAAGAGGACCCTACCCCCCCCCCCCGTTCCCAACCCCTCCAGGTTCCCCCCTCCCCCCTATCCGACCCTCCCCTTTCCCCCGTGGACCAAGGGATCTGCCAAAGGACGCAGCGGGTCAGTGGCCCCCGGCCCACTCAATAGAGGTCTAGCGGTGACTGTGTTAGTGACCACCCAGGATCCGAGAGCGGGTAGTATGGGACAAAGAGCGCACGTGGGGACCCCAGGCCTGCAGAAACCTCTGCCATCGTTGTTGGTGGCCCCGCGCTTTGAGCCTCTCCATTAGCAACACTTCATGTAGGCGCCCCCTCCACAACCCATAGGTCGGGCCCCTGGGATCCATCCACCTAAACAGAATGGTCATTCGCGCTACTCCCAGCACCAATCGTACCCAGGACCAAACCACACAGCCCATTTGTGCCTCACAATCGCTCTCCCACACATCCAGGACTGCATTCATAGCCGAAAGAGATACCGGGTTGCCCACACATCTAGAGAGGTAAGCTTGCACTAGCCGCCAAAAGGTGGTAACTCGGGCGCACCTCCACAGCATATGGCCCAAAGATGCGCGCTCTTCACCACAACGAGGGCAACTATGAGACCCTGCAATCCCAGCCTTCCAGGCTCGGGAGGGAGCGTAGTATAGGCGTCGCAACACCTTATATTGCATATCCCGGAAAGCCACCAACCCATAGAGCTTGGGGATACTGGACAGAGCTGCCAACAACATATCACTTGTTACCGGGCCCTCTAAGTCCCGAGACCAGGCCGCCGCCAATTCCTCCAAGGCTAATGGGACTGCTGATTCCCAAAACAGCTTCTGCAACCATGCCACCCGTGCTCCCTGCTCCCCACCCAACAAAGACACCTCGATCTGAGAGCTAACCTCCCCTTTCAGCATCTCGGAAGGGACCCTGCGAATATAGCTCTGGAGCTGCATATACGGGAAGATATCCCGCCCCTCGAGCGGGTAGTGCCGGCGTAACTCGGGGAACGTCAACATGGACCCCTCAGGAGAAAGCACATGTTCCAGATTAATAATCCCTAGCCGCGCCCAGCGTGCAAAAGAGCCCCCCTCCATCCCCGGCAGGAAGTCACCATTACCCCGAATGGGGAGATATGGCGAATGGGAGGCCGAGAGCAGCCTATTGCTACAGAAGAAGCGCCAGCCCGCCCTAACCGGCTCTACCAGAAATGCCCGAAGCTCACGAGTCAGCCCTGAGGACTTTCGCGTATGCAAGAGATACCGTAAATGAAAAGGCCTTGTCGCCGCCTGCAACATCTGCAATGGAGTATATTCCTCTAAGTCCCACAACCAATCCCGAGTATGTCGCAGTAAGCAAGCCACATTATATTTGCGTATGTCTGGGAGACCCATCCCTCCCAGGGGCCAAGGCTGACAGAGAACCGCCGCCCGCACCCGAGGCCTCCGTCCCCGCCATAGCAAACGGTTCACTAAGCCGTCCAGTTTCTTCCGGTCCGACTGTTTCAGCAATAACGGAAGAGTCTGTAGCATATACAAGACCTTAGGGAACAGGGTCATCTTATAGAGGGCCACACGGCCTCCCAGAGATAATGGTAAATCCTGCCACTTGGCAACATTAGTGGACACTGCCGCCAACAGTTTATCCACATTAAGCCGGTATAAATCATCCAGGGCGGCCGGTATGAGCACCCCCAGGTATTTAAAGTGGCCAGACACCCACTTCAACGGAAAATTACCCTGCCAGCCCCTCAAGTCATCCGTGCCTAAAAGCATTGCCATAGATTTATCCAAATTTAACCGAAATCCGGAGGGCACCCCGTACTCACTGAAGAGCTGTAAGAGATGAGGGAGTCCCGTCCGGGGCTCTGCTAAGTGAACCAAGAGATCGTCCGCGAAAGCCGCGACTCGGAATTCAGAGCCCCCCACCGGAACCCCTCGGATCTGAGGGTGGGCTCGGATCCGCTGCAGCAGCGGCTCCAGAGTTAAGATGAATAATAGGGGGGACAGGGGACACCCCTGCCGAGTCCCCTTCTGGATGGGAAATTCCTTAGACATGGTTCCATTGATCATGATGGCTCCGAGCGGGTTTGCGTACAGAAGTTGCACCACTTTGACATAAAAGCCCGTGAAGCCCATCCTGGCCAATACTTGGTACATGAAGTCCCAACAGACCCGATCGAATGCTTTTTCAGCATCGAAACTAATGAGCATGGACCGCAGCTGAGCCGTCCGGCCCACACACATGGAAAGGAGGAGTCGCTGCAGACTGTAAGCCGCATGGCGACCACGGACGACACCCACCTGGTCCCTATGGATCAGCTCTGGCAAAATGATCGCTAATCTGTCTGCCATGATCTTGGCTAAGATCTTAATATCGACATTAAGGAGGGAAATGGGTCTATAAGAGCTCGGTAATAGTGGATCCCTCCCCGGTTTCGGTAATACCGTCACCAACGCCTTGTTCGCCTCATATGGGAAACCTCCCCTCGCGACTAGATCTTCAAAGTAACCCACAAGAGGAACCGCCACCGCCGCCCCCAAAGATTTATAAAACTCCCCCCTCAGACCATCCAGCCCGGGAGCCCTCCCATTTTTCAGCTTCCGAATCCCGTCGGAGACTTCCTGCAATGAAATGGGAGTGTTCAAAGCTCGCACTTGGTCTGCAGACAACTTCGGTAGGGTACATCCTGCCAGAAAGTCCCGGCCATCCTCTATGTTACCATTGTCCCAGGCATAGAGCCCCTGATAATAATCAGAGAAAATCCGTTGGATTTCCGCAGTGTCTTTGCGAGTGGACCCATCCGGGTGGCGGATCGCCCCTATATGTCGAGCTCCTCCCGCCGGTCGCACCAGGGCTGACAGTAACTTCCTGGCGCGGTTCCCATGTTGATATAATTGATATCTATAGTACATCATAGACTTCTGGGCCCTTTGATGGAGGAGCATCTCCAACTCACGTTGGGTTTCTTTGAAAGAGCGACCCATAGCAGCAGAGCCGGTCACCCCTGCCCTCCGCCGAGCTCTGCCCAATTCCCGCTCCAACAAAAGGATTCGGTGATTGCGACGCTTCCGCACGGAGCCGTAATAGCTAATAATCTCCCCACGCATAACTGCCTTGCCCGCCTCCCAGAAAAGAGTCGGGGATATATCCGGGGTATCGTTGAATTCTTCATACTCCTTCCAACGATCCTTAAGGTAGCTCACAAAAGTGGCATCCCCACTGAGCTCCAAAGGATAGCGCCAAAACCGATGCCCGATAGGTGCGCTGCTGCGGAGTTCCAGCGTAACCATCGCATGATCAGAAATGACCGATGGGCCAATCTCCGCGACTGCCACTCTTGGGAACAGGGACTCCGAGATTAAAAAATAGTCAATACGTGACCACGTGTTATGGGCACGAGACAAGTGAGTATACTCCCGTTCTCCCGGATGTAGCACTCGCCAGATATCTAAAAGATGATATGCTTCGCAGATCCCCAGCATCCGCCGCGAGCTCCTGCGGTCCCTACCTCCAGCCTGCCGCGACCTATCCACACTTTCAGTCATAACTGTATTAAAGTCCCCACCCAAGAGCACCTGATAGCCCACAGCCTCCGCTACGAAGCGTTCCAAGGTCTGGTAAAATCCAATCTCGTATACATTGGGAGCGTACACAGAGCCCAAAACAACCTTCGTCCCCTCAAGCAGACCCCGGATCAGGACATACCGGCCATCCGGGTCAATATCAACCGATTCCTCGACCCAGCCCACCTGATGCGTTATTAAGATGACCACCCCTCGTTTCTTTCCTACCGCGGGAGCGCCATACACTCGGGCCCTATATCGCGTTCCTAACTTCAGATGTTCATCCGCAGTCTGGTGAGTCTCTTGTAGCATGGCAAGCCCAATCTTTCGGCTCTTGAGTTGTTGCACTAGTTTATGTCTCTTAATAGGGGAGCCGATACCACAAACATTCCAGGAGGCGATCTTCAAGCCATTAGCCATGAGGCCACACCCAGATGCTGCTCTCGGCACAATTATTCATCCTAAGAAGGTGGCGAGAACCCCCCCAGCTCAGGGTCCTCCCCTCCAGGCCCACGTCCCACGTAGTGGGGCCTAAGCAAACACAGTCACCACCCTTGCACACCTCACACAGATCCGCATTAACAAGCGTCCCTCCAGTCTCAGTCCATTCCCCGTCCCGCGACTTCGAGCTTCCCCTAGGTCTCCGAGAGAACCCTCCCCCCCCCGCCCACCCATTCCCCCCTTCCCTTCCCTTTTAGTCTACCCCCCCTAACCCCCCCTCCTCCAGATCCCTCCCCCCTTACCACCCCTTACCCAGCCTCTATCCCCCAATATCCCCCCTATCCCTCCAGCCCTACCTCGTCCGGCCAGTGTAACCTGGTCGGACACTCCCTATTGGTAACGGGACCACCCCCCCCCCAACCCCTGTGTACCCACGGCGATCATACCCTACACCTGTCGCTGAGTGTGCTACCACAACGCCCCTACGTACTCGGCCTTCAGAGGGCCCTGGCCAAAGTAAAGGGGGCAGGACTGATAGTTGTACAAGCTTCCCCACTACCCAAAGCACCCCCTTAGACCTCCCTACCAGCAACCCGCATAGGGACATTATAAAAACACCCCTCAGAACAGCAGAGGAAAGCAATAGATAACCCCAGGAGCCAGAGGAACCTCCGGGTGCACTGCCGTTGGGGAAGGACGTCAGCCTAAGCCCAGTGAGAAGGATGGAGACCCCAAAAGCCCCCCCCCACCCACTGCTCAGTATCCTGTCCTCTCCCCCAAAGGCATACCCCACAGCCAATCCAAAAGGGACACCCAATGTGTGCAGCCTGGAAATAACTAGAACAGCATATGTACAAAATGGCAATGATAGTCTATGCCTGAGCACAACCTGCCCTAATGGTATCAAGAAACATATAACCCATACTTCCAGACGGCCGCAGACGCGGGCATAGCGACAAAAGTAGTACTAAGACTAAAGTTTGAGATCTTTATAGTAAAAGTGTGTGTAGAAAAATAAGGAAAATTAGAACTAAAAAATCAAAAAATAAACATAAAGGAAAAAAAAGGAAAGGAGAACAGGAAATGAGAGTAAAAAAAGGACATAAGAGAAAATGGGGAAACTAATAGAGGGAAGTGAAAAGCAAAAGGGGAAAGAGAGAGAGAAAGAGGGAAGAGAGAGAAAGCAAGAAAAGAAAAGAAGGGGGAAATCCCCAGCTCAGTCCCAGGTCCCCAGCAGCCGGTCCCAGCGGGGAGCCCACTGCCATGGCATCAAGGCAGGACTCAGCTGGCCAGCTCTGGAAGTTCAGTCCCACATGGAGTGGTCCATAAAATGCTGACGACTCCGTACCATCAGTACCGGAAAGCCAAAAAGAGAGTCAATCTCCAACCGCAGCTTCTCACCTCGAGGAAAGCAGCTATCGGTCACACAACTGCCGCCGGTGTCTCAAGGCGATCGAGAAAAACTCTGGCCTCTTCAGGGGTGCTCCAGAGAAATGCCTGCCCATCGTGCTCAATTCGCAGCCTGGCTGGATAAAGGAGGGAGAAGCGGAGGCCCCTGCCCGCCAACTGGGAACATACAGGCGAGAAAGCTTTACGTTGTTGGCTTACCAACGCCGAATAGTCTTGAAAGACTAGTATCGGCTCTGCGTCTCCGGACCCCCTCCGATGCTTGCGAGCCGCCTTCAAAATCATCTCCTTTTGGCGGAAGTCAAGGAAACGAGCAATGACTGCACGCGGCCGCCGGGCCTGCTCCCGCCGAGGACCCAGACGATGGACTCTCTCCAATGCTATGGGTGGACCCCCAGCTTCTGGCAGTAATTTAGACATCCATTCCTGCAGGTATCCGTGGAGAGCGCTATCCGCTATATTTTCAGGGATGCCGATAAAGCAAAGATTCTTCCTTCGGCCCCGATTCTCCATATCATCAAGTTTCTCTCCCTGTGCCTTCACTGTCGCTTCCAAGGCCTGCACTCGAGCCACGAGAGAGTGTTGCTCGTCCTCCAATCCCGATATCCGTGTCTCGGCATGCTCCATGCGATCGGTAAAATCGGTAATGCTCTGGGCCACTGATTGTATTTGTGCCCCCAGTTCCCGGAACCGGCCATCTAGAGCCCGGGCTACCGCCGCGCTCATTTCATCCACCATGCCCTGGTCCCCCTCCGACCCAGGGCTCCGTGGCGCTCCCTCCATTTTGGGGTCTGGGGCCCGTGTCTTGCGGGTGGGTTTCGAGGCCATCTGAGACACCCCGCTACTCGAGGAAGACACTGAGGTGCGGTGCCCGCTCTCCTTAGTCCCCCTGGACGGAATAGAGGGCATTCAACCGTGGTAAGTTAAAAGATTAAGGCTGATGGCGGGGGAAAGGTCCCGGAGCTGAGCAGCACGCTGCCGGTCAGCACATAACCAAACCGGAAGTCTCCATGTCGAGTGCTTTTAAGAAGCGTGTGGTAGCTCAACAGGAGGACTTGAGGAAAGAGATTGCGGAATTGGAAAAAGAACATAGAAAGGGGGGTTGACAAGGTCTGGAATTTATTGATAAGGCGCAGAGGGGAATTAGCGACGTTGGAGACCGAACGCGTGGCGTCGCTTTTCCTGTGGACAAAAAAACGGTTTTATGAGCAGGGAAATAAGGCAGGGAAGCTGTTGATGTGGCAATTAAAACGTCAACGGCAGCGTCACACAGTAGCTGCTATTAAATCTCCGCAGGGTCAGATATTACATGACTCCGGTGCTATCGCGTCTACTTTTGCTAGCTTTTATGAGCAGCTATATGTCAGTGAGATATCTGCAGCTCCTGCAGAAATTGTGGCGTGGCTGAAGGAGGCTTCCCTTCCTCAATTATCTGGGGCAGGAAGAGATTCCTTAGACCGGCCGATCACATTAGAGGAGGTTCAGCACACCATGAAGAACCTCAAGTCTGCTAAGGCGGCAGGTCCAGATTATTTGCCGGCGGAACTATATAAAACACTTCTGGATTTGTTTGCTCCAACCTTGCTGTCGGTCTTTAATGAAATCCTCTCCAAAAAATCTCTTCCCGACTCCTTTTATCAAGCAAGTATTGTTGTCATTCCCAAAGTGGACAAGGATCCAGTGCAGTGCTCCAACTACCGACCAATTTCTCTACTGAATCTGGATTACAAAATCTTCACCACGATTTTAGCTAATCACCTAGCCAAGCTTATTCCAGATATTGTTCACCCGAACCAAACGGGTTTCATAAAAAATAGATATGGGTTTGAAAATGTGCACAGATTAATTAACATCTTGCAGAGGATAAAATTTCAGGTGGGGTCGTATAGTATTTTATTGTTAGATGCAGAGAAGGCTTTCGATAAACTGGAATGGTCTTATCTTTTGCAGGTCCTCCGGGAATCTGGCTATGGAAATTCATTTTGTACGTGGATTGCTTCCCTATATGAGCGTCCCCAAGCAGGGGTGTCTCTCAATGGTGCTGTTTTGTCACCCTTTCGCTTAGGTAGAGGCACAAGGCAGGGATGCCCTCTTTCTCCTTTATTGTTTGCTCTTGCAATGGAACCTTTAGCAGCTCATATTAGGTTACGAGCGGAAGAAATAGGTATACATTTGGGTTCTGATTGGCATTCCATCTCCCTTTATGCGGATGATACAATGGTATACTTGAATGAGCCCTCTAGGTCCTTACCTATTGTGCTAAGTATTTTAAACCGCTCCTCTTTGGTTTCTGGCTATCTCCAGGAACAAGCAGGAATGAGTCTTCACATATGGGTACATCGGTACTGACAGAGTCTGCGCGAGAACGCTTCCCAGCATCCAATCAAAGAGCTTTTGGAAGCATCCCACCACGCCTGTGTGCTGCCTTCCCGCCTTTCCCAACTGCCTCTCCTCCGTTTTTGTTTTTCCGCGGAGCCGGCAGGACGTCCTCCTGTCACCGCAGAAAGCACAGTTACTTACCTGTAACAGGTGATCTCTGGGAACAGCAGGAATTAGTCCTCACATATGGGTACGTCGGTACCGACGGAGCCTGCGCGGGAACGCTCCCCGGCTTCCCAAAAAGGAAAGCTTTTGGGAGCATCCCACAGCACCTGCGCGCTGCCTTCCCGCCTTTCCTAACCAACTCTCCTCAGTTCGAGTTTAAAGCTGAGACAATAGAGAGAGAGAGGAAAGGAAAGACAGAGAGAGATACAACTCCTAGGGGAGGTGGGAGGGTTGTGAGGACTAATTCCTGCTGTTCCCAGAGATTTATTTATTTATTTATTTAGACAGTTTTTGTATACCGCCTTATCCTTCAATCAAAGCGGTCACAACACAATTGGGGGATACATTTAACAAGCAGGGATATGAGACACATACACTAATACTTACAGGGAACATGGGCTATGGAGGGTTAAGTGGCTTGCCCAAGACCACAAGGAGCATCTGTGGGACTAGAAACCCCAGTCCTTCCGGCCCAAGGTTGCTGTCCTCTAGTGGGATTTGAACCCCCGACCTTCCGGCCTGAAGTACCTTGCCCCAACCACTAGGCTACTCCTCCCTCTATTACAGGTAAGTAACTGTGCTATCTCCAGGAACAAGCAGGAATGAGTCCTCACATATGGGGACTCCCTAGCTAAGATGCCTGGGAGATCCCCAAGGGTATGAGACCCTGAAGGGTTCCTCATCTTCCTATGGATCTCAGGCATCCATTCAGGGAAGGAGGGCAGGAGTTGTTCAAGAATGGAACAGGTGTCTGAGGACAGTCTGACCAAACAAGGCATCCCGGCGGGAGTCCTTGTCCAAACAGTAATGGGCTGTGAAGGTATGAACCGAGGCCCAGGTGGCTGCTCGACAGATCTGGTCGATGGACACAGAATGAAGATGAGCCATAGAGGTGGCCATGGCCCTCACATTGTGAGCTGTGACATGGCCCTCCAGAGAAAGGTTCTTACTCTGGTAAGCAAAAGAAATACACTGAGCAATTCAATTGGACAGTGTTCTTTTAGAGACTGGAAGTTCTAAATGAGAAGGATCAAAAGCAACAAAAAGCTTGGAAGACTTTCTATGTTGCTGTGTCTTGTGTAAGTAAAAAGCAAGAGCTCTTTTACAATCTAGAGTATGAAGGTTCCTCTCTGCACTGGATGCATGAGGAGCTGGAAAAAAGACAGGTAAATATACCTCTTGATTAAGATAAAAAGGTGAAACCACTTTAGGCATAAAGTGAGGATTTGTCCTAAGGACTACCTTATCATGATGGAACCTTGTATAACGTGGATTAGCCACTAAGGCCTGCAGTTCACTGATGCGGCGAGCAGAAGTGATTGCAATAAGGAAAATAACCTTCCAGGAAAGAAATTTCAAGGAAGTAGTGGCTAAGGGTTCAAAAGGTGGCTTCATAAGCTGACCAAGAACCAAGTTTAAGTCCCATGCCACCGGAGGAGGTCGAATGGGAGGTTTAGTTAAAGTTAGGCCTCTCATGAATCTTGCAATAAGAGGATGAGAGGAAATAGGTTGTCCATTGAGAGGCTTAAGGGAGGCTGCAATAGCACTCAAATGGACCCTTACTGAATTTGTTTTAAGGCCTGCATTGGAGAGATGCAGGAGATATTCCAATAGAGAATTCACAGGAAGTGCTAGAGGGTCAAGACCCTTTTGAGCACACCAAATGGAAAATCTTTTCCACTTAAAAGCATAGGAACGCCTAGTGAAAGGTTTTCTGGAAGCATGGAGGATATCCTTCACTTGCTGAGAAAGATTGAAGTCTTGAAGGTCTAGGCCTTCAGTAACCAAGCTCTGAGGTGAAGGGACTTGGGATTTGGATGCCACAAAGTCCCTTCCTCCTGGGACAGAAGGTCTGGCGCAGCTCCCAAGTCCAGGGAGGGGGCTTGGGAGAGAAGCAGAAGTAGAGGGTACCACACTTGGCGTGGCCAGCGTGGAGCTATGAGGATCATAGATCCTTGATCCCTCTGGAGTTTGAACAGAGTCTTGGGAATCAAAGGAATGGGTGGAAAGGCATACAGGAAGCCCTGACCCCTATGAAGGAGGAAGGCATCCTTGGCCTGAACTCCCTGACACGGAATTCTGGAACAGAACCGGGGAAGTTTGGCATTCCACGGACTTGCAAAGAGGTCTATGTCCGGGGTTCCCCATTCCTGGAAGATTCTGAGTACCTGATCCATGTGCAGGGACCATTCGTGTGGAAGAAGAACTCGACTGAGTCTGTCTGCCCAAGAGTTTTGGATTCCTGGGAGGTATACTGCCAGGAGATAGATTTGATGCTCTCTGGCGAAGGCCCACAATCTTAGAGCTTCGTTGCAAAGCGACAGAGAGCCAGTTCCTCCTTGCTTGTTTATGTAAAACATGGCTACTTGATTGTCCGTATGAATGAGGACTGTCTTGTAGCTGAGGAGGGTATGAAAGACCTTGAGAGCTAGGAACACTGCTCGAAGTTCCAAGTGGTTGATATGAAGAGAGGTCTCCTGTGGGGACCAAGTGCCTTGGGTGGAGAGGTCTTGTAGATGAGCTCCCCAACCTGCTTGGGAGGCATCTGTTGTGAGGGTTGCTTGGGGTAATAAAGGTTGGAAGGGGGACCCCAGCAACAGATTTTGAGTGGACATCCACCATTGGAGAGGCCAAAAGAGACGTTTGGAGGTTGCTATTTGGTCTGAGAGAGCTCCTGAAGCTTGAGTCCACTGGGTGGACAAAGTCCATTGAGCTGCTCTCATGTGTAGGCGAGCATAGGGTACCACATGTACTGTAGAAACCATATGGCCTAGCAGCTGTAGCATCTCCCTGGCAGTTAAGTGGCTCTTTGACTGAATCTGGGAGGCTAACTGCACTAGACGTTGACAACGGGCCTAAGGAAGGTAGGCCCTTGCAGAAGTGGTGTCCAACCAGGCCCCTATGAATTCCAGGGACTGAGTAGGGGTGAGCTGGGACTTTGGGAGGTTTACCATAAGTCCCAGGTATTGCAGAATGCGCCTGGTGCGGTTCAGGGAGATCTGAGCTTCCGACTGGGTTGGAGCTCGGATGAGCCAGTCGTCCAGATATGGGAAGACAAATATTCCCAGAGTGCGTAGAAATGCAGCAACTACTGCCATGCATTTGGTGAACACTCTTGGAGCAGAGGCTAGACCGAAAGGAAGCACTCTGTATTGGTAATGTTTTCCCTGGAACAGAAAACGTAGGAATTTTCTGTGAGATGGATGGATGAGGACATGAGTGTACGCATCCTTGAGATCTAGAGAACAAAGCCAATCCTGACTCTGCAGGTATGGAAGCAGAGTGCCTAGAGAAAGCATCTTGAACTTCTCCTTGCATAGAAATTTGTTCAATTCTCTGAGATCTAGAATGGGTCTGTATCCCCCTGTTTTCTTTGGAATGAGAAAATAGGGGGAGTAAAATCCTGACCCCTGTCGAAGAAGAGGAACTTCTTCTATGGCCCTCTGGGCCAGAAGGGTAGTCACCTCCTGATCCAGAAGGTCGAGGAGAGATGTGGGAGAATTGAAATGTCTCACCATGGTGTAGGGAGGAAGGTCTGAGAAATGAAGTTTGTAGCCCTCTCTTATGATGGAGAGGGTCCACTGCTCTGATGTGATTTGCTCCCATCTGGGAGCAAAATGAGCTAACCTTCCTGGAATGGTGAGAGGTTCTGGCTGTGGTAGAGCCAGAAAGGTTAAGTTCTCTAGTATCAAGTCAAAAACCCTGAGGGGGTTGGGACTGCTGGGTTGTAGCAGTCCCTGCAGGTTTAGGCCTGGCCTGTTTAGGTTGCTGACGCTTAGTAGCAAAGCGACCTGTAGAAGATTGTTGGCCAGAAGTGGAAGGAAATCTGCTCCTTTTGTAAAAAGACTTTTTGAAAGGTTTTTTCTTGGCTGGAATGGAGGTTGACTTGGAAAGTCTATCCAGAGCAGAATTCTCTGCATCCATTTGAGTGGCTTTTATTTGCCACTCTTTGCCAAAGAGATTTTCACCCGTACAGGGCAGATTTCCTAAGCTACCCTGAACCCAGGATTCTAGATCAGAAGCCTGGAGCCAAGCAATTCTGCGAGCAGCTATGGCAATGCCTGAGGCTCTGCTGGCACCTTCAAAGGAGTCAAAGGCTGCCCTGTTGGAAAACTTTGAAATGTCTTGAGTATGCTTAAGCCAAAGGAGGAACTCATCCCTTCTATCCTCTGGAATAAAAGGGAGAAAGTTGTGCAGCTTTTGTGCAATTTCCTTTAGAAACATACCCATATAAAGACTATAAAAGAGTTGATTCTGGCAATAAGCATGCTGGCTTGGACGATTTTCCTACCAAAAGCATCCAAGGTCCTGCATTCTCTTCCTGGAGGAGCAGAAGAGTGTCTTTTGGTACTCTTTATCCTTTTCATAGCTGACTGCACCACAATGGAGTGGTGAGGAAGCTGAGTTTTCTGAAATCCAGGACAAGGAGGGACACGGTACATAGTGTCCAATCTGCGAGAATGAGGAGAAAGGGTGAGAGGAGTCTCCCATAAGTCAATCATATGTTCATGAAGAATTTCATGAATTGGCAAGGTGACTGCCTCTCTGGGAGCCTTAGAGTATCCTAAAATATCTAATTTTTTTTGCTCTAGGCTCTGTTTCAGAGGTTACTGAAATAGAGAGTCCTTTAGCCACTTCTATTATGAAGTCTTGAAAGGACAAATCCTCTGGAGGAGACATTCTCCTTTTTGGAGAAATAGGCTCCTCAGGAAGGGTAATGGATACTTCAGGAGACTCATCTGATGAATCAAAATCATCAGAGGAATCGAAGTATCGTCTGTCCGCTTCCAATGATCGATATGCGTATCGATCGGTACCGACATCGGGCGTCCCCGGTACCAGATCGGTACCGAGAAATAGCCCTGGACAAGGAACCTGAGTCGGTATCCTGGCCGATGTCGATGCAGTCGGTACCGGTATCGGAGCTGGTACCGGTACCGACAACGGAACTCGTTGCGGTACCGTCGGCGTCGCAGCTTTAATAAAAGCCATTATAGCCTGCTGCATGGATTGAACTGTGTGATCCATGGACGCCACGACTGCCTGGATGTCGGTACCGGGAGAAAGTGCCGGTACCCCAGAGCAGTCTAACAGGTGATCGGTCGAGGCCGTGCCATCGATGTCAACCTGTAACCCCATAGGAGGAGCTTTGGAAGCCGGAGCTTCCTGCCGGGGTTGTTTGGCTGGGGCAGGATCCTCGAGGGCAACCCGGAGGCATCTCGATGCTGAGAGGGAGATTTGCCCTTCAAGGACCTGCTAGGATTATGTTTGGTTACCTGAGACCCATCAGGAGAGGAAGACCTGGAAGATGTCGATGCCACCGCCGGTGCATCCGTGGGAAACAGCACATGGAGCTTGGCTGCTCGGTTCTGTAACCCTCGTTTAGACATTAGAGAGCAGGACTGGCAATCCGGAATGGAGTGTTCAGGACCCAAACATTTAAGACACCATTCATGGGTATCTGTAACAGAAATTGTACCGCTACACTTAGTGCATTTTTTGAACCCGAAGGCTGGTTTTTCCATGAGGGAAAATTTTCTTGTGGGCCTGAAGGCCTAAGAAGAAAAAAACACCAAGTGAGGAAAAAAAATATATATTTTTTTTTTTTAGAAAGAAAAGAAAAGAAAAGACCGGCGGTACCGGTCCGGCGTCGGGGAAGGCAGACACACGACCAAAGAAATAAATTAAAATAAAGAACTTCTTCAGCGGTGACAGGAACACGACCTGCTGGCTCCGCGGAAAAGAAGAACTGAGGAGAGTTGGTTAGGAAAGGCGGGAAGGCAGCACGCAGGCGCTGTGGGATGCTCCCAAAAGCTTTCCTTTTTGGGAAGCTGGGGAGCGTTCCCGCGCAGGCTCCGTCGGTACCGACGTACCCATATGTGAGGACTCATTCCTGCTTGTTCCTGGAGATAATTCTGTTTTATTTCTTTATTTTTCTTGTGGTCGCGGCTGTCTCCCCAACGCCACCGGTACCGCCGGTGTTTTCTTTTCTTTTCTTGAAATTTTCCTTGTTCAAGGACTACTTTTTTCATAGTGTCTTACGTTTCTCAGGCCTTTAGGCCTCTTCTTTTTCCTTCATGGAACCGCCAGCCATTTTCTCCAGAAAATGTTCAGACTGTGGCGGCACAACTTTATTTTTAGACCCTCAAAGCCGGTGTCTAACCTGTTTGGGGCCTGACCTTTTTCCTCCGGAGCCTTTAGGCAACAGTTTGGTGAGAAGAGATTTTCAACATCGAGACTTCCTCGATACCCGGTTCCCCTCCAACTTTAGGGCACCGTCCCTTTCTTCTTCTACACAGGATCAGGTAACCCACAAACAGTCTGTTAAGACTAGCCAGTCCTCGAGTGGTAGGTCTCATGCACAGCAATGTAGACGGCTCCGGCCTTGCCCTCGAGGGCCCACTGGCTTCAAAACCCCGGCGGGAGTCTTCGGTCTCCAAAGCCTTTAAGGGGTTTCAGGTTGTTCCTGGGGTTCACCCCTCACAGAACATACCTGACCCGTGTCCGGTGGTGGCATCCGCTTCGAGCGGTACCGATACCCCGGCTCGGGCACTGGTGTTGGATGAAACACTCCTCACCAGGGATCATCATCTGGCGTCCTCGGTACCTTTGGGTCCGGTGGATATATCCCAGACTGACTTTCCGGTATCGGTACCGACACTGATACGAACACCGACGTTGGTACCCTCCAGACGTGCATCGATAGACTCGCTTCCTTCGATGCCGAGTCTAGAATCGATTTCCAGTCTGGAGGATTGGGTACCGACTCGCCTTGGTACCGGCTCTCCTCGGTACCAAAGGCTCGGTTCCGATGATTCGGATCCACAACTCTCGGTTCCTCCGATGCCGTCTGAGTTGCCACCGGTGGGTCTTCATCCATCGGTACCGATGTCTACATTACCTTTGCGGTCGGTGCCTGCTGTGCTTCCTTCATCAAGCTCATTGCCCTCGATTCCGAGTTTGCAATCGATCTCTAGTCTGGAAGACTGGGTACCAACACGCATTGGTACCGACACCGATCGGTACCGCAGGCTTGGTACCGAGGATGGCTGCCGGAGGTCTTCGATTACCTCGGTACCGATTGAGCTGTCATCGATGGCCACTCCGATGTCTGTGTCGTCTTCGTCTCCGACATCGGTACCGGTGTCGACATTGGTACCGGTGTCGACATCGGTACCGGTCTCCACAGTAGCATCGTGGCCAGCTCCTGCCCTGCTTCTTTCAACAGGATCGCTCCCTTCTATACCAGACTTGGAGTCGATACCTGGCATGGACGATAAGGTACTGATGGATGCTGCCCCTGACAGCCAGTACCAGCAATCATCCTTTAGGGATACCACCCTGCACCATGCAGGATCTTCTATTCCTATATATTTAGATAGATCCTTCGGTGCTCCGGCTAGTTCTTCTGATCTAACCTGTCCAAAGGAGATTTCCGTTGGAGATCCCTCTTTTCAGACTTTTCTCCTGGAAATGGCAAGATCACTTGCCATTCCTATCCCTGGATATGATCCTGCACAAGGCTCTGTTCCTACCAAAGCAAAGGAAAATATAATGCTTCCTTTGCATCATTCCTTGCAGGATCTCCTTCTAGGTCTGTGGGAAGCACCTTTAAGGGTACCCCCACTTTCCAGAGCAACTGATCTCCTATATCAAGTGCCCCCCTCTCCAGGATTTCAGAAGACTCAACTTCCTCATCATTCCATAGTAGTGGAATCAGCACTGAGGCGAGTAAAGAGTAAGAAAAAGCACTCTTTTTATCCGCCAGGTCGTGAATCTAGGACACTAGATGCCTTTGGACGTCAATCTTCCAGACATCTATGCTTTCTGCAAGAATTCTCTCATATATTTTCTATATGAGTCTATCTCTTGAGGAGGTCACAAAGAAATTACATCTTTTGACTCCTTTCCTTCCAGATTCCAAGAGTCCAGACTATTCCTCACTGCTTAAGCATATCCAGAATATCTCTTGGTTTCTTTCTCGTGCTTCCCTAGACTCTTTCGAGTCTGTTAGCAGAACCTCTGCTATAGCTATAGGGGCACGACGTAGAGCCTGGCTCCAAGCTTCAGATTTGGACAAATGGGCACAACAAAGACTGGGACATACTCCTTGCACTGGAGAAAATCTCTTCAATAAGGAGTCTTTACGTCAGGTTACTCAGTTGTCCACTGATTTACCTGTTCCTAGGGGTTGTTCTACACCTTCTTTTGTCCCAGTAGGTAGGAAATGTCCTACCAAACTTTCTTCCCACAGGAGGAGAAGGTTTTATTCATCTCCTGCCCATCATTCAGATGTTCCCAAACAGGGGAACCATCGTCCTGGTCTGAAGAATCCAACTCACCAGGCTCAGCAAACCCAGCAATCGCAGGGTTTCTGATCAATCATCATCAGATGCTTGTGACTCTTGGGGTTTAGAATCTGCAGTTGCTTCTTCTCAACAGAAGCAATCCACCGCTTCATCCTAACCCCTAGACATGGATCTCTTTCCAAAGACATCCATTTTTTTCTATATTTCTATGAGCTGTCAGGATGTTCATGCCTATAGGTCACAGGTTTCTCCTCTTTTTCCTGCTAGGGAAAGAGGTCTAACCACTATCAAATGATAGTTTCCTGTGCCAGCATGTGTTTTTTCCTTTCTATAGACTTACCACTTGGTAAGTCTTCTTCAGCTCCATTCTTTTCACCCTCTTACCAAGCTTTTCCTCTGTAAGAGTGGTCTCACTTCACTAGAGGGCTTTTCTTCAGCCTCTCTATTTGTGTCACTTTCCAGTGTGGAGTTTTTCTCTCTGAGTTAACTCCTCTTCTTCTATCTTGCTTTGGGGCAGCTTATCAGCCATGTCCAGAGTTTTCTACTCCTGGTCTGTCTGTTCTTTCTGTTTTTAAACAGTAAGATTCTTTCTGCTGTCTTGCTAGCAGCTGCCTATGCAGGAGCCTTAATGTTTGGACCACTGGTTCTCTCCACAAACAACCAGATTGTCCTCCACTAACATTCTGTCTAGTCTTAGTAGTGGCTCCAAGTCAGTGCTTTCATCTATCTTGGAGATTATCCCACTACAAGCTCTCTAGATTGTCTTCTATCTCTGCCCCATTCTCCTGGGCTTGGCAGCATAGTTGGCAGAGATACTGGCTCTCCAACAGCCAGTTCTATCTCCTCATTCTCCTGCATCATGCTCTCTGCAATTCTACAGAGAAGCTTTCCACTATGGGCCCTTGCTACAGAACATGGGTTTTTTTTCTCCAACAGCTATCCTAGATGGTTGGAAAAGGCTTTTCAGTCATGTCTCCCATGACTAGAAGGGTTCTCCCTTCTTTACTATCTCCTTTTTGATATAAAGGACATAGGCCTTCTCTTACGTGAAAGCTTAAGGAGTTGCCAATTCCCTGCTTTGTTCCATAGTATTCCCAATCGGGGATAGGCTCTTTCTCCTTGCAGCTCATCCTCATGGTAAGAACGCATGATACCTTTTGCCCTTAAGCAGGTCAACATGGTATCTCCTCTCTATGCGTCTTCTGTCCACTTACCATGCTAGAGTTCTGGAAGACTCGGGATTTCCTAGCTGCAGACTGATATTATCCTCTGTTTTTCACGTAACTGTCCTGGTTATTTCACTAGCTAGCATCCTTGCAGATCATAACCAGGAGGAATAGATTCTCTATATATCTTCTCAAGTAGGTTCCACCTCCTTGTTATCAGATGAATCTTTCCTCTCCACATATCCTATGTGAATACCGTGCTGTAGGCATATCTCTGTCTGTTTAATTGCAGACACCTATATATAGGCCTACATATTCATATCTATCTTTTGTGTATATTTTATGCCCTTCCATATCTCACTATAGATATATTTTTATATGTCTATCTATATATCTATATGTATATGTGTATATATATATATATATATATATATATATATATATATATGTCTATCTATCTATCTATCTATATATATATATATATATATATATATATGTATCTGTCGAGATATTTTATTATAGATAGATATGTATCCACATACTTATCTATCTGACTGTCTATGCTCATATAACTATATGATTCCGACAGATGGGCTTTACCCATACCTATGCTATCCAGCAGGTTTGGGATTCTACACACACAACCACTCCTGTGGTAGTCAATACCTTTATACCATAACCTTAGGGTTTAGGTACCTCTGAAGCTCTCCATGCTCCAATATCTCTCCTACCTTACCCCAGTTAGGAGAGATATTGCGGATCTTCAGTTAACCACAGGCTTTAACGCCTCAGGCATTCGTCCTCTCTTTTTGGGATACAAGGGGTTCCCATACCCTTTCTCCCCACAAGGACTGTGCCTGTTTGTCCAGATCGGTTAGCCTTTCTCTTTTGCTCCTAAGAGTGAGTCACTCCGCTGCCAAAAGAGTTAGATTTTTATCATAAAGCTTTCCGCTGAAGGCTCACCGTTTTTGTACTACCCCAGTTTCTTTCACTGGGGTTACCTGTTACCTTTCAGGATTCTGACCTCCACTGTTTTTCCTACAGGTTTATTACCTCCACTTTCCAGTGAGGTCCTCTTCGAGGTTCCTCTACTGGGTTCCCCAGTAGATCCCATGAACCTCCATACTTCTGTGAAATCCTGTTAGGGGAGATCTATATTGCAATATTCATTTCAATATCATTGATGACAATTATCATTCACACAGGGACTTCTGGTCTGCAGTCCTATGTTAGGTTAAGCTGTTGTCCACAGCACCTTTCTCTTTCAACTCCTACCCTCCATCCTCAGGATGCCTGGTGTTATTAGGTATAGCATGTTCCAATCCATCACATGCTGGGACTCCAGGCATCTCAGCTTGGGAGTCCCCATATGTGAAGACTCATTCCTGCTTGTTCCTGGAGATAGCACAGTTACTTACCTTTAACAGGTGATCTCTGGGAACAGCAGGAATAAGTCTTCACAACCCACCCACCTCCCCTGGGAGTTGTATCTCTATCTATCTTTCCTTTCCTCTCTCTCTCTCTTTGTCTCAGCTTTAAAACTTAACTGAGGAGAGGCAGTTGGGAAAGGCGGGAAGGCAGCACGCAGGCGTGGTGGGATGCTTCCAAAAGCTCTTTGATTGGATGCTGGGAAGCGTTCCCGCGCGGACTCCGCCGGTACCGACGTACCCATATGTGAAGACTTATTCCTGCTGTTCCCAGAGATCACCTGTTACAGGTAAGTAACTGTGCTTTACTATCAATAAACTGAAGTCCACTCTTCTTCGTTGTATATCCCGCTCCTCCGCCGTTAACCACTATCCGGCGGGTATCTTTCCAGTGGTGGACTCCTTTAAGTATCTGGGTATTGTAATACATTGGGATTTATCGAGACTGTATAGTTTTAATTATAGCCCCCTTTTAGAATCCATTAAAGTGGACATGGACCGGTGGGGTTCTTGTTTGGTTTCTTGGCTCGGCCGTATCAACACTTATAAGATGTTGGTCCTACCTAAGTTACTTTTTATGTTCATGCAGTTGCCTATTGCTCTTCCAGGCAAGTTTTTCACGACCCTTCGTCAGGCCGTAACTAGGTTTTTATGGATGGGAAGACGTCCTCTGCTTAGCTGGGAGATACTCACTCTCCCAAAAGGGTCTTGGGGGTTAGGTCTTTCTGATCCGGAGCTCTATTACTCTTGTATCTGTCTGAAATCCTTATTGTTGTGGAGAATTCATTCAGGGGCAGAATGGGCTTCGCTTGAAAAGGACTGGTTCCGTCCGATTCTGTTGGTAGTGGTACCCTTTCTTAGTGATCCGCAAGAGGTACTTCAGGTGAAGGCGCATGTGTTTCTTGGTCCTTGTCGGATGGCGTGGAGGAGGATCTGTAAGCGGACGGGGTTATCTGTCTCCCACTCACCCTTTACCATTTTGGGGGCCTTGGGGTTTATCCGAAATATGAATAAAGGAGTAAATTTGGATTTTCTACTGACGAGAATTTCTTCTTTATATGAGAACTCACACCCAGTGCATAGGTTGGGGCTAGAGGAGTGGTTGGGTTTTCCACTCTCTCTCTTTCAATATGTGCAGATATCTCATTGTTTACGTACTCAATTTTCAGTAGATGATATATCTAGGAATCCCAGAAGTTGGGAGCAGGATCTTTATGTATCGCAGAAACTCACCGCATTCATTGCTCGGTTGTATAGACATATAGCGGATGACTCTCAGGTACTTTCTACTCTGAAACTTCCTCAGCGGAGATGGGAGACTACGTTGCTGGGGAAGGAGCGGGAGTTCTGGCTCGAGGTTTATTCTTATTCTCACCCGTGTTCCATTTCCTTGGGGTTAATTCATACACAACTTCGGATACTTTATCGGTTATCGGTTACGCCGTTCGATCTTTTTCACTGGAAAAGGGCGGCTGATCCGCTTTGTTGGTGCTTGTGTGGACGCCTTGGAACATTTGATCATATGTGGTGGTTGTGTCCGTACATTCAGACTTATTGGAGGATGGTGATGAGACAGATCACTAGGAGGTTGCAGGTTACCCTTCCCTTTAACATAGAGTCTTATTTACTGGGGGGGATTCCGGAACTCCCTGATGAGCGTCCTCTCCAGAGATTGACACAATCGTTATTACTAGCAGCTAGATCAGTGATTGCTCGTTTCTGGAAAAGCAGTAGGGCTCCGTCTCTTAGGGAATGGCGTTCTAAATGCTGAGAAATGTACAGGTTGGAGAAATTGACTGCTTTGGTTCGAGGACGATCATTTCGAGAAGAGGAGTCCTGGCGCCTCGTGTTTCAGGAAGACACTTGAGGGTCTGGTAACCTGTGCAGCTTCCTGGATAGCGGGTTTTCTTTTCTGGACTGTTATCTTTTCTTTTCTATTCTTCTTCTTATTCCTTCTCTTCCTGAGAGGGAGATGGGCAGGTCAGGAGGGCTGGGAGGGGGGCTGGGGGGGTAGGTTAGGGCGGGTTTGGGGGAGATAGGGGGGGATAATTCTGTAGAGTTCCTTTCTGTTTGTATACCTCTGTATGCGACAGGGATAGAGGGTGCGGTTCCACTTCCAGTTCTTAGTTACTAGGATGTCGGGGGGGGGGGGGGGGGTTTGGCTCTGAAGGATTGGGGAATGTAAGAAAATTGTAGTCGCATTGCCTTGGCCTGGCGAGTACTCTTACCACTGCTGTATTCTAGTGGGCGAGATAAGGGTTTGGTCTGTTCTGTTCTGTGCTGCTTTGCATTGCATTGAGTTAATTTGCATTTGAATCGTCTTGAATTGTTTTGTGATGTTTTTGTATAATTTTGTGCACTTGTTTGAACCTATCCTGGATCTTTTACCCGATAATGAGGTGGGTTGTCGTCGGTGGGGGGGGGGGGGGTGGGAGATTCAACACAGGGGTGGTTAGGTTTCTGACATGCAGTATTTATTCATCAGTTTCAGTAGGTGTCATGGCTGATTGATAGCAGCCAACAACGTTTGCCCTGTCCCTTTATTTGATGGTTGTATGGCTGTATGATGAGTAGAGATTGCAATACCTTGTTATTGTTTGATGTGTCGGAGTGTATGTTATGTAACTCTGCTCAATAAAATTTATTACATAAAAAAAAAATATAAGTAAATAGTAGATGCTCTGCTCTGTACCACACTACCATAAAAAAAGGCACTGATTCATATACTCAGAAACTACTCAGCATAAAATAAGGTGGGGCAACAATGTGACTAGAGAGCAGTCTCTTTGCTTTCTAAGCTCCACTGGACAACCTGCTCAACTTTAAAAAAAAAAAAAAAAAAAAAAGAATGCCTCTCTCATTACCCGATCCATGAGCGATGCATAATATGTTTGCACTTTACCCTGGCAGATCAGTTTCTGCGCAATATCCTTGTAAGTTTAAAAAAATAGCATCTGATTGTGATCCTTGCTTCTGGAAAAGTCTCCAAACACTTGTTTTCCATTCAGGAATACAGGAAAAAGACACTCAAAATCAAGAGAGGACATTTCCACAGGAAAGAATCTCTCCAACCTGTAAGGGCAGTAATCCACTCTACTGGCTATCAGAATGTAAGAATTTTAAAGTGTGCATCTATTAAAAGCAGCAACAGATTTCTCAACGATTTCCTCCATAGCAAGTGACAACATAAAAGTAGCCTTAATTTCTACAGGGATTACTCGTTTACTTTTTCAATTACTTTCTGTTCAACGTTAGTGCATTATACCAGTGAGAGTGAATAAGACCAACATAATCAAAAGGTGATAAAAGTCTTTAATCAAAAATTAATCATACCACCCCCACAGCCTTGTTTCAACAAACGCCTGCATCGGGGGGGTGACAAAATCTATTAATAAAAAAACAGAAAACAGAATTTTTACACATACTTGAAAGCAATACATGTCTTTCTCAAAGAGATCATAATGATAAAAAAAGGACTTAAAAGTCCATAAGAAACATACATACAATACGAGACACCACAGAAATATTCAGTCTCCTCTTCGATTGCATTTGAAATCTCCCTTAAACAAAAACTTTTATATGTAAGGTTTCCAAAAGAAAAACATACAGCTAAAATATTTAGAAATGATTCAATTGATATCCAAAAATACATTGATAAAAATTAATATGAAATTACAACAGAACAATTTTTACACTTCAGAACCTGCAGATCTAGCAGGCGAGTTAAGATAAAGCATAGTTACTCACCTGTAACAGGTGATCTCCGGGAACAGCAGGAATTTAGTCTTCACATATGGGTATCGTCGGTACCGACGGAGCCTGCGCGGGAACGCTCCACCAGCATCCATTAGGAAAGCTTTTGGGAGCATCCCACAGTGCCTGCAGGCTGCCTTCCCGCCTTTCCCAACTGTCCCTCTCCAGTTGAGTTTATAGCTAAGACAAGAGAGAGAGGGAAAGAGAGAAAGAGAGATACAACTCCTAGGGGAGGTGGGCGGGTTGTGAAGACTAAATTCCTGCTGTTCCCGGAGATCACCTGTTACAGGTGAGTAACTATACTATCTCCAGGAACAAGCAGGAATGCAGTCTTCACATATGGGGACTCCCTAGCTGCAGATGCCAGGGAGATGGCCCCAGAAAGTTGTGTGCCCTTGTGAAAGGGCCCCATTTCCCCCATGGATCTCTGGCATCCTACCAGGGATGGTGGGTAGGAGATGATTAAGTATGGAACAGGTGTTGAAGAACAACCTGACCAAACAAGGTATCCCGGCGTGAGTCCTTATCCAAGCAGTAATGTGCTGTGAAGGTATGCACCGAAGCCCAAGTAGCTGCTCGACAGATGTCATCGATAGACACAGAGTGAAGATGAGCCATTGAGGCTGTCATGGCTCTCACATTGTGAGCTGTGACATGGCCTTCAAGAGGAAGGTTCTTACTCTCATAGGCAAAAGATATACACTGTGCAATCCAGTTGGAAAGTGTCCTCTTGGAGACTGAAAGTCCCAAATGACTAGGATCAAAAGCAACAAAGAGTTAAGAGGATTTTCTATATTGCTGTGTCCTTTGCAAGTAAAAGGCCAAACCTCTTTTACAGTCCAAAGTATGAAGGTTCCTTTCTGCATTTGCGGCGTGAGACCTTGGAAAGAATACAGGAAGGTAAACCGCTTGGTTCAAATGAAAGGGCGAAACCACCTTTGGCATAAAGTGTGGATGAGTCCTAAGGACTAACTTATGATGGAACCTTGTATAAGGAGGATCAGCCACCAACACTTGCAATTCACTGATGCGACGTGCTGATGTGATTGCAATGAGAAAGATAACCTTCCAGGAAAGGAATTTCAAAGAGGTAGTGGCTAATGGTTCAAAGGGCGGTTTCATGAGCTGCCCAAGTACCAGATTCAAGTCCCATGCCACCGGTGGTGACTTAATGCGAGGCTTCGTTAAAAGAAGGCCTCTCATAAATCTCGCTATGAGAGGATGAGAGGAAATAGGTTGTCCATTTAGAGGCTTTAAAGAAGCTGCAATAGCACTCAAATGGACTCTCACTGAATTGGTCTTAAGCCCTGCATTTGATAAATGAAGGAGGTACTCCAGTAATGATTCCAGAGGTATCGCAAGAGGGTCAAGACCCTTCTGCGAGCACCATATGGTAAACCTTTTCCACTTAAATACATAAGAGCGTCTTGTGGAAGGTTTCCTGGAAGCATGAAGGATATCCTTTACCTGCTGGGAAAGATTAAGACTGTGAAGTTCTAGACTTTCAGCAACCAGGCCCTGAGATGCAGAGACCGGGGATTGGGATATCACAGCATCCCATCCTCTTGAGAAAGAAGATCTGGAGCAGATCCCAACTCCAGAGGCGGAGCTTGAGAGAGATGTATTTATTTATTTATTATTTCTTTTATACCGCGCTATTGACATCAGTGTGGTTTAATGTAGGAGCAGAGGGTAACACATTTGCCGTGGCCAACGTGGAGCAACGAGGATCATATGATCTCTGTCTCTCTGAAACTTGAACAGGGTTTTGGGAATTAGGGGAGTGGGTGGAAAGGCATATAGGAAGTCCTGACCACAGTGAAGGAGGAAAGCATCGCTTGCCTGAAAACCTCGAGCCGAAATTCTGGAACAGAACCGGGGAAGTTTGGCATTCAGCAGACTTGCAAAGAGGTCTATGTCCGGGGTTCCCCAAATTTAAAAAATTTGGGCCACCTGGTCTGCATGGAGAAACCATTCATATGGAAGCAGAACTCGACTGAGTCTGTTTGCCCAAGAATTTTGAATGCCTGGAAGATACACCGCAAGGAGATGAATCTGATGCACTCTGGCGAGGGCCCATAGTCGCAAAGCTTTGTTGCACAGTGATAAAGAGAGCCTGTTCCACCCTGCTTGTTCACTTAGAACATGGCTACCTGATCGTCCGTTTGAACTAGGACTGTCTTGTAGCTGAGCTGGGTATGAAATACTCGAAGAGCAAGGAATATTGCTCTGAGTTCCAGGAGGTTGATATTTGAAGATAGGCTTCCCTGGGTAGAGAGGCCGTGCAGGTGGGCTCCCCAACCCACCTGTGAAGCATCTGTTGTTAGAGTGGTTTGGGGCGGGGGTTGCTGAAAAGGAGACCCCACCAAAAGGTTTTTGGGTGACTGCCACCATTGGAGGGACAAAATAAGACGATCTGAGTTTGCTATTTTGTCCGACAGGCAACCTGAGGTCTGAGTCCACTGAGTGGATAAGGTCCACTGGGCTGCCCTCATATGGAGGCAAGCATAAGGAACCACATGCACGGTGGATGCCATGTGGCCTAGCAACTGTAACATTGCCCGAGCAGTGAGGTGAGGTTTTAGCACTGCTTGGGAAGCTAACTGTACAATTCGAAGGCAGTGGGGCTGTGGAAGGAAGGCCCTTGTCTGTCTGGTATCCAGAAGAGCTCCTATAAACTCTAGGGATTGAGTGATAGTGAGATTGGACTTTGGGAAGTTTATGACTAGTCCCAAATACTGAAGGATGCGCATTGTGTGAGATTGAGCAACCCTGGCCTCTGGCTCTGAAGGGGCTCGAATGAGCCAGTTGTCTAAGTAGGGGAAGACGAATATTCCCAGGGTGCGGAGAAATGCATGCATTTTGTGAACACCCTTGGTGCAGAAGCCAGGCCAAAAGGAAGAACCCTGTATTGGTAGTGCTTTCCTTGAAACAGGAATCGAAGGAACTTTTGGTGAGTTGGATGGATGAGAACATGAGTGTACGCATCCTTGAGATCTAGAGAACAAAGCCAATCCTGACTCCGAAGGTATGGCAGCAGAGTTCCTAGAGAAATCATTTTGAACTTCTCTCTGAAGAGGAATTTGTTCAATTCTCTGAGGTCTAGAATAGGTCTGTGTCCTCCTGTTTTCTTTGGAATAAGGAAATAGGGGAAGTAAAACCTTGTACCCCGTTGGGGAATGGGCACCTCTTCTATTGCTCCTTGAGCAAGGAGCATAATGATTTCTTGACTTAACCGGTCATTGAGAGAGGTCTGAGAATTGAACTGTCTTACTATTGTAGGAGGGGGCATGCTGAGGAAATGAAGCTTGTACCCCTCTTGTACAATAGACAGAGTCCAATTTTCTGCTGTTATCTGACACCATCTGGGGGCAAAATGACATAACCTTCCTGGGATGGTGGAGGGTTCTGGTCCGTTTAGAGCCAGGAAGGCAAAGTTCTCTAGACAGGAGTCAAAGCCCCTGTGGAGGCTGAGTCTGCTGAGCCGGCTGAGGCTTAGCTGCTTTTGGCTTCCTTTGTTGCCTAGGTTGTTGGTGCTGTCCCTTTTGGGCAGACTGACCTGAACGATGTTCCTGCTGGGTATAGGAGGGATAAAACTTTTTCTTTTTGCTGAAGAATGGTTTCTTAAAGGATCTTATCCTCACAGGATCAGCTGTAGATTTGGACAATCTATCCAAGGTGATATTGTCAGCATCTGTCTCATTAGTTTTTTCCTGCTAATGCTTGCCAAAGAGATTCTCTCCTGTGCAAGGTATATTCCCCAGTTTGTCCTGTACCCAGATTTCTAAGTCAGATGCCTGGAGCCAGGCAATTCTACATGCACCTATGGCAATAGCAGATGTTCTGCTTATGCATTCAAAGCAGTCAAAGGCTGCACGATTCACAAACTTGGAAACATCCTGAGCATGTTTAGCAAGAGCAAGATAATCTTGCCTTTTATCATCAGGAAGGAGAGGGCTCATAAGCTCAAAGTCTCCTGTGACTTCCTTAAGGAACATTCCCATATACAAGATATAGCAGAAAGCATGGAAGCCTGGAAGGATCAACGTCCAAAGGCGTCAAGAGTCCTACACTCGTGTCCTGGAGGATTAGATGCATGCCTTTTTGCACTCTTTATCCGTCTCATGGCTGATTCCACCACCATGGAATGGTGTGGTAATTGAGTCTTCTGAAACCCAGGACAAGGAGGAACTCGATACATGGTGTCGAGTCTTCGAGAATGAGGAGATGTGGTCAGAGGTTTTTCCCACATCCTTTGTGACCTCCGTAATCTGAGCATCCACCTTCGGCGTGCTAAACCATGTGGTACAATCCTCCTCTGGCAAGGCATACAGATTTTACACATCCTCAGCCCCTTTACCAGGGAGTCAGGTGAATCCCACTCTAAACGAATCATGCTCTTGATAACCTATAGAAAACGGAAAACTGTCAGATTTCTGAACCTCCTATAGGAGGGAGATGAACTGTGACCCCTGTTCCGCCACTGGAGAATAGACCAAACACACAGCAGACAACACTTGAACAATCAGAGCTGCCAGTTTGTCCTTCCTGAATAATTGGATAATACCAGTTTCATCATGATCCTCTAAAGGGAAAGGCACCCCTTCCTTTAAGTCAGAAACATCACCCGAGTCATCAGGACTGAACGCTAGGTCGCAGCTAAACAATCAATCTGAATCTCCAGATTCCAACCACTGCTGACTAGGTTTAAGAGGCAGCCCCCATGCCAGGCTCCGAATCACTGCCTGCCCCTCTTCTGAGTGAGTGGAAAGAGATAGGAGAGGATCCAGAGGCTGAGTTACCATGCCAGTAAGACCAAGTTTGTTGCAGAAAGGAGAAAAACTCTGGGGATGACAACCCAAAGACCTGGAACTCCCTGACAGGAATTTGGCCCCCAACCTTGGGGGAACTGCAGTCACCAGAACCTTACAAGAAGGGGAGCAGCTAGAAGAGTGAGCGTTGGAGCTCAGGAGTAGTCTGTCATCCTTTTTCATGGCACAATCTCCTGCAGCAAGGCCGATATGGCTGAGTCACCTATGTCCCCTCACTGGCAGAGGGGAGACGGACTCTCCAAGAGTGCATCAGAAACGTTCATGAGCTCATCCTTCCTGCAAGAAGTGCAAATACCAGAATCCAGCAATGAGGCTCTCGACTTTCCACAGACCAGACAGTGCCTTTTAGAAGTTGGCATAAGAATCTCCATCGGTGCAACACAAGCTCAAGGCACACTCAACTGGCACAATACACCATGTGCAAATCTGCACAAACAGAACCTACACTTACTAGGACCACGCAGGCTGAAGAGCGCATGATAGGACTCTGTGGGCCAAAGACAACCCGCTAGGGCCACATAGGCAAGACACCGTGCGCTGCAGGTGCACACCAGGGGAGGTGCATAAGCAGCAAGGCAAAGCATGGAAAGCGCAATCAGCATGCACCAGTAGTTGAGCATAGTGGAAACACTGATGCCACACCAATGGATGCCCAAGCAGTCCAACCAGACCTACGTCCCCATCCAATGGACAAGGATGGGAACCCCCACAAAATAAGTACTACTACTAAATAAGTCAGACAGCAAAGACTTCTAATCTCTGTACTCATCCCCGGGGAGTCCCAAGACAGGTAAAAAATATGTCGGGTTCGGTGCTACTCCTCTGTCACCAGACCTGCAGTCACAGAGATCTGAAGAGCCTTCTTCAATCCTCGGGGGGGGGGGGGGGAGAGCAGAGGGAAAGAGGAGGAAGGGGGCATGGAGGTTGTGAAGAATCCTTTCCAAACTCCTTTTCCAATCTTCTGGCTGCTCAACAGGTCCTTAACATGCATCCATCATCTGCTGGAGACAAAGAAATACTGAATATGCCCTTAATGGCTCAGGCTGTTATAGCCTGGTGATGTCATAAGAAACCTCTGGAATATTTCTCTATTTCCATATCTGCTGGTAGGGGAAAACAATCCACTTGTATGGACTCGTCTAACAGGAGAATATAGAAACACCTGTTTTTAATACCTAATCTCATAGAAGCTATATATTCACTTCCAGCATATAACTGGCAGTGTTTCAAACAGATTGTAAAGGAGCCAGTACTGCCATGGCAGCCATTTTTAAAAGGAAACTTCTGCACCAACTACTTGATTGCGAGTTGCTACGTTAATCTACTAACAAAACAGAATGTCTCTCCATGCAGCAGACTGCTTCATCCTGAATTAAATTGCTGTTTCCTGAAGCAGTACCGAAGCAACGTTGGATTTCAAAACTGAAGCTAAGTGTTTAAATGTTTGCTCACTTTAAAATTTGATTAAAAAGGAGCGGCTACAGCGAGGAGATGGTTTAGTCTGTCTTCTCTGGCTTGGTGGCTTCGACAAAAAGTACAGCTGTCGTTGCTAAGAGATGTACAGCAATTCATCAACTGCTGCTGGTGAATTTTATGTTGCGCTCCCCTTTGACACCTGTCATTGGCACATGCTAACCGTGATTACTGCCGTTAGCGCAGGTGCATCACTTCCTCAATGGATGGTGGTAAGTGTATTCAAGTTAGATTTGCCAGCCTGTTAGCGTAGTGAAGTGTCTCCCCCACACCAGTAACAGCAGGGGGATATGCCAGGCATGACCTCAACAATTAGCGCAGTTCTACGCCATCTCTCGTGCTAATTTTGGGGCGCACCGCACTCTAACAATATCTTTTAGCAAACATACCCTTAATGATATATTCAAAAAATGATATAGTAAGAAAATCAGCAAAGAACATCGGGCCCGATATTCAAAGGCATACAGACCTTTAAACGTCTCTTAGATGGATATCAGTGACACCAACATGGTTAGTGCTGCTGAATATCCCTGGGTTTCACTGCTTCAAGCCCCGATGCCAACTGTGTAGCATCAGGGAATGTTGTGGGCGTTCCAGTGTTGGAGCGGAGGCAGCATCCACTGCTAACTGGGCAGCGTCGATATTGAACCACTGCCTGGTTAGCGACTCATGGGTAAACATAGGCATGGGAAAAGCTGGCCGATCTTTATCCATGATAGCTAACCAGGCAGTTGCTCAATAATTACCACTACCTGGTTAGCTTCCGCACCATGCGGCACCATGTGGCAGATCTGGATATTCAATGCTGGTGGTCGGATACGGCCACGTCACTGAATATCCGAGGTTAAGTTTCAGCAGCAACGATTATGCGCTTTAGATTATCAGACAGAAATACACCCATAATATCTCCAACCTTTGAAGAACTAGAACTGCAAAAACCCAAGGGACTTTAAAAAATAACACTAAAACTATTGACTAAAAATGAAAGAATTAGAAAAATATTTTTTAAAAATTCAAATAACCCATGTGTATTATACCAAAAATTTCATACTAAAACCAATTACATAAGATACTTGATATAAAAGTCATACTAAAGCTGTTAATACCACAACTTACTATAAAACAAGAGGACCTGACTATTCTCATAAAAATGGACTCAGAACAAATTCTTGATTCAATCTATTGGGCGTCACTGTATTCACATCATAGATATACATATATCTTTGTTCAAGCCACAGTAACTTCTTACCAGTGTCATCTCTCCATGATTCCATTACCATGCGAAGAACAAAAAAAAATCTCAAATCGTTAAAACAATGTCTGACAAGGGGTTTTTTTCGGTACTGCCTCTTTTAAAACTACTCTTGTGCTCCATTACCCCTTCTTTTGAAGCATCTTTGTTTTCCTATGGCAGATAGCCACATATAATCACACTCCTATTACGATACAAGAATGTTTTCAAATTATACTTTATATGCTTCTGTGGGTAAGAAAAACAATGATTTTCAAAATCACAACACTCATCTTCCACACTTATAGCAACCAACATATTTCTTTTTCAAAGATGAATTAGGCAAAGCAGAAGGTATCAATCTGTCCCTCAGAGTGCATTCCCTTTTGTAAGGGATAGTAAAATCTCTTTTCTTAAAACATTCTAAAATCTGCATAATATACCACAGACTTCTTAAAATCTTTG
The DNA here is from genome assembly GCA_033557465.1 of Ichthyophis bannanicus. Taxonomy (NCBI): domain Eukaryota; kingdom Metazoa; phylum Chordata; class Amphibia; order Gymnophiona; family Ichthyophiidae; genus Ichthyophis; species Ichthyophis bannanicus. Next base: position 324,976,134 of record CM066038.1, on the reverse strand, counting down.
TGATGTGTTTAGCTATATGACTATTAAATGCCAATGGAGAGATGCCCCTTGTTTCTTGAGATCATGATATGGTTGACCTATCAGAGACAGAAGTTACTACCATTGAAATGAAAATGCTGGAAAAAGAATTAACATTTGTTTCCAGTCAAAAATATGCCTTCCAGATATGTCAGCCTGTTCAGATTAGAAAATTAAAGTGATACAATTGTTTTCAAACAACATTCTGAAAATTTGAATATATCAGTGATAACTTTTAAAGAATGTTTTTGAATCTGATAGTCTAGACGAAAACAAGAAAAGGATCTACTATAATCTATCTAGAGAGGAGATATTTGAGGTGTTATTACCTACATTTACCATAAGTTGCTGCATTAATAAAGTTCCCCCAAAGAACAAATCTGCCAAAATAAATCATTTCTTAAAGCTGAAAAAACTGCGTAGGGATGCAGATTTTGAAAACCACAGAATTGATGGCATACAGATTTAACGAGAGAAGTTATCTAAGACTATATTAAGAAAGGCTACAAAAGAGCCAAGTCTGCCAATACATATGTATTGTTGAAGAAGGCGAAAAAGGACAAAAGACAATAGATTGGTCTGTCTAATGAAATGTGAAGGCACATTTTAGATGGTAAGTGGCGACTTTAATTGAAGCATTAAGGTCAGAGCGTACACGATTTCAATGATATTTTAGAAGCAGATCTATTAAACATGGAGCTATTTTTAAAATACACAGAAGAAAGTGCGCGCCCACATGTGGATTAATGCCCATGTGTGGTAGGAGACACTTTACAAATTTACATGTGGGGCGGGATTTAAAAAAAATTAGAGGAAACCCGGCAACTTACATGTCCAAGTGCCTTCATCTCATAATTTGCACTTGTAAATATCTGTACTTGCATGTACAAGTGAGCTATTTTGCTAAGTTAAACATGTAAATGCTGCTACTTAACTAAAGAAAGGATATTATATTTAACTCATTTGAATTTGGACAGGGAAATAAATTATAGAGGATTAAGGAGGAAAACCCCCTTAATCCCTCCTGTAAAAGGTTGGCTGAAAACACGTCTTTTAAAAATCCTACACATACCAAGGAGCAGGTGTAAATTGTGCCGTGAAGATTTTTAGGCTTACATGTGCATTCCCTATACAAATTTTTGTCACACCCTCTCGAAAACAATCACGGATAAATCGGACCCTTTCTAAAATGGCCATTTACACACAGGGGCATGCTAACTAAAGCACCACAAGTAGTTCGGGGCAAACATGCTGTTAGCGCATGTTTTTACCATGATGTGGCCTAGTAACCTCAGTAGGCTACTACTGCTGCACTAGTTGCATCACTAGCATGGTAGTAGGGAACAGGTAGCCATAGCACATGCACACTATGAAGAGACACCCTACACATGCTCTACAATGAAAAGCCACAAAACGCATTAATAGGGCGGCAGTAGGCTATGAAGCTACTACAGACAGTAAGAAATGTGACTCAAGCACGCCTACAGGAAAGTGTCAACTGGCCAGTTCAGAATAGAGAGGGTTGACTGGGAATAGGCATAACAGGCTGCACAGCTCAGTATTGGAGCTAAGTACAAGAGGGCAGGGCATGCACATCAGAAAAGTAAACATATGCAGAGAACCTGTGCTGTGTCCCTAACTGTGGGAGACAGGGTGCAAAAGGGGCATTGTATGGGATCAGGCAGGGTGTCCTCAGTGTCCATCATGGGGCATAGGTATATGAACCCCCCCTCACCCTGAAGCGCCCAAGGTGCCTGTTCACCTATGCTATAGGAAACAAAGAACAAGGCCTCAGGGGTAAGGGGGGGATGGGCTCTCTCTCAGTCACTCCTCTGATATGGTTTGAACAGCACCATAGCCATTGTGGAGTGTTTTGGGGGAAGGGGTGTAGAACCAAGGGGGGGAGGGGGTGTCTAGAGGCCAAGCACAATCAGCATACATGCCCAGGGTAGCCTGTACCTAGAAACATGATGACAGAAAAAGAACACGTGGCCTATTTAGTCTGCCCTTCCATATCAATCACCACATCAGTCCCCCCTCTTTAGAGATCCTCTGCGTTTGTCCCATGCTTCTTTGAATTCAGATACTGTCCTCATCTCTACCTCCTCCACTGGGAGACTTTTCCACAGATCCACCACTCTTTCTGTAAAGAAATATTTCCACATATCACTCCTGAATCTACTCCCTTTCACCCTCATCCCATGTCCCCTCATAGCAGAGCTTGCTTTCAATTGAAAGAGGTTCTCCTCCTGTGCATTATACCATGGAGGTATTTAAACATCTCAATCATTTCACCTCTAGCCCGCCTTTCCTCTAAGGTGTACATATTAAGATCCTTAAGTCTATCCTCATATGCTTTATAATGAAGACCACTAACCATTTTAGTAGCCACCCTCTGTACTAACCCCAGCCTGTTTATATCCTTTTGAAGGTGTGGTGTCCAGAACTGCACACAATACTACGAATGAGGTTGCACCAAAGATTTATTCAGAGGCACTATCACCTTCTTTCTTTTACTGGCCATTCCTCTCCCTATGCACCCAAGCATCCTTCTAGCTTTTGCCGTCGCCTTTTCTACCTGTTTAGCTACTTTAAGATCATCAGACACAATCATGCCTAGATCCCGCTCTTCTTTAGTGGACAAAAGTACTTCATCCCCTATACTATATTGCTCCCTTGGATTGCTGCAGCCCAAATGCATGACCTTGCAATTTTTAACATTAAATCTCAGCTGCCAAATTCTAGACCATTCTTAAAGATTAACTAGATCCCTCCTCATGTTACCTACACCTTCCTGGGTATCTACTCTATTGCAGATTTTGATATCATCCTCAAAGAGGCAAACCTTACCCGACAGCCCTTCCGTTATATCACTAATAAAGATGCTAAAAAGAATCGAACCAAGGACAGATCCCTGGAGGACACCACCGATAACCTCTTCCTCCTCAGAGTGAGCTCCATTTACCTGTACCCTTTGTCACCTCTCACTCAACTGATTTCTAACCCAAGCAGTAACTTTAGGGTCTATGCCTAGGGTGCTCAATTTATTTATAAGTTGCCTGTGAGGAACAGTGTCAAAGGCTTTACTGAAATCTAAAGACACCACATCTAGGGCTCTCCCTCGCTCCAACACCATGGTCACCCAGTCAAAGAAATCAATCAGATTTGACTGACAAGACTTGCCTCTAGTGAATCCATGCTGCCTCAGATCCTGAAATCCGCTGGAATCCAGAAATCTCACTATTTTCTCTTTCAGCAGAGCTTCCAATAATTTACTCACCACCAAAGTTAAACTAACCGGCCTATATTTTAACCACATCCTTACTTCCGCTTTTGTGTAAAGGGACCACATGTGTCTCTCTCCAGTCCTTTGGCACCACTCCAGACTCCAATGAGTCATTGAAAAGGTCAGTTGGTGGAGCTGCTAGAAAGTCCCCAAGTTCCCTCAGTATTTTAGGGTGTATCCCATCCGGTCCCATCGCTTTGTCTACTTTAAGTTTAGCTAGTTTCTCACGAACAGAGTTCTCTGAAAATTATTCAAGATGTACCTCGCTTCTGTTCCTGTTTGTAGGTGTTTTCTGAGGTCCTGCCCCAGGTTCTTCATCTGTGAACACAGAATATAAATATTTGTGAAGCAATTCTGCTTTGTGCTCATCAGCTTCTACATATTCCTCCCCTTCACCTTTGAGTCTGACAATACCACTTTTGCCCTTCCTCTTCTCACTAACATATCTGAAAAATGTCTTATCCCCCCATTTTATTGCTTTGGCTATTTCATCCACTTTTTGAATTTTTGCTTTTCTGACTACTTTGCTAGCTTCTCTTAAGTTTTTCCAAACATAGATGCCTGTCTTCCTCTCTCTGTGATCTCTTGTATTTTATGAAGGCCTCCCTCTTTTTCTTCACCTTTTCAGCTATTTCTTTCGAAAACCATAATGGTCTCCTTTTCCTATTACCTTTATTTACCATTTTAACAAAAAGGTTGGTTGCCCTTAAAATATCCCCATTCAGTTTTGCCCACTGTTTTTCTACATCTCCCAGCTATTCCCATCCTGCTAACGACTCCCTGAGGTATTGGCCCACCTTGGCAAAGTTAGTTTTCCTAAAGTCTAAGACCTTCGCTTTTGAATGGATTTTAACAGCACTAGTCCTAATACTGAACCACACTATCTGGTGATCCCCAGATGCAAAATGGTGCTCTCCAATGGTGGAAGTGTTTCTGATGTTATAGTGGGAGATCAAGTCCATGGGGTCCATAGGGTCAAGTAGCACCCCCATGAACACCCACCTCTATGGCCTGACATCTACAATCAGCGGTGTAAGGCAGTTCTCTCCCACAGAGGGCACCCATGCTTCCCATTACTGGGAGGAGCTCTGGAAGAACACCTCATGAAGGTGGTAAATCCCAAACAGCCCCTAGGCTGAGCTATCAGGAAACCAAAAGTCCACCAGACTACAAGAGCTTCCCAGATCTATGGAATGCCTCATCCCCAGGGCCAGCCTATCCATTAGGCAAGCCAGGCAGCCAGCTAGGGTGACCAACCCGAGCAGGCAGCTTTGTGCCCCCGCAGGCCATGTGCTTTGGCACACATGATCTGCTGCCTCTAATCCCCTTCCGACGCAACTTACTGTCAGAGGGAGGTCAGAAGCACATGTCCTGCTGCGGGCAACAAATCGGCGGCACAAAGCTGCATCTTAAAATACTGCCGTCATCCACCTTCCCCCCCAAGACTGAATTGGCGGCAGTGGGGAGCAGTGTTGCGACTTGGCAGGGTGGGGTGCGGTGCGACCAGGGTTTCCCTGGGTTACAGCAAGGCACAGAAGACCTGGAAGAGGCAATAAACAACTGGAACAGTTGCATATCCAATGCAACAACCACACCTATCAGAAAATCGACTTCCATACGCAAATCGAGAATGGCTCCATGGTACTCTGATGAAAACAGGTCAGCCAAACAAATCCTAAGGAAACTAGAAAGAAAATAGAGACAAACAAAAAATAGAGACAAACAAAAAATCCAGCCCTTCTACTCCAATACAGAGCCCATCAAAACCAATACAATGACACAATCAATTGATATAGACAAGAATACCACACAAACCTCATTATGGGTTCAATTAATAAACTTAAGTCCAGAGAACTCTCACTAAAGAACCGCAGAAAAACACCCTAGAAATCCACCCCCAAATAATGGCAGATTACCTAAAGGAAAAATATAAGGGGAGGAGTGGCCTAGTGGTTGGGGTAAGTTACCTCAGGTCGGAAGGTTGGGGTTCAAATCCCACTAGAGGACAGCAACCTTGGGCCAGAAGGACTGGGGTTTCTAGTGCTCCTTGTAGTCTCCTTGTAGTCTTGGGCAAGCCACTTAACTATTTACAGGGAACATGGGCAATGGAGGGTTCTCCAAGTTATAATGCCCTGTTCAATGTAAACCACCTTGATATCATGAAAGGCAGTATATAAGAAATGTTAAATAAATAAATAACCAACAGATCCAATTAAACTCACAAACAACTTAACCTTCCACATAACCTTGTACACAAAGAACTATGGGGAACCTTCAGCATCCCATCCATCCGGCAGATTGAAAATACTATTTCATCACTCAACACTACAACTTCACCCTCTGATTCTTGTCCTGTTGCTTGGTTAAAGGCATCAAAGGAACAAATTAAGTACTTCATTCACAAGATAACCTGCATGTCGCTCACACAAGGGTACATGCCAACAACTCTCCAACAAGCCATCATTTGACCCTTTTTTTTATATTATTTATGAATTTTAGTCAAAATACAATAACCAAATATAATTACAGGCAAATCTCACAAATCAGTAATAGGCAACAAAATGAAAAAAAGAGAAAAACAGCAACGATAAAGCCCACATCAAGAGAATCCGACTGGAATACGAAAAAAACCTGAACATAACAATCAAATCAGAAAACTAGGCTACAAGCCCACAAATTAGGAGGCTATTACAATCAGATATTACCTTCCCCAACTAAACACTGTCTATCAATCAAACATTTTTCCAAATATTTTTTATTTTTTTATTTATTGAACGGTTTTATATACCGCCTTTCAGAAAAATCAAAGCGGTTTACATAGAACAAAACTTGAACATTACATTGAAACTTATTCAAACAATTGAAATTACAGTGAACAATAAATTGTATATAATAAAAATGGTAATTTAAGGGTTACAATGCTGAGTAAATGCTGATTAGGTATATAGATAGTTTAAACATATATACAGATTTAAATATTTACAAATTTCAAAAATCTTATCTTATCTGAGCAAGGAAAAATGCATTGTAGTTCACTAGAATTATTCGTGTAAAGAGTAAATGTGATAATGTGGAGAATTGGGTATTGTAAGATAGAGTAAGAAAAAGGAAAAAGTAAGTTGTGAATTAATGAATATGAGTATACATGAGTTTAAGTGGGAAATATTTCATCTATTGGGAATGAGTCTCCAAAGTACTCTATAAATAGGTGAGTTTTAAGATCTTTTCGAAATGCTGAAAGATCTGTGATATCTCTGAGTTTATCCGGCAGAGCGTTCCATATTAAAGGAGCATTGAAGCTGAATGCCCTATTTGTTGTAGTTTTATTGAGTTTTGAAAAGTTGTTTGGAACAAGTAGTGTGTTCAGGTTCCTTTGTCTCACTGTTCTGGTCCTTGAATGAATTGTCAGTAGATCAGTTAGATATGATGGGGCTATATCTCTTATCAGTTTGAACGTTATGATAACTTTATATTTTATCCTACTTTGTATAGGTAACCAGTGAAGTCTGTACAGTATAGGGGTTATGTGTTCAGTTGGACCTGCATTTATAAGCATTCTTGCAGCAACATGTTACTTTTAGTTGGTGTAAAGCATGTTTTGGAATACCTTGAAGAATTATGTTACTAAAATCTAAGTGAGGCAGGATCAGGGCTTGAAGGACTGATCTGAAGTCCAGATTTAATAATAATGGTTTTAGATTTTTAAGATGATTGGAATTTATTATATATTGTGTTTGTTGTATTCCTGATGTGCCATGAACAAAAACATATGAAGCTCCATCAAAATTGATGATACATTTACAAGGGAATCGTAGAAAAAAGGTGGCACCCAAAGCTAACACCTGAGGCTTTAAAGGTAAAGGGCTCCACAGATCAAACAAACAGTAAGGATTTGAGGGTTTCTTTGTTTGTTTTATTATATTACATTGCTAGCTCTCTGACTGGGAGATCTTAAAAGGGTTTTGTGTATATTTTTTAAAGCAAGGTTACTTTCATTTTTGCTGTTTTAGGGGAACTTTCCTTGAGCACAGTAGGTTGCTGAACTCCAGTAACCTCCTCAGGTTTAGAAACTGCTAACACCTAATCAGGTGTTAGTTCCCTCCCTACCCACCCCGACTCCCACCCACCCCTAGTGAGCAGTCTTGCTTTATAGGGTACCTCCCCCTTTAACAAATCACAGTGAATTGGACCAGCACATTTTGAATATAATTAAAGAGATTTAACTGCTTTTTCTCTGAAAGGACAGCTGCGAAACCAGCTGGTACTTGGTAGATCTCTCTCTTTTGCTTTAACAGATACCTAAGCTCCACGAACAGAACAATGGCTGGGAAAAATCGTATTGCTAAAGCTGTTGCCCCCATTACAGCTTCTGCCTCGGTCCAGACAGAGGTCCTAATGCCAGTTGAAGGACCGGTTCCATGTGCAGGGTGCCTGCATGCTGAAGCTCTGAGGAAACAAGTGGAGGAACTCAGAGAGGAGGTGGCGAGGCTGAGGAGCATTCAAGACAGTGAGAAGTACAATGATGAGATGCTTCTTGCAGCAACCAGGCTCTCCAGCACAGGAGAAGATGGGTGCCAACAGAATGTCGATGGTTGGAAACAAGTCACCAGGGCCTGAAAAATCACCAATCCAACTTCTCCAGCCCTTGAATTGAAGAACCATTATGCAGCCCTGGAAGTGGAGGAGGTGAAAGCATCCCTGGAAAGGGAAGAACCAGAGTTCAAGTACCCCAAAGTTGCGAAATCAGTGACCAGAAGGAAACGAAGTGTAGTGGTGGTTGGAGACTCTCTTCTGAGGGGTACTGAGGCATCCATCTGCCGACCAGACTTGATGTCCAGAGAGGTATGCTGTCTGCCTGGTGCCAAAATCCAAGATGTTACGGAGAGTTTGCCGAGACTCATCAAGCCCACTGACTATTACCCAATGTTGCTAATCCATGTTGGAACAAATGATACTGCCAGGTATACCTCGGAACGTATCAAAAGTGACTTCATGGCTCTAGGACAGAGGGTGAAGCAGTTAGGTGCACAGGTGGTGTTCTCTTCAATCCTCCCTGTTGAGGGTAAAGGCCAAGGCAGAGAGGCTCGCATCCTGGAGATGAATGCATGGTTGCGTGGATGGTGTCATCGAGAGCGTTTTGGTTTCCTAGACCATGGGATGCTGTTCCAAGGGTTGCAGAGCAGAGATGGCATCTATCTGTCCAAGAAAGGTCAACGCATCTTTGGTAGTAGACTGGCTAATCTACTGAAGAGGGCTTTAAACTAGATTCGTTGGGGATGGGTGAAGAAAGCCCCCAGGTAAGTGAAAGCCCCCAGGTAGGTGATACATTAAATACCTTTATGGACATGGGTAACAGGGGTAACATATGTAAAACAGTGTGTATTAATGCCCGTAGCATGGGAAATAAGATCCCTGAAGTTGAAGCTTTGGTGGGAGTAGCTGACTTGGATTTAGTGGCAGTTACAGAAACATGGTTCACAGAAAACCATGACTGGGATGTAACTATACCTGGCTATACTTTATTCAGAAAGGACAGGGTAGGAAGAAGGGGAGGAGGAGTGGCACTATATGTAAAAACTACTATTAAAGCTTTGGAATTACAGAGCTTAAAAGGGAGAGAGGAGGCATTGTGGGTTAAACTAGAAAGAGGGAAAGAGAAATCTATTTGCATTGGTGTGATATACAGACCTCCCTCACAAGAGGAAGAGGTGGACAGAGAGTTAATTGAAGACATACGCAGCATAGCTAGGAAAGGGGAAGTGCTGTTGATTGGCACATTCCTGCTGCAGTATCATCTAGAAATAAGGAGATCCTGGATTCTCTACAGGGAGATCTATTCAGGCAATTGGTAACAGACCCCACACGTGAAGGGGCCATACTGGACTTGGTGCTTACCAATGGTGAAAGTGTTTCTGATGTTGTAGTGGGAGATCATTTTGCATCCAGTGATCACCAGATGGTGTGGTTCAGTATTAGGACTAGGGCTGTTAGAATCCATTCCAAGGTGAGGATCTTAGACTTTAGGAAGACTAACTTTGCGAAGATGGGCCAATACCTCAGGGAGTCGTTAGTGGGATGGGAACAGCTGGGGGATGTAGAAAAACAGTGGGCAAAACTGAAAGGGGGTATTTTAAAGGCAACCAACCTTTTTGTTAAAATGGTAAATAAAGGCAAAAGGAACAGGAGACAAAAGGAACAGGAGACCGCTATGATTTTCGAAGGAAGTAGCTGAAAAAGTGAAGAAAAAGAGGGAGGCCTTCATGAAATACAAGAAATCACAGAGAGAGGAAGACAGGCATCTATGTTTGGAAAAACTTAGAGAAGCTAGGAAAGTAGTCAGAAAAAAAATTCAAAAAGTGGATGAAATAGCCAAAGCAATAAAATGGGGGGATAAGACATTTTTCAGATATGTTAGTGAGAAGAGGAAGGGCAAAAGTGGTATTGTCAGACTCAAGGGTGCAGGGGAGGAATATGTAGAAGCTGATAAGGATAAAGCGGAATTGCTTAACAAATATTTTTGTTCTGTGTTCACAGATGAAGAACCAGGAGCAGGACCACAGAAAACACCCACAAATAAGAACAGAAGCGAGGGACATCTTGAACAATTTTCAGAAGACTGTGTTCGTGAGAAACTAGCTCAACTTAAAGTAGACAAAGCGATGGGACCGGATGGGATACACCCTAGAATACTGAGGGAACTTGGGGACGTTCTAGCAACTCCACTGACTGACCTTTTCAATGCCTCGTTGGAGTCGAGAGTGGTGCCAAAGCACTGGAGAGAGGCTCATGTGGTGCCTTTACACAAAAGCGGAAGTAAGGATGTGGTTGAAAACTACAGGCTGGTTAGTTTAACTTCGGTGGTGAGTAAATTATTGGAAACGCTGCTGAAAGAGAAAATAGTGATGTTTCTGGAGTCCAGCGGATTACAGGATCCGAGACAGCATGGATTCACCAGAGGCAGATCTTGTCAGACAAATCTGATTGATTTCTTTGACTGGGTGACCAGGGAGTTGGACCGAGGGAGAGCTCTAGATGTGGTGTATTTAGATATCAGTAAAGCCTTTGACACTGTTCCTCACAGGCGACTTATAAACAAACTGAGCACCCTAGGGATGGACCCTAAAGTTACTGCTTGGGTAAGAAATTGGTTGAGTGGGAGGTGACAAAGAGTACAAGTAAATGGAGCTCACTCTGAGGAGAAGGATGTTACCAGTGGTGTGCCCCAGGGATCTGTCCTTGGTCTGATTCTTTTTAACATCTTTGTTAGTGATATAGTGGAAGGGCTGTCTGGTAAGGTTTGCCTCTTTGCGGATGATACCAAAATCTGCAATAGAGTAGACACCCAGGAAGGTGTAGATAACATGAGGAGGGATCTAGCTAAGCTTCAAGAATGGTCTAGAATTTGGCAGCTGGGATTTAATGTTAAAAAATGTAAGGTCATGCATTTGGGCTGCAGCAATCCAAGGGAGCAATACAGTATAGGAGGTAAAGTACTTTTGTCCACTAAAGAAGAGCGGGACCTAGGCATGGTTATGTCTGATGATCTTAAAGTAGCTAAACAGGTAGAAAAGGCGACGGCAAAAGCTAGAAGGATGCTTCGGTGCATACGGAGAGGAATGGCTAGCAGAAAAAAAGGAGGTAATAATGCCTCTGTATAAGTCTTTGGTGCGACCTCATTTGGAGTATGGTGTGCAATTCTGGAGACCGCACCTTCAAAAGGATGTGAACAGGATGGAGTCGGTGCAGAGGGTTGCTACTAAAATGATTAATGGGCTTCATTATAAAGCATATGAGGACAGACTTAAGGATCTTAATACGTAAACCTTAGAGGAAAGGCGGGATAGAGGTGATATGATTGAGATGTTTAAATACCTCCGAGGCATAAATGTTCAGGGAGAGAGCCTCTTTCAATTGAAAGCAAATTTCTGCTACAAGGGGACATGGGATGAGGGTGAAGGGAGATAGATTCAGGAGTGATATGCGGAAATATTTCTTTACAGAAAGAGTAGTGGATCCATGGAATAGTCTCCCAGTGGAGGTGGTAGAGATGAGGACAGTAACTGAATTCAAAAAAGCATGGGACCAACACAGAGAATCTCTAAAGGTAAAAAGTGGACTCTTGTAGTTGTTGTTATGGAAGGACAGACTAGATAGGCCATGTGGTCTTTTTCTGTCATCATGTTTCTATGTTTCTATAAAAATTGCCTCCGGCGAAGTTGGGTGTCACGAGACACATCAGGAAAAACATTGACTGTCTGTCCACAAAACTTAACAGACTTAACCTTAAAGAAAGCTTTTAGAATACGCTGCTTGATCACTACAGATGGAAAAGTGACCTGCAAAGTAAAACATAAAGTGATGATATCCAAAGAGTCCTCCAGAAAGGCTGTAAGATTAGACATAGAAGGAATTACCTCATTCAGTTCACCTTCAGCAGAGTTGATCTTTTTAGAGCCTGAGGAGATATAGTAAATTTGCAAAATATCAATAGAATCTGGTATGGCAAAAATGTCGCTCAAGTATTTATCTAAAAGAATCTTAGGTGATAATTTATTTATTTATTTATTATTTATTTATTTATTATTTATTACAATTTCTTATATACCGCGCTATTTAGAATCAGCGTGGTTTACATCATAACATAACGACCATAACGACAACTGTCAGGTTTTACATTGCACAGGAGTACAAACTTGGATAACCGGGTTAACTATATACATAAGCTATCTACACTGCAGATAAAAATTGTAAGGGCCTTTCTAGATTGGGTCATTTCTTGGGAGGGATATCTAGTTCAATTGCTGTCTGGGAAGTATTGGAGGAAAAGGTGGGTTTTGAGAGCCTTCCTGAACTGATATAGATTGGTAATGGCCCTAATGTCGGGGGGTAGAGCGTTCCAGCATTTGGGGACATAAAAACTGAATGCCCTGTTTGTGGTTTTCGTGTTGGACTTTGTCGAATCCTTTGGTATTGCTAGCAGGTTTACAGCTGTTGTTCTTCTGGATCTGTTGGGGGGGACCATGTGGATAAGAAGCGTGAGTGAGAAGGATGAAGTACCTTTGATTGCTTTAAATGCTAATAGAAGGGATTTGAAGGTGATTCTCCCATGGATAGGTAGCCAGTGCAGCTGTTTGAGAATAGGGGTCACGTGGTTGTTTCTGGATGCTCCGTAAAGGACCCTAGCTGCGGCAATCATGGCCAACTGTAGGGGGGTTAGTGTGGATTGGGGGAGACCTTGTAAGATGGCATTTGCAAAGTCAAAATGCGGCAGGATCAGCGCTTGATATATGGTTCGGAAATCGTCTGGGTCCAGCAGGGAGCGTAGGTGTTTGAGTGAGCGGATTTTGAAATAGATGGCTTTGACTATGTTGCTTATGTGGTGTTTCATGTCTAGACATTGGTCCAGAGTAACTCCCAGGTATTTTATTGCATCTTTAGTTTGCAAATCAGCTTCCTTGACACTGACGTGGGACGGGGGAGTAAAGTTGGAGTCTCTGGTGATGAAAAGGACCTCTGTTTTTTTTATGTTGGATGCGTAGGTTCTGTGTCTGGAGCCATGTTGAAACTGCATTGAAACAATCTGTGAGTGGGGTCAGGTCCATGTGAGTTGTGGAGAAAGGCATGTATAGGAGAATGTCATCTGCATATATCATGCAGTTTACGTTGAATGATCTTATGATATTGCAGATGGGCTGCATGTAGATATTGAAAAGTAAGGAGGATAACGAGGATCCTTGAGGTATCCCTTGCTCTTGATGGAAGTGGCTTGACTCTTCTGATCCAGACTTCACATATTGCCATCTATCGTCCAGATAGGACTTACACCATCTTAGTGCATTGTTGCAGACACCCTTCTCTTTTAGTCTTCCGAGGAGGATTTCGTGACTCACGGAGTCGAACGCCGCGGCGATGTCTAGGAAGATGAGCACAAAGCCTTGACGGATGTTGTCTATTCCTGTGATGATGTCGTTGAATAGACCAGTAAGTAGGGTCTCGACCCCATGATGTTCTCTGAACCCATGTTGGCAGTTGTCTAAGGGAGCAACAGCGTCTATGTCAGCGATGGCGAACCTATGGCACGCGTGCCAGCTGTGGCACGCGAAGGCCTTGCAGCTGGCACGCGGGAAGGTCCGCAAAAAAAGAAAAAGCTGGCTCTGACTGCTGCCGCGGACGCGGCAAGGGCAGAATGCAGCGTCCCGCGGGGCCCCCTCCGCCCGCTAAGCCCTCTGCAAGAGCTTTCAGAGTCGCGCGGGAGCGCATCTCCCTCGCGTCTCTGTTAAGCCCGCAGGGGCTAAGGGGAAAGTTCCCAGAAGCCCCTTTAGACGCGAGGGACTGATGGGAAATTTCCCATTAGCCCCTGCGGGCTTAACAGAGACGCGAAGGAGATGCTCTCCCTCGCGAATCTGAAAGCCCTTGCAGAGGGGCTTAGCGGGCGGAGGGGGCCCCGCGGGACATTGCAATCTGCCGCGGCAGCAGCCAGAGCCTGCTTTTTTTTAAAAAAAAATTGCCAGGGGGGGGGGGATTAGGACTGCTAATGGGCAGGGAGGGGGGGTTAGGACTGATAATGGGCAGGGCAGGGAGGGTGGGGGGGAGGCGGGGTTAGGACAGATAATTGGCAGGGAGGGAGTGGGGGTTAGGACTTCTAAGGGGCAGGGAGGGGGGGGTTAGGACTGCTAATGGGCAGGGAGGGAGGGGGGGGTTAGGACTGCTAATGGGCAGGGAGGGAGGCAGGGAGGGGGGGTTAGGACTTCTAATGGGCAGGGAGGGGGGGTAGGACTGCTAATGGGCAGGGGGGGGTTAGGACTGCTAATGGGCAGGGAGGGAGGCAGGGAGGGGGGGTAGGACTGCTAATGGGCAGGAGGGGGGGGTTAGGACTGCTAATGGGCAGGGAGGGAGGGGGGGTTAGGACTGCTAATGGGCAGGGAGGGGAGGGAGGCAGGGAGGGGGGGGTTAGGACTGCTAATGGGCAGGGAGGGGGGGTTAGGACTGCTAATGGGCAGGGGGGGTTAGGACTGCTAATGGGCAGGGAGGGAGGCAGGGAGGGGGGGTTAGGACAGCTAATGGGCAGGGAGGGGGGGAGGCAGGGAGGGGGGGTTAGGACTGCGAATGGGCGGGAGGGGGGGGTTAGGACTGCTAATGGGCAGGGAGGGGGGGTTAGGACTGCTAATGGGCAGGGAGGAGGGGGGGGGTTAGGACTGCTAATGGGCAGGGGGGGTAGGACTGCTAATGGGCTGGGGGGGTAGGACTGCTAATGGGCTGTGGGCTGATGGGGGCTGTCTGGAAATGGGGTGATGGGGGTTAGGACTGGTAATGGGTTATAGGGGGGGCTTAAACTGAAAATGGGGTGATGGGGGTTTAGGACTGGAAGTGGGTTGATGGGGGGGGCTAGGACTGGTATTGGGTTGGGGGGTTGCTAGGACTGGAAATGGGCTGATGGGGGGCTAGGACTGGAAATGGGCTGATGCAGGGACTAGAAGGGAATGGATGCTGGGTGAGGCTGGAACTAGAAGGGAGCTGATGTTGGGGGAGGATTAGAATGGGATGGGGCTGGGAGAGTAAAATGGAGAGGGGAAAAATATTTTGTGTGGGAGGGATAAAAAATCTACAATTGGCCGGGTATTGGGAGAGTAAGTGGGTATTGAGGATGGAGGGTAAAATTTGAGTGGATGAAATAGGAATGAGGAAAGAGCAAAAGGAGAAAGATTAGTATGTTAAAGCGGATGTAGAGAGAGAGAATGGAAAAAAAAACTAGAAGAGAGAAGAAAGGACAAATGGACAGCAGATGATGGAGAGTTAGCAGAAAACATGAAGAAACCAGAAGAAAGTGGCTGGAGCAATTGCAACTGTGTAACTGAGCTGAGGTATTCTGTTTATGTAATTCCTTTTTGACATTGCCACTTGTTCTCTTTCCCCAGTAGGTCATGTATTGTTATTGTCTGAAATGTATTGGTTTAATATTTGCAGTGTTGCCTTTTGATAGGTATGGTGTGGTGCTTTGTGAGTTCTGGTAGTGCTGTTAGGATACGGCGGGTTTGCTATTGGTTCTAAATGGGCAGTGTTTGTAGTAGTTCCTAATGTGCCTGGCGGTTGGCACTGGATTATAGTAATGTAGAAATCTTTTAGTCTGTCTTTATCCATACACTCATTAAGAGACATGTTTACTAAAAGTTAGTGTATGTTAGCATTATGCAAATATTTATGCAAATTGACGTGCTGGCACTTTGAGGAAATTCTTTGGTTTTGTGCGGCAGTTTGGGCACTCGGGCTCAAAAAGGTTAGCCATCACTGGTCTATGTGATCTTGAATTTGCCGTTGTGCTTCTTTCTCAATTATTTTGGCTAAGAGGGGGATGCTAGCTATTGGTCGATAGGAGTCAACTCTTTGGGGGTCAAGTTTGGGGTTTTTCAGTAGCGGCCTAATGGAAGTCTGCTTGAGTGAAGTGGGAAAATAACCTGTTGTAAAGGAGAGTTTCATTATATTTGCGATGACAGGGCTGAACACATCACGTAGCTCCTTGATCCAAAAAGCTGGACATGGGTCAGTCTGTGCAGTGGAGGTGTTGAGTGATGCTATGGTGTTCTCAATACCTTTATTGGATGGTGTGGAAAAAATGTTAAGTGGAGAAAGGTCCGTTGGTTCTTGATATTGGGCTGTTGACACCTTGTTGGTTTGCACAATCTTGGATTGCAGATGATTATAATCAGCGAATTCTTGTGGGTGAATCTCGCTGTGTTGTTCAGGCGATGGTTCCTTTGAGAGGGATTTGACCAGATTGAAGAGGTCACGTGGTTTATTCAGAGACCTCTTTAGGGTGTCAGTGTGATATTGTCTCATTTTGGTAGTGATTGTTTCTCGATGTATTGCAAGGTGGGTTCGGTATGTGGTCTGGTCTTCAGTTGAGCGCGATCGGCGCCATCGGCGTTCAAGTCTACGTAGTTGCGTGAGAGAAGCTCGCAGCTCAGGGGAGAACCATGGGGTGGATCTTCTTTTTGACCTTGCTGTATTCTTAGGGTTCGAGTGTTGTGAGATGGCAAGCAGGCTGGAGTTCCAGCAAGAGATTAGTTCATCAAGGTCCGGTGTGGTTTTGTTGATGGTTGATGGGGTCTCCGAAAGGATGTGTTCCCTATCGAAGGGGCGAAAGCATCTAGTGGCAGTTCGAGAGATGATGTTCGTGGGTCGGCTTCTGTTCAGCTGGTCATTGTTGATGGGAATCTGGATAATGATCAATTTGTGGTCGGACTAGGGTACATCCACGACTGATATTGGCGGATTGTGGTTTTTGACCATGACTGGATGTGGCACAAATACCATGTCAAGAATGTTCCCTTTCGTATGTGTGGGTTCATTTATGATTTGTTTGAGTCCCAGGTCTTCCATTGCATCAAGGAACGCATTTGCGTGGTTTTGGGGTAAAGATGGGAGATTGAAATCACCCATTATCCAATTTGGTTTGTTGGGAGTGAGGGTGTTAGCTGCAAGGTCAATAATGGTTGGAAGGTCAACTGGAGAAGTAGATGGTGTTCTATATAACAGGGTAAGGGAGCATAATAAGGAAGATTGAGGAAAATTCAAAAATCGTAAATTGCATGCACGCATAGAATTTTCAAGTGCTTCCAACTTGGAATGCAATACTAAAGAATCTTTAATTCCAGCAACATTAATTGAATGAAGTGGAAGCACTTGAGATTCTAATTTAGTAAAAGCCATATCCATCAAACAAGACTTTCTCATCAGGTTGCTGCAAGGAAACAGCAGCTTCCTGTGAGAAAGTACAAAGGGAATTTAATGTTGAGGACAATTTAGAATTGTTACATTGTAAAGCCCCCCCAAACATCCTTCAAGGTCACCTCTGCTTCCGGGAGCAGCACCGGGAGCTCAGAAGAACCTCCCAAAGCTGCAAACTGAACTGGAGTAGGCAAACTAACCACAACGTTAACATTCCTTTCCAAACTCAGAGGGCTCCCTGGAAATAACAGATATCCCAGACCCAGGGCAAGGAGGAGGAGATCTCCCACCGGGCCTCAAAGAAGCACCCTCGGGAGAGGACTGCGCCATAGGTAGAGGGACAAAATGTTTATCCAGAGGGCCGACCGGTTTTGAACATCCGGTATCGGCACTCTGGGGCCTGCTATACACCTTAGCCTTCCTCTTACCCATTATAATAATAACTTACCAAGAACTAACTAAACGGAGCCAAAGAAAAGCATAGTAAATAAGCAAACCTTAACATTCAGGCCCTCAATATCCCAAGTAGTGTGGTCGCAGCAACGCCGCAGTGACGTCGAAGGGGCAGAACCTGCCCCTTTAGACACACCCCTTCAGATTGCACCCCACAGTCACGCTCCGCAGTCGTGGAGAAAAACAAACAAGAAACTTAAAGGGAGAAAGGCCCCCCACCAGGAGCAGGCTGTCCCGGGCGTGCCTGCCCGATGTAATCTGGGCAGCGACAGCATCGGCCACACAGGAACAGTCCCGGGAGTCTCTAGGCCCGATCGACAGGGCCCAGCACACCTCCCCTCACTCTCCAGGCCAACTCCCCATCATTCGACCTTTAATTAAAAGATACATCACTTAACCTAAATGAACCAGCTACAATACAGACCAATCTCCAGTTTACCTTTCATCGCTAAAATAATAGAGAAAATAATTCAAAGACAACTTCAAGACCACACAGACCAACATACACCACTGGACCTACACCAACATGGGTTTAGACCCAACCATGGTACAGAAACACTTCTGTTATCACTGTTCGACAACATCATAAGAGGCACAGACAATGTGAAAAAAGGATTTGTCCTTATCTTCATGGACATATCCTCAGCATTCGACACAGTTGCCCACAGCATTCTACTTCAACGTCTACAAGAAATTGGCCTACATGACAGCACACTAACATGGTTCAAGTCCTACCTAAGCAATAGACAACAAGTGAAATGTGGCTCGGTCAAATCAAAGCCCTTTCCAGTAAAACAAGGCGTCCCACAAGGATCATCCCTCTCTGCAATCTTATTTAACATCTACATAAGGCCAATATGTGAAATTATCAAACAATACAAAATATACGCTGATGATATCATGGTATACACTCCTGTAGAAATACACAAACCTGACCTCTCAAGCATAACGGCATGTGTAGAAGACATGGTTAAATGGTTCAATAACAACAACTTGTCAATAAATTACAAAAAGACTGAGATACTCTTTATCACTAGGGATACATCATTTACCCCACCACAAACAATCACAATATTGCAAAAGCCAATAACAGTCAAAAAAGAAAAATTACATATCTAGGAGTAATCATAGACCAAAACCTCACCATGCAACCACACATTGCAAAAACCATTGCAAATGCTTACTTTAAGATGAAGATAATAAGAAGAATCAAACCAATTCTAGACCCTGATCACTTCCGTACCATCTGTCAGGCAATTATCACACCAACGCTAGACTATTGCAATTCACTATACCATGGGCTCCCAAAGCAAACTATCTTACCACTTCGACTAATGCAGAACACTGCAGCTCGCCTAATCACAGGAATGGACAGATATGGCACATCACACCAATTCTTAATCAATTACATTGGCTCCCAATACATTCCCAAATCCAATACAAAGCAACACTAAACATATTCAAAATCATTCATCAGCTTTCAGCAAACATCCTGCAATACACAATAACTAAAGATTCAAGTAACAGACCCAGGAGAAATAACAATAAGAATATCATTATCCCACCTCTTGGATATCAAAAAGATCATACAAACTACCTCTGGAAGAGCAACATCACTCTATGCTCCATCATTATGAAACTCTCTCCCAGAAGACATACGTGCAGATTCAGCCATTAAGGATTTTAGAAAGAATCTAAAAACACTTCTCTTCAAGAATCACTTCGATCATATTACATAACCACCTGGAAGTTGACATGCTCTAAACCACCTAGTAATACTACATTTTGCTATGAACTGATAAACACTACACACAATATAATAAACTGCATATAGTTATGTATTAACTCCCATAACATGGTACATAGTTTTTTACACTACCTTTACCATTAATAACTTGTTCTTTTTAAAATATTAGCTACTGTTTAACTGTTCTATGTAGAATGTTTTCAAGTTTAATCGTTCCATGTTTATTGTTTCAAGTTGTAATGTAAACCGCTTTGAGTGAAGGACAAAGCGGTATAAAAAAGAAATGTTTAAATAAATAAACTCTTGGGCCAGCCCTGCTCATCCCCCTAGGCATGGCAGCTAGGGAGGGGACACTCATCATTGAACTCCAACAAAGCAAGCGCATGTTTGGTGCTAGAAATGTTAAATTGCTGCTCAAAGCCAGCAGGCCTCAGCCCTATCCTCCCTTGGTCAGAGTGAGGGGCCATCTGCCTACAGGAACATGGCCATGAAAGAAGCATGCCCCCTCAGGTGTGTATATGCACTGCTATAAGCGCCCCCCCCCCCCCCATGCAGGGGAGGTAGAGGTCAGACGGCACCTTTTCATGCAACTGTCAGGTTGCCAGTATGTGAAACCTAATTTGCACGACCCACCCCATCCCCACTGTACTCTGCTGGCTGTATCTCTGGTTCTGTGGCCAATGCTGGCTGAATCAGAAAACAAATCCCACTGTCAGATTACTATAAAAGAGTCAAAGGAAAATTCTGACTTGTAATGATGAATTACTCTTTTTAACTTTTTATCTTTTTGTTGGAGCTGACCCACAAAAGTGGGCGGAATGGAATCTGTCCCCTCGCTGTGGCCTCTCCTTTTTAATAAGATTATAAGTAAGTGAACAACTTTAGACACTTCGCTTTTTTTGCCGAAATTTCAAAACTTCCAAGGAATTCAGAATAACTACGTATCAGTTTCGGGTCTCAACACGCCTACCCTGCATCAGGTTGATGAAATTCCGGTAGTTGTAGAAGCTTCAATAAATCCAAAGAGAAAAAAGCTGTCCAAGACATAAAGAAACGGCGTCTGACGTTGATACTGACGCAAAACTGAAAGCCAATCAAAAATGAATCAAATTCATGAAGCAGCCTATCAGAAAGGGGAATACCCTACTGTCAAGGGAACCTCCAAATCTGATTGGCTGAGTACTTGTGTCCAGAGTTCTAACAGGACAAGCATAACGTATATGCCCCAAAAACAGCGGCAGAAGAGGATGAAACTGATGAGTTCTATGAACAAGTACAAGCTGAATTTGACAGAACATGCAAACAGGATATCCTGATAGTCATGGGCAGGGCCGGCCCGTCCATTGAGCAAGAATGTTTTTTGCACAGGGCCCTGCGTTTCAGGGGGCCCCGCGCAAAAAACATTCTGATCCTAAAGTAAAATGTAAAAAAAAAAGCTGTCTTCTCCCGCTGCCGGGGCCGCCGCGGCAGAATCGAGTGTGCCGCGGGGCCCCCCCTGCCCAGCAGAGCCTGCCCTCCCCTGTATCCGCTCTCTCGTTGTAGCTTCAGTCACACGTGCCGGCTTTCAGAGCGCGAGGGGAGAGTTTCTCCCTCGCTGCTCTGTTAAGCCCGCGGGGGCTGATGGGAAGTTCCCATCAGCCCCCGCGGGCTTAACAGAGCCGCGAAAGGGAAACTAGTCCCTTCGCGCTCTGACAGCCGTCGCATGTGACTGAAGCTAAGAGAGCGGATACAGGGGAGGGCAGGCTCTGCTGGGACGGGGTGGCACCGCGGCACACTCGATTCTGCCGCGGCGGCCACGGCAGCGGGAGAAGACAGCTTTTTAAAAAAAAAATTTCCCTAGACTGGGCTGGGCTGGGGGGGGGGATTAGGAGTGGTGATGGGCTGGGGGGGTTAGGAGTGGTGATGGGCTGGGGGGGGGTTAGGAGTGGTTAGGAGTGGTGATGGGCTGGGGGGGGTTAGGAGTGGTGATGGGCTATGGGGGGCTGGGGGGGTTAGGAGTGGTGATGGGCTTGGGGGGATAGGAGTGGTTATGGGCTATGGGGGGCTGGGGTGTTAGGAGTGGTGATGGGCTATGGGGGAGCTAATTCTGTATATTGGCTGATGGGATTAGGACTGGAAGTGGGTTGATGGGGGGTTAGGACTGGTAATGGGCTATGGGGGGGCTTAAACTAAAAATTGGGTGATGGGGGATTAGGACTGGAAATGGGCTGGTGGGATTAGGACTGGGAGTGGGCTGATGGGAAGGTTAGGACTGGTAATGGGGTATGGGGGGGCTTAAACTGAAAATTGGGTGATGGGGATTAGGACTGGAAATGGGCTGATGGGGGGGTTAACACTGGAGGTGGGCTGATGGGGTTAGGACTGGTAATGGGCTGTGGGCTGATGGGGGGTTTAGAACTGGTAATGGGCTATGGGGAGGGGGTTTTAGGACTGATAATGGGCTATGGGGGGGCTAGGACAGGAAATGGGCTGATGGGGAGTGGTTCGGACCGGAGGTGGGCTGATGCGGTTAGGACTGGTAATGGGCTGAGGGCTGTTGGGGGGGTTATAACTGGTAATGGGCTATGGGGGGGTTAAGACTGGTAATGAGCTGTTGGCTGATGGGGGCTGTCTGGTAATGGGCTATGGGGGGGTTAGGACTGATAATGGGCTATGGGGGGGCTAGGACATGAAATGGGCTGAGGGGGCGGGGTGAGGACTTGCGGTGGGCTGAGGGGGTTAGGACTGGTACTGGGCGGTGGGGGGGGCTAGGACAGGAAATGGGCTGAGGGGGAGGGGTTAGGACTTGAGGTGGGCTGATGGGGTTAGGACTGGTAATGGGCTGTGGGATGATGGGGGTTTTAGGACTGGCAATGGGCTATGGGGGGCTGACTGGAAATGGGTTGATGGGGTTAGGACTGGAAGTGGGCTGATGGGGGGTTAGGACTGGAAGTGGGTTGATGGGGGGGCTAGGACTGGTATTGGGCTGGGGGGTTGCTAGGACTGGAAATGGGCTGATGGGGGGCTAGGACTGGAAGTGGGTTGATGGGGGGGGCTAGGACTGGTATTGGGCTGGGGGGTTGCTAGGACTGGAAATGGGCTGATGGGGGGCTAGGACTGGAAATGGGCTGATGCAGGGACTAGAAGGGAATGGATGCTGGTTGAGGCTGGAACTAGAAGGGAGCTGATGTTGGGGGAGGATTAGAATGGGATGGGGCTGGGAGAGTAAAATGGAGAGGGGAAAAATATTTTGTGTGGGAGGTATAAAAAATCTACACTTAGCCGGGTATTGGGAGAGTAAGTGGGGATTGAGGATGGAGGGGTAAAATTTGAGTGGATGAAATAGGAATGAGGAAAGAGGAAAAGGAGATAGATTAGTATGTTAAAGCAGATGTAGAGAGAGAGAATGGAAAAAAAACTAGAAGAGAGAAGAAAGGACAAATGGACAGCAGATGATGGAGAGTTAGCAGAAAACATGAAGAAACCAGAAGAAAGTGGCTGGAGCAATTGCAACTGAAAAAAAATGCACAAAAGGTAGAAATATATCTCATTATTTTGAATTTATTAACTGGAATATGAAAGCTCTGGGAAATGTGCATCATTAACGTCTGCGCTTTGTTTGGTACAAGAGGAAATTAATTTATAGTTTTATTTCTACAGTGTTGTTGTACATTCCAAGTTTGGCTTTTGGGGTTCCCAGTTTAATTATTGCCTTCCTGTTTCTAAATTGTGATTCCTTGTTTGGTGATGGTCTATGTTCTGCATGTGTAACTGAGCTGAGGTATTCTATTTATGTAATTCCTATTTGACATTGCCACTTGTTCTCTTTCCCCAGTAGGTCATGTATTGTTGTTCTCTGAAATGTATTGGTTTAATATTTGCAGTGTTGCCTTTTGATAGGTAGGGTATGGTGCTTTGTGAGTCCTGGTAGTGCTGTTAGGATACGGCGGGTTTGCTATGGGTTCTAAATGGGTTCCTGCCTGAGGAAGAGCTGAGAAATGGATACTTAGCTTGAAACACCAGCGGTGTCGCGTTTGAACCTCGTCTCTTTTGGCGGAGGAGCCTTCTGGATTGCTCCCTTGCCGCTTTGTTGCCAGTATAAAGAGAACATTCATCTCCAGGAACAAGCAGGAATAAGTCATCACATATGGGTACGTCGGTACCGACGGAGCCCGCGCGGGAAAGCTCCCCAGCTTTTCAGATTAAAAGCTTTTGGGGCGTCCCACTGTACATGCGCGCTGCCTTCCCGCCTTCCTGACCAGCTCTCGTCAGTTTCTTTTTTTCCGCGGAGCCAGCAGGTCGTGTTCCTGTCACCGCTGAAGAAATTGTTAATTTTATTGTTTTCTTTAGACCGTGTACCTGCCTTCCCCATTCTGAAACCGGTACTGCCGGTCTCTCTTTCTTTCTTTAAAAAAAAAATATATATATATTTTTCTTTTCTTCAGCACAGCTTGGTACTTTGTTAGGCCTTCAGGCCTACACAAATTCTCCTCATGGAGAAGCCAGTTCCTGCTTTTAAAAAGTGTACCAAGTGCAGTGCTGTCATTCCTGTTACAGACACCCATGAATGGTGTCTTAATTGTTTAGGACCTGACCATTCCATACCGGACTGCCCATCCTGCTCCCAGATGTCGAAACGTGGATTGCAGAACCGGGCCAACAAGTTCCATGTGCTGTTTCCTTCAGAAGCATCACAGTCATCCAGGTCTTCCTCTCCGGATGGATCTCAGGTAACCAAAACTCCAGTGGGCAAATCCTCTAAAAGCAAATCTCTTTCTAAAGATCGAGAGGCTCTCAATTCTGAGTTCGAGGATTCTGCCCAGGCCAAAAAACCCCGGCGGGAGGTTCCGGCCTCCAAAGCAATCATGGGGTCACAGGTTGACATCGATGGCGCGGCCTCGACAGATCACCTGTTGTGCTGCTCTGGGGTACCGGCCCATACCGGTACCGACATCCAGGCAGCAGTGGCGTCTATGGGCAATACTGTCCAAGTCATGCAGCAGGCCATTCTGGCTTTTATTAATGCTGCTACGCCCTCGGTACCGCGGCCAGCGGTACCGGGTCCGGTTCCGGTAATGGCTTCCATACCGGAACTGAGGCCATCGTCTTCCAAACGCAGATCGGTTCCGCATGCCGGATCCGGGCTTTTGCCCGGTACCGATCCCATACCCGGTACGCCCGATGTCGATACCGAACGGTATGCGTATCGTGCGTTGGAAGCACATAGAGGATACTCTGCTTCTTCAGAGGATTTTAACTCCTCTGATGATTCTGATGAGTTCTCCCTTGATCTTCCTGAGGAGCCTTCTTCTCCTAAAAGGAGAATGTCTCCACCAGAGGATTTGTCCTTTCAGGACTTCATCATAGAAATAGCTAAAGGTCTTTCTATTGCTTCATCCTCTGAAAAGGAACCCAGATCAAAGAAACTGGATATTTTAGGATACTCTAAGTCTCCTAAAGAGGCAGTCACCCTGCCTATCCATGAAATCCTTCAAGAACACTTGATGGACTTATGGGAGGCTCCTCTAACATTGTCTCCTTCTTCTCGCAGGTTGGACACCATGTACCGTGTCCCCCCTTCTCCTGGTTTCCAAAAAACCCAGTTGCCTCACCATTCTATTGTGGTGAAGTCTGCAATGAAGAAGATAAAGAGTACCAAAAGGCACTCTTCTACTCCTCCAGGGCGAGAATGTAAGACTCTAGACTCTTTTGGCAGGAAAATTTTCCAGGCTACTATGCTTATAGCCAGGATTAATTCCTATAGTCTTTACATGGGCATGTTTCTCAGTGAAATCGCTCTAAAAGTTCGGCATTTTGCCCCCTTTCATCCCTGAGGATAAAAGGGAGGAGTTCATTTTCTTAGTGAAACACCTTTTGGATATTTCAAAGTTCTCCAACAGGGCAGCTTTTGATTCCTTTGAGGGTGCTGGTAGGGCTTTGGGCATTGCTATAGCAGCCCGACGTCTTGCTTGGCTCCAGGCTTCTGATCTAGAACCTTGGGTCCTAGATGGCTTACGGAATCTGCCCTGTACAGGTGAGAACTTATTTGGTGAGGAGTGGCAAATTAAGGCCACTCAAATGGACGCAGAAAATGCCACCTTAGATAGACTTTCTAAGTCTACCTCCACTCCTGCCAAAAAGAAGTCTTTTAAGAGGCCTTATTACAAGAAGTCCAGATTTTCCACAAATACTGGCCAACAATCCTCTCAGCCTCGTTTTGCTGCTAAACGTCAGCAACCTAAACAGGCAAGGTCAAAGCCTGCGGCGTCTGCTACGCCTCAGCAGGCTCAACCCCCTCAGGGGTTTTGACTTGCCCCTAGAGAACTTAACTTTTCTGGCTCTAAAACAACCAGAGCCCCTCACCATACCCGGAAGGTTAGCTCACTTTGCTCCCAGATGGGAGCAAATTACATCAGAGCAATGGACCCTCTCTATCATCAGAGAGGGTTACAAACTCCATTTTTCCGACCTTCCTCCTTATACTATGGTGAGGCAGTTCAATTCTCCCCCATCTCTCCTGACCCTCTTGGGTCAGGAAGTCTCCTCCCTCCTTGCCCAAGGGGCAATAGAGGAGGTCCCTCTTCTTCAACAGGGGACGGGATTCTACTCCCCTTATTTTCTAATACCAAAGAAGACAGAGGGCTTCAGACCAATTCTAGATCTGAGAGAATTGAACAAATTTCTTTTCAAGGAGAAATTCAAAATGCTTTCTCTGGGCATTCTCCTTCCATAGCTTCAGAGTCAGGATTGGCTTTGTTCTCTAGACCTAAAGGATGCGTATACACACATACTCATCCACCCATCCCACAGAAAATACCTTCGATTTCTGTTTCAGGGACAACATTTCCAGTACAGAGTACTCCCCTTCGGTCTAGCCTCTGTTCCAAGAGTGTTCACCAAATGCATGGCAGTCATAGCTGCCTTTCTAAGAGGCCTGGGAATTTTCATATTCCCATACCTGGACGACTGGCTCATCCGAGCTCCATCTCAGTCCCAGGCCCAAATTTCCCTGGACCGCACAAGGTGTCTTCTGCAGTATCTGGGACTGGTAGTAAACCTTCCCAAGTCTCAACTAATCCCTACTCAGTCTCTCGAGTTCATAGGGGCCCAGTTAGACACCATCACTGCGAGGGCCTACCTGCCTCAGCTCAGGGCCCAACGCCTGCTGAGTTTGTCCTCCCAAGCTCAGTCCAGCAGTCATTTGACAGCCCGGGAAATGCTGCGACTTCTGGGCCACATGGCCTCCACGGTACATGTGGTGCCCTACGCTCATCTGCATATGAGAGCAGCTCAATGGACCTTGGCCACCCAGTGGACTCAAGCATCTGGAGCGCTCTCCGACCAAATACTCACCTCAAGCCGTCTGTTTTGGTCCCTCCAATGGTGGACATCCACCAAGAATCTGTTGTTGGGGGCCCCCTTCCAACCTTTGTTGCCCCAAGCAACCCTCACAACAGATGCCTCCCAGACAGGGTGGGGAGCTCATCTTCAGAACCTCTCCACTCAGGGCACTTGGTCTCCACAGGAGACCACCCTTCATATCAACCTCCTGGAACTGCGAGCAATTTACCTTGCCCTCAAGGTCTTCTATACCCTCCTTGTCAACCTGACTGTCCTAGTTCAGACAGACAATCAGGTAGCCATGTTCTATATAAACAAACAAGGAGGGACAGGCTCTCTGTCGCTTTGCAACGAAGCTCTCAGATTATGGGCCTTCGCCAGAGAGCATCAAATTCACCTTCTTGCAGTGTATCTTCCAGGAGTTCAAAACTCTCGTGCGGACAGACTCAGTCGAGTTCTGCTTCCACACGAATGGTCCCTACATATGGACCAGATACGCAGAATCTTTCAGGAATGGGGGACCCCGGACATAGACCTCTTTGCAAGTCCGTGGAATGCCAAACTTCCCCGGTTCTGTTCCAGAACTCAGTGTCAGGGAGCTCAGGCCCACGATGCCTTCCTCCTGCATTGGGGTCAGGAATTCCTCTATGCCTTTCCACCCATTCCTCTAATATCCAAGACTCTGTTCAAGCTCCAGAGGGATCACGGGACTATGATCCTCATAGCTCCCCGCTGGCCACGCCAGGTGTGGTTCCCTCTACTTCTGCATCTCTCCCAGGGATCCTCCCTGGACCTGGGAGCTGCGCCAGACCTCCTGTCTCAGGAGAAGGGGACTTTGTGGCACCCAAACCCCAAATCCCTACATCTCAGAGCTTGGTTACTGAAGGCCTAAGTCTTCAAGACTTTAATCTTTCTCAGCCTGTGAAAGATATCCTTCATGCCTCTAGGAAACCTTCCACGAGGCGTTCTTATGCTTTCAAATGGAAGCGTTTTACCATTTGGTGTGCTCAGCAGGGTCTTGACCCTCTAGCACTTCCTTTGAATTCCCTCTTGGACTATCTCCTGCATCTTTCAAATGCAGGCCTTAAGACGAATTCAGTAAGGGTCCATTTGAGTGCTATTGCAGCATTCTTAAAACCTATAAATGGACAACCTGTCTCCTCTCATCCTCTTGTTGCACGTTTCATGAGAGGCCTGACCCTAACTAAACCTCCCATCCGACCTCCCCCGGTAGCATGGGATTTGAACCTAGTTCTAGGTCAGCTTATGAAGCCACCTTTTGAGCCTTTGGACTCTACCTCCTTCAAATTTCTTTCCTGGAAGGTTGTTTTCCTTATTGCAGTCACTTCGGCTCGCCGCATCAGTGAACTGCAGGCTTTAGTGGCTCATCCACCTTATACTAGGTTTCATCATGATAAGGTGGTCCTTAGGACGAATCCCCACTTTATGCCCAAAGTGGTCTCGCCTTTTCATCTTAATCAAGAGGTATATCTACCTGTCTTTTTCCCGGCTCCTCATGCATCCAGTGCAGAGAGGAACCTTCATACTCTGGATTGTAAAAGAGCTCTTGCCTTTTACCTCAACAGGACTCAACCACATCGAAAGTCTTCACAACTTTTCGTGGCTTTTGATCCTTCTCATTTGGGACTTCCAGTCACCAAGAAGACAAAGATCATGATAACTGGCAAAAATCAGTAAATTCATATGCCAGATGTTGATTGGCACATTCCTGCTGCAGTATCATCTAGAAGTAAGGAGATCCTGGATTCTCTACAGGGAAAACTATTCAGGCAATAGGTAACAGACCCCACATGTGAAGGGGCCATACTGGACTTGGTGCTTACCAATGGTGAAAGTGTTTCTGATGTTGTAGTGGGAGATGGTGAGGTTCAGTATTAGGAATAGGGCTGTTAGAATCCATTCAAAGGTGAGGATCTTAGACTTTAGGAAGACTAACTTTGCGAAGATGGGCCAATACCTCAGGGAGTCGTTAGTGGGATGGGAACAGCTGGGGGATGAAGAAAAACAGTGGGCAAAACTGAAAGGGGATATTTTAAGGGCAACCCACCTTTTTGTTAAAATGGTAAATAAAGGTAAAAGGAAAAGGAGACCGCTATGGTTTTTGAAAGAAGTAGCTGAAAAAGTGAAGAAAAAGAGGGAGGCCTTCATGAAATACAAGAGATCACACAGAGAGGAAGACAGGCATCTGTATTTGGAAAAACTTAGAGAAGCTAGCAAAGTAGTCAAGAAGGCAAAGATTCAAAAGGAGGAAACAGCCAGTGCAATAAAATGGAGGATAAGACATTTTTCAGATATATTAGTGAGAAGAGGAAGGGCAGAAGTGGTATTGTCAGACTCAAGGGTGCAGGGGAGGAATATGTAGAAGCTGATAAGGATAAAGCGGAATTGCTTAACAAATATTTTTGTTCTGTGTTCACAGATGAAGAACCAGGAGCAGGACCTCAGAAAACACCCACAAATAGGAATAGAAGCGAGGGACATCTTGAACAATTTTCTGAAGACTGTGTTCGTGAGAAACTAGCTCAACTTAAAGTAGTCAAAGCGATGGGACCGGATGGGATACACCCTAGAATACTGAGGGAACTTGGGGACGTTCTAGCAGCTCCACTGACTGACCTTTTCAATGCCTCGTTGGAGTCGGGAGTGGTGCCAAAGGCCTGGAGAGAGACTCATTTGGTGCCTTTACACAAATGCGGAAGTAAGGATGTGGTTGAAAACTACAGGCCGGTTAGTTTAACTTCGGTGGTGAGTAAATTATTGGAAACGCTGCTGAAAGAGAAAATAGTGAGGTTTCTGGAGTCCAGCGGATTACAGGATCCGAGGCAGCATGGATTCACCAGAGGCAAGTCTTGTCAGACAAATCTGATTGATTTCTTTGACTGGGTGACCAGGGAGTTGGACCGAGGGAGAGCCCTAGATGTGGTGTATTTAGATTTCAGTAAAGCCTTTGACACTGTTCCTCACAGGCGACTTATAAACAAACTGAGCACCCTAGGGATGGACCCTAAAGTTATTGCTTTGGTTAGAAATTGGTTGGTTTGGAGGTGACAAAGAGTATAAATAAATGGAGCTCACTCTGAGGAGAAGGATGTTACCAGTGGTGTGCCCCAGGGATCTGTCCTTGGTCCGATTTTTTTTAACATCTTTGTTAGTGATATAGCGGAAGGGCTGTCGGGTGAGGTTTGCCTCTTTGCGGATGATACCAAAATCTGCAAAAGAGTAGACACCCAGGAAGGGGTAGATAACATGAGGAGGGATCTAGCTAAGCTTGAAGAATGGTCTAGAATTTGGCAGCTGGGATTTAATGTTAAAAAATGTAAGGTCATGCATTTGGGCTGCAGCAATCCAAGGGAGCAATATAGTATAGGGGATGAAGTACTTTTGTCCACTAAAGAAGAGCGGGACCTAGGCGTTGTTGTGTCTGATGATCTTATAGTAGCTAAACAGGTAGAAAAGGCGACGGCAAAAGCTAAAAGGATGCTTGGGTGAATACGGAGAGGAATGGCTAGCAGAAAAAAGGAGATGATAATGCCTCTGTATAAGTCTTTGGTGCGACCTCATTTGGAGTATAGTGTGCAATTCTGGAGACCGCACCTTCAAAAGGATGTGAACTGGATGGAGTCGGTGCAGAGGGTGGCTACTAAAATGATTAGTGGTCTTCATTATAAAGCATATGAGGACAGACTGAAGGATATTAATATGTACACCTTAGAGGAAAGGCAGGATAGAGGTGATATGATTGAGATGTTTAAATACCTCCATGGCATAAATGTTCAGGGAGAGAGCCTCTTTCAATTGAAAGCAAGTTCTGCTACGAGGGGACATGAGATGAGGGTGAAGGGAGATAGATTCAGGAGTGATATGCGGAAATATTTATTTATGGAAAGAGTGGATCCATGGAATAGTCTCCCAGTGGAGGTGGTAGAGATGAGGACAGTAACTGAATTCAAAAAAGCATGGGACAAACACAGAGGATCTCTAAAGGTAAAAAGGGGACTGTTGTGGTTGTTGATATGGAAGGACAGACTAGATAGGCCATGTGGTCTTTTTCTGTCATCATATTTCTATGTTTCTAAAATCTGCTCTATCTCCTTTTTAAAGGTTAATGCCAGCAGCCTGGTTCCATCCTGGTTAAGGTAAAGCCCATCCCTTTGGAAGAGCCCCTCCTTTCCCCAGAATGTTCCCCAGTTCCTAAAATGTCCAAAACCCTCATCTCTGCACCATTGTCTTATCCACGCATTGAGACTATGGAGCTCTGCCTGCCTTTTGGGTCCTGCGTGTGGAACGGGAAGAATTTCGGAGAACGCTACCCTGGAAGTTTTGGATTTCAACTTCCTACCTAAAAGCTTAAATTTAGCCTCCAGAACCTCCCTACCACATTTTCCTATGTCATTGGTACTGACATGTACCAAGACAGCAGACTCCTCCCCAGCACTATCTAAGACCTTATCTAGGTGGCGCGTGAGGTCCGCTACCTTCGCACCAGGCAGGCATGTTACCAGGCCATCCTCATGTCCACCAGCCACCCAGCTATCTACATGCCTAATGATCGAATCACCAATTATAACAGCTGTCCTTACCCTTCCCTCATGGGCACATGGCCCTGGAGAAACGTCCTCGGTGCGAGAGGGTTTTACATCACCTGGAGGACAGGTCCTAGTTACAGGATCACTTCCTGCCACACCAGGGTGATGCTCTCCTGTCATGTGACCTCTCTCCTCCATGGCAACAGGGATGCTGCCAGACTGGAGATGGGACTTCAGGACTATATCCCTGTAGGTCTCGTCTATGTTCCTCTCTGTCTTACTTATGTTTTCCAAGTCTGCTACTCTAGCCTCTAGAGAACGGACTCGTTCCCTGAGAGCAAAGAGCTCCTTGCACCTAGTGCACACGTAAGACCTCTCACCAACTGGAAGAAAATCATACATGTGATGCTCAATGCAAAAGACTGGAAAGCCCCCATCTCGCTGCTGGACTGCTGTCTGCATCTTAGTTTTAAGCTTGTGTTTAGATCTTTAAGTTCTTTACTTACTAAGGATTGCTTACTAAGGGTTGCTATGGATATTTATACTAATAAAACTGTACCTAATACGTTTAATATACCTTGTTCACCTGAAGCTTAATTAATCTCAGGTCCTTAGTCTATGACCGATTTGGATAACGAGCTTCACCTGAGAGCACCTCCTTTCATTTAAGATGTGTAAGTACCTATAAAGCTACGATTATCCCACGTGTGGGTGGGTGGGTGGGTGTTGGGGAGGGAGGGAAATAACACTTATTAAAAAAGGGCTGCTACACAGTACCCTGTCCTGTGCTGTGCTTCTGAGGTAAGCTGTGACCAACTTCCTGTGATTAACAGTCCTTGCTTAGATAGGAGTCTTTCAAAATGGCCTTTTGACCTGCCACCTGGTGTTAACACCTATTGAAAACGTTTCACAGGTCTCTTGCCCCCTAGGTAGAAGGCCTCTTTGTAAAGGTCTCTAGAAGACTTTGTTGCTCAAAGAGTATTGACCCTGTTTTGCCTTTTATGCTAAGCTATATTCTGATTTGATTTAAATTACAGCTCTTTGCTGCTGCTAGGCTCTCACTTATTATGAAATTTAAACTACAAGCGCTCTGCTGGGTATGAAATGTAACCAGAAAGCTCTCTTCTGTGTTTTAAATTTAAACTTAAACTGCTGCTACTAGGCCCTGACTGATTTAACAAAAAACAGTGGGTTCACAGATTAATTAGCTTTAATACAAAGAAGTCCTTTCAGAAAATTCCCAGAACTATATACTCACAATTACAGATCTCTCTTCAGAAGTAACAGTCCCCTTTTCTAGTCCTTCAAGACAGTGCACCCAGTGGAAGCAAGCCATGGGTCACCTCAGGGACTGTTCATGGTGCTCCTCTTTGAATCTCTCGAGTACTGGCTGGAGCCACGGCACCTCCTCTGATGTCTTCCCTTTCATTTGACTTCGCCCCACAAGATGCTCACCACCAACATGTCAAAATTGGGCTGGGATTCACACTTGGACGGCCTGTGGCAACTTTCTGGAACTGCGGGCAATTGCTAATGCCCTCAAGACCTTCCAAGTGCACTTGGCCAACCTGGTAGTCCTCATTCAAATGGACAACCAGGTGGCAATGCCTTGTGTCAACAAACAGGGAGGCATGGGGCTTATAGCTTCTGTGCTGGGAGGCAGTACATCTCTGGAAGTTTGCGGTGGCCTATGGCATGGAGCTGCGGACGACCTACCTGCCTGGGGAGCTCAATATACACTGGCTGATAATCTCAGACGGGTCCTCCAGCCCCACGAGATGAAGCATTAAAGCAGTTATTCCAGGGAAAGAAGCCCCACTCCCAAGATACAACCATTTCTTACCAGGGAGAGCAGCTCTGGAAAGAAATCCTGAAGTTTCTACAAAGTAGTAAGTTGGAAGGAATTACTGAGAACCCAGAAAGAGACAAACAATTTGTAAGGCAGGAGGGATTGCAAATTGACTCTTTCTGTTTGTGATGAATCTCCAATGGATTGTTCTTTATGCAAGAGGGAAGCTTGAAAGTTGCTAGAAAAGGACTGTGAAAAGAAGTTTTTAAGAGCAATCTTTCGCCTAGCCAGGAGAATGCTAAGAGCTTCCATTAAGGTAAAGAACTTTGCTAAAACCAGGGTTTGATAAGTAAAGCAGCATTTGGATAAATGACAAGAATTTACCTCTGCTGAATGAAAGGAAAAGAAGCTGTAATACATAGGCTGAAATGTTTGCTGAAAACAGCTGCCGTGTTTAAAAGTGTTTTCAGTTCTTCAGCTCCAGTTGTACTTTTGTTTCCTGTAAGCTTTTCCTTTGGAGAATGATCCTTTTTGCCTGCATTTGAATTTAATGCTCGGAAGGAAACCCAAAATAAAATTCTTATTTTGCCTTAACAAACCCCAGTGGTCACATACTACTTTGTCTTTATGTAAATGATAAAGAACTACAAGTCCCAGGATTCCCTGCTGGAGACAAAGTTGCAAATCTTTATTTAAGGATAAATATGGCAGCCCTTTGCCTGTAAGCCTCTGGCCCAGGCAGGGGGTCACGACATGGTATAAACACAGATCTTTTCCAGTCAGTTGGCCATGATGTTGTCTTCCATATTTCTTGGCAGAGCCTTGTAAGTACGGTAACAGCTGCATCAGATTGCTGTAATACTTCTATGGGAATGCTATCAATGCCTGGTGCTTTGTTCTTTGATAAGGCTTTCAATGCTGCTTTAACTTCTTCTTTCATCACCAATGGTTCCAGATCATAAGGTACAGGTTGAAACGGCTATTGGTCCACTTGATCTTTATCATATAAAAACTCTGTATATTCATTCCACCTTTTCTTGATCTTCTCAGCATCATTCAACATAGAACCTTGAGCATCTTGTAACATTCCAATTCGAGGCTGGAACTTTTTCTTTAACTCTCGTAGCTTTAGGAAAGCCGATCTCGTTCTTCCTCTAATAGTTTCTGCTTCTATTTCCTTGCATGCGTCGTTGTAGTACTTTTCCTTGTCCTGTCTTGCTGCACGTTGGAAATCTCTGTTGAGTTCTGTTATTGTCTTTCTTTCTCCTCTGGCTTTAGCTTCTCTGCATTTCTGGGCAATTTTCAGAGTTTCTTCCATCATCCATTTTGGCCGTTTTTGCTTTTTCACCTTTTGTAGAGATTTCTCGCTTTATTACAACACAACCTTCTTGATGTCATTCCATAACTCTTCCGGAGCTCTGTCATTTGTATCTAAAGCAGCAAATCGATTTTGCAGGCAGTCTTTAAATTCCAGTGGTATATTCTCAAGGTCATATTTTGCTGCATTCATGAGTGGTTTGCTCTTTTTCAACTTTAGCTTGAGTTTGCATACTAGTAGTTGATGATCTGTACCACAGTCAGCTCCAAGTTTTGTCTTTGTTGATGTTATAGAACATTTCCATCGTTGACTTCCACAGATGTAGTCAATTTGATTTTTATACAATCCATTGGGTGAAGTCCATGTGTACAGTCGCCGCTTGTGTTGCTGGAAGAAGGTGTTTGAGATAAACAGATAGTTGGTCTTGAAGAATTCTATCAGTCTTTCTCCAGATTCATTTCTGTTGCCAAGTCCATATTTTCCAACTACTCTGCCTCCTTCTTTGTTGCCAACTTTTGCGTTCCAGTCACCCATGACTATCAGGATATCCTGTTTGCATGTTCTGTCAATTTCAGCTTGTACTTGTTCATAGAACTCTTCAATTTCATTCTCTTCTGCAGCTGTTGCTGGGGCATATACTTGAATTATAGTTGTGTTGATAGGCATTCCTCGTAGACGAATAGAGATTAAGCGTTCGCTGACTGCATTGTATTTCATTACAGTTCTTGCAAGTTTCTTCTTTATTATAAATGCAACACCATTTTTTCTTTGTCTTTCATTTTCAGCAGAGTAGACCATGTGATCATCTGATGCAAAGTGCCCGATGCCAGTCCATTTCAGTTCGCTGACACCCAACAGATCAGGTTGTACACGTTCCATTTCATTCTTGACCACCTCCAACTTCCCTTGGTTCAAGCACTAAATGAGAGGTTAGATTTAATTGGAATATCAGAGACATGGTGGAAGGAGGACAACCAGTGGGATACTGTGATACCTGGGTACAAACTATATCATAATGATAGAGCTGATCAAATTGGTGGAGGGGTTGTGCTCTATGTTAGAGAAGGCATTGAGTCAGAAAGGATTAAAGTTTTGCAGGAAACAAAATTTGCTGTAGAATCTCTATGGATTGAAATTCCATGTAAAAAGAGGAAGGCGATGGCAGTGGGGATGTACTATCGACCACCTGGCCAGAATGAACAAATGGATGATGAAATGCTCAAAGAAATCAAGGAAGCTAACAAACGTTGCAGCACAGTAATAATAATGGGTGATTTCAATTACCCCGGTATCGACTTGGTCAGTGTCATGGCAGGACATGCTAGGGAGATAAGGTTCCTAGATGAAATATATGACTGCTTCTTGGAGCAGCTGGTTCATGAACCGACCAGAGGGGAAGCCATATTAGACCTAGTCCTTAGTGGAACATCAGATCTAGTGCAAGAGATAAGGGTGTTGGGGCCACTTGGCAATAGTGATCATAGCATGATCGCATTTT
The DNA here is from genome assembly GCA_033557465.1 of Ichthyophis bannanicus. Classification (NCBI taxonomy): domain Eukaryota; kingdom Metazoa; phylum Chordata; class Amphibia; order Gymnophiona; family Ichthyophiidae; genus Ichthyophis; species Ichthyophis bannanicus. Next base: position 324,940,433 of record CM066038.1, on the reverse strand, counting down.
ATTTAATTAGTGGAGAAGGGATAGTAAGGAAATCCACAGTAAGCACAGTTGCTTACCTGTAACAGGTGATCTCTGGGAACAGCAGGAATAAGTCTTCACATATGGGTATTTTCGGTACCGACGGAGCCTGCGCGGGAACGCTCCCCAGAGTCCGAAAGGAAAGCTTTTGGGAGCATCCCACAGCGCCTGCGCGCTGCCTTCCCGCCTTTCCTAACCGCCTCTCTCCAGTTCGAGTTTTAAAGCTGAGACAAAGAGAGAGTGAGGAAAGGAAAGAAAGATAGAGAGATACAACTCCTAGGGGAGGTGGGTGGGTTGTGAAGACTTATTCCTGCTGTTCCCAGAGATCACCTGTTACAGGTAAGTAACTGTGCTATCTCCAGGAACAAGCAGGAATGAGTCTTCACATATGGGGACTCCCCAGCTAGAGATGCCTGGGAGATCACCCAGGTTGTGAGTCCCTGGGAAGGGCTCTACCTCCATCCATGAATCTCAGGCATCCAGCCAGGGATGGAGGGTAGGAGTTGATTAGGTATGGAACAGGTGTTTGAGAACAGCCTGACCAAACAAGGCATCCCGGCGGGAGTCCTTGTCCAAGCAGTAATGGGCTGTGAAGGTATGAACCGAGGCCCAGGTGGCCGCTCGACAGATCTGGTCGATGGACACAGAATTTAGATGAGCCATAGAGGCTGCCATGGCCCTCACATTGTGAGCTGTGACATGGCCCTCCAGAGAAAGGTTCTTACTCTGGTAGGCGAAAGAAATACACTGAGCAATCCAATTGGACAGAGTTCTCTTAGAGACTGGAAGTCCTAAATGAGAGGGATCAAAAGCAACAAAGAGCTGAGAGGACTTTCTATGTTGCTGTGTCCTTTGTAAGTAAAAAGCAAGAGCTCTTTTACAATCCAGTGTATTAAGATTCCTCTCTGCACTTGAAGCATGAGTTCCTCGAAAAAAGACAGGTAAATAAACCTCCTGGTTCAGATGAAAAGGTGAGACCACTTTAGGCATAAAGTGTGGATTAGTCCTGAGGACTACCTTGTCATTATGGAACCTTGTATAAGGAGGATTAGCCACCAAGGCTTGGAGCTCACTGATGCGGTGAGCTGAAGTGACTGCAATGAGAAAAATAACCTTCCAGGAAAGAAATTTCAAGGAGGTAGTGGCTAAGGGTTCAAAAGGTGGCTGCATAAGCTGGCCAAGAACCAGATTCAAGTCCCATGCCACTGGAGGTGGTCTGATGGGAGGTTTAGTCAAAAGAAGGCCTCTCATGAATCTTGATATAAGAGGATGAGAGGAAATAGGCTGTCCATTGAGAGGTTTAAGGGATGCTGCAATAGCACTCAAATGGACTCTTAATGAATTCGTTTTAAGGCCTGCATGGGATAAATGCAGCAAATACTCTAGTAAAGAATTCAGAGGTATTGCAAGAGGGTTAAGACCCTTCTCTGCACACCAAATAGAAAACCTTTTCCATTTAAAAGCATAGGAACGTCTAGTGGAAGGCTTTCTGGAAGCATGAAGGATATCCTTCACTTGCTGAGAAAGATGCAAATCTTGAAGGTCTAGGCCTTCAGCATCCAGGCTCTGAGGTGAAGAGACTGGGGATTTGGGTGCCACAACGTTCCCTCCTCCTGGGACAGGAGGTCTGGAGCAGATCCCAAATCCAGGGAGGGAGCTTGGGAGAGATGCAGAAGTAGAGGGTACCACACTTGGCGTGGCCAATGTGGTGCTATGAGGATCATAGACCCCTTGTCTCTCTGAAGTTTGAAGAGTGTCTTGGGAATTAGGGGAATGGGTGGAAAGGCATAGAGGAAGTCTTGCCCCCAATGAAGGAGGAAGGCATCCCTGGCCTGAACTCCCTGACACGGAATCCTGGAACAGAACCTGGGAAGTTTGGCATTCCACGGACTTGCAAAGAGGTCTATATCCGGGGTTCCCCAAATTCAGAAGATCCTGGCTATTTGGTCCCCATGGAGGGACCATTCGTGTGGAAGCAGAACTCGACTGAGTCTGTCTGCCCAAGAGTTTTGAATCCCTGAAATATACACTGCCATGAGATGAATTTGATGCTCTCTGGCGAAGGCCCACAATCTCAGAGCTTCGTTGCAAAGCGACAGAGAGCCAGTCCCGCCCTGCTTGTTCACGTAGAACATGGCTACCTGGTTGTCCGTGTGGATGAGGACTGTCTTGGAGCTGAGCAGGGTGTGGAAGACTCTGAGAGCTAGAAAAATTGCTCTGAGCTCTAAGAGGTTGATATGTAGAAATGTCTCTTCTAGAGACCAGATGCCTTGAGTGGAGAGATCTTGAAGGTGAGCTCCCCAACCTCTTGGAGAGGCATCTGTTGTAAGGGTTGCTTGGGGTAACACTTGTTGAAAGGGGGACCCCAATAACAGATTTTGAGTGGACTTCCACCAGTGGAGGGACCAAAAGAGGCAACTGGAGGTTGCTATTTTGTCTGACAGGCAACCTGATGCCTGGGTCCATTGGGTGAGAAACAAAGGAGGAGCGTAGCTCTTGCAGATACAACAGGGGAACAAACGAAGCAAGAGACGGAAGGAGGTTTGGACCAGACTGCTTTATTGAAGATGATCTTCAATAAAGCAGTCTGGTCCAAACCTCCTTCCGTCTCTTGCTTCGTTGGGTCCATTGGGTGGACAGAGTCCACTGAGCTTCCCTCATGTGAAAGCGAGCATAAGGAACCACATGCACAGTGGATGCCATGTGGCCTAACAGTTGTAACATCTCTCGAGCAGTTAAATGGGATTTTAACTGAATTTGTGAGGCTAACTGCACCAAGCTTAGGCAACGGGCCTGGGGAAGATAGGCCCTTGCAGTTGTGGTATCCAGCAAGGCCCCTATGAACTCTAGAGACTGAGTAGGGGTGAGATGGGATTTTGGAAAGTTTATTACAAGTCCCAGATACTGAAGGATACGGCTTGTGCAGGTTAGAGAAATCTGGGCCTCTGACTGGGATGGAGCTCGGATGAGCCAGTCGTCCAGATATGGGAATACGAATATCCCTAGAGTGCGTAGAAATGCAGCTACTACTGCCATGCATTTTGTGAACACCCTTGGTGCAGAGGCCAGACCGAAAGGAAGCACTCTGTATTGGTAGTGCTTCCCTTGATGAAGGAACCAAAGGAACCTTCTTGTGTGTTGGATGGATGAGGACATGGGTGTACGCATCCTTGAGGTCTAGAGAGCAAAGCCAATCCTGACTCTGAAGGTATGGAAGGAGAGTACCGAGAGAAATCATCTTGAATTTCTCCTTGCATAGAAACTTGTTCAATTCTCTGAGATCTAATATGGGTCTGTAGCCCCGTTTTCTTTGGGATAAGAAAGTAGGGGGAGTAGAACCCTGAGCCCTGTTGAAGAAGGGGTACTTCTTCTATTGCCTCTTGAGCAAGAAGGGTAGTAATCTCCTGACCCAGAAGGTCGAGGAGAGATGTCTGAGAATTGAACTGTCTCACCATGGTGTGAGGAGGAAGGTTTAAGAAATGAAGCTTGTACCCCTCCCTTATGATGGAGAGGGTCCATTGCTCTGCTGTGATTTGTTCACATCTGGGAGCAAAGTAAGCCAACCTTCCTGGGATGGTGAGAGGCTCTGGATGTTCTAGAGCCAGAAAGGCTAAGCTCTCTAGTTGTAAGTCAAAGGCCCTGAGGAGGCTGAGGCTGTTGGGCCGTAGCAGTCCTAGCAACCTTAGGCTTGGCCTGTTTCGGTTGTTGCTGTCTCTTTGTAGCAAAACGACCTGCAGTAGATGACTGCTGACCATAAGCAGAATAATATTTCCCTTTTTTGAGAAAAAATCCCTTTTTGAACAACCTTTTCTTAAAAGGAGCAGAAGTAGACTTTGAAAGTCTATCTAAAACAGAATTTTCAGCATCCATTTGGGTGGCCTTTGCTTGCCAATCTTTGCCAAAAAGGTTTTCACCTGTACAAGGAAAGTTTCCTAGTCCATCTTGAACCCAAGGTTCCAAATCAGAAGCTTGTAACCAAGCAACTCTGCGTGCACCTATGGCAATGGCCGAGGCTCTGCTGGCACCTTCAAAAGAGTCAAAGGCTGCACGGTTGGAAAACTTGGAAATATCCTGGGCATGTTTGAGCCAGGTGAGGAACTCTTCCCTTTTATCTTCTGAAATAAAAGGAGATAAAGTTCGCAGGTGATCTGTAACTTCTTTTAGAAACATCCCCATATAGAGACTATAGGAATTGATTCTGGCAACAAGCAAACTGGCCTGGAAAATTCTCCTGCCAAAGGCATCTAAGGTTCTGCATTCTCTTCCCGGAGGAGCAGAAGAGTGCCTTTTTGTACTCTTTATCTTCTTCATAGCAGACTTCACCACAATGGAGTGGTGAGGAAGCTGAGTCTTATGAAAGCCATGGCAAGGAGGAACACGGTACATGGTGTCCAACCTGCGAGAATGAGGGGAAGTGGTGAGAGGAGTCTCCCATATGCCCAACATGTGATCATAAAGAATCTCATGTATTGGTAAAGTGGCTGCCTCTTTAGGAGCCTTAGGATATTGTAAAATATCTAATTTTTTGGCTCTAGGCTCTGTCTCAGGGGCCACTGAGATGGAAAGACCCCTGGCCACTTCCCTAATGAAGTCTTGAAAAGACAAGTCTTCTGGAGGAGACATTCTCCTTTTTGGAGAAGAGGGCTCCTGAGGATGAATCACCGATGCTTCGACAGAGACCTCTGATTCATCAGAGTCTTCAGAGGAATCGAAGTATCGCCTGTCTGGATGCTCCGGCAGAGCCCGATACGCGTAGCGGGTGGTATCGACATCGGGAGTGATCGGTAAAGGTTCGGTACCGATGGGCATCACAGAACAGTGTACCGCTGCAGTCGACACCGAAGCGGATGTCGATGCAATCGGTACCGGCACCGGAACCGATGTCGGTACCGGTGCCTGAGTCGGTACCGGCAACGGAGTTTGTTGCGGTACCGAAGGCGTCGCAGCTTGTATGAATGCCGTGATGGCACGCTGCATGGTCAGGATATTCTGTTCCATTGACGCAACCAATGTCTGGATGTCGGTACCAGTGGGAACCACCGGTACCCCAGAACATGGCAACAGGTGATCGGTCGAGGCCGAGCCATCGATGTCAACCTGTGACCCCATAGATAAAGATTTGGAAGCCGTAGCCTCCCGCCGGGGTAATTTTGACGGTGCGGATTCCTCGAGGGCAAGCCCGGAGGCATCTCGATATTTAGAGGGAGATCTACCCTTCGAGGACCGGCTGGATTTAAGTTTGGTTACCTGAGATCCATGTGAGGAAGAAGAAGCCCTGGAAGACGTCGATGCAACCGAAGCTGCATCCGAGGGAAACAGGGTACTGAGCTTAGCTACTCGATTCTGTAGACCTCTTTTAGACATCATGGAGCAGGACTCACAATCCGCAATGGAGTGGTCAGGACCTAAACATTTTAGACACCATTCATGGGTGTCAGTGACGGAAACAGTGCCGCTGCACTTCGTGCATTTTTTATGTTCAATCTGTTTTATTTATTTTCACCACCGTAATCAATACACAAGCAAACAAATATACAGACTTGGAAAGTGTTACACGTAATATACAATAAAACAAATCAACAACAAGGGTAATCCCACAATTCAATAACAGGAGTAATGCCAGCGCAAGGGGGCCGCGGGGTCACCACAGTGTATCGATGCCCATGATCCCGAAGGCGGGTCTCCGCCGCGGCAGAGAGGACCACAAGAGGTACCGAGGCAGTGCCAGGCCAAAATGAAAGACAGCTCCCCCACCCCACCCTCCACCACCATAGCTATCTCCAAGGTCAACCAGGGAGATCCACGGAACTAATCAATGGCGGTAGTTACCCAGCCTCAGCCCTTCACGACTTCCGCTGGCCGTGCCCAAACCCATAAGACCAGCCCTAGGGGGACATCTCCCCTAGCTAAATTGTATCCCCCCCCCGCTTCCCCCCCCCCAGCAACCCTGACCAATAGTGTTCTAACCTAGCACAAAGGAGCCTAGGGGGGACTCTTCTCCCAGGCCCACCACGTGCACAGGTCCACAAGCGGCACACCCCAAACACTCACAACAGCCATAGCCCACACCTCATCCATACCTATCCCCCCCCCAAACCCCCCCCCCTTAACCCAGACTGCATTGGAATGCCCACCTCATACTGTCCGCAGGCCCTCTAAGCCAGACGCAAGGGGGCTCAATTCAAGAAATCCCTCGCTCCCCTAAAGGCCCCCAAGTACCCGACCCCGCACTCGGGCGGACAAGAGGGATAAGTGGGGTCCCCACCCTTCCAAAAACCGCTGCCAACGGCACGGATGACCAGCAGCATAGAGCCGCGCCATGAGTAACATCTCATGGAGCTTCACTCTCCAGAGCCCGCAGCCAGGACCAGCGGCCTCCACCCATTTCTGTAAAACCGTCATGCGGGCTAACATCAAAACCAAGCGAACCCACCTCATCACCACGGGGCCCAGATCAGCCAGCCACTGCGCGCCCCAAATGTCCAAAATCACATTGCCAGCATGTAAAGGCACTGGAAACTGCACACAGCGAGCCAAGTAAGCCACCACCTTCCCCCAAAAAACCTGAACCTGTGGACAGGACCAAAACATGTGCCCTAATGTGGCCCGAGTTTCGCTACATCTAGGGCAACTAGGCCGGCCCTCCACGCGCGATGGGGCGCAAAGTGTAGACGACGCAAGATCTTAAATTGAGCATCCCTATGTGCCACCATAATGCTTACTTCAGGGAGAGCCACCAGACCCCTCAACAAACCATCTGGGGTCACCTCCTCCCCTAACTCCGCGGTCCAGGCAGTCGCCAACTCCACGACCGATATCGGCTGTGAGCTCTCCCAGAGCATGCGGTGCAGCCACGATACCCGTATCCCCTGATCCGCGCTGCGGAGTGCCCCTTCCAAGACAGAACTAACCTCCCCCCGCAAGGCCTCCCGGGGTATCCCCTTAATATAGCTCCGAAGCTGCATGTAAGGAAAAACGTCCCACGGCTCCAGTGGGTACTGTCGCCCCAGCGTTGCAAAAGTTTCCACCACACCATCCGCCGAAACCACCTGCTCCAGATTCTCCATCCCCAGACGGGCCCACCTCTCAAATACCGGTCCCTCCAGACCAGGGAGGAAGTCCACATTACCACAAATGGGAAGGTAGGGAGAATATCGAGGCGAGAGTCGACGCCCACTGCAAAAGAAACGCCACGCCTGCCGAACCGGGTCTAATAATACCGCCCTTAGTTCCCGACTAGGGCCCCGCACCAAGCCATGAAGCAGATACCTCGGGTGGACAGGCCGGACAGCCTCCTTCAAAAGCGCTAATGGCGAACTCTCCTCGAGATCCCAAAGCCAATCTCGCCCAATCCGCAGCAAGCAAGCTAGGTTATATTTCCGAAGATCCGGAAGCCCTAGACCCCCTAAATGTCTGGGCTGCTGCAAAATACCTAGACGCACCCTTGGCCGTCGGCCTTGCCAAAGAAGACGATTAATAAGAACCTGCAGCCGCCGAAGATCCACCCGTTTCAGTAGCAACGGAAGAGTCTGCAACATGTAGAGGATCTTAGGGAACAAGGCCATCTTGAATAAAGCCACTCGTCCCCCCAGAGTAAGCGGTAGATCTCGCCATTTATCCACATGCACTGCGACAGCATCCATAAGTTTGGAGACATTAAGGCGATAAAGGTCTCGCACGTTCACCGGTAGGTAGATACCAAGATATTTGAAATGCCCCGCCGCCCACTTTAAAGGGAAGTCCCCAACCCAGCCCCGCTGTCCTGCAGGACCCACCATCATGGCCTCAGATTTGTCCAAATTTAATCGGAACCCCGAGTGCACCCCATAATCGTTAATAAGCTGCAACAGACCCGGGAGTCCTTCAGTTGGGTTTCCCAAATGAACAAGTAAATCGTCCGCGAAGGCCGCAACCCGGACTTCCGTCGTCCCAATTGGGATGCCCCGAAACTCCGTGGCAGTCCTGATCCGAATTAGCAACGGCTCCAACGTCAGGACAAAGAGGAGCGGTGAAAGTGGACAACCCTGGCGCGTTCCCTTCTGAATGGGGAAGGCCTCAGACATACGACCATTCACCAAGATGGCCCCTTGCGGCTCAGCGTATAGTAGGCGAATCACGTCCACAAAGAATCCGGAAAATCCCATCGCCTCCAGGGTCTGATACATGAAGTCCCATGTAACCCTATCGAACGCTTTCTCTGCGTCGAAGCTGATAAGCATGGACCCCGACTCGGCCAACTGCCCAGCACACATAGAAAGCAGTACTCGTTGAACATTGTAAGCAGCATGTCGACCCCTAACAAAGCCCACCTGATCCCCATGAATCAGATCTGGCAAGAACCGTGCTAGTCGGTCCGCCATGATTTTCGCCAAAAGTTTAATGTCCACGTTAAGAAGCGAGATGGGTCTGTAGGACCCAGGCAAAAGCGGATCCCGACCCAGCTTCGGCAAGATAGTGATCAATGCTTTATTAGCCTCAAACGGGAATCTCCCTAAACCCACCAATGCTTCAAAATACCCAAGGGGTCCCACCACGGAATCACCCAATATTTTGTAAAACTCACTGCGGTAGCCATCCACCCCTGGCGCTCTTCCCAGTTTGAGGTTCTTGATCCCGTCTTGTATCTCCCGTCCCGTTAGCGGCTGGCTTAGAGTCTGTAAACCTTCCGCACTGAGTTGCGGCAAATTGCAGGCCTGGAGGAAAGCCGGACCCGCCAGGTCTGGAGCTCCCTCTTTCGCGTAAAGTTGACGAAAAAATTTTGTGAAAATCTGCTCAATGTCCGCAGCACCCCGCTGGATAGTTCCATCATCGTGCCTAAGCGCCCCTATAACGCGCGCCCCCCCCCGGAGGCCTCACCAAAGAGGACAATAATCGACCCGCTTTATTCCCATGCCGATAAAGCCGGTAGCGATAGTACAATAAAGATTTCTGTGCCCGCCGGTGGAGAAGCATCTCAAGCTCCATCTGGATCTCCCGCAAATTTCGGCAATTGGCCGCTGAACGACACACCCCGCCACCAGTCTCCGCGCCCTCCCCAGGTCGCGTTCCAACCGTAGTATTTGGAGATTCAGTCGCTTGCGCCGGGCACTAAGATAGCTGATGATATCTCCGCGCAAAACGGCCTTCCCGGCCTCCCAAAAGAGAATAGGGGAAACCTCAGGCTGAGCATTGAGGGTCTCATAGTCCTTCCAGCGCTCCCGAAGATAATGCTCGAACCTCACGTCTCCACCCAGTTCCAATGGGTAGCGCCAAGGCCTACCTCGGCCAGAGTCGGTTACACGCAGCTCCAGAGTCACCATAGCGTGGTCAGAGAGAACCGAGGGGCCCACCGCGGCACCTTGAATACGATCAAAGAGGGAATCCGAAATCAGGAAGTAATCTATGCGGGACCACGAACCATGTGCTCTAGATTGATGAGTGTATTCCCTATCACCCGGATGAAGGACCCGCCAAATATCCAGAAGCTGGTGCCCCTCACAAAGCCCCCATAGACGTCTCCTGGAGCGCGAACCCCGACTCCCAGCCGGCCTGGTACGATCAATATGCACATCTAAAACTTCGTTGAAGTCACCTCCAAGAATAACATGATAGCCAGTAGTACCAGCCAGGACTTTAGCCAAAGCTTGAAAAAACCGAGCCTCATAGACGTTCGGTGCATACACCACACAAAGAGCCACTTTTATTCCATCCAGTAACCCTCGAGCACATACATACCGGCCTGCTGTGTCCGAATCTACACTTTCCTCTATCCAATTTACAGACCCCGTAATTAAGATGGCAACCCCCCGTTTCTTCCCCACCGCCGGGGACCCATAGACCTTACTGACAGGGCCCCTACAAAGCTTCGCATGTTCAGCTGCAGATTGGTGTGTCTCCTGGAGCATGGCCACCCCTATCCGATGACGGCGCAGCTGCTGGAGAATTTTATATCTCTTTATCGGGGAGCCAAGACCACAAACATTCCAGGAAGCTAATTTACAGCCATCAATCATTGCTCCTTAGACAGGAGATCATCAGACAATACAAACGTAACAACCAGAAAAGGAAAGACCCCCCCAGCCTAGGGTCCTCCCAGCAACCACATGAACAGCACCCAAGTTGCCCACCATCGCATGCATCCCCACAGACATCCATCAAGCATCCCAACATTCCAAAGATATCCAATACAGCCCCTACCCCCCCCCCACAAGAGCCCTACCCCCCCACCCTTCCCCCCTCTCCACCCCCCTCCACCCCTCTCCCAGCCCACCCCTTCCACTGACTCCGTCATAGCTCCCCCTCCCACCCCCCTAAACATCTGCCACCACCAGCCCTCCGCTACCGCTGGCCCCACCATGACCTCCAATGCATGTAGAGCCCCCCCTCCCCCCCCTCCGCACCAGTAAGACAGAACCTTCCCACACCCAGCCACCCTGCCTTAGTCTCCCCATTGACCTGCCACAGTCCTCCACCGCTGCGCACTCCCAAGTGTATCTTTGCCTCTAAGTAGTTGCAGGCTGAGCACGCATAAAGCACCAGCCATGTAACCTCTGAGAGGAGATGAAGCTCTGTTTGCCGCACAATAACAGCCAGAACCGCTTGCTGCAAACTGAACCCACATGAATACAGTATGCACACCACACTCCTTACACTAAAAACTACTACTATAATGCATGTAGAAATTTAAGGACTACAAATACACACCAACTTTAAACTTCTAGACTTCTGCTGTGCGTCCCATCAGGATCAGAACCGCAGTCTCCATGCGCCCAGCGGCAGAGCTCACACAAACACCCGGTCAGATGTGCGCGCGCGCGCACGCGCACAGCCCGGAGGGCACAGCACCGAGACTCCACCCAAAGGTGAGAAGACCAAGAGAGGTAAAAAGGAAGAAAAAGAAAAGAGAAAAGATATATTCTAAGGCACAGGAGACGGCGGGGCATTAACCAGGCCCAAAAGGGAAATAAAAGGGACATAAAAACCCCCCCCGCTCCCTCGCTCCCGCCTCAGCCACCATCTCAATGCAGCATAAAACAGTAAAACAAACATCATATCAATAAGAGAGCAGACCGAAAGTATGAAACAATAATCCCAAAAAAACAAATTGAGTAACGAGCAATAAAATGAATATAGTAATGACAAAGAGAAGGAAAAGTGGGGGGGAGAGGAATTCCGTGAGAAATATAATGATCACAGTGATAGTGAAACCCCTGCCAATACTGCCAGCTCAGCCCGCTCAGCCCATAACAAAGGGAGAAATTATCGCGGGGAAATAAAGTTGAAACAAATAAGGCACCATGAAACTAAATAAATAAAATGAATAAAAGAAAAAAAGGAAAGGCAGGAAAATCAAAAAGAAAAAACACAGAAAGTATATTTATACCCGGCAGAGTGGGGATCTGCGCACAGTCAGCATCCAGTCCCCACTTTCTCTCCAATAATAGGAGCGAATCCCAAAGTCACATAGTACACAGGGCACATTATAGGAGCGAAACCAGCGAGATATTCACCACTGGAGATCGTCAATGTCGTCCGCTCCTATCAGCCTAGGCTGTTACAGTAAGCCAATGCGGCATCCGGAGTTGAGAAAGTCCGTCGGCCACCCTCACAGTCCACTCGCAGAATTGCCGGATAGGCCATGGTGAAGCGCAGACCTCGCTCGATCAGCTTGCCACAAACTTCCTTGAAGGCATGCCGTCGCTGGGAGACCCCGGCGGAATAGTCTTGAAATATCAGGAGCTTGCCGGTATCACCTCCCGATCGGCGTTGTTGTCGTGACGCTCGCAGGACGCATTCCTTCTGAAAGGCGTTTAGAAACCGTGCGATCACTGCTCTGGGTCTATTATCGGTCGGCTTGTAGGGCCCTAGTCGGTGCGCTCTTTCCAGGACTATGGCCCCTGTCTCCGCCGGTAGGGGCAAGTGAGTAGGCATCCAACTTTCTAAGTACTGCCTTAGATCTTTCTCCTGCACCGACTCTTCTATGCCTATAAAGCGGAGGTTATTGCGGCGGCTCCTGTTTTCTAGATCTTCCATCTTTTCCTCATGACGCTCCAGGGCCTCCTCCAACTTTTTAAGACGAACCGCATCTTGTGCGCACGTGTCCTCAAGGGTCCCCACACGATGCTCCACCAGTTCCACCCGGCTTGTAAAGTCCGTGACCGCTTGAGCCACTGCAGTGATCTGCGAGGCTAAGCCACCCAGTCGCCCCTCTAAGGCTTCCACCACCGCCTTCGAGACCTCCGCAATCATTGTCGGCGCGGTCAGCACCACTGGCTCTTCAGCTGCCCTGTCGGCCATCTTGGCTTCACTCCCACGGGGCCGATCGCGGCGGGGAGTTTTGGTGGCCATAACTCACAGGCAGCTCGATAAGCGCTAAATAAATTGCCCGCAGCTTGGCTTCTGCTCCCCCTCGCTTATGGATAGTTTTGGGCATCGGAAATCAGGTTAGATAACCGAGGGGAGAGCGCGGGCTCCGGAGCTAGGTAGGAGACGTCCTACTCAGCCCACCATGTCACCGGAAGTCCTCGTGCATTTTTTAAACCCAGAGGCGAGCTTTTCCATGAGGAAAAATGTCCTAGGCCTAAGGCCAAAGAAGAAAATGCACTGAAGTGAGAAAAAACAGTAGGTTTGTTTGTTTGTTTGTTTTTTTAGAAGAAAGAAAGAAAAGACAGGCGGTACCGGTCCAGCGTCGAGAAGGCAGACGCGTGACCAAAGAAATAAAATAAAATAAAGAAATTCTTCAGCGGTGACAGGAACACGACCTGCTGGCTCCGCAGAAAAGAAGAACTGGAGAGAGGCGGTTAGGAAAGGCGGGAAGGCAGCGCGCAGGCGCTGTGGGATGCTCCCAAAAGCTTTCCTTTTGGACGCTGGGGAGCGTTCCCGCGCAGGCTCCGTCGGTACCGACAATACCCATATGTGAAGACTCATTCCTGCTTGTTCCTGGAGATCTACCTTTTAACTTTCAAAAGGGAGACTATGATAAAATGAGGAAAACAGTTAAGCAAAAACTAAAAGGAGCAGTTGCAAAGGTTAAAGACTTACATCAAGCTTGGGTGTTGTTGAAAAATACTGTCTTGGAAGCCCAGACCAGCTGTATTCCATGCTTTAAGAAAAGTTGAAGTAAGTCCAAAAAGCTGCCAGCATGGTTTAAAGGTGAGGTCAGAGAGGCTGTTGCCAAAAAAGCATCTTCCAGGAAATGGAAAAAAGAGCCAAACGACGAAACCTGGAAACAGCACAAGCACTGGCAAGTCAAATGCAAGGCATTCATAAGGCAGGCAAAGGGAGAATTTGAGAAGAAGCTTGCTGCGGAAGCAAAAATGCGAAATAAAGACTTTTTTCAAGTACATTCGTAGCAAAAAACCTGTGAGAGAGTCAGTTGGTCCATTAGATGATAGAGGGGTTTAAAGGGGCACTAAGAGGCGACAAGGAGATAGCGGAGAGACTGAATGAATTCTTTGCTTCGGTCTTTACTGAGGAAGATATAGGGATGTTACCCATGACTGAAGTGGTACTTAAAGGTGCGGAAGAATTGAAGGAAATATCGATACATTGGGAAGATGTATTATAATTATTAGATAAACTGAAGAGTAGCAAATCACCTGGGCCGGATGGTATACATTCAAGGGTGTTGAAAGAACTGAAATATGAGATTACAGACCTGTTATTAGTAATCTGTAATACCTTAAGATTGGAGAATCGCCAATGTAACGCCAATTTTTAAAAAGGGTTCCAGGGGTGATCCGGGAAACTACAGGCCAGTGAGCCTGACGTCAGTACCAGGAAAAATGGTGGAAACCATCATAAAGAAACAAATTACTCAGCATGTAGATAGTCATGGCCCATTGGGAGACAGCCAACATGGCTTTAGACAAGGAAGATCTTGTCTTACTAATCTGTTATGTTTTTTTGAAGGTGTGGATCAGGAACTGGTTAAAAGATAGAAAGCAGAGGGTAGGGCTAAATGGCCAATTTTCCCAATGGAGAAAGGTGAATAGTGGTGTACCCCAGGGATCTGTGCTGGGTCCACTGCTTTTTGACATATTCATAAATGACCTGGAAAGGGGAATAACGAGTGAGGTTATCAAATTTGCAGATGACACAAAACTATTTAAAGTTGTTAAAACCCAAGAGGATTGTAGAAAATTGCAAGAGGATCTTGATAAATTGGACGACTGGGCATCAAAATGGCAGATGAAATTTAATGTGGACAAGTAGAAAGTTATGCACCTAGGGAAGAACAACCCAAACTATGGTTACACGATGGAAGGTTCCACATTAGGAACCTCCACCCAGGAAAAGATTTAGGCGTCATTGTGGTTAACATGTTAAAACCCTTGGTCCAGTGTGCAGCTGCGGCCAAGAGAGCAAATAGAATGCTAGATATCATAAGGAAAGGAATGGAAAATAAAACAAAAGATATTATAATGCTTCTGTATCGTTCCATGGTGAGACCGCAGCTTGAATATTGTGTGCAATTTTGGTCGCCATATCTTAAAAAGGATATAGCGTTATTAGAAAAGATTCAGAGAAGAGCCATCAAAATGGTAAAGGGGATGGAAGGATACTCCTATGAAGAAAGGATAAAAAGGTAAGGGCTCTTTAACCTGGAAAAGAGACGGCTGAGGGGAGATATGATAGAAGTCTATAAATTAATGAACGGAGTGGAATGGGTAAACGTAGATCGATTATTTACGTTATCAGAATATAGAAAGACTAGGGGACATGCAGTGAAGCTACAGGGTAAACTATTTAAGACTAATAAAAGAACATTTTTTTCACTCAACGTGTAATCAAACTCTGGAATTTGTTACCGGAGGATGTAGTAAAGGCTGTTAGTGTAGCTGGGTTTAAAAAAGGTTTGGACAAGTTCCTGGAGGAAAGGTCCATAAACCATTATTAAGAAGGGACCCAGGATATCAATGCTTGACCCAGTACAAGCATTGTGGAACCTGTGTCTTTTGGGGAAACTGCTAGGTACGTATGACCTAGATTGGCCACTGTTGGAAACAGGATACTGGGCTTGATGGACCTTGGTCTGACCCAGTATGGCATATCTTATGTTCTTATGTTCATAGTGTCCACTGTGCCTGGCACATCGAACTGGGCCAACTGGATCACATGCATCATGAAGGCCATGTGACCTAACAAGCGCAGCATTCCTTGTGTAAATGTATGCTGGCAGATGGCAGAGACTACCTCCATGATCCACTGTGCGCAGTCTTTTGGGAGACAGACTCAGGCTCCCGGATATCCGATAGGGATTCTGATTAAATTCATCTGCAGCTGTCAAAGCAGCGGGGACTTCGGATAGTTGACCATGACCCTGAGTTGCTCAAGCACCTATATCATCAGGTGTGGCAAGTACCGCATGCCATCCGTTGTGGAGGCCTTTATCAGCCAATTGTCTAAGTAGAAGATGAAGATCTCCAGGGTCTGTAAGTAAGCAGCGATGAGCTCTATGCACTTGGTGAAGACCCTGGAGGGCAGATGTCAGTCCGAAGGGCAGCATCCGGTACTGAAAGTGCTGGCCGCCCAGCAGAAAACACAGGTATTTCTTGTGTAAGGAGTATATCAAGATGTGTGGGTATGCATCCTTCAGATCCAAGGAGCATAGCCATTCACCCTTGATAAGATATGGAAGCAAGATTCCCAGGGAGACTATCTTGACCTTTTCCCAGACTAGAAAGCAGTTCAGGTCCCAGAGGTCAAGGATGGACCTGAATCAACTTCCCCCTCCCCCCCCCCATCTTCTTGGTGATGAGGAAGCAGCGGGAGTAGAATCCCCACCTTATTTGGGCCAGAGGTGCCAGCTGAATGGCCAGTTCGGCTAGCAGGGTGGTGACCTCTGCCTAGAGGTGGTGCGGGTCTAGAGAATACTCCCCTAGGACGAAAGGAAATGGGAGCTGGGCAAAATGCAGCCAATACCTGTTCTGCACTATCTGCAGCACCCAGGTGTCTGTGGTGATGAGGGCCAACTGAGTGCAAAATGGATAAGCCAACCGCCCACCTGAGGGGGCACATTTTTGGTGATTGAGCAACTGGCTATGATCCTGAGGAAGCTGGGTGCAAGCTGGGCCTTCTGTGGGTTAGCTCAATGCGGCTGCCACTGGATCTGAACCTTGGGTTGAGCTCCCTGGGAGCTCTGATAGTACCAGCACTATGGCATGCAAAAAGGCTTCTTCCCAGACACTTCTTTTGCCAGGGTTCGTCATCTTGCATGAGAGGCAGGAGATGATCACCTGCTCAGTCTCAATTTCAGCCACCCTCTCCTGCATGGGCTTGCTGAAGAGATTTCAATTTATTTATTTATTTATTTAACATGTTTTATATCCCGCCTTATCCTTCAATCAAAGCGGCCACAGTACAATACAATACATTTCAATACATGACACATGTACAACAGAGATTACATTACAAGTTTTGTATCCCACCTTTTCCTTAAATCAAAGCGGTTAATACAGCACAAGTTACACAAAAAGGTAGGGAAACAAGCATCAGATTGTCAGAACATAGACACATACATAGGGAAATACAATACATACCTTACATTATAATTGACTACACAAATCAAAACAACAAACAGAACCAACATAGATCAGCCATTTCCTTGATACCCCACGGACCTACGCCTAAGGGCCACGCCAAAGGGCCCTTTGGCGTGGTCCTTAGGCGCGGGCCCGCAAGGCGCGGGCGCGCCGTTGTAATGGCGTCTTGTAAATCCGTTGCTGCCCCGATGTGATTGGCAGATGCCGTTCAAACAGCTGATCGTTGGTGGAATCGGGGAGGAAGGGGGAGCTCCCGCTCTCACCCCCGTCGACGCCGCTGCTTCACTGAAGCTGCTGGCAACGGCTGTCCTCACGCCGTTCAAACAGCTGATCGTTGGTGGAATCGGGGAGGAAGGGGAGCTCCCGCTCTCACCCCCGTCGACGCCGCTGCTTCACTGAAGCTGCTGGCAACGGCTGTCCTCACGCCGTTCAAACAGCTGATCGTTGGTGGAATCGGGGAGGAAGGGGGAGCTCCCGCTCTCACCCCCGTCGACGCTGCTGCTTCACTGAAGCTGCTGGCAACGGCTGTCCTCACGCCGTTCAAACAGCTGATCGTTGGTGGAATCGGGGAGGAAGGGGGAGCTCCCGCTCTCACCCCCGTCGACGCCGCTGCTTCACTGAAGCTGCTGGCAACGGCTGTCCTCACGCCGTTCAAACAGCTGATCGTTGGTGGAATCGGGGAGGAAGGGGGAGCTCCCGCTCTCACCCCCGTCGACGCCGCTGCTTCACTGAAGCTGCTGGCAACGGCTGTCCTCACGCCGTTCAAACAGCTGATCGTTGGTGGAATCGGGGAGGAAGGGGGAGCTCCCGCTCTCACCCCCGTCGACGCCGCTGCTTGTCCTGGACCCACTGCTCCAGTTCGGAAGACTGGAGACAGGCCAGCCGGTGTGCACTGATGCCTACTGCTGCCACACTGCCAACCAATTCAAATGCTTCATATGTGGCTTGCACCATATACTTGGACATGTTCTTCCCATGGCCTACCAGAGTTCAGAAGGTCTGCAAGCATTCTGCTGGGATGAAGGAGCCAAGTTTGCTCAAGTCCCCCATGATGTCCTTCAAGAATATCCCCATATAGAGCTGCTATGACACGACCCCTGTGACATGCATGGAGCCTTGAAAGCACCACCTTCCAAACCTGTCAAGGATGCTCTGCTCCCTGCTAGGGGGCGTCAACAAGTGGGTTTTGGCGCTCTTGACACACCACATGGCAGACTCCATGACCAGGGAATGGTATGGCAGATGGGGCTTCTCGAACCTGGGGGCCTTCTACATTTGGTACATTGAGTCCAATCAGTGGCTGATAGCCGGCACAGACATTGGGTTCTCCCACATGCAGAGCAGAAGCCTATGAAGTATCTGGTGCACCGGCACTGTGACTGCTTTCCTCAGAGCGAGGCGTACTGGAGATCTCCAGTTCCTCCGCCTTTGGCTCATTCTCCTCCTCCAGCAAAAAAGGAGTTTCCTTAGCCATACCCCAGATGAAGTCCTGGAAGGATATATCCTCCAGGGGCAACATCTACTGTTCATATGGCAGGGCTCTGAGGGGATGTCCGGGGACTCTCTCTCGGTGACTGGTGACTCCTCCTCTGACTGGATTTCAGCAAAGCCTTTGATACTGTTCCTCATAAGAGGCTTATCAATAAACTCAGTTGTTTGGGGATGGGTCCCCAGGTGGTAAACTGGATCAGAAATTGGTTGACTGACAGACGGCAGAAGATGATGGTAAATGAAGCTCACTCGGATGAAAGGAGGGTGATTAGCGGGGTGCCCCAGGGTTCAGTCCTGGGCCCGGCACTGTTCAATGTATTTGAGAGTGATATTGCTGAAGGACTGAATGGAAAAGTCTGTCTTTTTGCAGATTACATGAAAATTTGTAACAGAGTGGACTCCTCTGAGGGAGTGGTTAACATGAGGAAAGATCTTCAAAAGCTGGAAGAATGGTATAATGCTTGGCAATTAAGATTTAATGCAAAGAAGTGCAGTGTCATGCACTTGGGAAGCAGAAATCCAAGGGAAATGTATGTGATAGGGGGCGAGAGGTTGGTGTGCACGGATCAGGAGAAAGACCTTGGTGTGATTATTTCTGAAGATCTCAAGGTGGCAAAACAGTGCGACAAGGCGGTGGCAAAAGCCAGGAGGATGTTGGGCTGCATACAAAGAGGAATTACCAGTAGAAAGGAAGAGGTACTAATGCCACTGTATAAGTCACTGGTGAGGCCTCACTTGGAATACTGTGTTCAGTTTTGGAGACCATTTGTTGAAAAGGATGTAAAAAGACTGGAAACTGTTCAGAGGAAGGCGACCAAAATGATTTGGAGCCTGCATCAGAAGCCTTATGAGAAGAGACATGAAGACCTAAATATGTACACTCTGGAGGAGAGGAAGGATAGGGGAGATATGATTCAGACCTTTAAATACTTAAAGAGAAATAATGAACAAACAAACCTCTTCCAAAGACTGGGAAACTGTAAAATTAGAGGGCATAACATGAAGCTGCAAGGTGGTAAATTTAAAGGCAATGTCAGGAAATACTTTTTTCACTGAAAGGGTGGTGGATGCTTGGAATGCCCTCCCGATGGAAGTGGTGGGGGCAAATACAGTGACGGAATTCAAAATGGAATGGGACAGACACAGTGGATCCCTTTACAGCAACAGGATAAAATCAAATTAAACTGAACTATCTAATTTCTTAACAAATAGGGGTGTCCTACATGGAGCGGTGGGTTCACCCCTAAACGAAGACATGGGGAGGGGTGGCCTGCACAGAGCAGCAGGTGCACCTACTCTTGCCATCTTACTGGGCAGACTAGATGGACCATACTGGTCTTTATCTGCCGTCATTTACTATGTTACTATGACTCCCAACTATCATAGTCCAACTCCGAGAGTAAGTCGAAATACCAACTGATCTCCTCCCAGCATCAGCTCTACTCCAGCAGAGTCGATAACCACGGTGGGACTGGTGACGGTCCTGCTCCATGTGCCAGTGCTCAGGGCACTGGAACCAGAAACACTGGAGAGGGAAATCACAATGGGACCCAATCTAGCAGACTCCGACTGCTGACCCTGGCTTGACCAAGAGGGCATGGGTCTCGAGGATAGGCTGCATCGCCAGTGACAACACTGCCAGGAGCGTCGGGACCACTGGGGCCCGTGCAGCCAAGAGAGCCACCATGTGTGCCTCAAGTGCCTGAAGGTGCTTGTTAAGCACTGCGGTATCCAACTGCATCATGGCCAGTATTATGACCTCGGCCACAGACTTCAGTACCCTCTCCGGGGACTCCAAGATGGTTAGGTCATCAGGAGATTGCCAGTGGCCCTCCAGGGCCTTTAGAGTTGATTCCTCCCAACAGAGCACATTTGCAGGCCACTCCCAGCCACTACGCTTGACATCGTGCCGAGAGGGGCTCCAGTGTCGCTGCCCGTGCTTGGCACTGTCTCCAACTGTCCCCTTCAAAACCAATGAGGCAGCCAAGTCCTTCCGAAGCTCTGACCAGATGTCGATGGAGAGCCTTCAATTCATGCTGCCATGGCCCCTTAGTTCCCACGAGCACTGCGCGATGCCAATGCCTCAGTGGCGCCCCTTGAGAGCATCGACACAGACATCAATGTCGGTGCTGAGAACACTGAGTCCAATGGCCCGAAGAGGGACTCACACTTCTTCCCTTAATCCTTGAGGCTCTTCTTGGTCATCTAGAGGCACAGAGTGCAGGTTGAGGGCTCATGGTCGGGGCTGAGGCACTGGATGCACCAGCTGTGACAGTCCATCACCAAAATGGTGCGTGCATAGCAGTACACTTTAAAACCACTGGCCAGCTTTGACACTGCTGAGAAAATGGCTTCTGCAAGATCAAAGGGCTCAATGCCAGAGTACAGTGAAAAAAGCCTGGGAAAAAGAGAGTGAAGCTGCCCAGGCAAAAAACAAGGAAAAAAAGGACCTTGCATGATGGCCAGAGCCAGAAAAACAGCACTCCGATGACAGACAGAAGAATGGCAGGAAAAAGGCAAAGAAAAAACACAATAATTAGCAACCCCAAAGAGCTAGAAGAACAGCTTTTTCCTGGTAGCAGAAGGAACATGTCCGTGGGGCTCCATGGAAAAAGTGAAGGATAAGATGGTGCTGTAGCAGGTGGGAAAGCAGGCTTGAGTGCTTGATGGAGGCTCCCAAAAGCTTCCAATGGAAGCTGGGGAGCATTCCCACGAGAGGCTCCATCGTGGACGTCACCGATAAATGAGGACTTCTTCCTGCTTGTTCGCAAAGAAAACATTAGATACCACTGTAGAAATGGGTAAAAGGGGTAACATCTGGAAAGAAGTGTGCATAAATGCCCTAGCTTGGGAAATCAGATCCCAGATGTTGAATATTTAATGGAACAGACTGACTTGGATTTAGTGGTGATTACAGAGACATGGTTCATGGACAACCATGACTGGGCTAAACTTTATTCAGAAAGGACAGAGTAGGAAGAAGGGGAGGAGGAGTGGCACTATATGTAAAACATATTACAGCTATAGAACTACAGGGCTTCAAAGGGTGTGAGGAGGCACTGTGCATTAAACTAAAAAGAGAGAAAGGGAAATCCATTTGCATTGGTGCAATATACAGAGATCCCTCCCAGAGAGAAGAAGTGGATGGGGATTTAATGGACGATATACGCAGCATTGCCAGAAAAGGAGAAGTGCTACTATTAGGCGCTTTTCATTTGCCGGATGCTGATTATCGCATCTCTGCTGCAGTGTCTTCTAGAAGTAAGGAGAACCTAGATTCTCTACAGGGAGAGCTATTCTGGCAACTGTAACAGAACCCACACATGAAGGGGCAATACTGGACTTACCAATGGGAAGAGTTTTTCTGATGTCATAATGGGAGATCATCTCCAATCCAGTGATCACCAAATGGTGTGGTTCAGTATTAGGACTAGGGCTGATATAATCCATTCAAAAGCAAAGGTCTTAGACTTTAGGAAAATTAACGTTGCCAAGATGGGATAATACCTCAAGGAATCGTTAGCAGGACGGGAACAGTTGGGGGATGTAGAAAGGCAATGGGCAAAACTGAAAGGGAATAGTTTAAGGGCAACAAACCTTTTTGTTAGAAAGGTAAGTAATATAAAAGGAAAAGGAGACCACTATGGTTCTCAAAGGAAGTAACTGAAAAGGTGAAGAAGAGTGTGGCCTTCATAAAATACAAGAGACCACAGAGAGAGGAAGACGAGCATCTGTATTTGGAAGAACTTAGAGAAGTTAGCAAAGTAGTCAGGAAAGCAAAGACAGAAAAAGAAGAAGAAACACCCAATGCAATAAAATGGGAGGACAAGATATTTTTCAGATATATTAGTGAGAAGAGGAAGTGCAAAAGTGGTACTGTCAGACTCAAGGTTGAAGGGGAGAAATATATGTATATAGTTCTACAAGTTTTATGTAAATGAACTTGCATTTCCATGCATTTTATACCTTGTTCCTTGTACACTGCGCTTGATCTTTGGAAAGCAAGACATAAAAATGTTTTATTAAATAAATAAATATGTAGAAGCTGATGAGGATAAAGCTTAACAAATGTGAGTAGGACCTCAGAAAACACCAACAAATAGGAACAGAAGCAACAGGGGTCTCTAACCATTTTCAGAAGACTGTGTTCATGAGGAACTAGCTAAACTAAAAGTAGACAAAGCGATGGGACCAGATGGAATACGTCCGAGAATATTGATGGAACTTGGGGACATTCTAGCAGCACCTCTGACTGAACTTTTAAATGCTTCTTTAGAGTTGAGAGTTGTCCCAGAGGACTGGAGAAAGGCAAATTCAGTCCCTTTACCCAAAAGCAGCAATAAGGAAGTTGAAAACTACAGGCCAGTTAGTCTAACCTTTGTGGTGAGTAAATTATTGAAAACTCTGCTAAAAGAGAGAAAAGTGAGGTTTCTGGAGTCCAATGGATTGCAGGATCCGAGGCAGCATGGGTTTACCAGAGGCAGGTCTTGTCAGATAAATCTGATTGATTTCTTTGACTGGATAACCAGGGAGATGGACCGAGGTAGAGTCCTAGATTTGGTATACTTAGGCTTCAGTAAAGCCTTTGAAACCATTTCGCACATGCAACTTGTAAACAAACTGAACACCCTAGGTATGGACTCTAAATTGACTGGGTTAGAAATTGGTTGAGAGGCGACAAAGGGTACAGGTAAATGGAGCTCACTCTGAGAAGGATGTTACTAGTGGTGTGCCACAGATCTGTCCTTGGTCCAATTCTTTTTAACATCTTTGTTAGTGATAGAGTGAAAGAAGTGTTGGGTAAGGTTTGCCTCTTTGCAAATGATACCAAAATCTGCAATAGAGTAGACAACCAGGAAGGAGTAGGTAACATGAGAAGGGATCTAGCTAAGCTTGAAGAATGGGCAAGATTTTGGAAGCTAAGATTTAATGCTAGAAAATGCAGGTCATGCATTTCAGCTCCAAAAATCCGACGACGATGTACAGTATAAGGATTGAAGCATTTCTGTCCACAAAGCACAGTTACTTACCTGTAAGAGGTGATCTCTGGGAACAGCAGGAATTAGTCCTCACACATATGGATACATCGGTACCGACGGAGCCTGTGCAGGAACGCTCCCCAGCTTCCCAGAAGGAAAGCTTTTGGGAGCATCCCACAGCGCATGCACACTGCCTTCCCGCCTTTCCTAACCAACTCTCCTCAGTTCGAGTTTAAAGCTGAGACAATAGAGAGAGAGAGGAAAGGAAAGATAGAGAGAGATACAACTCCTAGGGGAGGTGGGAGGGTTGTGAGGACTAATTCCTGCTGTTCCCAGAGATCACCTGTTACAGGTAAGTAACTGTGCTATCTCCAGAAACAAGCAGGAATGAGTCCTCACATATGGGGACTCCCTAGCTAAGATGCCTGGGAGATCCCCAAGGGTATGAGACCCTGAAGGGTTCCTCGTCTTCCTATGGATCTTAGGCATCCATTCAGGGAAGGAGGGCAGGAGTTGTTCAAGAATGGAACAGGTGTCTGAGGACAGCCTGACCAAACAAGGCATCCCGGCGGGAGTCCTTGTCCAAACAGTAATGGGCTGTGAAGGTATGAACCGAGGCCCAGGTGGCTGCTCGACAGATCTGGTCGATGGACACAGAATGAAGATGAGCCATAGAGGTGGCCATGGCCCTCACATTGTGAGCTGTGACATGGCCCTCCAGAGAAAGGTTCTTACTCTGGTAAGCAAAAGAAATACACTGAGCAATCCAATTGGACAGTGTTCTCTTAGAGACTGGAAGTCCTAAATGAGAAGGATCAAAAGCAACAAAAAGCTGGGAAGACTTTCTATGTTGCTGTGTCCTGCGTAAGTAAAAAGCAAGAGCTCTTTTACAATCTAGAGTATGAAGGTTCCTCTCTGCACTGGATGCATGAGGAGCTGGAAAAAAGACAGGTAAATATACCTCTTGCTTAAGATGAAAAGGTGAGACCACTTTAGGCATAAAGTGAGGATTTGTCCTAAGGACTACCTTATCATGATGGAACCTTGTATAACGTGGATTAGCCACTAAGGCCTGCAATTCACTGATGCGGCGAGCAGAAGTGACTGCAATAAGGAAAATAACCTTCCAGGAAAGAAATTTCAAGGAGGTAGTGGCTAAGGGTTCAAAAGGTGGCTTCATAAGCTGACCAAGAACCAAGTTAAAGTCCCATGCCACCGGAGGAGGTCGAATGGGAGGTTTTGTTAAAGTTAGGCCTCTCATGAATCTTGCAATAAGAGGATGAGAGGAAATAGGTTGTCCATTAAGAGGCTTAAGGGATGCTGCAATAGCACTCAAATGGACCCTTACTGAATTCGTTTTAAGGCCTGCATTGGAGAGATGCAGGAGATATTCCAATAGAGAATTCACAGGAAGTGCCAAAGGGTCAACACCCTTTTGAGCACACCAAATGGAAAATCTTTTCCACTTAAAAGCATAGGAACGCCTAGTGGAAGGTTTTCTGGAAGCATGGAGGATATCCTTCACTTGCTGAGAAAGATTGAAGTCTTGAAGGTCTAGGCCTTCAGTAACCAAGCTCTGAGGAGAAGGGACTTGGGATTTGGATGCCACAAAGTCCCTTCCTCCTGGGACAGAAGGTCTGGTGCAGCTCCCAAGTCCAGGGAGGGGGCTTGGGAGAGATGCAGAAGTAGAGGGTACCACACTTGGCATGGCCAGCGTGGAGCAATGAGGATCACAGATCCATGATCCCTCTGGAGTTTGAACAGAGTCTTGGGAATCAAAGGAATGGGTGGAAAGGCATACAGGAAGCCCTGACCCCAATGAAGGAGGAAGGCATCCTTGGCCTGAGATCCCTGACACGGAATTCTGGAACAGAACCGGGGAAGTTTGGCATTCCACGGACTTGCAAAGAGGTCTATGTCCGGGGTTCCCCATTCCTGGAAGATTCTGAGTACCTGATCCATGTGCAGGGACCATTCGTGTGGAAGCAGAACTCGACTGAGTCTGTCTGCCCAAGAGTTTTGGATTCCTGGGAGGTATACTGCCAGGAGATGGATTTGATGCTCTCTGGCAAAGGCCCATAATCTTAGAGCTTCGTTGCAAAGCGACAGAGAGCCAGTTCCTCCTTGCTTGTTTATGTAAAACATGGCTACTTGATTGTCCATATGAATGAGGACTGTCTTGTAGCTGAGGAGGATATGAAAGACCTTGAGAGCTAGGAATACTGCTCGAAGTTCCAATTGGTTGATATGAAGAGAGGTCTCCTGTGGGGACCAAGTGCCTTGGGTGGAAAGGTCTTGTAGATGAGCTCCCCAACCTGCTTGGGAGGCATCTGTTGTGAGGGTTGCCTGGGGCAACAAAGGTTGGAAGGGGGACCCCAGCAACAGATTTTGAGTGGACATCCACCATTGGAGAGACCAAAAGAGACGTTTGGAGGTTGCTATTTGGTCTGAGAGAGCTCCTGAAGCCTGAGTCCATTGGGTGGACAAAGTCCATTGAGCTGCTCTCATGTGTAGGCGAGCATAGGGTACCATATGCACTGTGGAAGCCATATGGCCTAGCAGCTGTAGCATCTCCCTGGCAGTTAAGTGGCTCTTTGACTGAATCTGGGAGGCTAACTGCACTAGACGTTGACAACGGGCCTGAGGAAGGTAGGCCCTTGCAGAAGTGGTGTCCAACCAGGCCCCTATGAATTCCAGGGACTGCGTAGGGGTGAGCTGGGAGTTTGGGAGGTTTACCACAAGTCCCAGGTATTGCAGAATGCGCCTGGTGCGGTTCAGGGAGATCTGAGCCTCCGACTGGGTTGGAGCTCGGATGAGCCAGTCGTCCAGATATGGGAAGACTAATATTCCCAGAGTGCGTAGAAATGCAGCAACTATTGCCATGCATTTGGTGAACACTCTTGGAGCAGAGGCCAGACCGAAAGGAAGGACTCTGTATTGGTAATGTTTTCCCTGGAACAGAAAACGTAGGAATTTTCTGTGAGATGGATGGATGAGGACATGAGTGTACGCATCCTTGAGATCTAGAGAACAAAGCCAATCCTGACTCTGCAGGTATGGAAGGAGAGTGCCTAGAGAAAGCATCTTGAACTTCTCCTTGCATAGGAATTTGTTCAATTCTCTGAGATCTAGAATGGGTCTGTATCCCCCTGTTTTCTTTGGAATGAGAAAATAGGGGGAGTAAAACCCTGACCCCTGTTGAAGAAGAGGAACTTCTTCTATGGCCCTGTGGGCCAGAAGGGTAGTCACCTCCTGATCCAGAAGGTCGAGGAGAGATGTGGGAGAATTGAAGTGTCTCACCATGGTGTAGGGAGGAAGGTCTGAGAAATGAAGTTTGTAGCTCTCTCTTATGATGGAGAGGGTCCACTGCTCTGATGTGATTTGCTCCCATCTGGGAGCAAAATGAGCTAACCTTCCTGGAATGGTGAGAGGTTCTGGCTGTTTTAGAGCCAGAAAGGTTAAGTTCTCTAGTATCAAGTCAAAAACCCTGAGGAGGTTGGGACTGCTGAGTTGCAGCAGCCCCTGTAGACTTAGGCCTGGCCTGCTTAGGTTGCTGACGCTTAGCGGTAAAGCGACCTGTAGAAGATTGTTGGCCAGAAGTGGAAGGAAACCTGCCCTTTTTGAAAAAAGACTTTTTAAAAGTCTTTTTCTTGGCAGGAATGAAGGTAGACTTTGAAAGTCTATCCAGAGCAGAATTCTCTGCATCCATTTGAGTGGCTTTTATTTGCCACTCTTTGCCAAAGAGATTTTCACCTGTACAGGGCAGATTTCCTAAGCCATCCTGAACCCAGGGTTCTAGATCAGAAGCCTGGAGCCAAGCAATTCTGCGAGCAGCTATGGCAATGCTTGAGGCTCTGCTGGCACCTTCAAAGGAGTCAAAGGCTGCCCTGTTGTAAAACTTTGAAATGTCTTGAGTATGCTTAAGCCAAAGGAGGAACTCATCCCTTCTATCCTCTGGAATAAAAGGGAGATAGTTGTGCAGCTTTTGTGCAACTTCCTTTAGAAACATACCCATATAAAGGCTATATGAGTTGATTCTGGCAATAAGCATACTGGCTTGGAAGATTTTCCTACCAAAAGCATCCAAGGTACTGCATTCTCTTCCTGGAGGAGCAGAAGAGTGTCTTTTGGTACTCTTTATCCTTTTCATAGCTGACTGCACCACAATGGAGTGGTGAGGAAGCTGAGTTTTCTGAAATCCAGGACAAGGAGGGACACGGTACATAGTGTCCAATCTGCGAGAATGAGGAGAAAGGGTGAGAGGAGTCTCCCATAAGTCAATCATATGTTCATGAAGAATTTCATGAATTGGCAAGGTGACTGCCTCTCTGGGAGCCTTAGAGTATCCTAAAATATCTATTTTTTTTGCTCTAGGCTCTGCTTCAGAGGTTACTGAAAGAGAGTCCTTTAGCCACTTCTATTATGAAGTCTTGAAAGGACAAATCCTCTGGAGGAGACATTCTCCTTTTTGGAGAAGCAGGCTCCTCAGGAAGGGTAATGGATACTTCAGGAGACTCATCTGATGTATCAGAATCATCAGAGGAATCGAAGTATCGTCTGTCCCCTTCCAATGATCGATACGCGTATCGATTGGTACCGACATCGGGCATCCCCGGTACCGGATCGGTACCGAGAAATAGCCCTGGACAAGGAACCTGAGTCGGTATCCTGGCCGATGTCGATGCAGTCGGTACCGGTATCGGTGCTGGTACCGGTACCGGCGCCGGTACCGACAACAGAACTCGTTGCGGTACCGTCGGCGTCGCAGCTTTAATAAAAGCCATTATAGCCTGCTGCATGGATTGAACAGTGTGATCCATGGACGCCACGACTGCCTGGATGTCGGTACCGGGAGATTGTGCCGGTACCCCAGAGCAGTCTAACAGGTGATCGGTCGAGGCCGTGCCATCGATGTCAACCTGTAACCCCATAGGAGGAGCTTTGGAAGCCGGAGCTTCCCGCCGGGGTTGTTTGGCTGGGGCAGGATCCTCGAGGGCAAGCCCGGAGGCATCTCGATACTTAGAGGGAGATTTGCCCTTCAAGGACCTGCTAGGATTATGTTTGGTTACCTGAGACCCATCGGGAGAGGAAGACCTGGAAGATGTCGATGCCACCGCCGGTGCATCCGTGGGAAACAGCACATGGAGCTTGGCTGCTCGGTTCTGTAACCCTCGTTTAGACATTGAAGAGCAGGACTGGCAATCCGAAATGGAGTGTTCAGGACCCAAACATTTAAGACACCATTCCTGGGTATCTGTAACAGAAATTGTACCGCTACACTTAGTGCATTTTTTGAACCCGGAGGCTGGTTTTTCCATGAGGGAAAAATTTCTTGTGGGCCTGGAGGCCTAAGAAGAAAAATACACCAAGTGAGGAAAAAAATATATATATATATTTTTTTTTTTTTAGAAAGAAAAGAAAAGAAAAGACCGGCGGTACCGGTCCGGCGTCGGGGAAGGCAGACACGCGACAAAGAAATAAATTAAAATAAAGAACTTCTTCAGCGGTGACAGGAACACGACCTGCTGGCTCCGCGGAAAAGAAGAACTGAGGAGAGTTGGTTAGGAAAGGCAGGAAGGCAGCGCACATGCGCTGTGGGATGCTCCCAAAAGCTTTCCTTCTGGGAAGCTGGGGAGTGTTCCCGCGCAGGCTCCATCGGTACCGACGTACCCATATGTGTGAGGACTCATTCCTGCTTGTTCCTGGAGATAAGAAGAGCGGGACCTGGGTGTGATAGTTTCTGATGATCTTAAAGTGGCTAAACAGGTTGAAAAGATGACCGCAAAAGCCAGAAGGATGCTTGGGTGCATAGGGAGAGGAATGGCCAGCAGAAATAAGGGAGGTGATAGTGCCTCTGCATAAGTCTTTGGTGAGACCTCATTTGAAGTATTGCATGCAATTCTGGAGAATAGAGGAGATATGATAGAGATGTTTAAATAACACTGTGGCATAAATGCACAGGAGGAGAGTCTCCTTCAATTAAAAGTTATCTCTATAATGAGGGGACATAGGATGAGGTGAAAGGATATAGCCTCAGGAGTAATATGCAGAAATATTTCTTTACAGAATAAGTGGTAGATGTGTGAAATAGTATTCCAGTGGAGTTAGTAGAGGACAGTATCTGAATTCAAGAAAGCATAGTACAAACACAGAAGGTCTCTAAAGGAAAACAAAAAGGACTATAGTAGTTGATATGGAAGGTGAGACTAGATAGAAACATGATGGCAGACAAAGACCATATGGCCTGTTTGTACTTTATATAATGCATATATACATTGCAACTCTACCCCTGCTCCACCCAAACTACTTCCCTGGGAACACGTACTTGGAATACACATATAAGTTAAGTTATATCTTTCGGTGTTCTTATAAAATCCATTTTCCATGTGTTAAACAGGCGGAAAAACCTTCATAAATACACGCCCTCAAAAGTCACCTTTAACAGATGTGTCACTAAAGTAGGATAAAGGAGTCTTCCCTACTTCTTTGTGTCAAGAAAATAAAGCAAGGCTGTTGCTTCATGGATTTACTGTGGTTTATGTATCTATTTATTAATTAGGATTTATTCACCTTGTTTTTGAAGAAATTCACCTGAGGCAGTGCACAGCAAGTATAGCATGGACATAGGCAATATACAATTACAACAGTAAAATATTCATATAACAGTACATCTTACAGATAGTAAAACATCAATACATGATTAGAGGCATACTACTTAATTGATTTCAATCATTTCTCTATTCTAGGTTCTTTCACTGGACTGTGGAACAGACAATAAATCTTGCCTTTACTAAAATTCCATGACAATCAGCTGCACTGCCCAGCATGGTTTCACTATAACGGGATATTCGTGCATATGCATAAGGCTATTTGCTTTATTGTCACAAGTTGGAAGAATATGAAAACTGCAGGAATCAAAAGATACCATAATACCTGCCAGGGGCTCTGAAATACAAGAGAACTCTTTTACTAAACTGTGCCAAGATTCTGCACATACCATGCATTAGGAGCATGCGGCAAGTGCAACAGCCCCATGTCAACCGTCAGGGGCATGCCCAGAATGTTCCCCAGCAGTTATTGCACTGAAAAGTTCTTTAATGCTCAACAGTGGCATTCACAATTAACAGGGGTGCATTTAACATCACACACTGAGGTAGCATTAGTTCACCTGTGCTAACTACAGCATTGACAATTAGCATCCACTCTCTCCAGTCCCCACTGTTGTGCACTAAACAGTTAACAAGGGATTTTTACCATGCTGACTGTTTTTAGCATAAGGTAGCAGTTACCATGGGCCCACCCTAATTACTTAGAGCATGCTAAAATACATGCTGTTAGTGCACTTTAATAAACATGCCCAAAGATGTCACTGCAGTCCCTAGTATATGTATAGCAGGAGGATTATGGAAAAAACAGGTGCATTACAAGAGACTGTGCAGAACGGATGACACTTTAATGCTCCATCTCTTCATAAGTTCCACCCTACTGGGAGCCTTCTGTCCACCTACTATATAATACTCGAATTATGCAAGAGCTAACATTCTGTTTTGTTTTGGTTTTTTAAGATACACAATGCCTTCTGTTTTGTAAAATCTAAGTGGGTTTTTATTTACATCTTGCCTAAGGTACTCAAGTCGTTGTTTTTATAAATCCCATCAGCATCACCATCAATACCTTTACCTGTAAGTGGGGTGGACAGCTTCAGGTGTTTCTGCACCAGCTTCATGCAGTCATCATCCAGGAACTCATATGCAGACAGAACCTCTCCCAGCATGCCCTTGCAAACTCTGAATGTTTCTAGGACATGAGCAAAACTCCCACAGCCTTATAAAGGAATTACATGGACATTGTCAATAAAACAAATAAGAATGAAGTCTGCATCATCCCATATACCCACAGCATCCTGCACAAGGTACTTGCACCATTACGGGGCAATTTTCAAAACTGATCAAATTGGGACAAAATTTGCAGAAACTTTTAAACCCACAGACTTTTCACTAATTTTCAAAAGCAGAAGCATCTAAGTACTTTTGCTTTCAAACCTGCCATTACCTGCAGATATCTGCATCTGCTTTTTGTACAGGTACTTTTTCCACTGAAAATAATATGCAGAAATTTTTAAAAGAATCTACTCCAAGCACCCCCCTCTAAATGCATATAAACAAACACACTTTTTTTGTTTTGACCTGGTAAGATTCTTCTTGCTCCTTTGGGCATCCAGTTCAATCGGATCCATGGCTAGGATCCTGGAGCCACAAGCCTCTATTCACAACTATCTGATATCTCTCCTTTCAATAAACCTAGCTTGATATTGTAATGATGGTCCTGGACTGGGGACCATGCACCAAGGCTCCTTCCAGAACCCTGCAATCACAGGCACTGAATTCAGTTATTAGTGTCACCTTAAGCAATGACCATAGCTACCCCCTGCACTTCCAGGCGGCTGTGAATGCTGCATCCACAGAAACATCAATCCTGGTTCACCAAGAGAGAACTAACTTAAGGATCAAACTGGAGAACTTCCACAGGGCAAGGCACCAGGCTTGCCACTCACTTCTAGCCACATTGAGGAAGGTGAATTTTCAGTCAATCAATTTATGCAGGTAAAATATTTTTTTGCCCTGTAAATGACTTGAAAGTTATGCTTCCTATATATGCCCAGAACGCTCCAGAACATGGGGTACCTGCATCATTCTACCCATCCACCACCAGTATCCAGAACATAGGGATCTAGTATCACCCTAAGACTTCCAACATCCTTCAGACCACAGGAGTGCCTATTCTATTCCATATATGCCACAGAACTCTTTAATGCACAGAATGCCTGCACCATTTAACATCTCCTAGCCTTCTCTGAAACAAAGGGTGCCTCTAACATGCCATACCTTCTCCAGCACCTTTAGCACAGCATGCTTGCAAGATATGCTAGTTTCCGCCGCCCCCCTAATATAAATGAACTCTTAGATTAAGATCTTTGTTCTGGTTCCCCAAACGTAAAGCAGGGAGAATTACATCTTACCCAGTAATGCTACATTGATAGCATTTGGCTTCCGTGGACAGAGTATAGAAACAGCAGTGATGACCCCCAGTGTCCCTTCTGATCCAATAAAAAGCTGCTTCATATCATAGCCTGTGTTATCCTTTCGCAGTGACGTCATGCAGTTTAAAACGCTACCATCAGCCAGCACCTAGGGACCAAGGAATATGTGAAAGAAAGGAGCAGTTGCCACTGTACAATGATGGCTGTGCATATCCTTTTCCCCATCTAATCTAATGACAAACTTGCAATATAATTGTAGCAACTAGTCTTGAGATAGCCATGCTGACAACTGGTTACTGCAAAGGGTTGTGAAAATAAGAGACTAAACTCCAAACTCCCCTGCCACCCTGTGCACGTCACCTAACTCCTGTATGTAAATCAACCCCTAGTTCTGGGCTGGTCCTAATAGAACATGGCAATCCTTCTACTACTATTACTACTACTACTTAAAAAATACATGAAGAGTACAATATTTTGCGGGACATATCCAGAAGAAGTGTCCAGTTTATGCTGCTGGTTGGGAATATTCAGTTAAAATTAACTTAATCCTGTTATCAGGTTAATTTTATAAGTTTTCCATAAACAGAGGACACCAGATACAGCATCCTGGTCCTACAGGGATAAAGCATAGTTACTCACCTGTAACAGGTGATCTCCGGGAACAGCAGGAATTTGACATGGCCTTGAAGAGGAAGACTCTTACTCTCATAAACAAAGGATATGCATTGTGCAAGCCATTTGGATAAAGTTCTCTTGGAGACTGGAAGTCCCAAATGACTAGAATCAAAAGCAAGAAAAAGTTGAGAAGACCTTCTATGTTGCTGTGTTCTTTGTAGGTAAAAAGCTAAGGCTCTTTTACAGTCCAAAGTGCGAAGGTTCTTCTCTGCAATAGAGGCATGAGGCCTCGGAAAGAATACAGGAAGATAAATCAATTGATTTAAATGAAAAGGCATAAAGTCTGGATGAGTTCTGAGGATAACCTTATCATGGTGAAACCTAATTTGAGGAGGATCAGCCACTAACGCTTGCAATTCACTAATGCGACGTGCAGAGGTGATTGCAATTAGGAAGATGACCTTCTTCCAGGACAAAACTTCAGGGTAGTAGTGGCTAAAGGTTCAAAGGGCGGTTTCATGAGCTGCCCGAGAACTATATTTAAATCTCATGCCACCGGTGGTGGTTTGATGGGAGGTTTTGTTAATAGAAGATCTCTCATAGATCTGGATATGAGAGGATGAGAGGAAATTGGTTGTCCATTTAGAGGATTAAAGGAAGCTGTAATTGCGCTAAGATGGACTCTTACTGAATTTGTCTTTAGACCAGAACTTGATAAATGAAGTAGATACTCTAGTATCGCTTCCAAAGATATCACCAGGGGGTTTAACCCCTTCTGGGAACACCATATAGTGAAACGTTTCCACTTGAAGGCATAAGATCGTCTTGTGGAAGATTTTCTAGAAGCCTGAAGGATATCCTTTACTTGTTGGGAAAGGTTGAGATCCTGAAGATTTAAGCTTTCAGCAACCAGGCCGTGAGATGCAGGGATTGGGGATTCGGGTGCCATAGGGTCCCACTCTCTTGGGAAAGGAGATCTGGAGCACACCCTAACTCCAGAGGCGCAGCTTGAGAAAGATGTAGAAGCAGGGGATACCACGTTTGGCGTGGCCATCGTGGCGCTATGAGGATCATACAACTTCTGTCTCTCTGAAGCTTGAAGAGTGTTTTGGGGGTGAGGGGAATAGGTGGGAAGGCATAGAGGAAGTCCTGACCCCAGTGAAGGAGGAAGGCATCCCTTGCCTGGCAATTGTGAGCCGGAATCCTGGAACAGAACCGGGGAAGTTTGGCATTCAGTGGACTTGCAAAGAGGTCTATGTCTGGAGTCCCCCAGATGTGAAATATCTTAGTCACCTGGTCTAGGTGAAGAGACCATTCGTGAGGCAGCAGTACTTGGCTGAGTTTGTCTGCCCAAAGGTTTTGAATGCATGGAAGATATACCCCGAGAAAGTGGATTTGATGGTCTCTGGTGAGGGCCCAAAGTCGTAAAGCTTCATTGCAGAATGACAGAGATCCTGTTCCGCCCTGCTTGTTCACATAGAACATGGCTACTTGATTGTCCGTTTGGACTAGGACTGCCTTGTAGCTGAACTGGGCATGGGATACTCGAAGAGCTAAATAGATTGCTCTTAATTCTAGGAGGTTTATGTGAAGACAAGCCTCCTGTGGAGTCCAGGTGCCCTGGGTAGAAAGATGATGCAGGTGTGCTCCCCAACCCACCTGTGATGCATCTGTTGTTAGGGTGGCCTGGAATAGGGGTTGTTGGAAAGGAGATCCTACTAAAAGATTCTCCAGTGATTGCCACCATTGAAGGGATAAGATCAGTTGATGAGAGTTTGATATCTTGTCTGACAGACGTCCTGTGGCCTGTGTCCACTGTGTGGATAGGATCCACTGGGCTGTTCGCATGTGGAGGCGAGCATAGGGAACTACATGAACTGTGGATGCCATGTGTCCCAGTAACTGTAGCAGTTCTCGAGCAGTTAGGGAGGATTTTCCCGCTGCTTGAGAAGCTAGTTGCACTATGCGAAGACACCGGGCCTGTGGAAGGAAAGCCCTTGACTGTCTGGTATCTAAACAGGCTCCTATGAACTCCAGAGACTGGGAAGGAACAAGTGGGGACTTTGGGAAGTTTATTACCAGTCCCAAGTATTGGAGGATTTGCATTGTGCGAGACAGTGCAGAGCTCGAATGAGCCAGTCGTCCAAGCAAAGGAAGACAAATATCCCTAGGATTCGCAGAAATGCAGCTTCTACTGCCATGCATTTCGTGAAAACTATTGGTGCGGAAGCCAGACCAAAGGGAAGAACCCTGTACTGGAAGTTTTTTCCCTTGAAAAGGAATCGTAAGAATTTCCTGTGATCTGGATGGATCAGAATGTGAGTATATGCATCCTTTAAGTCTAGAGAGTAAAGCCAATCCTGACTTTGAAGGTATGGCAGAAGAGTTCCTAGAGAAATCATTTTGAACTTCTCTCGGAACAGGTTGTTCAATTCTCCGAGGTCTAGAATGGGTCTGTCTCCCCCTGTTTTCTTTGGAATAAGAAAATATGGGGAGTAGAACCCTCTACCCTGCTGCAGGATGGGTACTTCCTCTATTGCCCCTTGGGCAAGAAGTGTTGAGACCTCATGATCCAGCAGATTGTCTGCAAAGATCTGGGAATTGAACTGCCTTAGGATTGTAGGAGGGGGCATGCTGTGAAAATGAAGCTTGTACCTCTCTCCTACAATGGACAGAGTCCAATTTTCTGTTGTTATTTGGTGTCATCTGTTGGCAAAATGACACAGCCTGACTGGAATATTTAGGGGTTCTGGACCCCTCAGAGGCAGGAAGGCTAAACTCTCTAGGAAGGAGTCAAAGCCCTTGAGGGGGCTGAACCTACGGAGCTGGTTGAGCTCTCAGGTCTTTTGGCTTCTTCTGCTGTTTGAATTGCTGTCCCCTTTGGGCAACTTGACTGTGAGCTTAGCTTTGCTGGGTATAGGATGGATAAAACTTCCTCTTTTTGCTGAAAGAGGGTTTTTTATAGGGTTTCTTTTTGGCTGGAGTGGCTGTAGATTTTTACAATCTATCTAAGGTGATACTGTCAGCATCTATCTCATTAGCTTTTTCCTGCCAATTCTTGCCAAAGAGGTTTTCTCCTATGCAAGGGATGTTGCCTAATTTACCCAAATCTCCAAGTCTAATGCCTGAAGCCAGGCAATCCGTCGTGCACCAATGGCAATAGCAGAGGTTCTGCTGATGCATTCAAAGAAGTCAAAGGCTGCACGATTCACAAACTTGGGAACATCTTGAGCATGCCTGACAAGCGTAAGGAAGTCTTGTCGTCTGTCTTCTGGGAGAAGTGGGCTCATAAGATCCAAATCTCCTGTGACCTCTTTGAGGAACATTCCCATATATAAAATATATGAGCTGATCCTAGCTGAAAGCATGGAAGCCTGAAAAGTTTGACGTCCAAAAGCATCAAGAGTCCTGCATTCACGACCTGGAGGATTGGATGCATGTCTCTTTGCACTTTTCATCCTATGCATGGCTGACTCCACTACCATTGAATGGTGTGGCAGCCGAGTCTTTTGAAATCCAGGACATGGTGGAACTCGATACATGGTATCAAGCCTCCTAGTGGTCAAAGGTGTCTCCCACATTCTGAGCATCAAATCATGAAGAATTTCATGAATGGGCAGAGTGGCTGCCTCCTTTGGAGCCTTAGGATATTGGAGAATTTCCAATTCCTTTGCTCTAGGTTCCTTTTCAGGAGCTACCGTGATTGAAAGGCCTTTGGCAGCATCACGAATAAAATCCTGAAAAGACATGTCCTCCGGAGGTGACATTCTACGTTGGCGAGAAGAAGAGTCTTCCGGGAGAAAAACTCTGGTACCGGCAGAATTATCAGTCATTGGAATCGGAGGATTCGAAGTATCTCTGATCACGATGTTCTTGTAAGGCATGGTCCCGGTATCGATCGAAGTCGGTACCGAGTTGATCCAGTACCAATCTTTCGATGCCAGGCAAAGACGGCATGGGACGAATTCGCACTGGGGCCGGTACCATCGGTGCTGGCACTGGTATCTGTGCTGGTACCGGCATCGGTACTAGTGTCGGCACCAGTGCTGGTGCCTGTTGAACCATCGGTGTCAATGGTACCGCAGCTGAAGGAGAGCTGTGATACTGCGTTCGATAGCGAGGAATTTCTGGTCTATCGACACTGCCGATGCCTGGGTGTCGGTACCGGTGAAGGCAGCAGGGACCACTGAGCATGGCACCAGTAGTTCTGTTGAGGCTGAGGCCTCGAGAAAATCCTGGAATCCCGTTGATGCTTTGGAGGCCGAAGCCTCCCGCTGGGGCTGTTTTGCCGGTGTGGTTCCCTCAAGGGCAATGCCAATGGCCTCTCGATGCTTTGCAGGAGAGCTACCCTTTGAGGACCGGTTTTTATGTTTAGTTACCTGAGATCCATGGGAGGAAGAAGAGGCTCTTGAAGACGTTGATGCAATGGACCTGGCATCCGAAGAAAAGAGGGTACCGAGCTTTGCAGCCCGGTTCTGTCTTCCTCTTTTAGTCATTCCCATACAAGAGAGACATTCAGATGGAGAATGGTCAAGGCCTAAACATTTAAGACACCAGTCATGGGTGTCGGTGACGGAAATGGTACCGCCACACTTAGTCAAGCACAAGAAGAGCAAGACCCTCTTGCAAAACCAAACAGCGACACACAGGAGGCAAGAGTGGAGGATGAACACAGATGCTTTATTGAATCCCCAACGCTTTTCGGCAGATGCCTTCTTCGGGGGGAGGTTACTTTAATACATATAAAACAAAACCACATTAAAAACATAATGTATCAAAAAACAAAATTAAACGGGCATAAACACCATAAGTGTTCAAATTGACCAATATATAAATAAATCAGTAAAACATAAATATAAATAATTATATAAAAGTATATAAAACTAAACTATATAAAATAGACGCAGGGCAAAACCGAAGTCTCAATAAATATGAAAACCAATGTACAAACGTGCAACATGTTACTCACATTAAAACACTGTGGGTACAGAGACCCTGGTGGTAGATCTTCTTATGTTGTAGCTATCACCCTGAACTGGGAACAAAAGGCTCTTGCCAAATAAAACTGTAGTGTATCTAGTGGAACTGCAACATAATTAAAATTGACAAAATGATCTGTAAAAAACATTAACACATATAATAGAAATGAAATTAAATAGAGACAAAACAAAGTTAAAACTTAAAACTACAGAGATTGTGTGTCCTCCCTAAGAAATCAGGAAAAGGGAGACAAGAAACTCTTATTATATAGTCAATAAACAAAAATGGACACATCGTTGTGCTGTTGTAAGTGTACTCAGTGACACGGGTAATAGAAACCACTGTGTAACCAAGGAAGAGCACCATTCTGAAGAATGAATCAAGGGAATTAAAATCCTAATCAAAACAACGAAGGAGAATAGTGAGTTCACATAATAAACGCGGCGAGTGTACCTGAGGGAAACTGATTGACCTCGTATGTTGTAATAAGTAATAAATAGTCGGCACATAGTGAACACCATAGGAAATGGTTTAAAAACAATTATTTTAAAAAACATTAGGGCACAAGATCTTTAAAAACACGTTAGCAGAAAATTATATTTAAATGCTGCCATGTTTTTTATAATAATAATTTTTAGATCAATTTGTATGTGCCGATTTTTTATTACATTAATTTCCTTATCGCATTACTCGCTTCCGATTGACTGCAATTTGAACAACGCAGGTTACACGTTGTGTACGGTTGATGCAGTCCTGTAACGGCACAAGCATAGCACTATTGAAAGTTTCAACACATCTTTAATGAGCTTTTCGAAATAGTAAAGATCCTCACAAAAGAGCAAACAACAGAAGGGGAAGTACAAGTTGATCCACAGGAATTCGCCGACCACATCAAAGACAAATTTCACTCCACAGAACGAACAACACCTAGTGGGAACACCAGGACGGACGTACACTCCAAAACCTGGAGCACATTCTACACACCCTCAACAGAACAGATATCCCTACAATCATCATCTCTACAATCAACACAAGCACTGCTCCTACAGACCCGTGCCCAGTGTCATGGGTCAAAGCCTCCAAATCAAGCTTCATCCCCACCATACATAAAATGGTACACAACTCACTCACTCAAGGACTCATGCCAAAGCAACTAAAGCTTGCCACAGTAAGACCAATCACAAAGAAAACAACTCTCGACAAAAAAGATCCAGCAGCATACCGACCAATCTCCAGCATACCCTTCCTCGCAAAAATCATCGAAAAAACGGTTCAACTACAGTTTCAGGAACACATCGACAAACACAAAACACTTGACGACAACCAGCACGGATTTCGTCCCAACCATGGAGTCGAAACGCTACTGATCTACCTCTTCGACAGCATCCTAAGAATAATTGACAACACCAGGAATGGAATCTTAATGATCTTCATCGACATCTCCTCAGCCTTCAACACAGTGGACCACAACACGCTCCTGGAAAGACTAAAGAACACTGGTATACACGGTATCACACTGAAATGGTTCCAATCGTACCTAACTGAAAGACAGCTACAGGTCAAGGTGGGACACAACACCTCCCGACCCATAAATGTCCGACAGGGAGTACCTCAAGGATCCGCACTCTCAGCACTCCTATTTAACATCTACATCCAACCAATATGCAACATCATGAAAGAGAACAACATTCAATACACAGTATATGCAGACGACATCATGATATACACCCCGATATCAATCGACAACCCGGACTTCTCTAAAATAACAGACTGCCTTACCCAAATGACGAGTTGGTGTCAAAACAACAACCTCGCAATAAACTACAACAAGACCGAAGCTTTAATCGTCACTCGGAACCGAAGCTTCATACACCCACCAAATATAAAGATACAAAGCACTACTATACCAATAAGATCAGAAGTAAGATACCTCGGAGTTACTCTGGACAATAAACTCAACCTCAAGCCACACATAAACAAAACAATCCAAAAAGCCTACTACAAGATGCGAATCATCAGGAGACTGAAACCACTCCTCGCCCCAGATCACTTCCGTACCGTCTGTCAAGCACTGATAACCCCACTACTGGACTTCTGCAATCCGATATACCTTGGACTACCGAAACAAGCCCTCAAACCACTCCAACTGGCACAAAACACTGCAGCACGAATCATATCCGGAACTGCAAGACAAGAGCACATCACACCTACCTTAAAGGACTTACACTGGCTCCCAATCGGTGCACGCATCAGATACAAAACTATCATAAACCTATTTAAGATAAAACAGCACACATCAGCCAACAGCCTGCACACCCTCATACAACCAGACACCAGCACACGTCCTAGAAGAAAACACACAACCGAGTCAGCACCCCAAGTGAATACAAACACACACGCAAGGACACAACAGACAGAGCACTCTCCATGGCTGCTCCAACAATATGGAACAAACTACCGGACAATTTGAGGGCAACTACAGACCTCAAAGACTTTAGAAAACAGCTGAAAACCATGCTGTTCATAGAACACTATGGACACATCACATAACCTCAGAGAATGTATAACAGTACATGATACTGCCTAAACAATGTATGTATGGAAAATGTTTTTAGCACCACTGTATATAGCCCACCTTGTATATAGCTCAAACCAATCTAGCACACATTACAACACACACTCAACTAAATTTCACCCTCACTGCATGTATAACACACTCACTTTACCAGATTGTTTGCTGTG
Source organism: Ichthyophis bannanicus (assembly GCA_033557465.1). NCBI lineage: Eukaryota > Metazoa > Chordata > Amphibia > Gymnophiona > Ichthyophiidae > Ichthyophis > Ichthyophis bannanicus. The sequence continues at coordinate 324,900,045 of CM066038.1, read as the reverse complement.
ATACCACCTTGATTATTAAGATAAGGCGGTTTAGAAATACTGTTAATAAATAAAATAAATAAATAATTTTTTAGCATGGCATATGGGTAATAGTTTTTACTCTTTTCACAGTTATGGCACGTTTTTTGACTCTGAGACAGATTTTTTATGGGCAAGATATTGCAATAGTTCTGGCAGCATTTAAATATAATTTTCTGCTTGACCAGTCCAGATGAGTGGGATGTGCCCAAGCTATCAGAACCCAGGGTGGAAGGAAGACAAAGCTGTGGCCAACACAGTCTTGCCAAAGGCAAAATCAGTGCTACTACTACTACAAATCATTTGTATAGCACTACAAGGCATACGCAGCACTGTACATGTAGATGTAAGAGATAGTCCCTGCTCATGACAGCTTAGAAATCTAATCAGGACAAAACCTGTAGTGCTTCACAAAGGTACTCAGAGAGGACCAGTTAGCCACTTTACAGATGTCTTCTGGAAACACCAAGGTAGACTCAGCCCAGGAGGAAACCTGTGACCTAGTGGAACGAGTCCTGATTTCCTCTGATACCCACTTCTGGACAAAAGGCACACTGAACCAATAGCCTCTTTGATTCAGCGGGAAATCAAGGACTTGACCACTGCCTGTCCTTTCTTCAGATTACTGAAGAGAACGAAAAGATGGCCCGACTGATGAAAGGAGTTGTTCAAGGTGTCTGATCAATACCCTTCTTATGTTGAGCAGACTCAGAGAGAGGGATCCGAATGAATGTTCTTCTCCAAAACAGAGAGCTCAATAACCGCTTGACTTGAGATGAAAAAAAAGAAGTTGCCTTTGAAAGGAAGGATAGCACTGTTCGCAAGGTGACCGAAGCCATCAGGAAGACCAAAATGGATTTGCAATAGGACACGACCTGCAACTCCAAGACTGTCTGGCGGAAGCTAGCTACCAGAAACACAACCTTCAAAGTCAAATCTTTGAGAGAAGCCTTATGGATGGCTCAAAATGGGGCCCTTTCAATGCTTTCAATACCAATGAAAGGTTCCATTTGGGAACTATCGGCCACACAGGAGGATGAATCTGCTTAACCCTCCCCTCTTCCGAGAAAGTGAGAATCATCAGGGTTGGCCACTAAGTACAAGCTCCAAGTACATCCCTGGTAGTATGCCAAGGCGACTACTTGACCCTTAAGAGTGTTCAGGGCCAATCCTTGGTCCAAGCCCACGTGCAAGAAGGACCACATGGCACTTATATCCACTTTCCCAGCTGTCTGGGTCAGAGAAAAACACTATCTCTCCAAACCCCTCCAAATCCACATATAGTCTAAGGAGGTTGAGGCCCTATGGGCCTGGGAAGGATATTCACTACTGCTCCAGGGTGACCTCTCTAACAGCTTATACCTCTCAAGGACCAGCTGTAGGCTAGAAGGTGGCAGAGCTCGCCATCATCTGGTGCGTCTGATGAAGAAGGCCCTTTTCCTTTGGGAGCCAGAGCGAGGATCTCACTATCAGTTCCATTACATCTAAGCTCACAAGGGAGAGGGAGGGTCTTGTCGAAGGAATAAGAGCCTGGAGACCAGGGGAACAACAGATGTCTCTGCAACGAGCACATATGTGCCCTGGCTCAGGGGACCAATTTTAGTGTTGATGCCATGGACCCCAGGAACTGAAGATTTGCACACAATACTCCAAATTAGGCTGCACCAGAGACTTATACAGAGGCACTATCACCTCCTTTGTTCTGCTGGCTCTTCTTCTCCCTATGCACCCAAGCATCCGTCTGGCTTTTGCCATCACCATTTCTACCTATTTAGTCACTTTAAAATCATCAGAAACAATCATGCCTAGGTCCCACTCTTCTTTCATGGACAGAAGAACTTTTCCCCCTACACTGTATCACTCCCTTGGATTTTTGCAGCCCAAATGCATGACCTTGCATTTTTTAACACTAAATCTCAGCTGCCAAGACCATTCTTGGGGATGGATGAAGAAAGCCTCAAGGGAAGTGAAACATTAAATACTACAAAAAGGGACTGCTACTTCTGGAGAGAGATCTGCAATTGTAAGTATTTACTTCTGGGAATTTTTCAAAATCTTGGTGAAAAAGGAATTCTTTATCCAGTGTATTTGCTAAATCAGTCAGGCCTAGTATCAGCAAATAGTTTTTAGTTAAATTAAAAACTCAACTTGTAGCTTTCAGTTTAATTTAAAACCCAACAGAGAGCTTCTAGCTTAAATTTAATACTCAGTCAGGAACTAATAGCAGCAAAGAGCTTTCAGTTTAAATTTAAAACACAGCAGCGAGCTTTCTGATTAAATTTAGAACTCAAGACCTCCTCAATCCAAGCAAGAACTGTGTGAATCACCCAGGAAATTGGCCATAGATTACCTTAGAAGCACAGGACAGGGTACTGTGTAGCAGCCAGTTTTTAATAAGTCTTCTTTCCCTCCCTACCTCCCCAACACCCACTCACCCCTGGGATAATCATAGCTTGATAGGTGCTTAAACCTCTTAAAGGAAAGTAGGTACCATATTCACTCTCAGGTGCAGCTCTTTATCCTCATCAGGCATACTTTAAGGACCTGAGATTAATTAAGCTTCAGGTGAACAAAATATATTAAACATATTAGGTATAGTTCTATTAGTATAAGTATCCCTAGCAACCTTTAGAAAGTAAAGAACTTAAATACCTAAACACAACCTTAAAACTAAGATGCAGACAGCAGTCAAGCAGCCAGATGGAGGTTTTCCAATCTTTTGCATTAAATGTCACATGTATGATTTTCTCCCAGTTGGTGAGGGGTCTTACGTGTGCACTAGGTACTAGGAGCTCTTTGCTCTCAGGGAACGAGTCCGATCTTTGGAGGCTAGAGTAGCAGACTTGGAGGACATAAGGAAGACAGAGAGGTACATAGACAAGACCTAAAGGAATATAGTACTGAAGTCCCACCTCCAGTCTGGCAGCATCCTTGTTGCCATGGAGGAGAGAGATTATGTGACAGGACAGCATCCTGTAGCTAGGACCTGTCCTCCATGTGCCCACGAGGGAAGGGTTAGGACAGTCATTATAGTTGGTGATTCGATCATTAGGCATGTAGATAGCTGGGTGGCTAATGGATCGCCTGGTAACATGCCTGCCTGGTGCGAAGGTAGCAGATCTCACGCGCCACCAAGACAAAGTTTTAGATAGTGCTGGGGAGGAGTCTGCTGTCTTGGTACATGTCGGTACCAATGACATAGGAAAGTGTGGTAGGGAGGTTCTGGAGGCTAAATTTAGGCTTGTAGGTAGGAAAGTGAAATCCAGAACTTCCAGGGTAGCATTCTCTGAAATGCTTCCCGTTCCAGGTGCAGGACTCAAAAGGCAGGCAGAGCTCCAGAGTCTCAATGCGTGGATGAGACAATAGTGTAAGGATGAGGGTTTTGGATTTCTTAGAAACTGGGGAACCTTCTGGGGAAAGGAGAGGCTCTTCCGAAGGGATGGGCTCCACCTTAACCAGAATGGAACCATGCTGCTGGCATTAACCTTTAAAAAGGAGATAGAGCAGCTTTTAAACTAGATAATAGGGAAAAGCCGACAGTCGCCCAAGAGCACATGGTTTGGAACAATGTATCCTTGAAGGATACTAGCAAAAGACTGAAGAAAGGGCATATCAGTAGAGAGGTTCCAATAAAGACAAAAGTAGGCCAAATGTCCTTGAGTACAGAGCAGACAGAGCTTAAAGATTCCAAATTACCCCTGCCTACCGATAACCAGATTAATATGAATAAAATACAGCCTCTAAAATGCTTGTATGCAAATACTAGAAGTCTAAAAAATAAGATGGGAGAGTTAGAATATATAACACTAAATAAGAGGTTAGATATGATTGGTATCTCAGAGACATGGTGGAAGGAGGACAACCAGTGGGACACGGATACCTGCATACAAACTATATCGTAATGATAGCGAAGATCAAATTGGTAGAGGGTTTGCGCTCTATGTTTGAGAAGGCATTGAGTCACAAAGGATTAAAGTTTTGCAGGAGACAAGATTCACTGTAGAATTTCTATGGACTGAAATTCCATGTAAAAAGAGGAAAGGGAAGGCGATAGTAGTGAGGGTGTACTATCGACCGCATGGCCAGAATGAACAAATGGATGATGAAATGCTCAATGAAATCAGGGAAGCTAAAAAAAAATTACAACACAGTAATAATAATGGATGATTTCAATTACCCTGGTATCGACAGGATCAGTGTCACGGCAGGACAATGTTAGGGAAATAAAGTTTCTAGATGAAATAAATGATTGCTTCTTGGAGCAGCTCGTTCATGAACAAACCAGAGGGGAAGCCATTTTGGACCTAGTCCTTAGTGGAACACAAGATCTAGTGCAAGAGATAAGGGTGTTGGGACAACTTGGCAACATTGATCATAGCATGATCGTCTTTGATTTAATTAGTGGAGGAGGGATAGCAAGGAAATCCACAGTACTGCCTTTTAATTTTTAAAAGGGAGACTATGATAAAATGAGGAAAATAGTTAAGAAAAAACGATAATGGAGCAGTTGCAAAGTTTAAAGATTTACATCAAGCTTGGCTGTTGTTTAAAAATACTACCTTAGAAGCCCAGATCAGCTGTATTCCACGCTTTAAGAAAACTGGAAGGAAGTCCAAAAAACTGCCAGCGTGGTTTAAAGATGAGGTCAGAGAGGCTGTTGCCAAAAAAGCATCTTTCATGAAATGGAAAAAAGAGCCAAATGATGAAAATTGGAAACACAAGCACTGGTAATTTAGATTCAAGGCATTGATAAGACAGGCAAAATGAGAATTAGAGAAGAAGCTTGCTGTAGAAACAAAAACGCATAATAAAGACTTTTTCAAGTTTCATAGCAAGAAACCTGTGAGAGAGTCAGTTGGACCATTAGAGAGGTAAAAGGGGCACTAAGGGGACAAGGCCATAGTGGAGAGACTGAATGAATTCTTTGCTTCGGTCTTTACTGAAGAAGATGTAAGAATGTTACCCATGACTGAAATGGTTTTAAAGGTGATGCCACCGAAGAATTGAAAGAAATATCGATACACTGGGAAGGTTTATTACAACTATTTGATAAACTGAAGAGTAGCAAATCACCTGGTCCGGATGATATACATCCAAGGGTGTTGAACGAACAGAAATATTAGAATGCAGACCAACTATTAGTAATCTGTGAACTATCATTAAAATCATCTGTAATACCTGAAGACTGGAGGATGACCAATGTAACGCCAGTTTTTAAAAAGGGTTCGAGGGGTGATCCGGGAAACTACAGACCGGTGAGTCTGACGTCAGTACCAGGTAAAATGGTGGAAATCATCATAAAAACAAAATTACTGAAGATAGTCATGGCTTAATGGGAGACACCCAACATGGCTTTACCTAAAGAAAGTCTTGTCTTACTAACTGTTATGTTTTTTGAAGGTGTGAATAAGCAGTTAGACAAAGGTGAGTCAGTTGATACAGTGTATCTGGACTTTCAGAAAGCCTTTGACAAGGTCCCTCATGAGAGATTTTCGGCAAAATTAAAAAGTCATGGGATAGGAGGCAGGGTACTATTGTGGATCAGGAACTGATTAAAAGATAGAAAGCAGAGGATCTGGCTGCGAATGTGTGGAGGTGTAGGGAGCCTGTTTGATGACTCCTGGGACTGCTGCCGCAGTTTTCACGCTGCTGACGACATCCTCTTCTGCCTCAGAACATCGGGCAGGCACTGAGGAGGTAACCTGCATACAGCGAGGACCCTTGCTGGGGCTTTAAAATCGTGCTCCAGTGCCTTACCTCTTGGATCTGACTGCGAGTGTGTGGAGGTGTAGGGAGCCTGTTTGATGGCTCCTGGGTCTGCTGCCGCGGTTTTCACACTGCTGACGATGCCCTCTTCTTTCTCAGAACATCCAGCAGGCACTATGGGAGTAGCTTGTATGCATCAAGGACTTTGTTTTAATTATAAATTATTTTTTTCTCCTATAAATTTGGGCTCCCTTTTTGTGACCGCGGAGCGTGACCGTGTGGTGTGGTCCGAAGGGCTGACCCATCTTTATGGGTTGGCACTATGGCACTGTGCCAAGGGCCCCGCCCATCTAAGGGGCCCCACGCGCTCCAGCAGCTGCTTGTTGTAATGTTTTAATTTTATAAGTACTTTTTATGTTTAATACATTTAAAGGTTTTTTTTTATTATGTTATTTCTTTACTTATTCTAGTTTCAATTTATTTTTTTACATTTTTATTTTACACTCGTAACGTTTTTTAAAGTTATTTTTAAATGTTTTGGTCCTTCGTTTAGCTTGTTCGGTGTTTCTTAACGGTAGACTGTAGACCGGGAACCAGGCTATCATAATCTACTTCTGGTTTAACTTGTAAACACTGAAAGATGCTGACACCTCACCTGACAGCGTAACATTTAATTTAAATAATATTAAATAGTATTAAACTACAAAGAAGTCTGAAGGTCTGATATGTTATATAATATAATATATATGTTTGCTATTCTTTGTAATGTAAACACAAGTTTTGTCACGGTCGTCTGCTATTACTAAGTTTTGCTGGTTTAAATTTAACCGTGTCTGTGTGGTTAGTTTTACTGGTTATCGTAATATTAATTTGTTTATATATTTTATATTACAGATTATATATTTATTTATTTTATTTATTTAAAGTCTCTTTTATACCGCACTATTCAACATCAGTGCGGCTTACAAGTAACAGAAACTTATACAGTGCAACAAAGCTGCTCTGTATTTACAATGAACAGGACCGGGCAAAACTATAGCAAACTATAGCAGAACTACAGTTAATATAATGGCATGACTTCAAGGGAGCGTGACATAAACCGCAAGTATAAGTCTGGTTGGCAAAAACTCCATGACCGGGCGCTGCGGGATGCTGCTGCTATAACTGGAACACAGTCGATTATGACGTACTTTGGGCAGACAACTCAGCCCTGAATGACCGCTCCAGCTCAGGAGGCTGAGGTAGGAGTAGATATCGAAGCTTCAATGACTGCAACTACTAACGTAAATGAGATAGCAGTTAAAACTGAAGAGAAAATGGAAGTGGACTATCCGTCATTCCAGCAGGCAGAAGACGCTGCAACGGACGTTACGGAGTTTCTATAACGTGATGATGTTCCAGTTCAGTGTCTATCTGCTACTCTACAGACCTCGGCGAATGGTCCGTCGAGATTGTCGACGACATTTGCAAGTACTGGGTGACAGCAGGTAGTGCGCAACGTGCCCACTGGGACTCGGATTTCACTCCAACCAGAACTGTCTATGCAGCTGATGGAAAACCAAGAAAATGCTCTCGTGACCAGTTCAAAACAACTCATCCGCTGTCGAAGGAACCTTTCGATCGTGACTGGCTTTGCTATTCACCATCTAAGCTTCATCTATTTTGCTTTCCATGCAAGCTAATGTCACCAGAAGTTGTAGCCTTCGGCACAAAAGGTTTTTGCAACTGGAAGCTGTGATCCCACAGGTCCCGTATAGGCCTTCGCCTAGGGCCCAGGGGTTATAGTTGCCTCCTATTTTGCAGAACAAAATAGTCTTCAGTCGAGTGTTAAGGCAAAACAAAGATAAGGGCTTTATTCCCAATCCCTCAAGGATATCTTTTGGTACAACAAAACTTGGAAACAAAAACAGTACTTCCAAAGAAAAATATGCTCTTTTCCTTTGTAGCTTACAGGTCTTCAGCGCAAGGATTCAACATCATCCGACAAGCATAACGTACAGTCCATGGGAGCACATTCAGGAATATTGTTACTACTTTCCCACTGCATCAGCTCGAATTCACCCGGTGTTACACTTGGGTTTAAATCCTCATAGCTGCTTCTATACAAGCCTCTCTCTGAGGATTCAGTTGGACTACAAGGGTACAGTTCTAAGCAAGTAGGTTTTGGAATACCTGTTACTGCAGTATGTCCTCTCTGGCTTTCCTCCTCTAACCTCCAATGGCTAGGAATTGTTTTATATCTTCCTGTAGTTAATTCATGCTCTGTGCACTGCTCTGACCCTCTGGTACAAACAGACTTTTTAGCTTTCCCTTTGATAAAGCTTGGTTCCCACCTGTATAAATGGTGAGGTATTCTCTCTGGTAATGAGGACTGTGGACTCCCCTGCTCTCCCAGTCTGGACAGCTTTCTGACCTCAGCTTGGTCTCTCCTTCTCTCTGGAGTTATAGCTTCTACCTCTTGGCTGTAAGCAGGCTCCACCTCAGACCTCCAGTTGCTAGCACTCTGAGCACTTCGACGGCCACGTTCTTCTGAAGCCTTTCCCTTGCTGCTTCCTGTTCCAGGGCTACTCCCACTACTTCCTGGATTCAGCAGGCTTCTCTCTCTGTGACCTCTGCTTCCTGCACTGCTGCTGCTCACACTGACACTGACACTGCCCTCTGCTGGATCCACCGAGCAGCTTTTATCTCCCTCTCCACTACACGTTCCCTGTGCTTTCCTGGACAGGTGATAATAATCAGATCCTAAAGTTCTTGCTGCGTCATGGCTTGGGTGTGGTAATCCTATTCCACTGTTTCTTTGCTCCTTCTGAGCTGTGTGTGCTGGCTGCCTAACAGGTTTTAAGGTAAATTTCTCTTCTTCCTCTCTTATCATAGGCTCTGTATAGGTTTCCATGTCACATATCCCCCCTCTTAAGCTATTACGGGCTGGTAAACCCACGTTCTCACAGCATGTAATCATGAAGCGGGACTCACTATGTTCCTTCACTTTGGATCGACTAGCTGCCGCTGTCCTCTCAAGCCAAGGCTTAAGGACATTGACATGGTAGACTTGACGGCGTCCTTTGTCATTCTCCACTATATAAGAGACAGGGCCCTTGCGTTCTACTACTGTATAGGGTCCCTTCCATTGAGCTTTGAATTTTGGACCGACGTCTGCTATCATTACTACTACCTTCTTGCCTAAGGTTAATTGACGAGGTTTTTTTCCCTCGGTCGTAGTACCTTTTCTGACGTTTCTGACTAGCTTGCAGATGTTCTCCTGAGGTCTGAGAAGTCCTCTGTAAGCGACTCCTCAGCTCACGAAGGAAATGGGGCACCCCCATTTCTTCTCCTTCAGGCTCCACCCATTGCTCCCTTAAGATATCTAGGACTCCCCTTGGGGCACGGCCAAACATTAATTCATATGGGGAAGTTCCTAATGAGGCCTGAGTACGCTCTCTACTGGCATACAAAACAAACGGGAGCATGGCGTCCCAGTCTGCCATCTTTCCGTCCAGGCCCCGTCGTAGCATCTGCTTTAGGGTTTGGTTGAACCTTTCTACAAGCCCATTGATTTGAGGATGGTAGGCGGCGGTTTTTATGTGGTGGATTCCAAATGCGTCCCATACTTGGGCTAAGTATTTGGACATGAAATTGCTACCTCTATCGGTAAGCATTTCTTGTGGAAATCCTACTTCACAAAATAGCTTGATTAATTCCAGTGCTATAATTCTGGCTGATATGTTTCGTAACGGTATAGCCCAGGGAAACCTGGTGGCGTGATCCATCACCATCAGGATATATTGGAATCCTCTGGGTGTCTTTACCAAGGGTCCCACAATATCCATCGCCATCCAGCGTATGGGTTCCGCTATCCTAGGGGTAGGAATCATAGGGACTTCCCTGGGTTTTGCAGCGGTAACCCTCTGACAGGAAGGACAGGCCTCGCAGAAACGTGCAGTTTCTTTAAACACTCCTGGCCAATAAAAACAGGCTAAAATTTGGTCCAGGGTACCCTGCACTCCCTTATGACCACCGACCGGGTGATTGTGGGCCAATCTCAGGACCACCGCTTTAAACGTAGTCGGGACAACCAACTGTTTCCTGACCGCTCCAGTTTGGGGATCATTGCTTTCCCTGTACAGTATTTCCTTCTCGATTAGGAATCTGGGAAGAATGTCCCTCTCAGTTTTGGCATATTCAAAGGCGCACTTTAACGCTGGATCACCTTGCTGCTCCTTAGGGAAGGAGGGGAACTTTTTAACCAGATCTGCAGGCACCCAGGGCAATCCTTGCCCGGCCTCCATTCCCGCCCTCACCTGAGCTCTATGGTATCTTTCTTGGCGCTTCTCTGCTTTGCTTTTCTTAGTGTTTTTGGAAGGGGTACTAACCAAATCTTCATGCCGGGGTAACTCTCCTAAGCCCTCATCAGCCGGTCTACCCTCCTCCTCTGGGGGTTCCTCTTCCTCCTCTAGAGGGTCCGCCTCCTCCTCTGAGGGTTCGGAGTGAACCACTGAGCTTTGGGTCTGGTAGAGACCATACCCCCCTTTGCCTGTATGCCTTCTTTTATCCCCCTACAAAATGGTGGCCAGTCCCTACCTAACACAATATCATATGGTAATTTGGGTACTATGGCTACTAAAACCTCCCTCCGAGTCCCTAACCCTTTTACTGAAACTCTATAAAGGGGGTAATAGGTGGATGATCCGTGCACACATCGGATTTTGGTCCTACCTTCCGGTTGGCTCGGGGCTGATCTACCATGGACTTGTATGGCCTGCCATAGCTTCTTTGAGACCATACTCTGGTCAGCACCCGAGTCAAGCAATGCATTAGCTGCAACACCTTGCACTGTTACACTTAGAAGGAAACCTTCTTGAATACTTTTTCCATCACCCATTATCAGCGCTGTTCGTAACACAAAATTTCTTTGCCTATGGCCTATTTTACCGCATTTGAAACACTTTACTTGTGTGTCTTTAGCATTTTTCTTAGGCAAGTAATTGGTTACACTTGGAACATATGGCCTAAGCTCCTTAATGGCCTTTCCAAAATTTGCCTCAAACATGTTCTCAGCGCCTCCTTGTGGTTTCCGGGCCAACTCAGCCTCCATAAACCGTTCAGTGAGGTGAGCTGCTTCTGTTGAGGTTTGGCAATTTTGTAAAGTTATAAATGACCTTATTTCAGCAGGAACTGCCTCTGTAAATTGCTCCAACACGATAGCGTCAATAATGGTCTCGAGGGTCTTTCCCTCCGGGGCGAGCCATTTCCACACCAAGCTGCGCACCCTCTGGCACAAAGTCTTAGGTGTCTCACCTGGTTTGAGCTTAGTGGCTCTTAACATTCACCTATATACCATAGGTGTTAAGCCTAACCTGTCGCATATGGCTTTTTTAAGCTCTTCATATTCTGTCGCTAGAGCAGCGGGCATGGCTTTGTAGGCCGCTAAGGCCTCTCCTGTTAGGGAGGTAGCAAGCCTGACTGCCCATCGCTCACGCGGCCATCCTACATTAAGGGCTACCCTTTCAAAGGCTTCAATGAAGTCGTCGAGATTGTCCTCAACAGTTAACTGTCCAAAAGACAAGACTCCACAGTTCTGTGGTCCTACCACACAGGAATGTTCTATCGGTGTCTTCTCCGTTGTTCTCTGGACTGCCAGTAATGCTTGTATCTGATCCATCATAAGCTTCTGCTGGGCTTGTAGGGCGGCAACGGCTTGCTCTTGATTCAGCTGGGCCAGTTCCCTTTGTTTTTCAAATTGTGAGCTCATCCAGCGAAGTACCTCTTGCGGATCCATTGCCAGGTTTTCTCTGTAAAGCAAACAGAAAGACAAAACACCAAGTGCGGTACTACCACTATTATTAGTGCCTAGGGTTTTCTCCCCTCTGAGCTTTCTCAGCCCTCCTTCTCCAATGAATCCCACACCGCCTGTGCCCAAGTACCTATTACCTGAGGCCAGTGTAGACTCGAGCTTTGAGAAGGGCTTTTTATACCGGTTCTGGAATCTTCTGGTCAATACCAGCCACGATACTTGGTCTGCTCCTCAGCCACCGCTCAGCTGTCTTCCAGACATTTCCCGTTGTACAATCCAAGGAAAAATCCTCAAAACTGCGCCATTTGTGACCCCACAGGTCCCGTATAGGCCTTCACCTAGGGCCCCGGGGTTATAGTTGCCTCCTATCTTGCAGAACAAAATAGTCTTCAGTCAAGTGTTAAGGCAAAACTAAGATAAGGGCTTTATTCCCCTTCCCTCAAGGATATCTTTTGGTACAACAAAACTTGGAAACAAAAACAGTACTTCCAAAGAAAAATATGCTCTTTTCCTTTGTAGCTTACAGGTCTTCAGCGCAAGGATTCAACATCATCCGACAAGCATAACGTACAGTCCATGGGAGCACATTCAGGAATATTGTTACTACTTTCCCACTGCATCAGCTCGCATTCACCCAGTGTTACACTTGTGTTTAAATCCTCATAGCTGTTTCTATACAAGCCTCTCTCTGAGGATTCAGTTGGACTACAAGAGTACAGTTCTAAGCAAGTAGGTTTTGGAATACCTGTTACTGCAGTATGTCCTCTCTGGCTTTCCTGCTCTAACCTCCAATGGCTAGGAATTGTTTTATATTTTCCTGTAGTTAATTCATGCTCTGTGCACTGCTCTGACCCTCTGGTACAAACAGACTTTTTAGCTTTCCCTTTGATAAAGCTTGGTTCCCACTTGTATAAATGGTGAGGTCTTCTCTCTGGTAATGAGGACTGTGGACTCCCCTGCTCTCCCAGTCTGGACAGCTTTCTGACCTCAGCTTGGTCTCTCCTCTCTGGAGTTATAGCTTCTACCTCTTGGCTGTAAGCAGGCTCCACCTCAGACCTCCAGTTGCTAGCACTCTGAGCACTTCGATGGCCACGTTCTTCTGAAGCCTTTCCCTTGCTGCTTCCTGTTCCAGGGCTACTCCCACTGCTTCCTGGATTCAGCAGACTTCTCTCTCTGTGACCTCTGCTTCCTGCACTGCTGCTGCTCACACTGACACTGACACTGCCCTTTGCTGGATCCACCCAGCAGCTTTTATCTCCCTCTCCACTACAGGTTCCCTGTGCTTTCCTGGGCAGGTGATAATAATCAGATCCTAAACTTCTTGCTGCGTCATGGCTTGGGTGTGGTAATCCTATTCCACTGTTTCTTTGCTCCTTCTGAGCTGTGTGTGCTGGCTGTCTAACAGGTTTTAATGTAAATTTCTCTTCTTCCTCTCTTATCATAGGCTCTGTATAGGTTTCCATGTCACAAAGCATAAGAAACAACAAATCATGGAGTACGAGGTCAGGTCTACTCATCGAGCATCCGTGAATAAACGCGACGTGACACAGCAAAATGCGTTGATCAGGCACTAGTAGACCAACGTGACAAACAACGTGAGTATTGGCATGCTGTTCTCGAGCGGTTGTTTGAAACTATTTCCTTTTTATCTGAACGTGGCCTGGTCTTTAGAGGTGACAACCAGATCGTTGGCTCTGCCCATAATGGCAATTATTTGGGAATCCTTGAAATTATATCAAAATTTGATCCCTTCATGGCACAACACCTGCAGATGTATGCTAACAATCAGCTGATTGGCCAGTCAGTTGTAAATCGGATTAAGGCCGAAGTTCAGTCTGCCAAGTACTTCTCAATCTCAGTTGATTCAACGCCTGATATAACACACCAGGATCAGCTGACAGTGATTATTCGTTACGTGTTGCCATCTGGCCCTGTTGAGTGGTTCCTTACATTTCTACCTCAGCAAGGTCACAAGGGTGAACAGCTTGCAGATAGCTTGCTTCAGTTTCTGCACAGCTGGGGGATCAACATTGACGATTGTCGAGGACAGTCGTATGATAACGCCAGCAACATGAGCGGCAAATATAGAGGTATGCAGGCTCTTATACGCCAGGTAAATCCCTCATGCCGCCTACATTCCCTGTGCAGGCCATTCCTTGAACCTCGTTGGTCAGTGCGCAGAAGCCTGTTGTGCCGATGCCGTATCGTTCTTTGACTTTGTCCAATGGCTTTATGTGTTTTTTTCTGGTTCGACAGCAGACTGGGCCATCCTCAAGGACAAGCTGGAACAGACTGCAGGCCGGCTAACATTAAAGAGAGTGTCCAACACACAGTGGTCAGCATGATTCGATGCGGCAAATGCTCTGGTGAGGGACTATGATGAGATTGTCGAAGCTCTGGAGGACATTATAGATGACAAAGTGGGCGAACACAAGGCAGAGATGTGTCAAGAAGCCAGAGGATTGCACGATTGAATGCAGTGCCTTGAGACGGGCATAATGGCTGCTTTCTGGCAGATTGTTCTTGCAAGATTCCAAGCGAACAGTGTGTCATTGCAGTCAGCTGATCAAAACTTGAATTCTGTTGCTGCGATTTATGACTCACTGCAGATGTACGTCCAAAGCCTTCGTGAACAGTTCAACCACTTTGAAGGTGCAAGCAAATTAGTTAATCGCTATGCCTCCAATCTGCAGCCTGAACTGGAAGAAGAGTTAGTACAATTTAAGGCAGCTCTGCAAACAAAGTTGGGCAAGGAAGTATTGCAGGCGTCGGAGTCGGACGACCTGGAGGAAGATGAGAATGACAATTCAGATAATGCTACAATCTGCAACAAGATCGAAATTCAGTTGCATTGCTTCATCGTTGATAATGACCTCCGTAGCACGTTTGCGAACACAGAGGTCACGCTGCGCATTTTCCTCTGCCTCATGGTGACGAACTGCTTAGGTGAGCGGTCATTCAGCAAGTTGAAGCTGATTAAGAATCATCTCAGATCAACGATGTCGCACGAGCGTCTGAACATGCTTAGCTTGTTGAGTATCAAGCAGGACCATCTGAGAGAAGTTGACTCTGAGTGCATTATCCATGACTTTGCATTAACACATGTTCGAACTTAGACATGTTGATAACTTAGCTAACTGTCAGCAGTCAGCACGTGGAATGTGCATTAATGCATTGCAAAGTTAGAATGTTTGAAACTGTAAATTTCCAATTCGATTGTAAAGTGTTTGACAGGCTGACAGCTGTGGACATATGATTGTCGGCTTTGTCGGTCAGTTTGTACGTAATTGATTAAAGTTGATTTCAATGATTTGTAATGAAATGATGTCACGAGTGACTTTAGTGAGGAGTCCATGACATGGACAGCTGGGCTCATCATGTGGGATCCGGCCCATCTGGGGCCCCTGCAGGCTGCCAGGTGCCCAGGGGCCTCACACTGGCAAAAGATGGGCCAGCTGAAGGGACATGTCTAAAGGGCCAGGTCCTGCCCCTTTGGCGTCCTTGTGGCGTTAGAGTTCTAAATCTTTTCTATGTTAGTTTCAGCTGGTTTAGCTAAATCGGCTGGCCCCCTTGATGAGCACTTTGCTCCATGGCTGTTGGCAAAGTCCTCTCCTGAAGGGGCCTCCCTGAGTTCAGATGGGAGATCCTCTCCACCCTGCCCTAAGCCTTTGCCATCTGCTGTTCTTGCTGGGGGGTCCTCTGATCAGGTAAAATGTGTTGATTCTCTATTGGTTTTGCCTATTCCAGTTTCGTTGGTACCATTTGGCAATTTTTCTGAGCTCCCCGTCTTGCTCCCTGAAGCGAAATTATCTTGAAAGATGTTTGGGGGGACCTTAAAATGCATTGATAACAAGATGTCACATACGTTTAATTCCTTATGTACCTTCTCTTAAGACACAGTTGCTTCATTTCAGCAACTTGATGAGAAGGTTTTTTTAGTGGATATGGCACTTTCTAAGCTGGAGTCTCAGGTTCTTCCATTACATACAGCCAATGTTGCTGGGATTAAAGATTCCTTGGTTTTGCATAATAAGTTGGAAGCCCTTGAGAACTCCATGCGTGTGTGTAATTTGTGGTTTTTGAATTTTCTGTATACCTCTTCTTGCAGGAAACAAAATTTGCTGTAGAATCTCTATGGATTGAAATTCCATGTAAAAGGGGAAGGCGATGGCAGTGGGGGTGTACTATCGACCGCCTGGCAAGAATAAACAAATGGATGATGAAATGCTCAAAGAAATCAAGGAAGCTAACAAATTTTACAACGCAGTAATAATAATGGGTGATTTCAATTACCCAAGTATCGACTGGGTCAGTGTCATGGCAGGACATGCTAGGGAAATAACGTTTCTAGATGAAATAAATGACTGCTTCTTGGAGCAGCTGGTTCATGAACTGACCAGAGGGGAAGCCATATTAGACCTAGTCCTTAGTGGAACACCAGATCTAGTGCAAGAGATAAGGGTGTTGGGACAACTTGGCAATAGTGATCATAGCATGATCGTCTTTGATTTAATTAGTGGAGGAGGGATAGCAAGGAAATCCACAGTACTACCTTTTAACTTTCGAAAGGGAGACTATGATAAAATGAAGAAAATAGTTAAGAAAAAACTAAAAGGAGCAGTTGCAAAGGTTAAAGACTTGGGTGTTGTTGAAAAATACTATCTTGGAAGCCCAGACCAGCTGTATTCCACGCTTTAAGAAAAGTGGAAGGAAGTCCAAAAAACTGCCAGCATGGTTTAAAGGCGAGGTCAGAGAGGCTGTTGTCGCCAAAAAAGCATCTTTCAGGAAATGGAAAAAAGAGCCAAACCGACAAAACCTGGAAACAGCACACGCACTGGCAAGTCAAATGCAAGGCATTGATATGGCAGGCAAAGGGAGAATTTGAGAAGCTTGCTGCGGAAGCAAAAACGCGAAATAAACACTTTTTCAAGTACATTCGTAGCAAAAAACCTGTGAGAAAGTCAGTTGGTCCATTAGATGATAGAGGGGTTAAAGGGGCACTAAGAGGCGACAAGGCGATAGCAGAGAGACTGAATGAATTCTCTGCTTAGGTCTTTACTGAGGAAGATGTAGGGATGTTACCTATGACTGAAGTGGTATTTAAAGGTGCGGAAGAATTGAAGGAAATATTGATACATTGGGAAGATGTATTACAACTATTAGATGAACTGAAGAGTAGCAAATCACCTGGGCCGGATGGTATACATCCAAGGGTGTTGAAAGAACTGAAATATGAGATTGCAGACCTGCTATTAGTAATCTGTGAACTATCATTAAAATCATCTCTAATACCTGAAGATTGGAGGATCGCCAATGTAACACCAATTTTTAAAAAGGGTTCCAGGGGTGATCCGGGAAACTACAGGGGTGAGCCTGACGTCAGTACCAGGAAAAGTGGTAGAAACCATCATAAAGAATAAAATTACTCAGCATGTAGATAGTCATGGCCTAATGGGAGACAGCCAACATGGGTTTAGACAAGGAAGATCTTGTCTTACTAATCTGTTATGTTTTTTTGAAGGTGTGAATAAACAGGCGGACAAAGGCGAGTCCATTGATATAGTGTACCTGGACTTTCCGGAAGCCTTTGACAAGGTCCCTCATCAGAGACTTTTGGCAAAACTAAAGAGTCATGGGATAGGAGGCAGTGTACTACTGTGGATCAGGAACTGGTTAAAAGATAGAAAGCAGAGGGTAGGGCTGAATGGCCAATTTTCCCAATGGAGAAAGGTGAATAGTGGTGTACCCCAGGGATCTGTGCTGGGTCCGCTGCTTTTTGACATATTCATAAATGACCTGGATAACGAGTGAGGTTATCAAATTTGCAGATGACACAAAACTATTTAAAGTTGTTAAAACCCAAGAGGATTCTGGAAAATTGCAAGAGGATCTTGATAAATTGGAAGACTGGGCATCAAAATGGCAGATGAAATTTAATGTGAACAAGTGCAAAGTTATGCACCTAGGGAAGAACAACCCGAACTATGGTTACACGATGCAAGGTTCCACATTAGGAACCACCACCCAGGAAAAAGATTTAGGTATCCTTGTGGATAACATGTTAAAACCCTCGGCCCAGTGTGCAGCAGCGGCGGCCAAGAGAGCAAATAGAATGCTAGGTATCATAAGGAAAGGAATGGAAAATAAAACAAAAGATATTATAATGCCTCTATATCGTTCCATGGTGAGACCGCACCTTGAATATTGTGTGCAATTCTGGTCGCCGTATCTTAAAAAGGATATAGCGTTATTAGAAAAGGTACAGAGAAGAGTCACCAAAATGGTAAAGGAGATGAAAGGATACTCCTATGAAGAAAGGCTAAAAAGGTTAGGGCTCTTTAACCTGGAAA
Source organism: Ichthyophis bannanicus (assembly GCA_033557465.1). Taxonomy (NCBI): domain Eukaryota; kingdom Metazoa; phylum Chordata; class Amphibia; order Gymnophiona; family Ichthyophiidae; genus Ichthyophis; species Ichthyophis bannanicus. Next base: position 324,882,180 of record CM066038.1, on the reverse strand, counting down.
AGAGACGGCTGAGGGGAGATATGATAGAAGTCTATAAATTAATGAACGGAGTGGAATGGGTAAACGTAGATCGATTGTTTAAGTTATCGGAATATAGAAAGACTAGGGGACATGCAATGAAGCTACAGGGCAAACTATTTAAGACTACTAAAAGAAAATATTTTTTCACTCAACGTGTAATCAAACTCTGGAATTTGTTACCGGAGGATGTAGTAAAGGCTGTTAGTGTAGCTGGGCTTAAAAAAGGTTTGGACAAGTTCCTGGAGGAAAGGTCCATAAACCATTATTAAGAAGGGACCCAGGATATCAATGATTGACCCAGTACAAGCATTGTGGAACCTGTGTCTTTTGGGGAAACTGCTAGGTACGTATGACCTAGATTGGCCACTATTGGAAACAGGATACTGGGCTTGATGGACCTTGGTCTGACCCAGTATGGCATATCTTATGTTCTTGCACCTAGGATCCTTTTGGATAAATATTTGAAGGAAGTCTTATCTATATTAGATCCAGTTGAGGTATCTCACCTTTATTATATCCCCTCAAGCTCTAAATAGGTTAATCCTGTTGAAGGAGAGCTGGATGTGTTGGAACGTTCTATTTCTAAATTGACTGACTTCTTAGAGGACTCCCTAGATCTTATTAGCTCATGTTCCATTTTTTTGGTGACTTTTAAGTCAATTGCATCTAAATATCGCATTCTTAGGGCTTTTTTAAAGTTTAAGTCTGTTAAATTTTGTGGACAGAGTGTGAATGTATTTCCCGATGTTGCTCGTAGCACCCAACTCAGGCGGAGGCTTTTTTTTAGCTTTGAAGACTCAGGTCCTGAATTTGGGTGATATGTGTTTTCTTCGTTTTCCTTGTAAAAGCATAATCAACTATGAGGGTGCTTCCTATATTTTTTCTGATAGTATACATCTTGAAGAGTTTATCTCTGAATGGCAGGGGGTATTAGGGGTGACTCAGGGTGTGTGATATGTTATATGCCTCCTAGAAATGAGCAGTTTATGCTTTATTTGCCTACTGTTTTGGTTCTTTTTCTTAGCTGGATTCCCTTAATGTGGACTTTATCGTGATTTAGTTTCCTTTGTTTTATGTTACTTTTTTGTATCTTGCGATTGGCCTTGTATTATTTTGGTTGTTGTAAACTGATTAAAATCTATAATTAATTAATTAAAAGAAAGCAGAGGGTAGGGCTAAATGGCCAATTTTCCCAATGGAGAAAGGTGAATAGTGGAGTACCCCAGGGATCTGTGCTGGGTCTGCTGCTTTTTTTTTTTTTTTTTTTAATATTTAAGAATTTTACAAAATTCATACCAAGAATGAAAACCTGTACAGAAAAGGCATAATTCTGGAAAAAGTGCAAAGTATAAAGCAAACAGAAAACACGTCAAAAATGCCTAGTCCCCAGGTCCCAACTATAAGCTCTCTGCTGGGTATGAAATGTAACCAGAAAGTTCTCTTCTGTGTTTTAAATTTAAACTTAAACTGTTGCTACTAGACCCTGACTGCTTTAACAAAAACACTGGGTTCACAGATTAATTAGCTTCAATACAAAGAAGTCCTTTCAGAAAATTCCCAGAAGTATATACTCACAATTGCAGATTTCTCTCCAGAAGTAGCAGTCCCTTTTTCTAGTCCTTCAACAGCAGGAACAGCTGAAACAAAGGTTGAAGGCAGAGACCACGCGTCGGGAGACAAACACTTCCAAGTCAGGCAAGGGAACCAAAGTCTCTGCAAGCTCCCCTGCAGCGGCCCATCGAATCTCCCACTTCTCAGTGTCAGACAATGAAACAAACCGATCCATAGGACCAGAAATCGGCGGCAAGGGATCCGTGGAGTAATTACTAGTCTTTCTTTTCATTTTTAGCACTACAAAACACTGGAGGAAACACCGCACGTGGCCATCTTGGAGTAAGCCCAGTCTGCTGCTTTTTAATATATTCATAAATGACCTGGAAATGGAAATAACGAGCGAGGTTTTGAAATTTGCAGATGACACAAAACTATTCAAAGTTGTTAAAATCCATGAGGATTGTGGAAAATTGCAAGAGGATCTTGATAAATTGGAAGACTGGGCATCCAAATGGCAGATTGAATTTAATGTGGACAAGTGCAAAGTTATGCACCTAAGAAAGAAAAAACACAAACTATGGTTACACGATCCAAGAACCACCACCCAGGAAAAAGATTTAGGCGTCATTGTGGATAACATGTTAAAACCCTCCGTTCAGTGTGCAGCAGCGGCCAAGAAAGCAAATAGAATGGTAGGTATCTTAAGGAAAGGAATGGAGAATAAAACAAAGGATATTATAATGCCTCTCTATTGTTCCATGGTGCAACCGCACCTTGAATATTGTGTGAAATTCTGGTCACCGTATCTTAAAAAGGATATAGAGCTATTACAAAAAGCTGAAGAAAAGAGCCACCAAAATGGTAAAGGGGATGGAAGGATACCCCTATGAAGAGAAGCTAAAAAGGCTCTTCAACGTTGATAAGAGACAGCTGAGGGGAGATATGATAGAGGTCTATAAATTAATGAATGGAGTGGATCGGGTAAATGTAAATCGATTGTTTAGACCACCAAAATATAGAAAGACTAAGGGGCATACAATGAAGCTACAGGGTAACCTATTTAAGACTAATAAGAGAAAATATTTTTTCACTCAACGTGTAATCAAACTCTGGAATTTGCTACCAGAGGATGTAGTAAAAGCTGTTAGTGTAGCCGGGTTTAAAAATAGGTTTGGACAAGTTCCTGAAGGAAAGGTCCATAAACCATTATTAAAGTGGACCCTCAGCAGTCCACTACATCTTTTTTTTGTATTGTACACCGCTTTTTGTCGTTTGATATAAGCAGTATAGCAAATTCCGAAATAAAGATAAAAAGATAAAGACCCAGAATATCCACTGCTTGCCCCAATACAAACACTGTGGAACCTGTGTCTTTTGGGGAAACTGCTAGGTACTTGTGACCTACATTTGCCACTATTGGAAACAGGATACTTGGCTAGATGGACCTTGCTCTGACCCAGTATGGCATATCTTATGTTCCCACTATAGAAATGGGTAAAAGAGGCAACATCTGGAAAGAGGTGTGTATAAATGCCCGTAGCATGAGAATAAGATCCAAGATGTTGAGGCGTTAATGGAATAGGCTTACTTGGATTTAGTGGTGGTTTCAGAGACATGGTTTACAGACAACCATGACTGGGATGTAATTATACCAGGCTATACCTTATTCAGGAAGGATAGGGTAGAAGGAAGAGGAGAAGGAGTGGCATGATATATAAAAAATAACATTAAATCTATAGAATTACAGGGTTTAAAAGTGAGAAAGGAGGTGCTGTAGGTTAAACTACAAAAGAGGGAAAAAGAAATTAATTTGTACTGGCGTGATATACAGACCCCCCTCACAGGGAGAAGTAAACAGATTTAATAGAAGACATAAGCAGCATTGCTAGGAAAAGGGAAGTGCTATTGATAGGTGATTTCAATATGCTGGATGTTGATTAGAATATCCCTGCTGCAGTGTCATCTAGAAGTAAGGAGATCCTGGATTCTCTACAGGGAGAACTATTCAGGCAACTGGTAACAGAACCCACACATGAAGTGGCTATAGTGGACTTGGTGCTTACCAATGGGGTGAAAGTGTTTCTGATGGATCATCTCGCATCCAGTGATCACCAGATGGTGTGGTTCAGCATTAGGACTAGGGCTGATAAAATCCATTCAAAAGCGAGGGTCTTAGATTTTAGTAAAACTAACTTTGCCAAGATGGGACAATACCTCAAGTAGTCGGTGGGATGGGAACAGCTGGGGGGAAGTAGAAAAACAGTGGGCAAAACTCAAAAGGGATATTTTAAGACAACCAACCTTTTTGTTAGAAAGGTAAAAAAAGGTAAAAGGCAAAGGAGGCCACTACAGTTCTCAAAAGAAGTAGCTGAAAAGGTGACGAAGAGGAGGGAGGTCTTCATGAAATACAAGACATCACAGAGAGCAGAAGACAGGCCTCTATATTTGGAAAAACTTAGAGAAGCTAGCAAAGTAGTCAGGAAAGAAAAGATACTAAAAGAAGAAGAAAGCCAATGCAATAAAATGGGGGGATAAGACATTTTTCAGATATATTAGTGAGAAGATGAAGGGCAAAAGTGGTATTGTCAGACTCAAGGGTGAAGGGGAGGAATATGTAGAAGCTGATGAAAATAAAGTGGAATTGCTTAACAAATATTTCTGGTTTGTGTTCACAGATAAAGGGCCAGGAGCAGGGCTTCAGAAAACACCCGCAAATAGGGACAGAAGTGAAGGGGATCTCAAAACGATTTTCAGAAGGCTGTGTTCAGGAGGAACTAGCTAAACTAAAGTAGACAAAGTGATGTGAACGAATGGAATACATCCATGAATACTGAAGGAACTTGGGGATGTTCTAGTGGCTCCACTGACTGACTGACCTTTACAATGCTTCTTTGGAGTCAGGAGTGGTGCCAGAGGACTGGAGAAAGGCACATGTGGTCCCTTTATACAAAAGCTGAAGTAAGGATGTGGTTGAAAACTACAGGTCAATTAGTTTAACCTCTGTGGTGAGTAAATTATTGGAAACACTGCTCAAAGAGAAAATAGTGAGGTTTCTGGAGTCCACTGAATTACAGGATAAGAGGCAGCATGGATTAACCAAAGTCAGGTCTTGGGTTAGAAATTGATTGAGGGGGGGGGAAGCGACAAAAGGTACAGGTAAATTGAGCTCACTCTGACGAGAGGTGGTGTGCTGCAAGATCTGTCCATGGTCCGATTCTTTTTAACATTTTTTTTTTAGTGATATAGCGGAAGGGCTGATGGATAAGGTTTGCCTCTTTGCAGATGATACCAAAATATGCAATAGAGTAGACACCCAGGAAGGAGTCAAGGAGGGATCTAGCTAAGCTTAAATAATGGTCTAGAATTTGGTGGCTGAGATTTAATGCTAAAAAATGCAGGGTCATGCATTTGGGCTGCAAAAATCCAAGGAAGTGGTACAGTGTAGAGGGAGAGAAATACTTCTGTCCAAAAAAGAAGAGCAGGACCTGGGTGTGATTGTGCCTGACGATCTTAAAGTAGCAAAACAGGTAGAAAAGGGTACGGCAAAAGTTAGAAAGATGCTTGGGTGCATAAGGAGAGGAATGTCCAGCAGAAAAATGGAGATGATAGTGCCTCTGTATAGGTCTTTGGTGCAACCTCATTTGGAGTATTGTGTGCAGTTCTGGAGACCACACCTTCCTGTCAATTTCAACCCCTCCTTCTGCCTGTAGTAGTAGTAGTAGTGGTAGTAGTAACATTGCTGCCATGAACTCCAAGATCTGAAGATAATGCCAAGCTGCAGGAGACTTTCTTTTCCTGAATGTCCTGACTTGCCCCTGCAGCTTCTTTATTCTGTCCAGAGGAAGAAAAGCAAGTCCCCGATTCATGCCGAACCAAGCTCCTAAGTAAACTAGGTCTTGCAATAGAACCAAGTTGCTTTTGCCAAAATTGACTACCCATCCTAGACTTTGAAGTAAGTCCACTACACACTGAGTATGCTCCTGATTCTCCAGAGCAGACTTCACTCTGATGAGCCAATCGTCGAGGTACAGATGAACCAAACATGCCCTGCTGTTGAAGAGCAGACGTTATAACCACCATCACCTTTGTGAACGTTCATGGAGCGGTAACTAAACCTAAGGGCAAGGCCAGAAACTGAAAGTGACCCAAACGCACGGCGAAACAAAGAAAACGCTGATGACCCGGTCAAACAGAAATATGAAGATAAGCCTCGGTGAGATCCAGAGATGTTAAGAACTCCCCCTTTCTCACTGCTACAATCACCAACTGCAATGTCTCCATATGAAAATGCAAATTCTTAAAGACTGGTTGACATGCTTGAAATCGAAAACTGGACAAAAGGAACTTTCCTTTTTGGGAACCACAAAATAAATGGGGTATCGACCTTGACCACGTTGGTCTAACGGAACCTCGACAAGTGCATGAAGCTGAATCAACCTACTGAGCGTTTCTGCGACTGCCTTTGCCTTGACTGCTGCTTTCCAAGGAGACAGCATAAAGGCGTTGACAAAAGGACAAGCAAATTCCAGAGCATACCCATTATGAATAACTACTAAAACCTACTGATCTGACCTAACTCGGACCCAAGTGCAGTAAAAGGCCTGAAGACAATCTCCTACTAGGGGACATGCAATGAAGCTACAGTGTAAGCTGTTTAATAAGAGAAAATATTTTTTCACTCAACACGTAATCAAACTCTGGAATTCATTACTGGAGGATGTAGTAAAAGTGTAGCTATGCTTAAAAAAAGGTTTGGACAAGTTCCTGGAGGAAAGATCCATAAACCATTATTAAAGAGGACCCAGGAAATCCACTGCTTGCCCCAATACAAGCATTGTGGAACCTATGTGTCTTTTTGGGAAACTGCCAGGTACTTGTGACCTGGATTGGCTACTGTTGGAACAAGATACTGGGCTTTATTGACCCTGGTCTGACCCAATATGGCATATCTTATGTTCTTATGTACCGGAACAAACTTTGACTGGGGCCCCCTTGTTTCACCGTGACCTTTTAGAGGCAGCTGATCATGCAGAGAAGAAACCTCTGCCTTCACAAAAGGACTGACCCTGGAAGAACAAGACCTTTCAAAAAGAGCAAAACTCACCACACGATAACAGCAAAAATCCTGGAACTGACCTCTCAAAGATGTAGACTTTGCTGGCTTAGGCATATCCTCCAGTGACCTAGGCACCTTGGACTCACCCAAATCCTTAATCAACTTCTCCAGCACCTCTCCAAAGAATATTTTACCTTTAATCAGAAACTTATCTAAGTGAGTTTTAGAAGCCACATTCGCTGATCAGTTATGCAACCACAGAAGCTGGCAAGCCAAATTTACTGAAGCCTTGCTCTTGGCTGAAACCCAAAGCAAGTCTTACAATGTATTGGTTAAATAAGCTGAACGTGTCTCCAATTTCATCGCCTCAGGCAACGATTCCTACATACCAGAAGCAGAGTCAGGCAAGGACTGTGTCTATCTCAAATAAGCCCGAGCCACATACGAACCACAAATAGAGGCCTGCAATGCCAGAGCACTGATCTGAAAACACTGTTTCAACCGAGTTTCCAACTTCCTATCCTGAGCATCTTTTAAGGCGACACCATCTTCCACCAGAATAGTAGCCTTTTTAGTCACCACCAACACCAGAGCATCTACTTTTGGCAACTTAAGGAGTTCCTTCTCCTCCAGGGGAATTGGTTGCAAATGAGCACAAACCTACCACCACGCAAACCGGGTTCAGGGACTTCACATTCAACATCGATCATCTTTTTAATCACTTTATGTACTGGAAAAGAACACCGAAGCTTCCTAATACCCTGCAACAAAAGATCCTCCAATTCATCTTCCTCCACAGGAGAAGCTAGAGGGAGATTTAAAGTCGATAAAGATTGGGAAATGAGGGCAGACAACTCCTCCTCCTCCTGAACACCCAAACAATATTAGGGTCCTCATCTGGATGGATCTCTCCCTCCTCCAAATTCATGCCATAAAGATCTCCCCACAAATCCAAAAGGACCTTCTAAGGCAGGGGTGTCAAACTCAAATACACAGTGGGCCAAAATGTAAAACTTGAACAAAGCCGCGGGCCAGCATTGAACAAATGAACCTTTTAATATGGACCCAAACAAGATTTGCTTTAACATTGAATATGAAGCAACACTTATTACTATACAATTTATAACTTAATAGTTCAGATATGCAAAAACCAATTTCAAATAAAAAAAACATCAATGACATTCATTTATTAAATAAGATTTAAATAATAATAAATAATAATTTTTAAAATAAAATAACAATAATAAAATTAATCAACCATTCAAGCCCATGTCTTGGAGTAGCAAGAAAAAGTGCATAAAGAAAACGTTAATTATTGCTCAGTTTGCTGCACACTGATCTAATCTGATGTGCCCAAGCCAGATACCTGGCATCTCTTCTTGGATGATAGTTCATCAATGTCTGGGCTCAGGCTTTGAGCTGAAGAAATCCTCAGTATCGAGCGAAGGTGTTCATCAGTCAGACGTCTCCTGTGAGATGTTTTGGTCATCTTCATCGAGGAGAAAAGTTGCTCACATAGATAAGTGCTGCCGAACATGGAGAGCATCTGAGCAGCTTGGGTGCGGAGCTGAGGCATTGTGTCAGGGATGAACTGTGGAAACTGGGCGGCGCCCACAGCATCATACTTTGACTTCAGCGTGTCATTACACTGGAGTTCAATTAGCTCCATTTGGAGGTTGGTTGGTGCGTTTTCCACATTAACTGCAAAGGGATTACTGAGCAGTTCAAACCTACATTTCTGGACATCAAAGTCGGCAAATCGCCGGCTAAACTCAGCGCCGAGTACACTGAGATTTTCAGCAAACTGTGCACATGGGAACAAGTTGGTAAAGAACTGCGTTTTCATGGTTTGGCAGCAGGGAAAATGGCCAAGGTTTCCTTGCAGCATCTGATTCTCCCACAGGCACAGTTTAGTTTTAAAAGCCCTCACTGCAGCGTACATGTCTGATGATGCGCCCCCGCCCCTGAAGCTGCAGGTTCAGCGCATCGAGATGGCTCGAGATGTCACACAGAAAGGCCAGCTCACACAGAAACTTTTTCTCCCGAAGCTCTGCTGTGTCCTTCCCTTTGCTTTCCAGAAACTGACATATTTCCTCATGCAGCTCAAAACATCTATTCAGTACTTTTCCTCGGCTTAACCATCTCACCTCTGTGTGATACGGCACGTCTGCGTATTCCGAACCACACTCCTCCAGAAAAGACTTAAACTGGCGGTGATTCAGACCTTTGGCTCTTATAAAGTTAACTACTTGTGTTACTGTGGTCATAACATGTTCCATCTTTAGGGCTTTGCCACACAATGATTCCTGATGTATGATGCAGTGATAAACAGTTAGTTCACCTGCACAGTTCTCTTCCTGCATCTTCTCCCGGACCCTGCCCACCAGTCCACTTGTTTTACCGCACATCGCTGGCGCACCATCTGTCGTTAATCCCACAAGTTTATCCCACGGCAGCTTTATTTCAGTTACGCATTTGGAAACCTCCTCAAAAATTTCCTTTCCTGTGGTTGTGCCATGCATTGATTTGAATCCCAATAGCTCCTCCGTAACACACATATTTGAGTCCACTCCACGGATGAAGACTGACAGCTGAGCAGTATCAGATGCGTCGCTGCTCTCATCCACAGCAAGGGAGAATGCAACGAAATCTTTTCCCTTTTCCAAAAGCTGGTCATACAGATTGGTGGCAAGATCACATGTGCGATCAGCTACTGTGTTTCTGCTCAGGCTCACGTTTGAAAAGGCTTGCTTTTTCTCTGGGCACACGATGTCACAAACTTTCAACATGCACTTTTTCACAAACTCTCCCTCATTAAAGGGCCGGGCTGATTTTGCGATCTCTGCTGCCACAATATAACTAGCCTTTACAGCAGCCTCACTTTGTGATGTGGCTTTTTTGAACATATTCTGTTGTGAAACCAAACTTCTTTTCATCTCCTCCACTTTCTGGCTCCTTTGAGTCATGTCCAGGTCCTTGTACTTGTCATGGTGTTTTGTTTCATAGTGTCGTCGAATGTTATACTCCTTAGTTATAGCCACGTTGACTCCACAAATCAGACAAACAGGTCTGTCTTTTACATATGTAAACAAATATTCTGTCTCCCACCTGTCCAGAAAGTTCCTGTTGTCTGCCTTTCTTTTTGCCATTTTTGGGAAGGGGTTCCACAGTGACAGTTGTAGCTTGAGATCGCTATGACTTCTGTCACACAGGAGAGGGCGTTTCTGGGACCTGTCCTGATTGACGCGCCAAAACAACAGCAAGGCATTATGGGATTTGTAGTATTAGCGATGAATGAATGTGCTGTATAATACCGGCGGGCTAGCTCTAGTAGTCATTTGGTATAGCCTCGCGGGCCAAATATAATTACACTACGGGCCAAATTTGGCCCGCGGGCCAGAGTTTGACACCTATGTTCTAAGGGATCATTAGAAGCACTAGAATCAGCCGAGGCACGATCCCCCCAAGATTAGTTCCCCACCTAGAGACATCTAATGAAAGGTTCTACCGGGTCATTAGAGGCAGCCAGAGAGGAATTCAGATCTTCAGAAATAACTCCCTGACCAGATGATTAAGACAAACTCTGTTTCAAACAATAAGCTTGGAACAAACAAAAGCACAAAATCTGAGGAGAAAGTTCAGATGCTGTCTCTGCAAGTTTGCCTATCAGACCTCCCCCAGAGCTCTCCTGAAGCCACAGGTACCAAAATCTGCCTTCCAGAGAGCTCATTTGAAGCCGCAGACTCCTGTCAAAATGGCCGTGGGATCTGCAGAAACTGCGGGCTCCCAAGGCTGAGGTGAAAGCCTCAGTAACTGCCACCTCCCCCGCAGGCAATTTATTCGATTTCACCATGTTTTTCATAGCAAAAACCAGCCTGTAAAGCTAGAGAGAAATTCCCGCCAAAAACGAAAGTTGAAAAAAAAAATTATAAAATCGCTGGTAGACCCGACCATGAGAACAAAACAGCCCAACTCAAAACAAAAAAAAACCCAAAGTGAAAACAACTGAAAGCAAAGCAAAAGTAATTAAAAGTAAGTTCACCTTAAGCTGTAAGGGAAAAAAAGCCACAGCAGAGCCAGCTAAACCTTTCCGGAGTGCTGCTCTGCTGGTCTCCTCAACCCTCTCTTTTTGCCGGAAAGCTAGAAAAAAAACCCTTCACAACTTTTAAAGAGACAGAGCCAACAAAAAAAATAAAAGGCACAGACACCAAAAAGAAAACGCGACTGATCAACAGGGAGGGTCCAGGACCACCTGATTTTCACCTCAGAAAAAGGGCCAATACCGACTGAATGGTATTGGATCTCTATGCTCAAAATTCCTTTTTCTCTTTAAAACAGCAACAGGAGCAAAAAGCTCAAAAATAAAGCCAGTGGAGTTCAGATTGCACAGAAGCCCTGTACCAACTGCTGGAGACTGAGAAATACAGGCTTGTATGAGTGGGCACGGAACCCTTATAGTATGACATCATCAAACCTGTGGTTCTCAGTCTCCATCTACTGGTCAACGGGAATAACTCATGCATCTGGACTGGACTGAAGGACGATAAAGAAGCTGAATTATTCAATTGCTGAATTCAGATATTACTTTTGCTGAAATATAGCAGCTGGACTTAAGGAATTTGTTAGCTGACACCCCTTGTTCTACCTAATGACAAAAGTCTACTTGAACAAAGGCTGTGACAAAAGATGGTACAGAAAAACTGATAAGGGCTGAAACTAGGTCAAAGCGACAGAAAAGGACAGAAACCCAGTTTGCATAAAGTGCCTAAAACCTACCTCAGACTAATCGCAGTATCAAAGACAATCATTTAAAGCCTGATCAAGACAAAAGACAAACACCTAGGTCTGGACATCTGCCTTGCTCTTTTGTGATATGCATGTTTTCAGGCAAGAGTCCTCAAGGACTGGGCAAAACTTGGTCTGGCATGATGATTAGGAGTCAAGTACTGTTAACCTCTGAAGTAATCATTGGATTATTCTGGGACACGACAGTTGGATACCTGGCTTGTAAAGAAGCATGTGACTAGCTGAGCCAATCAGAATCATCTTTTCACTCTGATCTACATCTCAAGAACTAGTAAGAACCAGTTCTAATCTTCTATTGTGAGCCTATAAGAAAATATAAATATTCATCCCAGTCTCTCTCTGGGGTGGGAGCTGCTCCTTCGGTGGGAGCTTCTCCTGGGGTGGGAGCTGTTGCTAGCCATCGTCACACCATTTTGCAGACAAGGATCCCTCCAAGCCAAAAGAACACCTCAGAGTCTCCAGAGACAGAAATACAGCACCCTGATCAGCAATATTCACAGCATGTTAACCCCAATTCAGCACAACTAATAATTTAGGATTTCACAATTTCTCGTTGCATATTTCCCAGCATAAGATCCCAGAAGAAAATATATATGTATAACCTTGAGTGCTCTAATTATTGAATAAGCGTGTACTTTCTCTAAAAAAAAAAAAAAAACCACAACTGCTCTGCAACTTAGGAAAGAGAGCCTAGTCCTCAATTATATTTTGTTCATTATAATGGTGCAGCGCAGGCTCTACATAAAAGCTAGTGAATATTCCCCTATACATATACAGGGTGGCCCAAAAAGATTGAGAACATCTTGTAGCATATAAGTTATTTAAAAAGTCAAAAAGACAGATGTAAACGATTGACAAATTAAAAAAACAAAGATGGCAACCAGAAATTGTCGAAATAAAGACGTTATATAGGGTGAAATTAGACTTACCTGCTAATTGTGGTTCCTGGAGTGTAGCCAGTCTAGTCCCGGACCTCTGGGTTCCCTATCTCATCCAGCAGCTTTGGAGACTGAGAAACTCCTTTTTATATTATCACAGGTATATCCTCCCGGGATCCGCCTCTTGCCATCAGTAACCTATTGACAAAGCAGACTCACCGGAGACACAAGCAAAAATTCAACTAAAAGTCAACCCCCGCACTTATGCAAGAAGTACACCCCCCTTAAACCAAAATTTCTGATAACCAACTGTGATTTGAACTTACGCAGGCTTCTCCCTTCTCCAATGGACAGAACAACCTGCCATAGAAAAACTTGAACAGACACTCTTACCTGTAAATGACCTGAGTACTTCAGGCTCCTTAAGAAGTGCAAACCTAGGGGAGGGATACGGGACTAGACTGGCTACACTCCAGGAACCACAATTAGCAGGTAAGTCTAATTTCACCTTCCTGATCGTGTAACCAGTCTAGTCCCGGACCTCTGGGTAAGTACCAGAGCAGTGAGAGATTCAAATCTGGGAGGGCCCCGGGAGACCAGCCTGAAGTACTGCTGATCCAAAAGCGGTCTCCTCCGCCCTCTGCACATCAAGGCGGTAATGCTTTGCAAAAGAGTTCAGCGACGACCACGTCGCCGCTTTGCAAATCTCCACTGGAGACACCAGACGCACTTTGGACCACGATGAAGCTTGCGCCCTAGTGGAATGAGCTCGTAGCCCTTCCGGTACCGGCCGACCTCTCAAGACATAGGCCGAGGCAATAGCCTCCTTAACCCACCTCACAATGGACCCTTTCGACGCCGCCTCACCTTTCCTGGGCCCCATGAAGAGGACAAAAAGTCTGTCAGATTTGCGAAAACTGGCCGTATGCCGAAGATACCTTTTAAGCGCCCTCCGGGCATCCAACAAGTGCAACCTTCGCGATCCCGAAGAATCTGCAGACTGCGAAAATACCGGTAAAGAAATTTCCTGCTTCACATGGAAAGGCGAAACCACCTTAGGAAGGAAGGCCGGCACCGTTCTCAAAACCACCTTCGAGGGAAAAAGTAACAGATAAGGCTCTCTGCAGGAAAGCGCCTGCAGTTCCGAGACCCTCTGAGCCGAGCAGATGGCCATCAGAAACACAACCTTTAAGGTGAGATCCTTGAGCGACGCCCAGGACAGTGGCTCAAAGGGCTCGCGCTCCAGCGCGTCTAAAACGGACGGGAGATGCCACTTTGGGACGAACGGCTGCACTGGCGGGCGTAGTAAGGAACCCGCCCGCAAGAAACGTTTGACATCCGCATGGCAACCGAGCGTCTGACCCCCTATCTTACCGCGGTAACAGGATAAGGCCGCAACCTGAACTCGCAACGACGTCGCTGCTAGACCTTTAGCAAAGCCATCCTGCAGAAAATCTAAGATCTGCGGAATGGAGGATCTCAAAGCCTCAAACTTCCTGTCCAGGCACCAGGATTCGAAAACCCTCCAGACACGGACATATGCTAGCGAGGTGGACCTTTTCCTAGCCTTTAAAAGGGTAGAGATAACCGCCGATGAATAGCCCTTCGCCTTCATCCTTGCCCTTTCAAGAGCCAGGCCGTAAGCGAGAATCGACCCACGTGCGGCATGAACAGAGGATCCTGCGCTAGAAGATCCGGGCAAGACGGAAGCCGCCAAAGTTTTGCCACCACCAACCTCATCAGATCCCCGTACCAAGGCTTCCGAGGCCAGTCTGGAGCGATCAGAATGACCTGACCTCTGAACAGCTCGATCCGCTGCAGTACTCTTCCAATGAGAACCCACGGCGGGAACACATACAGCAACTGCCCTACAGGCCATTGCTGAATGAGCGCATCCAAGCCCTCTGACATCCTTTCTCTTCGCCTGCTGTAAAAGCGGCTGGCCTTCGCCGAGGTAAAGGTCGCCATGAGATCCATGACCGGCGCTCCCCAACGGCGCACTATCATCTCGAAGACTTCGGGATGTAGGACCCATTCCCCTGGATCCACCCGTACTCGACTGAGAAAATCCGCCTGCACGTTGTCCACTCCGGCGACATGCGCTGCTGATAGGTCCAGGAGGTGCGCCTCGGTCCACTCGCACAGGACTCCGGCCTTGACTTCCAGCCTCGTACTGTCGGTGCCTCCCTGTCTGTTGACATAGGACACCGCTGTGGCATTGTCAGAAAACACGCGGACCGCCTTGCCTTGAACTAGCTGCTGAAACTTCTGCAGCGCTAGCGTTACCGCCCTCAACTCCAGCCTGTTGATGGACCACGCTGTCTCCTGAATCGTCCACTATCCCTGCGCAAACATACCTTGGCAATGAGCGCCCCAGCCCAAGAGACTGGCGTCTGTCATTACGGGCACCCAGGCCGGCGTAGTCAGCTCTCTTCCTCTTGCCAAGGACTCGGGAAGCAACCACCATTGCAGGAACTGTCGAGCCTCCTCCGGACAGGGCAACTTCCTGGACAGTGGATCCTGTTGGTGCGACCATCGGTGAAGTAACGCTCTCTGCAGAGGTCTCATGTGAGCTCTCGCCCAGGGAACTGTCTCTATTGCCGCAGCCATTGTGCCCAGCAAATGAAGATAATGCCACACCAAAGGTGCCTTGTACTGAAGAAAACGGGCCACCAACTTCCGAAGGCCCAGCATCCTTTCCTCCGTCAGAAACACCTTTCCTACCTTGGTGTCAAAGCGAGCTCCCAGATACTCTAAGATCTGGGAGGGAACCAAGTGACTCTTTGCTAGATTGACGACCCAACCTAGCTCCTCCAAAAAAGCCACTACTCGAGCCGTGGCTGAGAGGCTCTCCGACCTGGACTTCGCCCGAATCAGCCAGTCGTCCAGGTACGGATGCACCAAGATCCCCTCCTTTCTGAGAGCCGCCGCCGCCACCACCATAACTTTGGTGAAGGTCCGCGGTGCAGTCGCCAAGCCGAAGGGCAACGCTCGGAACTGAAAGTGACCAAAGGGGACTGCAAATCTGAGAAATTTGTGATGCTCCGATCTTATGGGAATGTGAAAATAAGCCTCCGATAAGTCCAGCGAGGAGAGGAACTCTCCGCTCTGCACCGCTACAATGACCGACCGTAGGGTCTCCATATGGAAATGGGAAACGCGAAGGCAGCGATTCATGCCCTTGAGATCCAAGATCGGACGAACACCTCCGCCCTTCTTGGGGACGACGAAGTAAATTGAGTAGCAACCGGCGCTGCATTGGTCGGGCGGAACAGGCACTATCGCCCTGAGCTCTAGAAGCCTCCGGACCGTCTCCCGCAAGGCCTCGCGCTTGGCGGGAGACTTTCCGGGGGACAGCACGAAGGACTCCCGCACCGGCTGCAGGAATTCCAGAACGTACCCTTCTCGCACTACCTCCAGCACCCACTGATCTGAAGTTACTCAGGCCCAGGCAGCGTAAAACTCCTGCAACCGCCCCCCTACCGGGAGTACGGGTGCCCGGGCCCCTCGTATCTCATTGTTGCTTTTTGGCAGCGAAGGAGGAGGAGGAGGCTGACGGACCAAACCCTCGTCCCGCGCCGCGAAACCCCCTGAAGGACTGACTTCTATTAGAGAAAAGGCCTCTCTGTCCAGAACTGAATCTCGGGGACCGAAAACGGCGAAAATCTCGCTGCTGCCCCCTGCCAGCCGAGAACTGCCGGATAGGCCTAGACTTGTCCTCCGGTAATTTGCCCCCTTTAGATTCTCCTAAGTCCTTAACCAGCTTCTCTAAGTCTTCTCCGAATAATAGGCGACCCTTAAATGGGAGCTTGCTTAATCTAGCCTTGGAGGCACTATCCGCTGCCCAGTTGCGAAGCCACAGGTACCTATTGAATGTCTGCTAAGTAGGCCGCGCCAGACTCCAACTTGGCTGCCTCTCCCGATTCAGCATCATCTTGGCTCCCCTGAACCCGCTGCGACCAGCGAAGACAGCCGCTTGAAGTGACAGCGCATTTACATCAAACACCTGCCTTAACAAAACATCTAACTTCCTATCCTGAGCATCCTTGAGAGCCACACTGCCTTCCACCGGGATGATAGTCTTCTTGGTGACTGCCGAGACGGTCGCATCAACCTTGGGTGACAAACACCTCCTTATCCTGATCCGACAAAGGATAAAGGCGGCTCATGACCCTGGATCCCTTCAAAGGCGATTCCGGCAGGTTCCACTCCTCCTGGATCATCTCTCGGAATACCCTATGAACAGGGAACACCTTCTGAGTCTTCCGAAAGACCTGAAGCAAGGGATCCTCTAAGATGTCATCCTCTGCTGTTCCGGGAACTGGCATATTTAAAACCTTGAGGGCTTCTAATATCAACGCAGGAAGCTCTTCTCTGCGGAAGATGCGCACTACACATGCCTGGTCTTCCCGCTCGGACAGCTCACCTTCTTCCAGCTCCTCTTCAACGTCTAAATCGTGGACCTCGCCATCAGACAGCGGCCCCTCCGATGTTACCGAACAGTCCACCAGTAGCCCCTCCAAACGCGGTCTTTTGGCACCACTGGAAGGGCTCTCGGCCAGGGCCGGAGACGCGGTCCTCTTAACCCCGGTCACCGCCTCCGGACCCTTTCCCTGCTGAGCAGTAGCCAAGAAAGACTGCTGAAGGAGCGCAACAAAGGTCTTGGAAAAAATCACAGACAAATCCGTGGGCAACGCAGAAGGAGGAGGGGGCGTGACCGGAGCCGACGAGGGGCCAGCCACTGGGTCCCCCAGGGCCAACTCATGAAGTTGTGAGCTAGAGCCCTCCGACGCCGTGCCCTGACCGTCCCCTGAGGCATCACCGGGAGGGTCCATGGCGGCAGTGTCTCTGACACAGGGCTTGCACACGCCTGAGGAAGACCCCTTCTTCATGCCACAGACTAAACACAGTGGCTTAGAAGGCATGGCAAAGGAAAGGCAAAGGAACTGGAAGGCAAACTATTCCGTCAAGCTCTTTCCCACACATGCACTGCACCCGGTTTCAGAAGTAAAGCAGAAAGCCCCGTTTTTTTTGTTTTTTGTTTTTACAAAAACTCGCTTAAACTACCAGCTAGAAAAAGAAGTGTACTATCCTAAGTGAGCAGGGCATGAGCAATCTTCTCTGAGGCGTCACAGACAGTCGGGCCCGAAAAAATGTCTACCGCATGCAGCAATGGCACTCCTACGCTGTGCCGCCACGCAGCCAGGCCCGCTGGTCTCACTTTGGCGCCAAAAATGCTTTCCACCACCCCCGCGCCCAGAAAAACATGGTCTCTTACCTCCGGACAGCTAAGGTAAAATAGCCTGCAGCACACTCACCAGGACCGCTCCGCTCCGATCCCCGAGCGCGTTTGAAAACGCCGGAGGCTGCACACACTCGCACCTTCCGATTCTGCGTGCGAACGGGAGGGCCTGCCAGCGCACTGACAGGCAATCTTCTGTGTGGCGCTGGCTAGGCAGACCTCCGGGTCTCTCCCTTTAAGGCAGCTGACTGAGCCAGGGGGACCCCAGAGAGTGAGTAGATGCTTAGGCCCACTGAGCTAGCAGAAGTAGAAGGACCAGAAAGCCCAGCAAAGAGAAAGGGGGGGGGGGGGGTAGGGATAAAGAGAGAGAAAGAGCAGCCTGCCGTCAAATTAAAAGGCACAGTTCTGTAAGGAACAAGCTCTCTCCAAAATAATTAATCCCCAACAAAGAAAGTAGGTAAAATTGTTTCTCCAGTGAGCCCGGCTGTCCGGGCTCCTATCTATCCAGCTGCTTGGAGACTGAGGTAACTGATGGCAAGAGGCGGATCCCGGGAGGATATACCTGTGACATCATAAAAAGGAGGAGTTTCTCAGTCTCCAAAGCTGCTGGATGAGATAGGGAACCCAGAGGTCCGGGACTAGACTGGTTACACGATCAGGAACTAAAAAAGGTAAATAAGTAAACTATTTAAGCTTTTAATTTATGGGATGTTCTCACTTATTTTGGGCCACCCCGTATATTAACTTCCCCCTCAGAAAAATATTTCAATCAGTTCATACTACTACTATATTATTTTTCATTTTAGTTGGTGGAAATTGCGGGTAAGGTTAATAATGCACAAGAGAATATGGTTTTCTTAAAAGGTAAAGAAACAGGTATTAAGTATTATAATTATTGTACTGTGCTACTTTCTGCTTTGTGAAAAATAACCCCGTTGGTACTAGTAAAAACAGTCACCACACATCTTTCCCTATAAACTAAAACTTAATATAATGTAACTTTTTACATTTATTTTCTGTTTTCTTGTCAGCAAGTGTCTTGGTGCAAGCATGTTCAAAATATGCTAGAATTGACACCTAAGAGCTCTTAATCTTCTAGCACAGGGGTTCCCAAACTGGGATGCCGCACCTCCAAGCGCTGCGAGATGGACTTTCAGGGGGTGAGACAAAGAGTGGTTTGTGTCCTTTAGTGTCAAGTCACGAGTCATCACTCAGCCAGCTGCTAGTGTGCCTTGAGCAATGGTAGTAGGTGGTTATGTTGCATAGATAGTAGTCTCGTTGTTTAATCAAAAGGAGAGAACAACAGAATTGTCAGAGTATTGCTTTTAAAGACTTGGTGGAAAAGCACTCCGTGTCCTCATTCCATTTGCAACAACATGTGTGAATCTGGATTCAGTTCTCTTTTGTCAATCAAGACAAAATCTAGGAATCGCCTGAATGCACATGCAGACCTGTGTATCGCAGTCAGCAAGAAAGTTCCACGTTTTCACAAAATCATGAATGAGAAGCAGGAGCAAAAAAGTCATTGTATTTTATGTTCACAACTGGGATTATTTTTACCTTTTACAATTGTTTCTGAATATATTAGAATCTAATTGCTCAATTTATATTTGCATTTTATGCACCGAGTTAAAAGCTTATTTTTTTAAGTTCAATTTGTTCACCTGCAGTATTGTATGTGGTTCAATTAGTGGTTTGAAAATTAGAAATTAGACTTCATCTTCAAATGTGATATTACTTTTGTAGGGGGTGCAAACATTAATCAAACATTTCCTAGAGGTGTGGGGCATAGAAACCACCGTTCTAGAATCTTTCTTGCTCAAAGACAAGATAGTCTTTTCATTCTAAACGTCCGCCCTGCAAGGGGGTAACCCTTTTTGCTCAAGTGCAGTTCCAAGACATGGTCTTTATGCTGGTACTCTCTGCTTAACACCCAGAACTATATTATTTCACTCTAAACCTTTCTTCTCCATAAAAAAGAGATTTCCTATGTATCTCCTTACCTTTCATTAGTCATATCCTTGTCCTCACCTGTTCTATTGTGTGTGTTAAGAACATAACAAATGCCATACTGGATTAGACCAAGGTCAATCAAGCCCAGTATCCTGTTTCCAACAGTGGCCAATCTAGCAGTTTCCCAAAAAGACACACAGGATCCATAATGCTTGTATTTGGGGCAAGCAGTGGATTACCTGGGGGGGTCTTTACTAATGGTTTATGGACCTTTCCTCCAGGAACTTGTCCAAACCTTTTTTAAAATCAGCTACACTAACAGCTTTTACTACATCCTCCGGTAACAACTTCCAGAGTTTGATTACGCATTGTGAAAAATATTTTCTCTTATTAGTATTAAACGGGTTACACTGTGGCTTCATTGCATGTCCCCTAGACCTCTATCATATCTCCCCTCAGCTGTCACTTTTCCAGGTTGAAAAGCAGTAACCTTTTAAGCCTCTCCTTATAGGGTATCCTTCCATCCCCTTTACCATTTTGGTAGCTCTTCTCTGAAACTTTTCTAATTCTGCTATATCCTTTTTAAGATACAACTACCAGAATTGCACACAATATTCAAAGTGAGGTCACAACATAGAACGATATGGAGGCATTATAATATCATTTGACTTATTCTCCATTCCTTTCCTTATAATTCCTGGCATTTTATTTGCATTCTTGGCCGCTGCTGCACACTGGGAGGAGGGTTTCAACGTGTTATCCACGATGATGCCTAAATCTTTTTCCTGGGTGGTGGTTCCTAATGTGGAACCTTGTATCATGTAACATAACTTTGCACTTGTCCACATTAAATTTCATGTACCATTTAACTGTCCAGTCTTCCAATTTGTCAAGGTCCTCTTGCAATTTTTCACAATCCTCTTGGATTTTAACTATGAATAATTTTACCTCATCTGCAAATGTGATTACTTCGCTTGTTATTCCCATTTCCATGTCATTTACAAATATGTTAAAAAGCAGCAGACCCAGCACGGATCCATGGGGTACTGCACTATTCACCTTTCTCTATTGGGAAAATTGGTCATTTAGCCTTACCATCTGCTTTCTGTCTTTTAACTAGTTCCTGATCCACAATAGTACCATGGCTCCTATCCCATAACTTTTTATCTTCACCAAGAACCTCTCATGAGGAACCTTGTCAAAGGCTTTCTGAAAATCCAGATACACTATATCGACTGGCTCACCTTTCTCTACCTGTTTATAAACACCTATAAGCACTACAAAAGGGGACTGCTACTTCTGGAGAGAGAGAGATGCAATTGTAAGTATTTACTTCTGGGAATTTTTCTAAATCTTGGGGAAAAAGGAATTCTTTAGATTAAAGCTGCTGATTAATCTGTGAACCCAGTGTATTTGTTAAATCAGTCAGGGCCTAGTAGCAGCAAAGAGTTTTCAGTTTAAATTTAAAACACAGAAGACAGCTTTCTGGTTAACTTTAGAACACAAAACTCCCTCTGTCCAAGCAAGGGCTGTGGGACTCACCCTGGAGATTGGTCACAGATTACCTTAGAAGCACAGGACAGGGTACTGTGTAGCAGCCAGTTTTTAATAAGTCTTCTTTCCCTCCCTCCCTCCCTCTCCAACACCCACCCACCCCTGGGATAATTGTAGCTTTATAGTTGCTTAAACCTTTTAAAGGAAACGAGGTGCCATACTCACTCTCAGGAGCAGCTGTTTATTCTCATCAGCATACATTAAAGACCTGAGATTAAACTTCAGGTGAACAAAGTACATTAAATGTATTAGGTATAGTTTTATTGGTATAAGTATCCCCAGCCACCCTTAGTAAGTAAAGGACTTAAATATCTAAACACAACCGTAAAACTAAGATGCAGACAGCAGTCCAGCAGCAAGATGGGGCTTTCCAGTCTTTTGCATTGAGTGTCATATGTATGATTTTCTCCCAGTTGGCGAGGGGTCTTACATGCGCACAAGGTGCAAGGAGCTCTTTGCTCTCAGGGAAGGAGCCCAATCTCTGGAGGCAAGAGTAACAGACTTGGAAGACATAAGGAAGACAGAGAGGTACATAGACGAGATCTACAGGGATATAGTCCTGAAGTCCCACCTCCAGTCTGGCAGCATCCCTGTTGCCACGGAGGAGAGAAGTCACATGACAGGAGAGCATCACCCTGGTGTGGCAGGAAGTGGATCCTCTAACTAGGACCTGTCCTCCAGGTGATGTAAAACCCTCTCACACCAAGGACGTTTCTCCAGGGCCATCTGCCATGAGGGAAGGGATAGGACAGCCAGGACCCCAGTTGGTGATTCGATCATTAGGCATGTAGATAGCTGGGTGTCTGGTGGTTGTGAGGATCACCTGGTTACATGCCTGACTGGTGCGAAGGTAGCAGACCTCACGCGCCACCTAGACAAGGTCTTAGATAGTGCTGGGGAGGAGTCTGCTGTCTTGGTACATGTCGGTACCAACGACATAGGAAAAGTGGTAGGGAAGTTCTGGAGGCTAAATTTAGGCTTTTAGGTAGGAAGCTGAAATCCAGAACTTCCAGGGTAGGATTCTCCGAAATGCTTCCCGTTCCATGCACAGGACCCAAAAGGCAGGCAGAGCTCCAGAGTCTCAATGCGTGGATGAGACAATGGTGCAAGGATGAGGGTTTTCGATTTGTTAGGAACTGGGCATTATTCTGGGGAAAGGAGGGGCTCTTCCGAAGGGATGGACTTCACCTTAACCAGGATGGAACCAGGCTGCTGGTATTAACCTTTAAAAAGGAGACAGAGCAGCTTTTAAACTAGATAATAGGGGAGAGCTGACAATCGCCTAAAAGCGCATGGTTCGGAACAATGTATCCTTGAAGGATACTACCAAAAAAATGAAGTTAGGGCACATCAGCAGAGAGGTTCCAATAAAGACAAAGGTAGCCAAAATGCCCTTGAGAACAGAGCAGACAGAGCTTAAAGATTCCAAATTACCCCTACCTACCGATAACCAGATTAATATGAATAAAATACAGTTTCTAAAATACTTGTATGCAAATGACAGAAGTCTAAAAAATAAGATGGGAGAGTTAAAATATTTAGCACTAAATAAGAAGTTAGATATGATTTGTATCTCAGAGACATGGTAGAAGGAGAACAACCAGTGGGACACACTGATACCTGGATACAAACTATATCTTAATGACAGAGCTGATCAAATTGGTGGAGGGGTTGCACTCTATGTTAGAGGGGGCATTGAGTCACAAAGGATTAAAGGAAAAAAATTTTGTAGAATCTCTATGGATTGAAATTCCATGTAAAAAGGGGAAGACTATGGTAGTGTGGTTGTACTATCGACAGCCTGGCCAGAATGAACAAATGGATGATGAAATGCTCAAAGAAATCAGGGAAGCTAACAAAAATTACAGAACAGTAATAATAATGGATGATTTCGATTACCCCAGCATTGATGAGTCAGTGTCAGAGCAGGACATGCTAGGGAGATAAAGTTTCTAGATGAAATAAATGACTGCTTCTTGGAGCAACTGGTTCATGAACCGACTAGAGGGGAAGCCACTTAGGACTTAGTCCTTAGTGGAACACCAGATCTGGTGCAAGAGATTAGGGTGTTGGGGCCACTTGGCAATAGTGATCATAGCATGATCACATTCGATTTAATAATGGAGGAGTGATAGTAAGGAAATCCACAGTACTACCTTTTAACTTTCAAAAGGGAGACTATAATAAAATGAGGAAAATAATTAAGAAAAAACTAAAAGGAGCAGTTGCAAGGGTTAAAGACTTACATCAAGCTTGGGTCTTGTTTAAAAATACTAATCTTGCAAGCCCAGACCAGCTGTATTCCATGCTTTAAGAAAAGTGGAAGGAAGTCAGAAAAACAGCCAGCATGGTTTAAAGGTGAGGTCAGAGAGGCTGTTGTTGCCAAAAAAGCATCTTTCAGGAAATGGAAAAAAGAGCCAAATGACGAAAACAGCAAACACAACCACTAGGAGTTAAATGCAAGGGATTGATAAAGCAGGCAAAGAGAGAATTTGAGAAGAAACTTGCCGTGGAAGCAAAAACGCATAATAAAAACTTTTTCAAGTACATTCGTAGCAAAAAAACTGTGAGAGAGTCAGTTAGACCATTGAATGACAGAGAGTTAAAAGGGGCAGTAAGAGGGGACAAGGCTATAGCGGAGAAACCAAATGAATTCTTTGGAAGATGTAGGGATGTTACCCATGACTGAAGTGGTATTTAAAGGTGATACTGCAGAGAAACTGAAAGAAATATTGATACACAGGGAAGATGTATTGCAACTATTTGATAAACTGAAGAGTAGCAAATCACCTGCACCGGATGGTATACATCCAAGAGTGTTGAAAGAACTGAAATATGAGATTGCAGACCTGCTATTAGTAATCTGTGAACTAGCTATCATTAAAATCATCTGTAATACCTGAAGATTGGAGGATGGCCAATGTAACGCCAATTTTTAAGAAGGGTTCCAGGGGTGATCCGGGAAACAACAGAGAGGTGAGCCTGACGTCAGTACTGGGAAAAATGGTAGAAACCATCATAAAGAACAAAATTACTGAACATATAGTCAGTCATAGATAATAATGGGAGATAGCCAACATGACTTTAGCCAGGGAAGGTCTTGTCTTACCAATCTGTTATGATTTTTTGAAGGTGTGAATAAACAGGTAGACAAAGGTGAGTCGGTTGATATAGTGTATCATGCACCTAGGGAAGAACAACCGAAACTATGGTTACACGATGCAAGGTTCCACATTGGGAACCACCACCCAGGAAAAATATTTAGGCATCATCGTGGATAACATGTTAAAACCCTCCGTCTAGTGTGCAGCGGTGGCCAAGAGAGCAAATAGAATGCTAGGTATCATAAGGAAAGGAATGGAAAATAAAACATAGGATATAATAATGCCTCTGTATCGTTCCGTGGTGCGACCGCACCTTGAATATTGTGTGCAATTCTGGTCACCATATCTTAAAATATATATAGCGTTATTAGAAAATGTACAGAGAAGAGCCACCAAAATGGTAAAGGGGATGGAAGGATACTCCAATGAAGAGAGGCTAAAAAAGGTTAGGGCTCTTCAACCTGGAAAAGAGACGGCTGAGGGGAGATACGATAGAGGTCTATAAATTAATGAATGGAATGGAATGGGTAAACATAGATTGATTGTTTTCGTCGTCAGAATATAAAAAGACTAGGGGACATGAAATGAAGCTATAGGGTAACCTATTTAAGAATAATTAGAGAAAATATTTTTTCACTCAACGTGTAATCAAACTCTTGAATTTGTTACCGGAGGGTGTAGTAATAGTTGTTACTGTAGCTGGATTTAAAAAAAGGTTTGGACAAGTTCCTGGAGGAAAGGTCCATAAATCATTATTAAAAGGGACCCGGGATATCACTATTTGACTCAATACAAACATTGAGAAAGCTGTGTCTTTTGGGGGGACTGCTAGGTACTTATGATCTAGATTGGCCACTGCTGGAAACAAGATACTGGGCTTGATGGACCTTGGTCTGATCCAGTGTGGCATATCTTATGCTCTTTTGTTCTTATAAAAACATAACACAGACTAGTAAGACAAGATCTTCCTTGGTTAAAGCCATGTTGGATTTCTGCCATTAAACCATGACTATTTACATGTTCAGTAATGTTGTTCTTTATAATGCTTTCTACCATTTTACTTGGTACTGATGTCAAGCTCACTGGCCTGTAGTTTCCTGGATCACCTCTGGAACCCTTTTAAAAATTGGCGTTTCATTGGCCTTTCACCAATTTTCAGGTACTACAGATGATTTTAATGATAGTTCACATATTACTAATAGTAGGTCTGCAATCTCATATTTCAGTTCTTTCAACACCCTTGGATGTACACTAGGGTGGTCCATAAAAATGAATTCCTGAATTCCTTTGCTCCCTGGCCTGATTCTGGTTCCATTTAGGTAGAAAACACTGTGTACAAAGTTTGAAGCCAATCAAATAATATCTAGGGGTGGCTCAACAAGTCTTGAGATTTCCCCCTGGGAGCAGATGACGAAATGTTGCATCTTGTACCATCCACTCAGTTCCACGCTGATTACATTTAATTGCGTCATATTTGAACTAATCTCATCTCTGAGAGGTGGCAAAGACATTGTACTATTATCTTTGTATCTTTATTCTTTTCAGATGGCGAAAAAACGTGGTTTTTATCTCATTGAAGAAATGTCCACCACAATTCTGGGGGCCAAGCTCCCCAGCAAGGAGCAAGTGTTAAGTGTATTTTTACATCACCATATGACATTAAACAAAGGCGTTAGTGAAAGTGCATCTATTGTAACAAGTGAAGTAGAAGCTTACTGGGAAAAGGACAGGCTTCCTGTTCAAAGAAATGACAAAATTCAAGAAAAAGTAAAGAAATTGTTCAATCAGTGGAAACCTTTGAAGAAAAACAAAGGGAGAGGAGGGAAACAAGAGGCAAATGAAAAAGAATTCCAGGTTGCAATGAAAAACCTATTTGATGTGGCGCATGCCAATGCAATGTCTTTAATTCATATTCAAGAAGACAAAGAATTCTTAATAGTGCAACGAGAACCAGGGCACCGTGGCTCAATGTGCGCGATGGACAAAAAACTGGCCAACACGGAAGCAAGATCGCAACAGCGAAAAGAAGAACTGAAAAGGCGCAGACAAAAACATGTTGCCGAAGCCGAGGCAACTACAAGCCAAGTTCAGCTGGAAGGATCTTCTTCCTCAGCAGAGTCAGGTGAAGACTCGTCGACATCTGCGGATTCAGATAACGGACAGAAGAAAGCAACTCCACAAACGAAGCAGTATCGACCTAACAATGTCTGGACCCCAGAGCTTACAGCAGCCCTGGATCGGACAGGGACAACGGATCGCAATGCTCTGTTTGTGGTAGCTGAAACCGCCAGAAGTCTGGGACATTATCCTGGGGAGCTCAATATCAGCCACTCCAGCGTCAAGTGCCATAGAGAAAAGCACCGTCAGCAACAATGGACGGACCTGCACAACGCATTCAAAGCCGAAGGCAAAACATGCATTGTGCATTGGGATAGCAAGTTATTGCCATCTCTCCTCTGTTCAACCACATCCGTTGACCGCCTTCCAGTTTTGATAACGGCTGTCTCCACTGGAGAAACACAACTTCTTGGTGTACCAAAACTGACATCAGGAACGGGCGAGAATCAAGCTGCAGCAGTTTATGAACTGTTACAGGAATGGTGTTTGGATGAAAAGGTTGCAGGCTTCTGCTTTGATACAACTGCATCGAACACGGGACATTGATCAGGAGCGTGCATTCTTCTAGAACAGAGACTCCGTCGCACAGTCCTTCATTTGGCATGCCGCCATCACATTTACGAAATAATTCTTGGTGCAGTATTCTCTACAAGCTCTGGAGCTTCATCGGGTCCTGATGTCCAACTCTTTCGCCGGTTCCAAAAGAATTGGGGCTCCCTTGACAAGTCCAACTATCAAACTGGAAAAGACTTGGAGGTGCTGCAACCTGACAGGGATCACATCATGAAGTTTGCGGAATCCAAGTTGGCACAGGGCAATCACCGAGATGATTACCTGGAATTCTTGGAGTTAACGATTGTCTGCCTTGGAGGGAATCTTCCTAGTTTCAATTTCAAGAAACCCGGAGCTTTCCATCATGCCAGATGGATGGCAAAAGTCTTGTACTGTCTCAAGATTTGGATGTTCCGAGGACAACTCAAAGATCTTACCCAACGGGAGGAGTCCTGTGTTCGTGATGTGAGCATTTTCTCCATCCTGATTCATGTGGAAGCCTGGTTTTCTGCCCCTGATGCTGCAGTTGCTCCTCGAACAGATTTGGAGATGCTGAAGAAACTACACTCTTACCACAATGACTGTGTTGGAAGAGCGGCCAGAGACAAACTGCAACAGCATCTGTGGTATGTGTCAGAGGAGCTTGTGGCACTGTCACTGTTCGATGAAGCTGTTTCAGCACCGACAAAGCGGGCCATAGTGTCGGCCATGATCCCGGCAGAATCAGATGAAAGCAATGAGGATGATGACAAAGACGAAGATCCCCCAAAGAGGGTCGAATTAAAAAGTTCCATGATTCCACCACTTGAATCTTTTGCAACTCGCAAGTCAATCCGTTTCCTGAAACACCTCGACATCAACAGTGATTTTCTTAATGCAGACCCAGAAGACTGGGAAGAGAATTCATCATTCAAAGACGGTCAGAAGAAAGTAAAAAATCTTCCAGTGATCAACGATGTGGCTGAGCGAGGGGTCAAACTCATTGAGGAGTTCAACGGCCGACACACCACAAAAGAAGAGCAACTCCAGTTCCTTCTGGGTGTTGTCTCGCAACACCGTAAGATGTTCCCCACATCGTCAAAGTCCTTACTAGCATCTGGACCACATTGAGTGCTTGGCAAGCATGATACCCCCGTCTATGAGCGGATAATACCCAG
Source organism: Ichthyophis bannanicus (assembly GCA_033557465.1). Lineage (NCBI taxonomy): Eukaryota > Metazoa > Chordata > Amphibia > Gymnophiona > Ichthyophiidae > Ichthyophis > Ichthyophis bannanicus. The sequence goes on along the minus strand of CM066038.1, from coordinate 324,854,185 downwards.
TGGTCTGACGAACCATGGGGGGGGATCCAGGGGCCTGATAGATAGGGACCTTGAGCCACCCCTAAATATTATTTGATTGGCTTCAAACTTTGCACACATTGTTTTCTACATAAATGGAACCAGAATCAGGCCAGGGAGCAAAGAAATTCCTACTTTTATTTTTTCCCCTATGGCAGTGGACCACCCTAGTGTACACCATCCGGTCCAGGGGAGTTGCTACTCTTCAGTTTATCAAATAGCTGTATTATATCTTCCCAGTTTATCAATATTTCTTTAAATTCTTCTGATGCATCACCTTTAAATACCATTTCAGTCATGGGTAACTTCCCTACATCATCTTCAGTAAAGACCGAAGCAAAGAATTTTTCTCTCCACTATGGCCTTGTCCCCTCTTAGTGCCCCTTTTACCCCTCTATCATCTAATGGTCCTACTGACTCTCACAGGTTTTTTTTTAATATGAATATACTTGAAAAAGTCTTTATTATGTGTTTCCTCCTCCACAGCCAGCTTCTTCTCAAATTCTCTCTTTGCCTGTGTTATCAACGCCTTGCATCTAACTTGCTAGTGCTTATGTTGTTTCCAGTTCTTGTCATTTGGCTCCTTTTTACATTACCTGAAAGATGCTTTTTTGGCTAAAACAGCCTCTCTGACCTCACCTTTAAACCATGCTAGCAGTTTTTTGGACTTCCTTCCACCTTTCTTAAAGTGTGGAATACAGCTGATATGGGCTTCCAAGGTAGTATTTTTAAACACCCATGCTTGATGTAAATCTTTAAACCTTTGCAGCTTTTCCTTTTAGTTTTTTTCTTAACCGTTTTCCTCATTTTATCATAGTCTCCCTTCTGAAAGTTAAAAGGCAATACGGTGGATTTCCTTGCCATCCTTCCTCCATTTATGAAATCAAATGCGATCATGCTATGATCAGTATTGCCAAGTGGCCCCAACACCCTTATCTCTTGCACTAGATCTTGTGTACCACTAAGGATTAGGTTCAAAATGGCTTCCCCTCTTGTCAGTTCATGAACCAGCTGCTTCAAGCAGCAGTCATATGTTTCATCTAAAAACTTTCTCCCTAGCATGTCCTGCCATGACACTGATCAGTCGATACCAGGTCTCAATTAGACTGTAAGCTCTGGTGAACAGGGACAGTCTTTTATATGTTTCTGTACAGCGCCGCATACGCCTTGTAGTGCTATATAAATGTTCAATAGTAGTAGTAGTAGTAGTCTCAACAACCTTTGTATATACTACTTTTTCCTGCACTTAAGTGTGGATCAGTTATTTTAGATAATAACCATGTTTTGGTGCAAAAAGAGAACTGGTTCCCCTGCATATTCTGAGGTTGTATCATTCACAAACAATGTTATAGGGGTGGAAACCCCACTTTATTTAAATAATGTGTATGTAGTGTCCTCTGGGCTTAACCCCTGGACCTCTTGGGTGATTGATGACATCATCACAGTCTTTGACCTTGAAACAAAATTTGAAAATTATTGTTGTTCATATTCAGTGAAATCAGATCATAAGAAAAATGCTGTTGCCTTTGGTTAATGTGGTCTGTTTGTAAGAAGCTTTTTAAAGAAAATACAGAATTAAAAGAAAAAGTACAAAACAAAAAAAAAAGAATGCACTGAGGAACACCAGCACAAAGATTTTTTAGTCATGCTGAACAAGTGCTTAAGTTACCAGGCAGATTCTCTAAAGTTTAAACACCAAGTACAGTTGCAAGTAGCACAGGAAAGTCAGATGCAGGCAACTCAAGTGCTGGGATTAAAACATTTGGTTAGAGAATTAACCCTATAGAAGTCAGCCCTAAATGAGAGCACAGAGTATTCACACTGTCACAGGCAAATAGAGACCTTAAATCAGATGCTTCGGGATTCCAAACTGCAGATCTCAGCCATCACAGGTTTTCCAGATCCCTCTGCCACAGCTATGCCTGTATCAGCTGTAATAAAGTTATCACAGACCCCAGCTTCTGAAGGAAGGTTTACACAGTTAGTTAGTTAGTGGCGTCTGTGGCTGTGGGTTGATCTGAAGACATGGACTGGGTCGACTTGCATCTATTTTGTGGTAACTCGCTGTTCCTTGCTCCTCTCCTTTTCTTTTCTGTCTGACTGTCTCTGTCCTCTATTCTGTCCTATCATATAAATGGCGTTCTTTTCCTATTTCCTTGAATGATATTGTATTGTAAACCGCTCTAATGCCTCTGGCCTGAGCGGTATATCAAATTCTAAATAAACATAAACATAGTTCACAACCCTTATCCCAGACACTGAAGTGATGGCTAAGCAGGTAGGGAAGATAGACACTAATACCTTTCCCCATGCTTGTCTTGTGCTATAGAAGTTGGAGAAAGAGGAAAACTAGAGGCAGAGGAAATGATTAAAATTGTGTGACTTTGTGTTATGTCTGAATATGCTGAGCAAATGGAAAAGGCTGTTAGTGTATTCAACTATCGCTTCTATCCCATGTGGATTTTTCCTGGCAAAAGTTGGAATGTTTGTTTGAGATAAGTGAACTATTTTTACTGTTTCTAATGAATGTTTGAAGTTATATGCTTGGTTATAAAAAGAATAAAAAGTACCAATTTGAAAATGGTAAAATGTTCTCGTCATGAACGGTCCAACAAAAAAATAAGTATAAATATATTAAGAGTACATTTCATCCACATTAGTCAAAATTTTATGTTCTTTCCCCAGCAATGTGCTGAGCCATGAAAGTTAGGAGGTTCTTCTCTGCCCAGGCAAACAAAAAAGCATCTCCAGGGCTACCCCAGCACTCCTCATGCACCTTGATATAAGCCACTGCCCTGGCATTGTCCAAAAATACTCTAATCACTTGACTCTCGATCAGGGGTCAGAAATGCAGAAGAGCCAACTTGATGGCCCTCACCGCTTCCCTGCAATTCCAATGGCCCTGGGCCCCCTACTCCGAGAGACTGGCATTTTCAGAAGGATCCATGAGAAATCATCCAGTAGCATGCCCTTCCTCAGATGACAGGGCTGCTGCACCACCACAGGCTAGACTTTACTATCATTGGGAGCGGGAGCCTGAGCTTGAACTCCTGAGCACTCGGAAACCACCAAGTCAGCAAGGACAGTTGAAGAGGCCACATGTGAGCACGCACCCACGGCACCATCTCAACTACTGCTGCCATCAATCCGAGGAGCTGACGATAATCCAGACTCTGGGAGTCTGCTGCAAACTGAACACTGCCAGGTGATACAACAACGTTTTGACATTCTCCTCTGGCAGGAAGACTCTGTTCCCTCAAGTTTTATTTTTTTATTTATTTGCAGCGCTTGATATACCGCCCATACTGGCGTGTCAGGGCAGTATACAATAATAATCATAAAGACTGCTAGAAAAACAAAGGAGGAAGAAGAAGGCCATTGGTTAATAGGAAAATAATAGTGAGGCAGTAGGAAGAGTATAGGAAAGGGACAGAACTGGACGGAGAGGCAGAGCTGACTATGGATGGGGTGGAAGGGTAAGGGGGGGAAAGGAAGGGTAATGCATAGCACTGCGACCATCATGTCACGGTTTCAGGGGCAGGGAGGTCGAAGGCCTGGTAGTAAAGGTGGGTTTTGAGTAGGGCTTTAAGGCGGGGAAATGAAAGTTCAGTATGGAGAGAGTGTGGGAGTGAATTCCACAGAGCGGGACTTAGAAAGAAAAATGCTGAATGACGAGTATCGAAACATGCTCCCAGGAACTCCAGGGACTGGGAAATGAATCAGCAGGCTCTTCCCTGATAGATCACCCAACTGAGGCTTTCCAAAAAGGGCACCACTCGGGTCACTACCCGAGATGCCTCTGAAAGAACGGGCTCGGATGAGCCGGTTGTCCAGATACAGATGCACACAAAGTCCTTGGCGCCATAACGCCACAGCCACCAGCACCATGACCTTGGAGAATGTCCTTGGGGCAATGAAGAGTCTGAATGGGAGGGCAGCAAACTGAAAGTGAGATACAAGAACAGCAAAACAGACACTTCTGCTGATCCTCCCGGATCGGGATATGAAAAATATGCTGCACTGGAAGCACTGATTTCAAAGTTTCCATCCAGAAATGCAGGCTGCACCAGTGCGCATTGACATCTTTGAGGTTCAGAGTGGGCCAAAGGGATCCTTTTTCTTTTGTTGGGTCTCATGAAATAGATGAAGTATCTGCCCTTGCCCTGATCACCTGGGAAAACAGGCACCACTTCCAACAAAAGCAGCAACTTGCTGAAGGTGATTTGAACAGCCATACTTTTGTTCACAGACCCACAGGGTGAGATGATGAACACGTTCAGGAGCAACTCTTGGAATTCGAGGACATATCCGTACTGAACGGTGTCTAGCATCCAGCAATCCTTGGTAACCTGGGCCCATCCCTGAGAGAAGAGGCAAAGCCTGCCCCAACCGGAGGAACCAGGGAATGGGTCCCCAAACCTTCATCATGCACCCTGGGAGGGACCTCCTCTGGAGAGAACAGAGTCCCCGAGCCAATGTGCGCCCCAAAAAGGCTGAAACAAGCCCAACATCGAGGGGAAGGCGGCCTTCCAGACTGGTAGCAACGGGAGTCCCGAGAGCCGCAGGAGTCTGACCAGCATGTCTGCAGGGAGCGGACAGAGACTGATGGCAAAAAGGATTCCTGCCTGCTTCACAGGCCCCTTGGATCTGTCCTCTGGAAGGTGATAAGGTTTTGTCTCACCTAGGTCATGCACTAGCTACTCCAAAATTCCCCCGTTGGCCTACCGGGCTTTGGGAGATGTGTCCATTACCCAGTATCAGAGCCAAATCGAAAGAAGTATCACCGTCGATAGGGCACTAACCCTGGCCACTAGCTGTACCAGTTCGTACATGGCATAAGAAGAAAGGTCACAACCAACTTCAAAAGAGGAACAATATTGTCCAGCAGGAGAGACTGAATCCACTAGAGCAGAGACTGAGACAGCAGGCCTACACAGGCCACCAACTGAAAAGTAGCAGCCATTGTGGCAAACTGGTTCTTCAATGCCAAATCTACCCTTCAGTCCAGAGTATCCTTTATGGCTGATCTGTCTTCTGCAGGAATGGTGGTCCATCTGGTAACCACCATGACATGCGCATCCACCTTGGGAATATCAAACCATACAACACACTCTTTCTCCGGGAGATCATACATCATCTTATACACCTTTAGCCCCTTAGGGTGGGAGAATTCCATTCCGACTGGATATCTTAATCACCTCCGGGAACGGAAAGAATGTAGTGATTTTCAATCCTTGTCTGGAGCATTCACCAAGTGCATGGTGGATAAGATCCTGGTAATCAACGCCGCCAGCTCCTCCTTCCAGAAAAAGCAGATAACACCAGCCTCGTCATAAATCTCTGAGGGCAAGAGCACTTTGTCACCCACAGCAAAGTCCAAGTCGCAGATCAGATCTCAAACAGGCCCCAGCTGCTACACATCTCCAGGAAGCAGCCTTCGCTGGGGACGCTTAGCCAAAGGCAACAAAAACAGGGCTTCCACTCTCAGCCTGCCCATTCATGAGACTGTGCTCGAGGGCACACAGAAGCCACAGGGTCTGAACTTCTCTACCAAAGAGACCAGGCCTGTAGTCAAAAGGAACAGGATTCCGGTGAGGACAATTCAGGTTCTGGAAGCTCTCCTCTCAGAAATGAACCCCCCCCCACCCACCCCCAACAACAGGGGATGCAGCCACTGCCCAACCACTAGAGGAAGGAAATTGGTCAACAGCATGGTCACCAGAACCTCCAGCCAGCTGGTTCTCTTTATTTACAGCGCCATCTGCCACCTCCTGCCCTGAGACAGGCAAGGCTGGACCAACTGCATCCTCCCTGCTGAAAGGGAGCAAATGGGCTCTCCAGGGACGATTCAGAAGCTGCCATGCAAGAAGAGCAGAATCCAGAAGGTGTACCCTCACTTTTCACAGGTCAAACAATGTTTCCTGCAAGAAGACAAAGAGTTAAGGCAAGTGTAATATCAGCACACACTAAGGCTGTGGCATTTGTAAGGCACATGTTAACAGGACTTATACAGCAATGCACAAAAATGGCACTAAGGAAGGAACACGTGTTGGAGCCACTCAGGCAGAATGCACGCTAGGACCATGCGACCACCAGGTGCACAATAGTAAAAAGCACTAGTAACGCATGCAGAACATGGCAGAAAACCCCCACACCATACCAACAGTCAACAGCGGTCCACCCCAAATTGCACCCTAGACGTATGGAATTGTGAGCCCCAAACAAGGACAATAACAAGGTCAAGCCTTGGTACTCACCCCGAGAGAGCCCCAGGCAGATATAAGAACATAAGAACATAAGAAATGCCATACTGGGTCAGACCAAGGTCCATCAAGCCCAGTATCCTGTTTCCAACAGTGGCCAATCTAGGTCATACGTAACTAGCAGTTTCCCCAAACACACAGGTTCCACAATGCTTGTATTCGGTCAAGCATTGATATCCTGGGTCCCGTCTTAATAATGGTTTATGGACCTTTCCTCCAGGAACTTGTCCAAACCTTTTTTAAACCCAGCTACACTAACAGCTTTTACTATATCCTCCGGTAACAAATTCCAGAGTTTGATTACACGTTGAGTGAAAAAATATTTTCTTTTATTAGTCTTAAATAGTTTACCCTGTAGCTTCATTGCATGTCCCCTAGTCTTTCTATATTCTGATAACGTAAACAATCGATCTACGTTTATCCGTTCCACTCCGTTCATTAATTTATAGACTTCTATCATATCTCCCCTCAGCCCTCTCTTTTCCAGGTTAAAGAGCCCAAACCTTTTTAGCCTTTCTTCATAGGAGTATCCTTCCATCCCCTTTACCATTTTGGTGGCTCTTCTCTGAACCTTTTCTAATATCGCTATATCCTTTTTAAGATATGGGGACCAGAATTGCACACAATATTCAAGGTGTGATCTCACCATGGAACGATATAGAGGCATTATAATATCTTTTGTTTTATTTTCCATTCCTTTCCTTATGATACCTAGCATTCTATTTGCTCTCTTGGCCGCCGCTGCACACTGGGCCGAGGGTTTTAGCATGGTATCCACAAAGACGCCTAAATCTTTTTCCTGGGTGGTGGTTCCTAATGTGGAACTTTGCATCGTGTAACCATAGTTTGGGTTGTTCTTCCCTAGGTGCATAACTTTGCACTTGTCCACATTAACTTTCATCTGCCATTTTGATGTCCAGTCTTCCAATTTATCAAGATCCTCTTGCAATTTTCCACAATACTTTTGGGTTTTAACAACTTTAAATAGTTTTGTGTCATCTGCAAATCTGATAACCTCACTAGTTATTCCACTTTCCAGGTAGTTTATGAATATGTCAAAAAGCAGCGGACCCAGCACAGTTCCCTGGGGTACACCACTATTCACCTTTCTCCATTGGGAAAATTGGTCATTTAGCCCTACCCTCTGCTTTCTATCTTTTAACCAGTTCCTGATCCACAGTAGTACACTGCCTCCTATCCCATGACTCTTTAGTTTTGCCAAAGGTCTCTAATGAGGGACCTTGTCAAAGACTTTCTGAAAGTCCAGATACACTATATCAACAGACTCACCTTTGTCCACCTGTTTATTCACACCTTCAAAAAAACATAACAGATTAGTAAGACAAGATCTTCCTTGTCTAAAGCCATGTTGGCTGTCTCCCATTAGGCCATGACTATCTACATGCTGAGTAATTTGTTTCTTTATGATGGTTTCTACCATTTTTCCCGGTACTGACGTCAGACTCACCGGTCTGTAGTTTCCCGGATCACCCCTGGAACCCTTTTTAAAAATTGGGGTTACATTGGCGATCCTCCAGTCTTCAGGTATTAGAGATGATTTTAATGATAGTTCACAGATTACTAATAGCAGGTCTGCAATCTCAAATTTCAGTTTCTTCAACACCCTTGGATGTATACCATCCGGCCCAGGTGATCTGCTACCCTTCAGTTTATCTAATAGTTGTAATACATCTTCCTGATGTATCGATATTTCCTTCAATTCTTCCAAAAGTTTAAATACCACTTCGGTGATGGCTAACATCCCTACATCTTCCTCAGTCAAGACCGAAGCAAAGAATTCATTCAGTCTCTCCGCTATCGCCTTGTTGCCTCTTAGTGCCCCTTTAACCCCTCTATCATCTAATCGACCAACTGACTCTCTCACAGGTTTTTTGCTACGAATGTACTTGAAAAGGTCTTTACTTCGCGTTTTTGCTTCCGCAGCAAGCTTCTTCTCAAATTCTCCCTTTGCCTTGCATTTGACTTGCCAGTGCTTGTGCTGTTTCCAGGTTTCGTCGTTTGGCTCTTTTTTCCATTTCTTGAAAGATGCTTTTTTGGCAACAGCCGCCTCTCTGACCTCACCTTTAAACCATGCGGGCAGTTTTTTGGACTTCCTTCCACTTTTCTTAAAGCATGGTATACAGCTGGCCTGGGCTTCCAAGATAGTATTTTTCAAAAACACCCATGCTTGATGTAAGTCTTTAACATTTCCAACTGTTCCTTTTAGCTTTTTCTTAACTATTTTCCTCATTTTATCATATAGTCTCCCTTTTGAAAGTTAAAAGGTAGTACTGTGGATTTCCTTACTATCCCTCCTCCACTAATTAAATCAAAGGCGATCATGCTATGATCACTATTGCATAGTGGCCCCAACACCCTTATCTCTTGCACTAGATCTGGTGTTCCACTAAGGACTAGGTCTAATATGGCTTCCCCTCTGGTCGGTTCATGAACAAGCTGCTCCAGGAAGCAGTCATTTACTTCATCTGGAAACTTTTTCTCCCTAGCATGTCCCGACGTGACACTGACCCAGTCGATACCGGGGTAATTGAAATCTTCTATTATTATTACTGCGCTGTAACCTTTGTTAGCTTCTTTGATTTCTTTGAGCAATTCATCATCCATTTGTTCATTCTGGCCAGGCAGTCGATAGTACACCCCCACTGCCATCGCCTTCCCCTTTTTACATGGAATTTCAATCCATAGAGATTCTACAGCAAATTTTGTTTCCTGCAAAACTTTAATCCTTTCTTACTCAATGCCCTCTCTAACATAGAGCGCAACCCCTCCATCAAGTTGATCACCTCTATCATTACGATATAATTTGTACCCAGGTATCACAGTGTCCCACTGGTTGTCCTCCTTCCACCATGTCTCTGATATTCCAATCATATCTAACCTCTCATTTAGTGCTATATATTCTAACTCTCCCATCTTATTTTTTAGACTTCTAGCATTTGCATACAAGCATTTTAGAGATTTTATTTTATTCATATTAATTTGGCTATTGGTAGACATGGGTAATTTGGGATCTTTAAGCTCTGTCTGATCCATACTCGAGGGCATTTGAGCTACTTTACTATTTTTTGAAACCTCTCTGCTTTTGGTAGTATCCTTCAAGGAAACATTCTTCCGAACCATCCGGTCTTGGGCGACTGTCGGCTTTCCCCTATTATCTAGTTTAAAAGCTGCTCTATCTCCTTTTTAAAGGTTAATGCCAGCAGCCTGGTTCCATCCCGGTTAAGGTGAAGCCCATCCCTTCGGAAGAACCCCTCCTTTCCCCAGAATGTTCCCCAGTTCCTAACAAATCCAAAACCCTCATCTCTGCACCATTGTCTCATCCACACATTGAGACTCCGGAGCTCTGCCTGCCTTTTGGGTCCTGCGTGTGGAACGGTAAGCATTTCAGAGAACGCTACGCTGGAAGTTCTGGATTTCAACTTCCTACCTAAAAGCCTAAATTTAGCCTCCAGAACCTCCCTACCACATTTTCCTATGTCATTGGTACCGACATGTACCAAGACAGCAGATTCCTCCCCAGCACCATCTAAGACCTTATTTAGGTGGCGAGTGAGGTCCGCTACCTTCGCACCAGGCAGGCATGTTACCAGGCGATCCTCACGTCCACCAGCCACCCAGCTATCTACATGCCTAATGATTGAATCACCAACTATAATGGCTGTCCTAACCCTTCCCTCATGGGCACATTGTCCTGGAGAAACATCCTTGGTGCGAGAATGTTTTACATCAACTGGAGGACAGTTCCTAGTTATAGGATCACTTCCTGCCACACCAGGGTGATGCTCTCCTGTCACGTGACCTCTCTCCTCCATGGCAACAGGGATGCTGCCAGACTGGACGTGGGACTTCAGGACTATATCCCTCTAGGTCTCGTCGATGTACCTCTCTGTCTTTCTTATGTTTTCCATATCCATGCTGGGCTCCACTCTACTCCCCTGAAACTGTTTCTTTGTTTTGCAGGCACTGCGTCTAATGTGGCTGGCAGAGAGATGCCTCAACGATCCTTCTGCAATCTTCAGAAGAGAGCAGGGGGGACAGAAGAGGAGGGAGAGGGTGTGTTGAGGCTATGTGAGAGCTGCCAAACTCTTCCAAATCCTTCCATTTTTCTGCCTGCTCATCAGGCCCTCATCATAAGTGCGCAGAGCAGAATCAAATTTTCCCTTCTCCTATGGCTACCGAAACCACCGCAGTTTAGTGGAGCCTCCCATGTTGCGCTCAACTGAGTCAGTCACCCTCAAGGGGTCATTCATGAGCATTTAAATCGATCTTTTTCTCTCAATATTCAGATTTTCTTCAGGGTGGAGAAAATCCATCCACTATCTGCTGAAGACAAAAAAATACCAAGAACATAAGAACATAAGATATGCCATACTGGGTCAGACCAAGGTCCATCAAGCCCAGTATTCTGTTTCCAACGGTGGTCAATCTAGGTCATATGTACCAAATAAGACCTCTGGTGGCTGAGGCGGATAGAAGCATGGGAGTGATGTCACTGAAACCTGGGCTTTTCACTGTTCTTTGTTTCCACCAATCTACTGGTAGGGAAACACAACCCACTTGTCTGGACTGGTCTAGCAGGACGATATAGAAACAAAGTTACACCACAGCAAAATGCAAATCCCAATCAAGAGTATAGGCATCTGAGTTTCCCAGATCAATCTTTCAATCTGGGTTTCCTCAAACACCTACACAGGTCCAGCAGGCCCCCCCTGCCAGAGGCAACTTACTTTTTTTGCTTTATAAAGCAGATAAGAGAGCCAAATAGATCCAAATATTAATCAAATGGCAAAAATGTTAAAACAGAAAAATTAAAGAAAAATATTTGCACACAGAGAAGAGACAGCAGGAAGGAAGGGGGGAGGGGGTCGGCTCTACCCAACCTATCGGTCCCCCTTAGGGGCCTCATAGGATCCCTCCTGGTCCTTCTAGGCCCACCGAGTGCTAATAACCCATGCAAAACCATTCTGGATACAGAGAGGCTGTCATGAAAGGAATGAAGGGCGCACTCACGCTCTAAGTATCATTGGGTTTTCAAGACTCAATCTCAATGAGAATTGCACCATGGTGTGGGCCAGGCATATATGCAGGGCCAGCCCATCCACTGAGCGAGAATGTTTTTTGCACAGGGCCTCGCGTTTCAGGGGGCCCCACGCAAAGAAAATGTTTTAAAAGTAAATTTTAAAATAAAAAAAAAGCTGTCTGCTGCCACCACAGCAGCAGCAGAATCGAGTGTCCCGTGGGGCCCCCCCCTGCCCAACAGAGCCCTCCCTCCCTGCCTCAGTCCCTCCTCGCATCAGCTTTCAGAGCCGAGAAGGGAGATTATCCCTTTCGTGGCTCTGTTAAGCCCGCCAGGGCTGATGGGAACTTTCCAGTATTGTTGTACATTCCAAGTTTGGCTTTTGGGGTTCCCAGTTTAATTATTGTCTTCCTGTTTCTAAATTGTGATTCCTTGTTTGGTGATGGTCTATGTTCTGCATGTGTAACTGAGCTTAGGTATTTTGTTTATGTAATTCCTATTTAACATTGCCACTTGTTCTCTTTCCCCAGTAGGTCATGTATTGTTATTCTCTGAAATGTATTGGTTTAATATCTGCAGTGTTGCCTTTTAATAGGTAGTGCTTTGTGAGTCCTGGTCGTGCTGTTACGATACAGCGAGTTTGCTTATGGGTTCTAAATGGGCAGTGTTTGTAGTAGTTCCTACTGTGCCTGGCGGTTGGCACTGGATTATAGTAATGTAGAAATCTTTTAGTCTTACTTTATCCATACACTCATTAATAGGCATGTTTACTAAGAGTTAGTGTATGGTAACATTTTGCAAATATTTATGAAAATGAGGCCCCTTATGCAAATGAGGCCCTGCACCGAGTCTCCACACATGGCCCCGCACTCCCCTTGGGCCGCCCCTGCATATATGCACTGCCGCACCAGTCCACACACCTTACCACTTGCTGGAGGCAGACAATGACTGTCATCTCTCAGTGCTGCACCAATGGTTATACCTTCTGACGATATCATTGAAAGATACTGAAATCTGCCTCCACCTGCTGGCAAGGGAACATAACCCACTCATCGGCTGGTCTAGCAGGATGAAAAGGAAGCAGAGATTTGTCTGGTTAACTCCTGGTGTTAACTTGGCAAATCTTTTGAATATCGGCCCCATGGGGTATAAACAAACTATATTATGCTAGTGGCTATACGGGGCAGGTTGTTGAGAAAGTATAGTTACTCACCTGTAACAGGTGCTCTCCAGGGACAGCAGGAATCAGGCTTCACTTATGGATGACGTTGGCACCACGGAGCCCACATGAAGCATTTCCCCAGCTTTCAAAGAAAGCCTTTGGGACATGCTACCACCGCATGCATGGTCCCCTTCCTGCCCAAGGGTGCCATCTTGCTCAGTCAGATGACATAGCTAGGATGGTAGTAAAAAATAAAACAAGATAGGGAGGCAACTCCCAGAGGAGGAGGGAAGATTGTGAAGACTGATTCCTGCTGTCCCTGGAGAACACCTGTTACAGATGAGTAACTACGCTTTCTCCAGGAACAAGCAGGAAGTCAGTCCTCACATATGGGACTCCCTAGCTCCAGACTGCTGAGGACTGAACCACGACAGCACCAACGGTGACAAAGTCGGGTAGCCGTGAGTTGCAGAAGATGAATCTCCACTGAGAGACTCTGCAAGACCCTAGTGTCCAGCGGCACTATTACTCCAGTAGCCTGAACACAGAAGGGTCGAAGGGCAGGAGTTGCCTACACCCAGAGAATGTTGCGGAGTACTGCCTGACCGAATGCACTCGCTCTCCAGGCAATAGTGAGCTGCGAATATGTGAATCAAAGACCATGTGGTGGCCTTTCATATCTCCGGCACTAGGTGCAGGTTGGCCACAGACATGGCCATCGCCCTCACGTGATGCGATGTGATCCGGTGCTCAAGGGAGAGGCCAGCTCGCTCATAAGAAAGGGCAACACAGTCCGCCACCCAAGTGGATAGAGTTTGCTTAGTCACAGGAAGCCCTAGTCTGATGGGGTCATAAGACACAAAAAGCTGAGGAGCTTTCCGTTGGGCCTGGGTCTGCTATAAGTAGAAGGACAGGGCCCATTTGCAATCCAGTGTATGAAGCACTAGTTCCTCCCTGCCGGTGTGAGACCACGGGAAGAAAGTGGGAAGCAGCACCTCTTGGATGAGGTGGAAGAGAGATACCACCTTTGGGAGGAATTTGTGGTGTGTGCAGAGCTCTACTCTGTTCTTGCAGAATCTTGTATATGGTGGATCCGCAACTAGGACCTGGAGTTCACTCACTCTTCAAGCAGATGTGAGGGCCACCAGAAAGGCCACTTTCTAAGAGAAATACCGCAGGTAGCAAGTGGCTAGGGGCTCGAATGGCGGTCTGGTGAGCTGTGAGAGCACCACATTGAGGTCCCACTCCACTGCCAGAAGGTGGAGAGGGGGCTTGGATAACAGGAGGCCCTGGAGGAACCTGGAGACCAGGGGCTGGCCCAAGAGGAGTTTTCCCTCAACAGGGTGGTGGTAAAAGGCTATTGCGCTCAGATGCAATCTCACTGAGTTAGACTTCAACCTGGTGCATGACAGGTGAAGTAGGTACTGGAGTACTAATTGCACATGGCACAAGAAGGGGTTCTCTCTTCTTTCCGCACACCAGGTGGAGAACCTTCTCCACTTAACGTCATAAGTCCATCTGGTGGAGGGCTTTTGGGAGGCCAGTAGGATCTCCTTGACTTTTTTCGGAAGATTGAAAGGGGCCAATGCTATCCTTTCGCAGCCACACTGTTAGCGTTAGGGACCCACCCAGACATGGTGGAAGTTTTGCCACCAGTTGAGGGATTTCACCAATTGGCGAGTAACCCTAACCCTGTCCCGCAGCCTATCCATGGCTTGAGTCCACTGTGAGCGGAGGCACCACTAGGCCGTCCACATGTGCAAGTGCGCTGAGGGCATCACGTGGATTGTAGAGGCCATATTGCCCAGTAGGTGGAGGAGGAGACTAGCTGGCACTGACTAGCGACGATGCACCTCCCCTGCCAATTGTCTTAGGTGTTCTGCCCTTTCTCTGGGGAGGACCGCTTTGACCTGCAGCGTGTCGAGCCGAGCACCTATGGACTCCAGATTTTGGAATGGAGAGAGGTGGGATTTGGGGTAGTTGATGACGAATGCCAGGTGCTGAAGAAGGAAGGATGTACTGCCGCCTGGCTAGCCTCTGAGGCTTTGCCGCCCCTGATTAGCCAGTCGCCTAGGTAGGAGATGATGAAAGCCCCTTGCAGATGCAGGTGGGCTGCCACCACAGCCAGGCAGTTGGTAAAGACCCTTGGCAAGGAGGACAGGCCGAAGGGTAGTACCCAGTACTGGTAGTGCCCACCTCCTACCACGAACCTTAGGTACTGCCTGTGGGAGGGGTGGATTAGGATGTGTGTGTATGCATCCTTTAGGTCCAAGGAGCACAGCCAATCTCCCAGGTGGAAGTAAGGCAGTAGTATTCCAAGGGAGAGCATCTTGAACGTCTCCCTCACCATAAACTTGTTTAAGTTTCACAGGTCTAGTATGGGCCTGAGGCCCCCAGTTCTCTTTGGGAAAAGGAAGTAGCTGGAGTAAAAGCCCTTTCTACATAGGTGTTTGGGTACAGGCTCAACTGCGTTGTCCCTGATCAGACCTGTGAGCTCTGTGAGCAAAAGTGTCTGGTGAAGGAGGGGTCGCATCGACTCTCCTAGGAAGAATTTGGGTGGTATCTGCTATAGGTGGAAGAGGTATCCTTCCCTTACCACTTGCAGTACCCACTGCTCCAAGGGGATGTTGGCCCATCTGTGGGCAAAGAGTGCTAGACACCCCCCTGTGGGCTGGTGAAGGTCTTCTGGTGGAGGGGAGGCCCTGCCCTGGGAGTCAAAAGCTCCCCCCCCCCGGGGTGGGTGGGATCTGGGGCCTGAGGCTTCACTGCTTTCGCCTTCTGAGCCCCAGAGCCTTTCCTCTTAGGGTGAGAACCTTGTTGCTGTCCCAAGAAGGGCTGGTAGTAGTAACTCTATGGGAAAGGACCCTTTTAACTTGGTTTCCTGCAGGGAAGGGTTGAGATCTTTTAGAGAGCCTCTGAAGGGTCATGAAGTTGGCCTCAATCTTGGCCGCCTTGTCAGCTATGTGTTTGCCGAATAGGTTCTCCCCGGTGCAGGGGATGTCAAGCAACTTGTCTTGGACCCATTGCTCGAGGTCAGAAGACTGTAGCCAGGCTTGGCATCGGGCGCTGATGCCGGCTGCTGAGACTCGAGTCGCTGACTCAGCCATCGTAGGCTGCTCAGGAAAGGAACTTGGAGCAGTCCTTGTCCCCAAGACCAGCTGAAAACCCCTGGGTTAGAGCCTTCAGGTATATACCTATGTAAAATTCATAGGCTTGGATCTGGACCCCAGCATCGAGTCCTGGTAACACTTGCGCCTAAGGGCATCGAGGACTCTGGCCTCCCCTTCCAGGGGGAACGGAGGAGTGGGTCTTTTGGCTCTTAGGTTTTTGCATGGTCGACTCGATGACCATGGAGTTTTGTGGGAGTTGAGGTTTGTGGAATCCCGGGCCCTTCTGGGCATGGTACATGGTGTCAAGGCGCCAGTTCACTACCGGTACTGACACCGGTGTCTCCCACTTTCTGAGCAGTAGTCGCTTGAGGATCAGCTGCACAGGCACCATGAGGATTTCCTTGGGTGGAGACTCATATTGGAGGATCTCCAGCTCCTCTGTGCGTGGGTCTAACTCCACCTCGGTCTGCACCAAGAGGGCTTTAGCCATGTCTTTGACAAACACATGGAAGGCCACGTCCTCTGGAAGAGAGTGATTCCAAGGCGCTGGGTCTGAGGGAGTATCTCGGTGCCGTTTGGTTTCCAGGGATGCCTCGTTGTCGGTCTCCCATGTGGAATCGAGTTGTAATAATGAGTCTGAGGCACTGTGACTCATTATCTCAAAGCCGGCACCAAGGGGTTGGCGGTCTCCAGAGGACCTGGGGTCCAAGTCGCGGAAACTAGCTGGGAAGGATCGGATGCCCAAGAAATGGGACCGGGATCTCGACCAGTGCCGAGGGCTTATCTGAGGCCAGTGGTGCTCTGAGCTTGGCTTTACGACCGGGGACTCCCCTGCAGTTGGAGGCCTGGTCGCCAGGACAGATGATGTGAATGAACCAGCCATCACTGTCTGCTGCAGGGCCAGGATAGTAGTGATATTCTGCTCCAAGGCTGCCATTCTGTTTTCTAAACCAGAAGGCTCTGCAGCTTTTAGCCCGGCGCCGGCACTCTCGCAAGTGTGTCCTCAACGAGGACTATGGCTTCGAGGAACCTCGCACGGTCTCCGCCGGCCCAGGAATCCTTCTTTTTTTTTTAAATATTATTTATTTATAGAGTTTTAACATGATACAGCAAAAAACAAATACAGAATATGTGAAGATACTAGAAAAAGAAAAACAAGTAAATACAACAATAATCATACTCTGTTGTAGTCCACAATTGTGAGAGATGAGAAAAGAAAAAAAAAATCAAACCAAGCAGAGTCTTGGAAAGATTAAATTACTAATACTTCATTAAATATGAAAATCAAAATGACTGCGGAAACCCCCGGAAGACATACAAAGAGGATATAGATAAATTAAATTATCACGATTACTCTGATGATAAAACAGCAGGGAGTCTGGCGTTAATAAAGAGATTCAAATCACTAGGATCAGAAAAAATATATTTAACATCCTTAATAAGCACCAAACACCTTCAAGGAAATCTAAGAAAAATAGTTACCCCAATCTGTAACACACCTGGTTTATAAAGCAAAAACTGCTTTCTCCTCTTTTGGGTTTCTTTAACTAAATCTGGAAACATCGATATTCTCAAACCTAAAAAGGTTTCCAATCTTTTCTTGAAAAACATTTTTAATAGCCAATCTTTATCCGTAACTAAAGCACATTGCACTAACAACGTTGAAGTAGTAAGAGTTGAAACCTGTCCACCGGTGTCCTCTAGAAAGCCAGTAACGTCCAAAACGTTAAAGTTCACTGTGGATACTGCCACTGAAGTTTCAACATTTTTCTTCCGACGAGGTAAGTTATATACCTTACTGAGAGGTGGAATCAGTTCAGAAGGAACCTTCAATATCTCGAGCATATACCGTTTAAACATGTCCAAAGCCGTAACTTCAGGAAGTCGTGGGAAATTTAAAACACGAAGATTCGCCGCCCTGGAAGCATTTTCTAACACTTCCAATTTGTATCTAAGCGTCCCATTCTCCTTAGTCAAAGCCTGGCACATGTCGGAAACAGTTTCCAGCTGAGAACTAAGAGTGTTATTTTGTACCTTAATCTGCTCACACGTAGACATTACCACTTCAATATTTTCAGCATTTTTCTGGATGTTAGCCACATTTTCCCGGACCTGGGACGTCAATAATGCAGTTTGTGAATTAATCAAACTAGAAAGGTTGGCAATCGCTTCCCAGATTGCTTCTAAAGTAAATACCTTAGGACGAATTAGAGGATGTGGATCCAAAGAAGGAGTTAAAACCAACTGCAAGGGAAGACTTCCCGCCGGAGTAATCGGCACCAAGCTAGCTCCCGAAGCCTCGCCGAGAGTATCAGGGGTCAATAGAACCAAACACTCAGACTGCACCCTCTCCACTGCCGGCGTCCCCACCTCGGGAGTCGTCGGCGTTGCAAGGACTGAGGAAGGTTCCAACGCAGCAGGGCGTGGTGGTGGACTCCTCACAACAGGAGAGAGAGATGTTTCAAAATCCGACGGACGCGTTTTAGCCTCTGCACTAGGCGCAACCAAGACGACTCGAATCTCCTGAATCTTCTCCGAAGGTAACTTGACAAAACGGTCCATCGGACCAGAGGTGGGTAGTTGAGGCTCAGAGGGACTAGCCCTCAACTTTCCCTTCCGCTTAGGCATAAACGTTCAAGGAAACGATACCGCAGCCATCTTGAATAATCTCCTCCCCCAGGAATCCTTCTTGAGGATCCGCCCGAGTCCCTCTGGGCTGTTTTACCAGGTTTCTCCAGTGCAACCTTGACAGACTTTGAGGACGTTTTCACGGGGTCCAAGGTCTTCTCGGAGGAGCCGCTGTCGCAGGATTCCAAGGACTCTTGGGCCTCACGGGACGTGCTAGGCTTGGTGGCCGAGTCAGACCTGGGGAACAGTTTTTCCTGCAACTCCAACCTTTTTTTGCTGTTATTAGGCATCATGGCCTGGCACTGGTGCTGTCATGGTCCAGTCCCAGGCAGCGCAGGCAGCAGTCATGGGTGTTAGTCATTGACATGGTTTGATTACAGCGGTCACATTTTTTGAACCCACCAGGGGACATGGTGGGGAGCACCTGGAAAGGGTCGACGACCCCCGAGCAAAGAAAAAGGCACGAATGCCAGTCAAGGCAAACCTCAATCAAAAAAGGAAAAAGGGGCAAGAACAGCGCCAAGATCGGTGTTGACTCGAGGAGGGAAGAGGAACCAGTACGCAAACCTGGAAAGCTACCTTTTAAGGATAATTTAGGAAGGGGTTTTTCCGGGGAAACAGGACAGATGTCCGTTGGGCGCCGCAGAAAAAAGGAGACTGAGCAAAATGGCACCTTTGCCGGGAAGGGGACCACACATGCGTGGTAGCTGGTCCCAAAGACTTTCTTTGAAAGCTGGGGAAATGCTCCACGCAGGCTCCATCGGTGCTGACGTCACCCATATGTGAGAACTGACTTCCTGCTTGTTCCTGGAGAAGGAATATATAATCAGATGTGAGATATTAGCAGCAATTCAGTTAAGTAGCCAGTTAAAATATAATGCAATGGTATCGAGAGAAAATGCAGATAAGTAGGGTAACATTAGGCAAGAAGTTAATACAGCAGATCTCCAACGGAAAGAAAACTCAAAACTTGTAAAAGTATGAGATGACCTCAGGACACTGATTCTCTCACCACTTCCAGTCCCAGGACTGTTCCCCGCAGAGAACCATATCTCAGAAGCCGAAGACCTCCTGCGTTGGTAGCCACATTCCCCCCAATGTGACAGCTGTCCTTTGCCCCGAGATCAAGGGGCATGATAAAGTCCTGCTTCTCCACATACTGGTTCAGGGTCCCTAGAATGCAGCCCGCTTGGCAAATGAGGATTCCTGAAACCCAAGAGGAAAGTTTCTGGTGTCTAGCAACTCAGTCAAAAAGAAGAGGCTTTACTATTCTGTATCAGAAGGATTGAACCTAACTAGTTTCCTTACAACTGTATATGTTGGTGGTTCCCAAACCTGTCCTGGGGACTCCCCAGCCAATCGGGTTTTCAGGATATCCACAATGAACATGAGTGAGAGATCTGCATACTATGGAGAGTGTATGCAAGTCTCTCTCATGAATATTTCACAGTGGATATCCTGAAAACCTGACTGGCTGGGGAGCCTGCAGGACAAGTTTGGGAACCACTAGTATATATGGGCTGGATTATTCAAAGGCATTTACAGACCTGTAAACCATATAATCGCTACTTAGAGGGATATTCAGCAGCACCAACATGGTAAGTGCCACTGAATATTCCCGAGTAACACCGTTACAAACCCCGATGCTAACCATGTAATATCAAGGTGTGTTGTAGGCATTCCGGGATAGAGCCTGTCGCTAAAAGGGCAGCAGCAATTTTGAACCGCTGCCTGGTTAGCCACCCACATGTAAAGACAGACATGGCAAAAGCTGGCCTATCTTTACCTGTGGGAGCTAACCAGGCAGCGGGGATTATTGAACCACTGCCTGGTTAGCTTCCACGCCGTGCGGCAGACCCAGATATTCAATGCTGGTGGTTGGGGTTAGGTTCAGTGGCAACAGCTATGCGCTGCAGAAGTGTATAGCTGTCGCCGCTAAATATCGAGCCCTATGTTCTTACAAAGTTATACTAGCACCATTCTCGACTTTTGCATCATTTAGGTAAGGCCTTTTAATACACTTTGGGCCCGATTCTGAAATGCGGGTTGCGGGGCTGCACGCTGCAAGCCGTTGGTGCCCGATTCCCCTTCTGGCTCGCCTTGTACGTCCTCTGCACCAGGACGTGGAGAGCCGGTTGGGGGTGGGATCGGGGCGGAGCAGGGGTGGGCTAGCCCGGCAAGACATACAGGGCCCTGTACGTCCTGCTGGGCCCATGCTGCTTATTCCACCTCAAAAGGTGGAATAAGCAGTGAAAATCCAGCGATCAGGCCCAGGGATCCTCCCTGGGCCATAAGGATCCCCGCTGCTTGATCCAGGCCACGTCAGGCCAGTCTTGGGTCAGGCAGCAGGGAAAAGTGGGGCCGAGGACGCCAGAGTCGAAGGCGCCTGCAGGGAGGTCATCCCTGCAGGCGGCAGGGGCATGCTGGGTTGTACTCTGACCCAATTCTGGCTACCTTGGAAATGTTTTTTTCCCCACAGTCCAGAATCAGGTCCAAACGGGCCTGTCTTGCTTGGGGCCGTCTGGATGGCCTGGATATGCCCCTACCAGAATCTGGCTCTTTTTGTATAGACATTCCAAATACTGGGTCACAAAGTGTAGAGATCATGTTCCTGTTATCCTTCCGCTTTGCCCTTTCTTCATGACAAAGTGCAGCGACTGCTATTTTTATTCTTTCGAACCCCACAGAAGTTGGAAAGAATTATATTAAAGCGATTCAGAAATGTCTGTCCATCTGGGAGCAAAATTACTCTCCAAAAGTTTAAAAGAATGCAATGAAATTTGGCAAGTGAAAAATAACTGGTATAAAGCGTTCCAGAACTATAAACCATGAGGGAGGAGTGGCTCAGTGGTTGGGACAGGTTACCTAAGGCCGGAAGGCCGGGGGTTCAATTCCCACATGGGGACAAGCAACTTCAGGCCGGAGGGACTGGGGTCTCTAGTCCCATGGCCACTCCTTGTGGCCTTGGGCAAGCCACTTAACCCTCCATTGCCCCAGGTACACTTAGATTGTGATCCCTTCAGGGACAAGGGAATAAAAAGTACCTGTTAGTATACATGTAAACCGCACTGATTCTAAAGAGCATGGTATAAAAAATAAATAAATAATCTCCAAGTGCCCCCTCCGCAAAACAATAAAAAACAGCCAAATACATTTATATGAGAGAAAGAGATTCAACTTCTGTAGCATAGAAACTTAAAAACAATGAAACACTGCAGTTAGGGGATTGCTCCTTTCAAACTCCCTCTCCATGTTGTGTACTGTCTCAACCTTCAAACTGCCTCCTCAACTGCTCCACCACCCAACATATTGCCCCAACTCCCAAAGATACTCCCTCGCGCCTGCCCTACCAACCCTCCAAATGCTCCCACCATAAAACAAAATACCCACATACAACTGCCTCACCACAATGAAACATGCCCCATTCCGAAACTACACCCTCACAACTGCCCCACCCCAATAAATAACCTCCCGCAAATGCTCCATTCTCAAAGAATTACCCTCTTAAACTCCCCTACCAACCAAAAAACTGCCCCACCCTCAAATTCTACCCCTGCAACATTCCTACATTCCACAAATTCCCCTAATGCTTAAAACAATACTCACTACAACTGTCCCACCACCATGCAAACTGCCCCACCCCCAAAACTACCCCTGCAACTGCTCCAACCTCCTAAAATGTGACATTTTACTTAGTGTATAATGTCTTATCCTCGAGTCCTGCTAGGCCTGTTTAAACAAGTGGTTAGGTTCCCCTACCAGCAAAGGTGGCAAGAGAAAAATCCAGAGGTTTCTGATGACCTCATGCTGCACTATATCTGGAGTAGCTAGGGACATACAACCCCAGTATTTGTATCTAAGCCATGGATAAGAACCCCTGGCCGTACAAGTCTCAATGACAGCAAAAAGAATTAACTGTCCCAGGAATATAACTATATACAGAACACCCTTTGGAAAGAAGGTCTGCCAAGAGGAATGTAGCCCAAAAAATAAAAGGATAGCAACATATCCCCAGCCCATATAATTAAAATGCAGCAAAAAAATAAAGCCGTTTAATTATTCAGCCTGACACTTTAAGATAAAAAAAAAACATGCTGACACCTGTAAATATATATTATGCAAAAAAACTAAGGAGAAGTAAGGTGCTCACAATCCAAGGGACTAAGAGAAAAAGAGAACCACAAGGCAGTTTCTAACACCAAAATAAAATTTGTTATAATTTAACTAATTTTATTTTGGTGTTAGAAACTGTGCTTTGGTTCTCTTTTTTTTTCTTTTTCAATATCTATTTTGCGTCCAACAAAACCCTTCCTCCAACAGCAGGTGCAAAGTAGAGCTAGGCCATTTCACCATAGAACCCAACCTACAAGAAAGAAAATCTGATTCGTGTCATCTCATTACAGTGTCTCTAGTACCAGGTAGATTGTGAACCGACACAAAACCCTACAAAAGTCACTGACGACCTATAAAGCAAATATATCATACCAGAATGGGCATAGCTTCTAAAATTAACACTATCCAGAAAAGAGCAGCACCATAAATACTGCAGTCGGTCTTAGAACATCTTTACACCTATCCCGAAAACAGAACAAGCCAGATTACTATAGACCCTACATAGAAACGTCATGCTAACAGAACACATGGTCTCAGTCACATAGGCAGAACACAGACTTTCACCAAGTAAAGGATAAATTATAACAAACTCAAAGTAGAAATATGTAGAGAAAAGTTAAATTGAAACCCCAACAAGCTAGGCTCTGCATGCAGTGCAACACAAGAAATAGAAACAGTGATGCATTTTCCCCTGTACAGTGGAAAATAAAAAGATGACATATATAAAATCCACAAACTGATATATTCTAGTCATTAAACTGAAAATAAATTCTTTACCTTTATTGTCTATTTTATTTTTCTAATTGCCTTGGTCCTGATATCTGGTTTCTGCATGCTCTGTCTTCTCTTAACTCTCTTTTCCAGAGTCTGCAATCCACCTGCCACTTCTCTCCAGTCTTTTCTTCTTCACTTGCTCCCCTATGGTATATCCATCTCTGATATTGATCTTTTCCCTCTCAACTTTCTTCCATTTATTTTTCTCTCTTGATCAACTCAGATTTCATTTCTCTCTTATATCCCAGTTCTCAATCTCCCTTTTTACAGCACTCACTCCATCTCTCTATCCTTCCCCAGTCACTTATTCCCCAGTCTTTAACTAACTCTTTCCTTTCTCTTCCACCCTCTGTGTTCAGCATCTATCCCTCTTGCTTCCCCCTCTCTCCCAAATTTTGTGTCTCTCCCCTTTTTTCTCATCCTATCTGCCCCCATGTCCAGCATTCCCTCTCTCTGCCTCACCCAGTGACCAGCATCTCCTCTCTCTCATTCCTTGTCCAGCATCTGCCCTCCACTCCCCCTCTTTGTCTCCAGTATCTGCTCATCACACCTACCGTGTCCAGCCTCTGCCCCATATAGCTTCCATCCCATGTCCAGCCTCTGCCATTTATCCCCTATGCCCCTACCCTGTGGTCCAAAATAACAACCTAACAAAAAATTTCTCCACACTATACAATCCAAAAACTAAATAGAGAAATATGTGAAAGTGTCAAGCTCTGACGTATATCATCCTATGAATGTCGGAAGTATAGCCATGAGACATAGAATTGCCTCTTGAAGCTATCTTTCCATTTTACTCAAATATTTCATTGAGCCCATATTAGAGCTTACAATAAGTAAGGTGCAACACCACATCAAAGTGGCACCAATAAACAATATATCCTTATAAAAACATGTGAAAATTGTGCTTAAAATTTGTAAAAACACGTGAAAATTGTGCTGAAAATTTGAGGAGTCCGGACAAAAAACCACTGCAAAGAGGAGAGGTACTTATCTGAATTCTCCCGATATTGCAGCCACTGCCCCACTCCAACCGAACAATCCAAAAGCTCCCCTTGGACAATTCTCAAGGAGCCAAAATTGTAGATCAGTTCTTGAAAATAGCAAATCAGCAATTGTAAATCAGTTCTTGAAGGTAGCAAATCAGCAGACACAGCACTGCGTTTCGGGCGAACAAAATTCATACGCCCTGTTTCAACGCTCCCAGCTACACATCGACATTCTTCGTCGTTGCTGATCAAAAAAGAGACGCCAGCGCATGCTCAATAGCGATCTCAATAGCGATCGCTATTGAGCATGCGCTGGCGTCTCAGTCTTTTTTGATCAGCAACGACGAAGAATGTCGATGTAGCTGGGAGCGTTGAAACAGGGCGTATGAATTTTGTTTGCCCGAAACGCAGTGCAACAGATGCCTATGGGAGCAACCAAACTGCTCTGCACCCTCAAGGAAGCCTGTGCCTGTGTCGAATGTGCAAGCAAACCCTCTGGGAATAGCTAGTTTCGCAACAGACAGGCTGAGGCTATAGTCTCCTTTATCCAGTGGACCAAGGTAGACTTCATGGTCACTTCATCCTGCTTTGGGCCTACAAAAAAGAAATAAGGTCTGTACAGCTTTTGGAAGGAGTTAGTGACTCTCAGGTACCAAAGAAACTCCTTCCTAACACCCACCAGGTGAAGGTCCTTATCCTTCCCCTGGCATTGTTCCTTAGTGAATGAAGGAAAAAAGACCATCTGGTTGATGTAGAAAACTGACACCACCTTAGGCAAGAAAGAAGGAATGAGCTGTAAGAACACAGCCTCCTCTGAAAAGGATAGATAGGGATCTCAGCACGACAAAGCCTGTAACTCTGAAATATGTCTTGCCGAGCAGATTGCAATCAAAAAGGCAGTCTTAAGGGACAAATCCTAGAGCACAGCCCTCCTCAAGGACTCAAATGGCTCAGCCATCAAGGCCCAAAGAACCAAATGGAGATCCCAAGAATGAATCATCGAGCGCAGAGGACGACACAAGTGTTTAACTACCCGCAGGGAACAGACCATATCTGGATGTGAGGCCAGGGAATGCTCCGCCACCAGCCTTCTAAAACAAGCCAAGGCCAGCACCTGAACACTCAGCAAACTGAGGGAAAGACCCTTGTCAAATCTCTCCTGGAGGAAGGAGAGCAGAGTCAGCAAGTCCATAGGCATCTGGCATCAGTGTTCAAAAAGATGCCAAACGTGCACATAGGTGAGACAGGTAGCGTCTTCTTACTTTCAGAAGCATGGCTACTACAGCAGAAAAGTAGCCCTTATGCGCTAAGCATTGCCTTTCAAGAGCCAAGCCATAAGAAAGAAGGGAGTCAGATCATCCAGCAGGACTCCCCCTGCCTCTAGTCCCTACACGGAAGGGAGCTGCTGATGGGGCCCCTGCTGGAGGCGCTTCAGAGCCACATACTACGGCCTCCTTGGCCAATATAGTGCTGCCACCACCATGGGACCCTGCTGGCACTCTACATGATAAAACACTCAAACGCCACAGAGGAAACATACAGCAGAACATGCTTTGGCCAAGGTTGAACTAGGGCATTAAATACCCTAAGCCCACTTCTCTTCAGCAGCTGAAGAACCTGTGCACCTTGGCACTGGCCCAAGTTGCCAACAGATCCATCTCAGGGCAACCATACCTATCCAGGGATTCTCTGGAACACTAATCCGTTAAACGTCCACTCTCTAGGATCAAGGAAGTGGCAATAGATAATCTGCTTTTATGCTGCCCACTCCCTCAATATGTTGCACCGAGAGGGCCAGGAGTCTGCTCCATCCTAGAGAATGGGGGGGAGGGGGGGAGAGGGGGGTGTCATTTCCTGGAAAGCACCAGGACTCTTCATATTCCCTTGCTGATTGACATAGGCCACCGCCGTGGTGTTGTCCAAGAAGATCCAAATTGCTTTGCCTTGGACTATGTCCCAGAGATGCAAAAGAGCCACACATTGCCTCTAGCTGACTGATGGGCTAAGTCCACTCCCACTTTTTTCCCGTAATCCTGGGCAGTCTGCCCTTACAAGTGAGCTCTGCAGCTGAACAGGCCTGGCATCAGTCATCAGCAGAACACACTGGAGATCATCCAGTGGAAGGTCTTTTAGTAAATGATCAAGTTGCGCCCACCACTTCAGGCTGGCCACCACCAGTGGGCGAAGAGGAAGCCAGATGTCAAAGTTCTCAAAGAAAGGAGACCAGAAGGACAGCAAGGATTTTTGCAGCAGTGCATGTGCATTTGTGCACAGGGAAGCATTTCGATTGTCAAAGATAGGAGCTGGAGGTAATCCCAAGACTTGGCAGCCTACTGCCTTTGAAATGCCCTCAGCTGAGAATGCAGCTTCTCCACCCTCTTCTCGGGAAGGAACATTTTTCCTGAGCTGATATAGAACTGTGCTCTCAATGACTGGGTAGGATGGAGATAGCTCTTATTGTAGTTGATCATCCAGCCCAGACTTTCCAGAAACTGCAAACTGAACAAAGATGGCGAATAGCTTGGTTATACTCACCCTGAATGTAAAGGGTGTTATAAACCCAATGAAGCGCAAGAAAATACTAACATACTGTCAGCACAAGAAAGCTGACATAGCGTATTTGCAAGAGACGCACTTAACAGATACAGTCATGGAAAGTATCGTCGAGATTCTACCAAGTAGTTGTGGCAGCACCAGCAATAAATAAGAAAGGTGGCGTGCTGACACTAATGCGGAAATCATTAGTGGCCACAATTAAGGAAACAAAAGCTGACCCCGGGGGTAGGTGGGCAAGAGCGACGTTGGAAATGGGTCAGCGGCTGTATACACTTATGAATATATACGCCCCGAATACGGATGATTATAGCTTCTATAGGAATATATCTACGGAATTAGTTGATGTGTTAGATACTAAAATAATACTTGGTGGGGATTTTAACCTGATACTAGACTCACTGTTGGACAAGACACCATATCGGCCTATAACTAAAATAAAATCGCATGGGATGCTGAAGAGTATGATGGAAGAGCTCCGCTTTACTGACGCATGGCGTTTTCTTCATCCTACAGGCAAACGGTACACATTCTACTCCCTTCCGCATGATACACAGACTAGAATTGACTTTTTTCTAATAACTAGTGGATTAACTAAACATCTGGTGTCTTCAGAAATATACGCGGGGACAGTTTCAGATCATGCCGCGGTATCCTTCATCATAGATATTGGAAAGCAGCAACAGGAAACCCCAAGGTGGACATTTGATA
The DNA here is from genome assembly GCA_033557465.1 of Ichthyophis bannanicus. Classification (NCBI taxonomy): domain Eukaryota; kingdom Metazoa; phylum Chordata; class Amphibia; order Gymnophiona; family Ichthyophiidae; genus Ichthyophis; species Ichthyophis bannanicus. Next base: position 324,826,826 of record CM066038.1, on the reverse strand, counting down.
AGTCCTTATTAATGGATGCCACCTTTGTGACTTATATGAACAAAGAAATTGAGGCATATGTGGAGTTTAACGACCCCTCAGAAACTTCGATACGAGGATGGTGGGAAGGGTTTAAGGCAACGCTCCGGGCGCATATAACAACTTTTTCAATTCAAAGGAGCAGAGCTAGGAAAAAAGAACAAGAGGAGTTGGAGGTGCAAATAAAAGCGGGGGAGCGTTTGTTGGCAAAGAGAGTAGATCAAATGATATTATTTAGGCTCCAAAAATTGACATACAAGTATAACAGCATTCTTAATATGAAGGCGCAATCTTGTATATGGATGCAGCAAAGCATATACTACCATGAGAGCAATCGGACTGGATCACTTCTCGCCAAGTTACTCAAGGCTAAGAAAAATATGACTCAAATAACAGCGCTTCATAGTGAAGAAGGAGATCTCCTCATACAAAACGAACAAATATTGAGACACTGTCAAGAATTTTATGAAAAGTTATATCGCTCTGAAGTTGCCTGTAGCGATAAGGATTTTGGAGAGTTTGTATCAGGTATAACTGGACCAAAATTGTCAGCAACCCAATCTAAGATGTTGGAACAGGATATCACAGTAGAAGAGATACAAATAGCAATTAGACAACTGGCTAAAGGGAAGGCTTCAGGGCCGGATGGCATCCCATTAGAGTTTTATCATAAATGTCAAGTGAAATTAGCTCCTATACTGCAAGTATACTATAGTGGCTTATGCACAGCGGACCCAGAAGATGGAGCTCTTGCTGAGGCAACTATTGTTATTCATCCAAAACCGGGACGAGATTCGCAGAGAATTGAAAATTACAGGCCCATATCTTTGTTAAATGCTGACTACAAGATATATGCTAAGCTGCTAGAAAATCGGTTGAATAAAGTCCTGAGTACATTGGTACATATAGACCAATGTGGCTTTATGTCATGGAGGTCCACTACCAATAATGGAAGCCTGTTTGCCCATGTCCTTATTAAAGCTCAGACGATTCCTGAACCGCTGATTGGGTTGTCATTGGACGCTGAAAAGGCGTTTGACAGATTGGAATGGTCCTTCCTGTTTCAGGCCCTTAGATGGTATGGGATGCAAGAGATCTTTATCAAAAGGATAGCGCTATTGTACTCCAATCCAACTGCTCGGATAGCTACCAACTCGGAAGTGTCAGCACCCTTCAAACTCCAGAGAGGTACTAGGCAAGGTTGCCCGCTCTCCCCACTCCTCTTTAACTTAGCACTCGAACCGCTTGCAATAACTATCAGGCAATGTGAGAATATCCATGGAGTGATACTGGCAGATGGTCAGTGTAAATTATCAGCCTACGCAGATGATCTTCTACTGTTCCTACGACCTGCTTCGCTGCCTGCTGCGATGAGAATAATTGACAGCTATTCAGCTGTTTCAGGTTATAAAGTAAATCTTAATAAAACAACAATTATTCCTCTTAATGCTTATGTGAAGGAAGATATGTTAAAAGACTACCCGTTTCAATATGCGCACTCGTCTTTTAAGTACCTGGGAATTAGGTACGGAAGTACGATATCAGCTACAGTGGCTCTGAATGTTGCTGTATGCAAAGAGATAGTAAGTGAGTGCACCTTAAAATGGTCACCATTATATTTGACTTGGTGGGGCAGGTTGGAGACTGTTAAAATGGTATTGGTTCCCAAAATCAGCTACATACTGAGTATGATCCCAGTAATATTCCCTCAAGGTTTCTATAAAAAAAATCAATAGCATGCTCGTTGCCTTCCTCTGGAATAAAAAGGTCCCTAGGATTGCAGCGTGGAAGCTTAGACTACCCAAATGGAAAGGGGGAGTCCATTTCCCGGATGTTAGATGGTTGCATATATCCTCGTTGCTTAAGCAAGGGGTGCAGTGGACAACAGACGAAGAAGGTGAGGAATATCCTAGATGGCTGCAGGTGGAAAAAAGTATGATTGCTCCATTGCAGATGAGTATGATGATTTGTGCATCCAAAGACCCCAACAAGCTACAGAATGAGATTATCTTGGCAACTCAACAAGCTTGAGGACTAGTTGCCCCGTGTATCGAAGATGGGGAAGAATTGGCACTAGGGACACCGCTGTGGATGAATCGACGATTTTTAATTGGAGGTAAATCAGTATTTTGGAAGAAATGGATGACCTGCGGTATCACAACTTTGGGACATTTGGTATATGAGAATAAGTTTAAAACTTTTGAAATGTTGAAAGGAGAATTCAGTTTGCCAAATACATGCTACTTCCAATGGTGCCAGCTTAGACACTGTTTGAGTAAAGCAGGCATTTTCCCGATGATTTTACGACCTGGATGGCCACCACTCCAAAAGTTTTGCGAGATTCAGAGTGGAACTCGAGTTGTATCGAAATTCCTGGAATTATTTAGGTCTGGGACTAACAAGCAATGTGATGGTGTGCAGTCTGCTTGGATAAGGGAAACAGGAGATCATATTCAGCTGGAGAGTTGGGACACTTTCTGAATGTCCCAAATATGAATCACCAGAGCGGCATCTCTGACGCAATCGATGTACTTTTTTGCGCATCGAGCATATATGACCCCTGTGCGGAAATCGAAGTGGGTATCACATGCTGGAAATAGGTGTTGGTCCTGTAATGTAGAGATTGGGACGTTGGCGCACATGATCTATTACTGTGGTCACCTACAGAAATACTGGGAATGTGTATGGCAGCGAATATCGAAAATTGTAAATGTGCACCTGCCCATCTCATATCAAATAGTAATATATAAATCCATGACGGATGGTCTCATGCTGGGAAAACAAGAGAGCCGGCTATTGGATTTAATGATCAGCCTAGCCATTAAGGTAATTTTGATACACTGGAAGAATTTTGAGAAAGTGCATAGTGAATACTGATGGAATATGTTATGCCAACACAAGATATACGAGGAAATGTATGTGATTAAAAACCCTAATGCAATCAAACTGATCAAAATGTGGGAGGCCATGAATAGGTACATGAAGTCAAACTAAAATGGTTCTGCATCATTTGAAACCCATTGTGAAAATAAGATCAACAGACAAATACCAGATCAACCCCAAGCGCTAGATATGGGACCTAATAACAGAATAATAAAACAAGTATAAGTTTAAGGGAGGGCACTTGGATTGGATTGGATTGATAACAGCCAGTTTATGGATGTTTTAGAGTTATATGTTTATGAAGCTAAGTTTTGTTAAGAAGGAAATCTGTTGTAATGTGTTGATGTATTGTAAATGCATAAAAGATAATAAAAAAAAAAAAAAAAAAAAGAAAATGTGGAAAGTGATGCTCACGTGACTGCCCAACAAATGTCTGCACAGGCTACCAAGTTCCACTCCACCCATGAGGATGCTTGTGCTCATGTAAAATGGGCAAACAAGCCCTCCAGAATCAGGTGGTTCCTCAACAGATACGCCAAAGCAATAGCCTCCTTATTCCAGCACCCCAGCCGACTTGGCCACCGCTTCATCCTTGCGCGGGCCAGCAAACGGTACAAAAAGATGGTCGGACTTACAAAAAAGATTCGTAACATCCAGGTACCAGAGGAGCACCCTCCAGACATGCACCAGGTGAAGATCCTTATCATTCCCCCAACACTGACCCTTTGGGAAGGAGGGTAGGCAAACCAGTTTGCCCACATGAAAGGAAGAAAGCACCATAGGCAAGAAGGAAGGCACAGGCAAAATGGAAACTGCCTCCTTCGAAAAGGACAGATCAGGATTTCAGCAAGACAGAGCCTGCAGCTCAGAGATCCGCCTTGCGAACCAAATTGCAACCAAGAAGACCCTCTTGAGCGTCAATCCTTTAAAGTGGCATGCTTAAATGGCTCAAAGGGGGCCGCCATCAAGGCCCCGAGTACTAAATACAGATCCCAGGAAGGGATTACAGATCGAAAGGGAGAACACAGATGCTGAACCCCCTGGAGAAAACGCGAGATATCCAGGTGCAAGGCCAAGAACATGCCCACTCTAGACCACAGAAACAGGCCACCTGAACTTTCAGGTAGCTAAGTGAAAGGCCCTTCTCTAGGTCATCTTGCAGAAAGGCCAACAGGGAGGACACCTTGGCTGCCTCAGGAGCCAAATGCCGCACCAGTGCTCAAAGAGGCATCATATCTGTATGTATGTTAGCTTGGTAGGCCTCCTCTGGGCACTGAGCAGAGTAGAGACTATTGCTGGAGACTAGCCCTTACGTGCTAGCCATCTCCTTTCAAGAGCCATGCCATAAGCGAGAAGGGAGCTGGGTTCCCCAGGACAATCAGTCCCTGCTGCAATAGACCCCAAGACGGAGGCAGCTGAAGAGGCAGAACCTGCAGGAGCAGCATCAGGTCTCCGAACCACCCTCTCCACAGCCAATCTGACACTACCAGAACAATTCTACACGAGTGGCGTTCTATATGCTAAATCACACACCCCACAAGGGGCCAAGGAGGAAATACATATAGCAGTCACTGACTTGAGTCAGGGCATTGATGCCCTCGGACCCTATCTCCGTGTGGTGACTCAAGCAGTGGCAAACTTTAGCACTGGAGTGGGTTGACATCATATCCATATCAGGACGACCCCAATGGCACAGAATCAACTGAAAAACCTCCTGACTTGACATCCACTACTCAGGATCCAGACAGTACCAGCTGTTGGACCAACAAGGCGAGGAGATTCTTCTCTGCCCAGGCAAACAGGAGAGCCATCTCCAGAGCTACCATGGCGCTCCTTGTGCCGCCTTGACGACTGACATAAGCCACCGTTGTGGCGTTGTCTGAAAACACTCAAACAGCCCAGCCCTTGACCAAAGGCTAGAAACAGAACAGCTAACCTGATGGCCCCTCACCTTGAGGTGGTTGACGGACCACACCACTTCCCTGCAGTTCCAACAGCCCTGGGCCGTACGGTCTTGGCAATAGGCTCCCCAGGCCAAAAGACTAGCATCAGTCATCAGCAGGGTACAGGAGAAATTGTTCAGCGGTACACCCTTCCTCAGATGACAGGGCTGCTGCCACCATCAAATGGGAGTGGAAGCCTGCGCTTAAACTCCTGAGAACTCAGGGACCACCAAGTCAACAAGGCTCGCTGGAATAGTCACATTTTTATTTTATTTATTTATCTATTTAACTGAACTTATATACCGCCTTTCTCCAGGTTAAGGCGGTTTATGTGGAACTGAAACATAACTTACATTAAACAGTGGTATCGAACTATGCCCAGCATGCAATCAATGAGCTTTTGTCTCTTAACTAAATACAGATTTGATTATATACAATAGTAATAGCAGTTGGTTGGGCATTGTTCTTCTGGGGGGTGGGGGAGGGGTTAGTCTCTTGTGTTGAAATGTTCGGTAAAAAGATGTGTCTTAACTATTTACAAAAGGTCTTGAGGTCTGTGGTGTTCCTGAGCTTGTCCAGCAGTCTGTTCCATATGGAAAGTGCGTAGAGTTGGAAAGCTCTTTTGCATGCCTGTTGGTCTGATTTGGTTTTGATGTGGGGGATGTTGAGGGTATTCAGTGTCGAGGTCCGTCTAGCTCTGTGTGGTTGGGAGGGCTGTTTAAGTGATCATAGGTGTGTGGTGGGGTCGGAGTGGATTGCATTGTGAGTTAACTTGATGGTTTTGTATGTTATGCGGCTCTGGAGGGGGAGCCAGTGCAGCTGTTTGAGTATTGGGGCGATGTGTTCTTTTCTTGTTGCTGCTTGTAGGATTCTTGCTGTTGAGTGGAATGCTGTCTGGAGAGGTAGAAGTGTGAATTGTGGCAGTCCTTAGAAGATAGCATTGCAGTAGTGCAGGTGGAGTATTGCTTGGAATACAGTATGAAGTCATCTGGTTTGAGGAGTGGTTGGAGATGCTGGAGTGTCTTTGCTTTGTAGTAGATCGTTTGGATGGTTTTGTCTATGTGCGTTTTGAAGGTTAAGTATTTCTAGATGGTAATCCCTTGGTATTTCACCTCGACTTTGGTTTTAATTGTGGTATTGTTCAGTGTTACCATAGGAGGAGGGATTAATGTAGTTTCTTTTGTTATGTATTTTGTTACTTCTGTGAAACATTCTTGGTGGGCTGTTAATTCGGGTTAGTGTGTGTCAATTGGTCCATATATCATAAAGTCATCGGCATGTTGTGTGTTCTTATGATTGTGCAGAGTGGTCGCAGGTATAGGTTGAAGAGCATAGTGGAGAGAGTAGATCCCTGTGGAATCCTTGGGTTTGCTTGTATGGGGTGGAGGAGTTGTTTCCAATTCTTATCTGTTGATATCTGTCGGTGAGGTATGATGTGAACCATTTGTGGACAGTTCCTTGTATTCCTATTGCGCAGAGGCATTGTAATTGTAGTTGGTGGTTCACAGTGTCAATGGCCAATGAAATGTCCAGGAAGATTAACAAGAAGCCTTGATTGGTTCATTGCATACTTTGCGTTAGTGTGTTTATTAGTGTAGTTAATAATGTTTCCACTCCATGCTGCGGTCGAAAGCCATGTTGCTAGGGGTCTAGGAGATCATGTCTATTTATATGGTCTTGTAGATGGTGCTGCACTCTTTTCTCTATGACCTTTGCTGTGAAGGGCAAGCTTGCAACGGGTCTGTAAGATGCCAGATCAGATGTGTCCAGGGTTGGCTTTTTCAGTGTTGGGTGAATGGAGGAGGTTTTTAGGCTTATGGGCATGGTGACTTGTTGAAATATCGTTTGCGTGAATTTGGTGATTATTCCGTTGAGTTCTTTTTTGGTTGTTTTTATCCATGATATAGGTCAGGGATCCAGGGGAGAAGGTTGTTGTGTTTAGAGCTGTTATGGCGTTTTCTATTTGTCTATTGGTGATTTGATTGAAGGAGTTCCAAGTGTCTATATGGTTGTCTATAATAGTGAGTGGATTGCTGATATTTGGCTGTGGCTGTAGCTGTTTGTAGTATTGAGCGAGCTGTTGGTGGGCGATCTTGATTTCTTGGTTTTCGGTGGATGGTGTTTTTGTCAGCTGTTACACAATGGAGAAAAGCTCTCTTGATCGGTTGATTGCGGTGTTTAGCAGTTTGGTACGGTATTCTCGTTTTAATTTTGTCTGTTTCAATTTTTATTTATTTTATTTTATTGAACATTTTTATACTGCATTTTCCGAAGGATCAAGTGTGGTTTACAAAAAACAACAGTTTGAATAGTACAGATAAGACAAGTATCTATTCAGTTACATGGAACTTTGTAGAACTAAATAAGAGGCATATATTAAACAGTAAACATAAAACAGTATAAATTATATACAGTAGGAGTGTATACAATGGATTGTGCTATCTAGATGGAAAGTTCAAATTACTATAAGCTATTTGTTGCTTTACTTGCACTATTTACTTGCATCAACTGTAGATATTGTGCTTTGTCTGTCTCTTGTTTTGTTTTTCGCCATTTTCTTTCGTGTTTGCAGAGTTTCCTTTTTAGGTTTCAGAGGGTTGGGGTATACCAGTTAGTCTTGGGTTGCTTCGTGTGTGTGTGTTAGAGATGATTTGATCTTTAGTGCTTTGGGGACGATTGACGCATTTCTGATAGTGGTGCTCCAATTTTCAATGAGAATTTCTGGGTTGGTGGTATCTGTAGGCAGTTGTTTGAGGTTTTCTTTGATGAAGTCAACCTTATTGAATGGTTTAAATCTTCTTCTGGTTGATGGTTGCTGGTTGGGGCTGGTGCTGATGGGATTTTGTGGGAATAAAAACTTGATGAGTTTGTGGTATGACCATGGGACTGGGTATGCCTCTATAGAGTAGGGGGCTCTTGTTTGGGCGTTATGGCGTTGAAGAAGATTAAGTCCTTTTGTGTGTGTAGGAGTGTTTACTAGTTGTGTTAAGTCCATCAATGTCATTGTCTGAAGGAAGGACTGGGCTTGGTATTGGTGTAGTGATGGGAGGTTGAAGTCTCCTAGAACTAGTAGTTCCTTTCCAGCTCTTGATGCTGTTATAATTGTATCCAATATTGTTGATAAGTCACTGGTGTTGGAGGCTGGTGTCCTATAAATAAAGCAGATTGTGGTCATTTTGTTGGAGATGGTGATGGAGTCAGTATCATTGGTGCTGTTATTTGCTTGGGGCTGGAGGATGATGTTTTTCCTGGCTATGACCATCACTCCGTTTCCTCTTTGTTGGATTATGGGGCATTGGTAAATGTCATATCCATCTGGTGTGATCTTGTTCAGGAGTATGTGATCCATGTTTCAGTAATGCAGAGTATGTCCAGCTTATTTGATTTCAGGAGGTCTCTGATGGTTTGGGTTTTGGTTCAGATGGATCACGAGTTTATTAGGGCACATTGTAGGGAGTGTGTGGGTGGGGAATTGGGTAATGTTGGGGTGGTCTGAAATGTGGAGATTTTTATGTGTATTAGGCGTCTTGTGGTTCGGTGAGCGTTACGTGGGAGATGTAAGTTTGCTCTGACAGGTGGGTGGTTTGTGGACTATAGTATGGGTGTTGATGTGGTTGGAGAGTTGTCTGTTGTGATAAGCAGCAGGAGTGCTAGCAGCAGGTAGAGCAGAGGGTAAATGATGAGCATGTTAGGAAGTTTACCTTCTGGTTGTTGTTGTCGTCAGTGCTCTTTGTTTGGAAATCGTATGATGTGTGAAGGTCTATGTGATGCTGCAGGTTTTTGCTGTCTTGGTTGTGGGTCATTGTTCGGTGAGGTTCATTGTTCTCAGTTTGGTGAGGGTGTCCGAGTCGTGGTTTTTGTTGTTCATGCGTTGAGGGTGGGTTGTTTTCCGTTGTTGTTGTTCCTCGCCTAAGGGCCACGCCAAAGGGCTCTCTGGTGAGACCCTCAAGTGCGGGCCCACCAGGCCTAAGCGCCTTTGTTTAAAAGTCCTGCAGTAGAGTTCGTCGTCGGTGGATTCAGGGTCCTGATTGGCCTGCTACAGCAGAGGGGCAGGAGTATCCTGCATTCCTGCTCCTCTGCTGTGGGACACTGATTGGGGCAGTGGTGGCCGGGCAGTGGTAGGCACATGTGAGTATGTGCCCACCACCATCAATCTGAGAAGCTGAAGATAAATCCAGACTCAGGGACCTCTAGTGCAGAGAACGTCAGGCAATTCAAAAAGTCTTCTGACTTTTTCTCTACCAGGAAAACTCTGCCTACTCAAGTATCGAAACATGCGCCCAGAAACTCCAAGGACTGGAAGGCAACAGCCGACTCTTTTCCTGATTGATCACCCAGCCGAGACTTTTTAAAAAAGGACACCACTCAGGACATCACCTAAAATACTTCTGAAAGGAAACAGACTCGGATGAGTCAGCCATTCAGAAAGGGATGGACATAGATCCCTTGGCGCCACAGATGCCACCAACAGGACCTTGGAGAACATCCTTGGGGCAGTGGAAAGCCCGAAAGGGAGGGCGGCGAACTGAAAGAGAAAGCCAAGCACAGCCAAAAATGCAGATACTCGGGATATGAAAATATGCCTCAACCAGATCCAGAGAAGCCAAGAAGTCCCCTCAGCGCATAGCCTGAATCATGGAGTGCAAGGTTTCCACCTGGAAGCGCAGGATGCACAAGTGCTCATTGACCCTCTTGAAGTCCAGAATGGGTTGGAAGGAACCGTCCTTCTTTGGCACCATGAAATAGATGGAGTATCTGCCCTTGCCCCACTCATCTGGAGGATGGGCACCACTGCCTTCAGGAATAGTAACTTGTCCAAGGTGGTCTGCATAATGGCACCTTTGATCGCAGACCCACAAGGGGAAATGACGAAGGCATTGGGAATTGGTCCTTTGCAGGCCAGGGCATAGCCGAACTGAATGGTGTCTAGCGCTCAAACAATTCTTGGTAATCCAGCCCATTCCTGAAAGAAGCAGCGAAGCGTGTCACCTACTGGAGGAACCAGGGAACGGGACCCCAGATTTTGTTGCGCAGCCTGGGAGGGTCCTCCTCTGGAGAAGACCACGTACTTGGACCCAAACACTCCATGAAAGGACTAAGAATGCGCCCAAGACCCGGAAGCAGAGAGGAAGAAAGGTTTTCCAGGTCGTAATGATGATAGTCCCGAGACCCCTGGGAATCCAGCCAGCGTGCATCTTATGGATGGATGGAGGCTGACGAGAAAGGAACACTAGCCCGCTTCACAAGCCCCTTGGACCAGTCTTTCAGAAGTCGGTAAGATTATATCTCATCCAAGTTCTTCACCAGCTTCTCAAAATCAGTTTCAAACAGAAGCTTCCCCTTAAAAACCATTTCAGCCAACCGGCTTTAGAGGGTGTGTCCACCGCCCAGTGTTGGAGTCAAATCCAACGCCATGACACTACTGTCAGGGAACCATTCCTGGCCGCCAAACGAACCAGGTCATAGATGGCATCAGAAAGGAAGGCTGTAGCAGACTCCAACAAAAGGGGTATCATCATCCAGCAGACGAAACTGAATCCACTGGAGCAGGGCTTGAGACAGGCTGGTACATACCACCTGCTGCAGAATAGCCACAGCCATGTCAAACTGCCTCCTCAGAAAGGAATCCACCTTGTGATCCAGAAAATCTTTTAAGGATGATCCACCTTCCACAGAAGGCTAGTCTGTCTGGTAACTGCCATGACTTTCACCTTGGGAATGCCAGGCCACTCAACATGCTTTTTCTCTGGGAGAGCACAGATCTATGGGTGTTGAAAGAACTGAAATATCAGATTGCAGATCTACTATTAGTAATCTGTGAACTATCATTAAAATCATCTGAAATACCTAAAGATTGGAGGATGGCCAACATAATGCCAATTTTTAAAAAGGTTTCCAGGGGTGACAGGCCAGTGAACCTGACGTCAGTACCAGGAAAAATGGTAGAAACCGGTATAAAGAACAAAACTACTGAACATGTAGATAGCTGTGGCTTTATGGGAGACAGCCAACACGGCTTTAGCCAAAAAAGGTCTCATCTTAATAATCTGTTATATTTTTTGAAGGTGTGAATAAACAGGTAGACAAAGGTGAGTTGACTGATATAGTGTATCTGGATTTCCAGAAACCCTTTGACAAGGTCCCTCATCAGAGACTCTTGGCGAAATCAAAAAGTAATGGGATAGGAGGCAGTGTACTATTGTGGATCAGGAAATGGTTAAAAGATAGAAAGCAGAGGGTAGGGCTAAATGGACAATTTTCCCAATGGAGAAAGGTGAATAGTGGAGTACCCCAGGGATCTGTGCTGGGTCCGCTGCTTTTTAACATATTCATAAATGATCTGGAAATGGGAATAACGAGTGAGGTAAACAAATCTGCAGATGACACAAAATTATTCAAAGTTGTTAAAACCCATGAGGATTGTGAAACGCTGCAAGAGGACCTTGATAAATTGGAAGACTGGACATTCAAATAGCAGATGAAATGTTATGTAGACAAGTGCAAAGTTATGCACCTAGAAAAGAACAACCCAAACTATGGTTACACAATGCAAGGTTCCACATTAGGAACCACCACCCAAGAAAATGTTTTAGGCATCATCGTGAATAACATGTTGAAACCCTCCGCTCAGTGTGCAGCGGCAGTCAAGAAAGCAAAAAGAAGGCTAGGAATCAAAAGGATGGAGAATAAAACAAAGGATATTATAATGCCTCTCTATCATTCCATGGTGCGACCGCACCTTGAATATTGTGTGCAATTCTGGTTGCCGTATCTTGAAAAGGATATAGCGTCATTAGAAAAGGTACAGAGAAAAGCCAGCAAAATAGTAAAGGGGATAGAAGGATACCCCTATGAGAAGAGTCTAAAAAGGTTAGGGCTCTTCAACCTGGAAAAAGAGACAGCTAAGGGGAGATACGATAGAGGTCTATAAATTAATGAATGAGTGGAAGGGGTAAACGTAGATCGATTGTTTACGCCATCAAAATATAGCAAGACTAGGGGACATGCAATGAAGCTACAGTGTAACCTATTTAAGACTAATAAAAGAAAATATTTTTTCACTCAACATGTAATCAAACTCTGGAATTCGTTACCGGAGGATATAGTAAAAGTTGTTTGTATAGCCGGGTTTAAAAAAAGGTTTGGACAAGTTCCTGGAGGAAAGGTCCATAAACCATTATTAAAGGGGACCCGGGATATCACTGTTTGCCCCAACAAGCATTGTGGAACCTGTGTCTTTTGGGGAAACTGTTAGGTACTTGCGACCTAGATTGGCCACTGTTGGAAACAGGATACTGGGCTTGATAGATCTTGGTCTGACCCAGTATATTGTCACACCCTCACCACCTGCCTCTAGCCTAGAGGGGCGTGGTATCGGAGGAACTTCTCTTGATTGGCTTGGGCAAACTACCTTTCCCCAGGTGTATCTTGGGACATATAGTTTGCCTTCAAAAATGGCTTCAAGAAGAAGTTGTAGTCATGGTCCGGAGGTAAGGCAAAGTGACAGAATTTTATTTCTTACGCAAAAGTTCAAGTACCCTGTACACAGGACTCCTTCTTATGCAGGATTATTGGTAATACAGCACTAGAACAGCATAACTGCTTCACAAGCTTCAAACACACACAGCTGCTTCAAACATTTCTCAGCCCTGAAAAACAGCACTTCTTTAGCAAGGGTAAAAATGCCTCTTCTTAGCCTTGCCTTTTAAAACAATTAATGGCAACAATAAAACTTAGTCCCACTGGAACAAAAGCTTCTTCTTAACTCCCTTCCCGGATTAAGTTTAAACCAAAATATGGGAGACACGGGCAGCAAATATTTACTAAGCTTTTTAGCTTCCCTGCAAGTTTTCCTGGCTGCGTCACAAACCTCCAGGTGCTAGCAAAAGTATCCCCGGCCTCCTGTCAGTTCTCTGGGTCTTGTTATTTCCAGCTTTAGGAGACCTTCTCAGAAAGTGTTAGCCCTCAGCATAACGGTTCAACGCGCTTGGCTTGGCATAAAGTACAGTCCATAGGAATATCCATAGCCTTCAAGTCATCTTCAGCAGTATCAACTTGCATATCTTCAACTGTTGGAACAATGTCCCGTTCTGAGTTCTCAAAGCAGTGCTCAGTAAACAGCTTCCCCTTGGGTCCTAGAGTCACTCCTGTTCCCAGCTCTACCTGAGACAGCCGGTCAGTACCTTCAGCCTTCGGCCCGTCTCCTCGGCTGTGTTCCCTGTGGTTCAGCTACTCCCAGGGCTCTCCTCTATGGCTCCGCTGCGTCTCCAGCTTCTCTCGACTCCCCTGAGCCTTTTGTTTCTCCATGCTCTCCTGTTTCTCCAGGCTCTGCAGGGGTTTATATTTCCACCTCCAGAGTTCCAGTCCCTCCTCCTCCCTTCCCAGGTGATAATAATCTCTTCTCATGCCTGCAGGGGACCTCATAGGAGTCTGGGTCTGGCACCCTGGGCTTTCTCTCTCTCTTTCTTCTCTCCCTTCGCGGGGCCTGAGATCCAGGCCAGGCAGGGATTTTGTGGGTATCGGTGTACGCAGGATTCAGGTTACCCTTGAAATACACACCTGGGCTCCACCCTAAGTCCAATTCCATGTCCTTTTCTATTCTCATGGGTGCAAGATGGGCGTCTCTGTCACAATATATCTTGTGTTCTTTTCTTATATACCCTTAACCCTTTAGATAGGGAGTTAGGAGAGTCCTACTCCAACTATATCATATCCTTGATCACCTCCGGAAACAGGAAGACAGTAGTGGATTTTCACACCACTTGAAGGAGCGGGTGTACCTTCGGCTCCTGCTCCGTGCCAGAAGCATTAGTCAAATTCAAGGAGGATGAGACCCTGACTATCAACGCCGTCAGCTCATCCTTATGGAATAGGCGAATCACGCTGGCCTCTGCATAATCTTCTGAAGGTGAGAGCACTTCCTCATCCACATAAGAGCCCAGTACCAAGCCATCTGAATCTGAGGCATAGTCAGTATCTTGGATAGCTCCCAGCTGCTTCTCATCTCCAGGGAGCACCCTTCACCGGGGACACTTAGCCAAAAGGTAATCCAACAGAGCATTTATTTCCAGCCTGCCTGGCACGAGACTGCGTCCACGGGTGCCCAGAGGCCGTAAGGTCTGAATTTCCACTCCAGAAGGACCAGGCCTATTGCAAAAAGGAAAAGAATTCTGGAGAGGACAATCCAGAGTCCAGAAGGTCTCCTCTCAGATAAGGCTCCCCAACACCAGAAGGCACAGCCACCATAGATTCCCTAGAGGACAAAGAGTAGCTCACAGCAGAGTCACCGGAGCCTCCGTCCAGCTGAATATCCTTACCCAGAGCACCATCCATTACCACCTGCCCTAAGGTAGCAAGGTCGGACTAACAACCTAACCGCATCCCTCGGCTAAGAGGGGAAAAGCAAGCTCTCCATGGGCAACTCATAAGCTGCCATGCAGGAAAGGCAAAGTCCAGAATCCAGGGAGGAAGCTCCTCGCTTGCCACAGGTCAAATAACTTTTCCTGGAAGAAGACAGAGTTAGGACAAGTATCACAACAGTACATGCTAAGGCTGCGTTGGTCCACAAGAGTGCATTAACTGTGCACTTTTCATTACACGTTATATAGATGCTAGGGAAAGGGCCGATGTTGGAGCCACTTCAGTGGAAAGTGTTTGGACCGTGCGACCACCAGGTGCACAATAGGCAAAAACAATAGCAACGCTTGCAGAAAACGACAGGAAAACCCCACACACCACTAATGGTCGACAGCAGTCCACTCGGAATTGCATCCCACACAGATGGAACCAGGAGCCCCCAACAAGGACAATGATGAGGTCAAGCCTTGATACGCACTTCCCTCCCCCCCCCCCCCGAGAGCCCCAGGTGGAGGATACATGTTGGGCTCAGCTCTACTATCCATTTCAATGGCTGGCTTTGCAGCATTGTGTGTAAGGTGGCTGGCAGGCAGACCCCTCTGAGAGCTTTCTGTAATCTTCAGGAGAGAGCATGAGGGGGGGGGGGGGACCGAGAATGAGGGAGCCGTGGTTGTGTGAGGCTGCTGCACTCTTCCAGGTCCTTCCAAATCCTTCCAATTTGTGACTGCTCAACTGGTCATTATGATAACAGCATGGAGCTGAACCAATTTTCCCTCCCCCTATGGCTACCAAAAATACCAGAGTCTAGTGGAGCCTCCCATGTTGCGCTCAAGTGAGAGTCACCTTTCTGTACCAAGGTGGTCGTTCACGAACATTTAATCAATCTCTTTTCCTCTCCTCAGATTTTCTTCAGAGAGAGGAGAAAATCCATCACCACCTACTGGAGACAAATGAATACCGAAGAGACCTCTGGTGGCTGAGGCGAATAGAGGCATGGGAGTGATGTCACTGAAACCCGGGCTTTCATTGGTTCTTTGTCTCCACCAATCTGCTGGTAGGGGAACACAACCCATTTGTCTGGACTGGTCTAGCAAGACTATATGGAAACTCGAGTTGTATACCCCTAGCTGCTTCAGATATAGTTCAAGATGAGGTCATCGAAAACCTCTGGATTTTTCTCCATCTCTATCCCTGCTCCAACCCACTTATCTGGACTGGCCTAGCAAGGTGATATGGAAACTATCCTTGCAAGGGTCTCACCAGCCTTCATATTATCCATATCCCTCTCCCTCGCAAACTGTCCTACAATCCCAACCCTAAAAAAATGTCCCCAAGAACTGTATCACCATGCCACAAATACATACAGGCAATGCAGATACAAGACAGACAGGTATATGCACGCACAAGCACACACACACACACACAGGCTAGAAAGAATTCCACGAGCCATGCTCTGCATGCTTTATCCACTTGTTTTCATGCTTCAGAAATTATATGCTGATGCCATGAGCGTTCATTTCCTTTCATTCACAGAGCAGAATTATTGGGAAAGAGAAGCTCTTACCAGATACACTGTTGAAACTGATGACCTGGTTCATGAGCGACATAGAGAGAATAATCTCATCAAAAACGGGTACACTGCCTCCCACAAGTCCTGTGTTACCCCCTTGGGGAGTCACAGCTAGATTCCTGTCATTGCAGTACCTGCAAAAGACCAGTTACAGAAGCTAAGTTTATTATAGATGCAGATGCAGTAGGATGTTGTTCATAAGTAATATATGGAAACTGAAAAAAGGACAGAGCATCAAAATCTGAAGTGGATGATAGTGAAAAACTATTATCTCTGCCGTTGCCTAAGGATGTCATTGCATGAAACGACTTGTGTATGGTAAGTATAGAAGAAAAATCTAAATTATATGGGTAAACATATCTAATGCCTTCCTAGTACATGAAAGCCAGAAAATGGTAAAGTGTCAGACAATAAAAGATCAATCCCTAGTGGCAACTCTAAAATAAGGAGTTAGGAGTAAACTGCTGAACTAAAAACTTTGGTCTCTCACAATGACAGGCTCAAGGGCAGGAACACAGAAAAAAAAAAACACAAAACCAATTTGTTCTACTCTGCTCCTTCCTAAACTGCTCTAACCCACCTATCCAAAAGTCTGCTTTTATTAAATAGACTGCTTCTGGGGCAAAACCTGTTACTTGTAATGAGTTGTTCTTATGTAAACCGTGCTGATTAATTGCTGAGTCAGCAAAATATGTTTTATTTATTATTTGGTTTTATATATTGCACTTTTTATAATGAGAACTAACAATTCCCCACTGTGAACCATTCTGATCTCCCTTCATAAACTACTGCCAGAAAAACATTTTTTTTTTATAGTTAATCGTGATATCTAAGTTTTATTGTTTGTGATATTAAAACATGTGTTACTTAATTGTCTGTTGTGAAGGAGTGTGTTTGTTTTGTTTCCAAAGGCGATTCTTCATTTGGATACCTAGAGGCCTATTCCAATCTGTATGTCCCTGGACTCTGTGCATCCGGACGGAATCGGACACACAGAGGCAGACACGATTCTGATCCTGCAGGCATGTCTAGCCCCCGTGGGATCAGAATCATGTCTAAGCCTGAATGTGCAAGCTGGGACCCGATTCCGATCGGCCTGCACATACAGGCTCCTGCCCGTCTAACTCAGTCAGGCTCCTGAATGGAGCCGTGGCGCCATGGCACCATGGCTCCATTCAAGAGCCACAATCCCCAGCCGCAGACGACTTTCTTCATTCCTCGCAGCCCAACCCCCGGATCTGGCCTCCCATGGGGAGGGGAATCTCTTGCACTCCCTCCACCATTTGATGCTGCCCGGGCGTCCCGACTTCAGAATTGGCCCTGTACGTCCGGAATTGCGGACCGCCCACTGCCTGCCCTAACTCTGCCTCTGCCCCGCCCTGCCCCCATCTAGCCTCCTCATACAACCTCCTTGATCGTACGGGGAGGCTTTGGCTAGGGACAGCAGAAGGGGCTATTCGTAATTCAAAATAGACCCCATAGTTAAGAAGTCTCTCTGTAATCCAAATCTGGACAAAGCATCAAGTAGTTATTAGAAGTAGCATCGACAAGCATTTGATTTGTACCGGTTTTAAAAAGTCCCTGTCTAATTTGATGTCTACTTAATTCCTATCAGCAATGAAGTTGGGGACCAGATTTAATGACCAATGCCAGATCTGTTCTATGAGCATATCGACTGTTCTGTGAGCATCAACTTAATCCCTCAAAGAACTATCCATTTAGTGATATTTATCCTAATTAAAATAGATTGATCCCTAACAATATTCATTACCCAAATTGTCCTTTAAATATTTGCAGTCCCATATTTGATGATTCTCAATTTAATGCCCACCAATAACCACCTTTACTCTTCTCACACTTTTGCTACCCTAATTTATATACTGTTTTGTTTTTTGTTGGGCATTTTGTCTGTCTTATTTTATATGCAGAAAAACCGTTTATACATTCTTATTGTATATCACTTTAATATTGGACAAAACGTAATTAATCAAAGTATTAAATATTTTACATGCAGAAAAGACCTTTTATAAAATTGCCTGGTCATGAACTCACATACCCTTACATGGACCAGCCAGTGTAGTTTGGATGAAATGGAAGTGGAGTTGTGATGTGCATACATCCTTTATAAACAAAAAAAACATGGGTACAGGCATAGAATACATACACAAATTTACACCATCTGCAGAGTAGGTGTAAATCCTAATGTGAGAATTTGTGTTCTTTTGAGAGTGATTCTGGTGCCTATTTAGTAAAGGCACACAGGCACCTAGGTTGCCTTTATAAAATATTACCCAATTTAAGTTGAGAAACTCCTTAATGAATCAATGTTATAAATATACACCTCAAGTTCCCTTCATTGTGAATTTTTTTTTTAAAGTACTGCCTTCTGTATCTTTTTTAATTCCTAATGAGAAAAACAATTATTGCTATAAAAGGGGACAGGTAGTACGCATTGGTGTCTCAAGGTAATTTTTCAGCCAAACCACTCGTTTTTTCTAATCATCTCCATTTCTTCCTCCACTTTGTTATCATAGTGATTTTGGGTGGGCGCTTGAAAAATGTCTCTTGCGGTCCAAGGATGTTATCTATGACTAGTACCAATGATGTGTCCACCATCAAATCCCACAATATCTGAACAACATGTGCCAAATCCCTTACATAAGTGTCACTTGTCTTCACAAATGGACGCAAAAATATGCGTCTGACAGATCAAAAACACGTTGTTGCATTTTTCAAATGCCCATCCAAAACCGCTGCAGGAGTTTTATCAGTAGGACAGTTTTTATGCTTGCAGAGAATCTGTTCTTCCGCTCAGGAATTTCTAATTCAAGTGGAAAACATGACCCAGCATTTTTTCAGAGGGTTATTCCTATGCATGTCAAAACGGACATTTTGGAGAGCAAACTATGCCAACTGTGATTTATTCTTACAGTTTAATTCTTGGAAAATGGCAGTAAAAACAAACAGATTCAGTAGCATGTGTGTTACCATTCTCTTCAAAGGCCAACAGGGTAAATCATAGAAAACACTGGCAAGTACTTGGACACCATATTTATTTACAAACTTTATGAGTGTTTGCATTTCAAAGAGGTACCAACTTAAAGGATATGTTGGTGCACTTAGCTTATATTGACCAGATAGTATCAAGTGAAACAGGTTATACCCCATGTGACCACTGCCAGACATGCCCTCAAGTACCACTGAAGGGACAGACAGACAATCTCCTCGTGTTGACTCAATGTAAGTCTATATATATACACATTTTTCATGCACATGCTGTACAATGGAAGGGGGGAGAATAGGCAATCACTTTTCCATTACAATTGATATAGGTAGGCAAAATAACTTGCATGTTTCACTTCCGTATTAATAAGCATAAGAGACGACTTGTCAACAAGGACCACAGTGCCCCAATGGTGGTGCATTGTATAGAATGGCAACATACTTGTGCTGATTTGACACTGGCTATTTTAGACAGAGTCCTATAAGAGGATCACAGAGGAGATTTTAACTGAGGATTATGGAGGAGACAGCAGCATTGTATTCATCATTTAAACACAATTATTCCACATGGCCTGAATGCAGAAACAGAATGGTCAGCATTTTAGTAAAACATCCTCTTTTGATAAAGATTTTCATTTAAAAATAACAGAAGTCTTGCTTTGAATGAGTTGCGTTGGCGGGAAAATTAATGAGACAAGAGCAGATTTGTCAATAAAGATGACAGTACCCCACTGGTGGTGCACTGCAGAGCATAGCAACATTTTTTTGTGCTGATTTGACGATGGTAATCTTAGTTTGTGTCCAGCAAGGGGAAAGAGGAGGAGATCTGAATTTAAGATCATGGAGGAGAAAGAGCTGGATCCATTAATTAAATATAGCCACATCATGAGGATTTAATGTAGAAATAGAAAAGTCATCCCTTTATTAAAAAATGCTCCTTTGATAATGCTTTCATTTTTAAACAGTAATGTAGTATGCTTTGGATGGTGTTTTTACCACAGGGGAAGTGATGTAATACTTTTGTTTGCCCTTATTATGAAATCTTCACTAGAGAAGTCAAAAAATGCCAATGCAGCTATATAAAGTAGAGAAGTTGCTTCCCATAAATGCAAAGCAGTTCAACAGTTTCATTTGGGTAATTAAAGCAGAGGAAGAAAACCAGATAATTTAAAAAAAAACTGGTGGTTTGGCTGAAAATTTGCCATGAGAGACTAGTGGGTGACGCTCTCTATACCTTTCATATAAATAAGTGGTATTCCTCGAGTTAAGATGGGAGGTAGAGTTAAGATGGGGGCACCACAGGAGGTCAGTGCTTGAGTGGTTTCCTCTGTTCTTTGTTTCCCTACTTGCTATGGCTCCCAAACGCAAGAGGAAATGCCAAGTCAAATCAGCTGAAGCTGTCTCTTCTGCTGAGGGGCAACAAAAGCTTAAGATGCTCCTCCTGAAGGCCCTAGCGACAGAGAAAGCTGCAAAGGAGAGCTCGGCTGCATGGGATGCCAGTGGGGAGATGCCCGCGCTTTGCTGAGCCAGCTGATGACTCGTGGCTGCATCTTTTTCATTCCCTATCCGGGTTGCAGCATTTGGGCCTGAGCCATCTTTCCAATGAATCGCTGTTCGCCTCCCTCAGTGAGGGAGATGGTGCTAGTGTCGGGTACCCCTACCTCATGTTTGATGTCTCTTACTCCCGATCCTACGTGAGCTGCTGTGGCTGGCTTGGGCATGAAGCTGTTGTGGGACCTGGATCTCAGGCCCCCCTTGAGGCAACAAGAAGTCAATCAGGATCCTCCCTGCTATGTCAGTGAGTCAAGCTCCACCAGAGATTATGCTACAATCTATTTGGACTATGTTAGTTAAGCTTGATGGAACAGTCGCCAAGTGTTTTCTTAACATTTCAACAATAATTCAAGCTGTGGGACAAATCTCCTGTCAACATGAGACATTAGTCAAAGAGACTCAAGAGAAGCTTACTGGAATGGTGAAGGAACTAAGAGAATCTAAAGGCGCAATTGATCAACTAGTTAAGGATAAAGTTTTGATCCATCAGAAATTGGAGTAATTCGAAAATAAACTGTGAAGTTTAAACTTACAGATACTAAACGTCCCTCAGGTATTATATATTACTTAAATATCTCTAACGGAGAAATATTTATTTGAAGTGCTCCAAATTCCAGAGAGTGCCATACCTCCGATAAATAAGGCTTATTTTCTACCTCATGGGAAGTCTTCACAAGATAAACCTCCAAGTTTCATGGTGGACAAGATCTGATGACTTTTTTTTTTCAATTTTAAATAAACTTTACTCAGTAATAAAGATAGGAAAACATAAAAGCCTACATCAAAACAAAAGTCAGCACATTACTACAAACCAAATTGTCAAATGCAGGCCCCCAGAATTAACAATGTTAGCTCATATTAATTAGGCCACAGCACAGAAGGCAGAGATGCTTCATCCCCCATTGCAGAAAGCAAGTTACATCTGCATGGGCCACCTGGTACTGACCTTGAATCAGTCTCCGGAAACATGCCACTGCTGCCACCTGGACTGCAGGAAACCTAAGGCAAGCCCCTTGTCCAGGCCAGCCTGCAAAAATGCAAGAATAT
This sequence comes from Ichthyophis bannanicus, assembly GCA_033557465.1. Lineage (NCBI taxonomy): Eukaryota > Metazoa > Chordata > Amphibia > Gymnophiona > Ichthyophiidae > Ichthyophis > Ichthyophis bannanicus. Next base: position 324,805,451 of record CM066038.1, on the reverse strand, counting down.
TGGGAAGAGAAGCCCGGAGGGTGCAGACCTCCCACTCCTCACAAAGGACCTTGAAGATGCGCCAAACCCGCACATAGGCTAAAGAGGTCAAACACCTGTGGGCCTTAAGGAGAGTATCAATAACTGGAAGTGAGTAACTCCGGCGCTTCAGCAGAGCCATCTCAAGAGCCAAGCCATAGACGAGAACCGGCCAGCTTTGGGCATTCGCATCGGCCCCTGGATGAACATATAAGAACATAAGATATGTCATACTGGGTCAGACTAAGGTCCATCAAGCCCAGTATTCTGTTTCCAACAGTGGCCAATCTAGGTCATATGTACCTAGCAGTTACCCCAAGGGACACAGGTTCCACAATGCTTGTATTGGTTCAAGCATTGATATCCTGGGTCCCTTCTTAATAATGGTTTATGGACCTTTCCTCCAGGAACTTGTCCAAACCTTTTTTAAGCCCAGCTACATTAACAGCCTTTACTACATCCTCTGGTAACAAATTCCAGAGTTTGATTACACGTTGAGTGAAAAAATATTTTCTTTTATTAGTCTTAAATAGTTTACCCTGTAGCTTCATTGCATGTCCCCTAGTCTTTCTATATTCTGATAAGGTAAACAATCGATCTACGTTTACCCGTTCCACTCCGTTCATTAATTTATAGATTTCTATCATATCTCCCCTCAGCCGTCTCTTTTCCAGGTTAAAGAGCCCTAACCTTTTTAGCCTTTCTTCATAGGAGTATCCTTCCATCCCCTTTACCATTTTGGTGGCTCTTCTCTGAACCTTTTCTAAAATCGCTATATCCATTTTAAGATACGGCGACCAGAATTGCACACAATATTCAAGGTGCGGTCTCACCATGGAACGATATAGAGGCATTATAATATCTTTTGTTTTATTTTCCATTCCTTTCCTTATCATACCTAGCATTCTATTTGCTCTCTTGGCCGCCGCTACACACTGGGCCGAGGGTTTTAACATGGTATCCACAATGACGCCTAAATCTTTTTCCTGGGTGGTGGTTCCTAATGTGGAACCTTGCATCGTGTAACCATAGTTTGGGTTGTTCTTCCCTAGGTGCATAACCTTGCACTTGTCCACATTAAATTTCATCTGCCATTTTGATGCCCAGTCTTCCAATTTATCAAGATCCTCTTGCAATTTTCCACAATCCTCTTGGGTTTTAACAACTTTAAATAGTTTTGTGTCATCTGCAAATTTGATAACCTCACTCGTTATTCCACTTTCCAGGTCATTTATGAATATGTCAAAAAGCAGCGGACCCAGCACAGATCCCTGGGGTACACCACTATTCACCTTTCTCCATTGGGAAAATTGGCCATTTAGCCCTACCCTCTGCTTTCTATCTTTTAACCAGTTCCTGATCCACAATAGTACACTGCCTCCTATCCCATGACTCTTTAGTTTTGACAAAAGTCTCTCATGAGGGACCTTGTCAAAGGCTTTCTGAAAGTCCAGATACACAATATCAACCGACTCACCTTTGTCCACCTGATTATTCACTCCTTCAAAAAAACATAACAGATTAGTAAGACAAGATCTGCCTTGTCTAAAGCCATGTTGGCTGTCTCCCATTAGGTCATGACTATCTACATGCTGAGTAATTTTATTCTTTATGATGGTTTCTACCATTTTTCCCGGTACTGATGTCAGGCTCACCGGTCTGTAGTTTCCCGGATCACCCCTGGAACCTTTTTTAAAAATTGGTGTTACATTGGCGATCCTCCAATCTTCAGGTATTAGGGATGATTTTAATGATAGTTCACAGATTACTAATAGCAGGTCTGCAATCTCGTATTTCAGTTCTTTCAACACCCTTGGATGTATACCATCCGGCCCAGGTGATTTGCTACTCTTCAGTTTATCTAATAGTTGTAATACATCTTCCTGATGTATCGATATTTCCTTAAATTCTTCCGCACCTTTAAATACCACTTCAGTCATGGGTAACATCCCTACATCTTCCTCAGTAAAGACTGAAGCAAAGAATTCATTCAGTCTCTCCGCTATCGCCTTGTCGCCTCTTAGTGCTCCTTTAACCCCTTTATCATCTAATGGGCCAACTGACTCTCTCACAGGTTTTTTGCTACGAATGTACTTGAAAAGGTCTTTACTTCGCGTTTTTGCTTCCGCAGCAAGCTTCTTCTCAAATTCTCCCTTTGCCTGCCTTATCAATGCCTTGCATTTGACTTGCCAGTGCTTGTGCTGTTTCCAGGTTTCGTCGTTTGGCTCTTTTTTCCATTTCCTGAAAGATGCTTTTTTGGCAACAACAGCCTCTCTGACCTCACCTTTAAACCATGCTGGCAGTTTTTTGGACTTCCTTCCACTTTTCTTAAAGCGTGGAATACAGCTGGTCTGGGCTTCCAAGATAGTATTTTTCAACAACAGCCAAGCCTGATGTACGTCTTTAACCTTTGCAACTGCTCCTTTTAGTTTTTTCTTAACTGTTTTCCTCATTTTATCATAGTCTCCCTTTCGAAAGTTAAAAGGTAGTACTGTGGATTTCCTTACTATCCCTCCTCCACTAATTAAATCAAAGGCGATCATGCTATGATCACTCTTGCCAAGTGGCCCCAACAACCTTATCTCTTGCACTAGATCTGGTGTTCCACTAAGGATTAGGTCTAATATGGCTTCCCCTCTGGTCGGTTCATGAACTAGCTGCTCCAAGAAGCAGTCATTTATTTCATCTAGGAACTTTATCTCCCTAGCATGTCCTGCCGTGACACTGACCCAGTTGATACCGGGGTAGTTGAAATCACCCATTATTATTACTGTGCTGTAACTTTTGTTAGCTTCCTTGATTTCTTTGAGCATTTCATCATCCATTTGGTCATTCTGGCCAGGCGCTCGATAGTACACCCCCACTGCCATTGCCTTCCCCCTTTTACATGGAATTTCAATCCATATAGATTCTACAGCAGATTTTGTTTCCTGCAAAACTTTAATCCTTTCTTACTCAATGCCCTCTCTAACATAGAGAGCAACCCCTCCACCAATTTGATCAGCTCTATCATTACAATATAGTTTGTACCCAGGTATCACAGTGTCCCACTGGTTGTCCCACTGAGTAGGTCTACCTCTGCAGGCAGCAGAAACTGTTCCGCTACTAAGAGCCACATGAGATTAGCATACTGCGGCTGCCGAGGCCAATCTGGCACAATCAGCACCATTTGTCCCAGGTGAGACTCCACGTGCTGAATAACACGGGCTATCAGAGGCCACGAGGGAAATATATAAAAGGAGGCCACCGCTCGGCCAAGGGTGCACATCGGGTGTGTGAGTCCTGCAATGGTTGAAGCAGCGTACTTTGGCATTCTCTAGGAACACCATTAAATCATCACTAGCCACCCCCCAGCAATTTGCCAGCAGCTGGAACACCACCTCAGATAGTAACCATTCTCCTGGATCCAGGGAGGTGCAGCTCAGGTAATCTGCCTGGACATTGTCTATCCCAGTGACATGAGCTGCCGAGATCGCCAGCAAGTGAGCCTCTGGCCACTGTAACAGTTGAGTTTCCTCCATCAACACCAGCGAACTCTGGGTGCCACCTCGCCGATTGTTGTACACCACCATCGTGGCATTGCCCAATAGCACCCTGACTGCCTTGCGCCTCAACAGCCAGAGGAAGACCTCCAAAGGCCGATGCACTGCACGCACCTCCAAGCAACTGAAGACCATTGAATCTCCTCTGGAGTCCACTCACCCTGAGCCACCTGGGATAGTAATGCCCGCCCCAGTCTGTTAGGCTGGCATAGGTGGCGACAACCACCCAACCCAGGGGCTAGAGCAGTATCTCTGCTGCCAGGTTCCTGGTGTCCAGCCACCACTGCAGGCTCACACAAAGCCTCCATCCGAAGCAGGAACCACACATCCATAGGCTGCTATCTCAGAGACCTTCTCGACAAGAGGTCCACCTGTAAGCCTCTTATGTGCAACCTCCAAGGCATGAGCTCCAGAGTGGCCGCCATGAAGCCTAGTACTTGCAGATAATCCCACACCCTCGGATGGAGGATCTTCTGTAACTCCCACACCTGGGCCTGCAGCTTTGCAATCCTGTCCTCCAGGAGGAAAACCATTCCCTTGAGTGTATCGAATTGAGTCCCCGGACACTCCAAGGACTGGGTCAGTTTGAGCCTGTTCTTGGTGAAGTTGATTATCCTGCCCATGTCTTGCAGACACCAAAATCACCCTGTCTGTCACCTCGTGACCTTTCTGGAATGACTTGGCCCAGATTGGTCAATCGTCCAGATAGGGGTGGACAAGGACACCTTGCCTGCTCAAGTCCACTGCCATGACTACCATGGCCTTGGTAAAGACCTGTAGTATGGTGACGAGACCGAAAGGCAATACCTGGAACTGAAAATGCCCCTAGGTACCGTGAAACGCTGAAACCATCGGTACTCGGAGTGAATAGGGATGTGTAGGTAGGCCTCTGTCAAATCCAGAGAAGTCAGAAACTCCCCTTGCCTCACTGTCACTATCATGGACCACAAGGTCTCCATGTGAAACCGCGAAACCTTCAGGGTTTGGTTGATGCCCTTCAAAACGAGGATAGGCCACCACAAGCTCTCCTTTTTGGGGCACTACAAAGTAGATGGAATACAAACCTGAGCCTCAATCTTCGCAGGGGACCGAGACCATCACTTCCAGTCACAGCAATCAGTTGAGAGTCTCATCCACTGCTTGAGCCTTGCACGGAGCTCTGCAGAGGGACTTCAAAAAGGCTTTAGCTAGGAAGGAGGCACTAGCAAGCCCAGAGAAGATGGCCACAAAATAGTTTAGCTTTCCCGACCACCCAATCCATTTGTGGGAGGGAGGAGTGGCCTAGTGGTTGGGGCAAGTTACTTCAGGCCGGAAGGTCAGGGTTTCAAATCCCACTAGAAGACAGCAACCTTGGGCCAGATGGACTGAGGTTTCTAGTCCCAATGGTGCTCCTTGTGGTCTTGGGCAAGCCACTTAACCCTCCATTGCCCATGTTCCCTGTAAGTATTAGTGTATGTGTCTCATATCCCCTCATGTTAAATGTATCCCCCAATTGTACTGTGACCACTTTGATTGAAGGATAAGGTGGTATACAAAAACCGTCTAAATAAATAAAATAATTATGCAGTACTTTTCAAGAACATTGAAGTCCCTAACACTGCCACAGATGAAGGTCTTACCTTACTGATATTCCTAAGATGCAGGATTATCCTACCGCATAACCTGGTCGCTCTCGCAACACTTCCCCGATAGTGGGAATCTGTGGCTCCTGAATCATGCAGCGTTCTGAAATCAAGGAAGTGCCATCCTTCTATGCTCAGCTATCCCTAAGTGCGGTACTTAGGCAGGGCACCTGTCACCTCCTTTGGTAGGCGAAAACCAAACGATTTGGATCTGTAACACTGCAGTCACTGCCGCCGCCGAAGAAGAGGCTCACTGGCTCTGTGATCTGAATATAGGTGCTGGACACCGGTTGATGCCATTCCTAGTACCAAAAAGGTGAGCGGTGGAGAATAAGGCCATAGCCCCCTTGATTTTCCGGCTTTCGCTCCACCAGGAATAAGAGCCTAATGTCCATGTCACCTAGACTTTTAATGGTGGATCCTGTTTTGCTGTCAGCATAGCCGAGACTAGTCTCTGTAGAGTTCTTGGTGCGGAGGCGTGCTAGAATGCAAAGGTGAAACGCAGACAGTGAGATCTGTTGGCAGGAAGGGCAGCCATTTTAAACATCGGCACTTTAATATTTTGTTATCAAGTGAAGCGGCGGCTGTGAGGAGATTGATATGAGGGGCTAAACCTTGGCTTATCTATTTGAATCGGGGGGGGGGGGGAGGGGGAAGCATAGTCTCTCTCTCGATGCTAGGCAACTACTTCCTGATCCAAATTAACAACGTTTGTCCGACCGAGGAAAACCGGAGAGTCCACACAAGGAGACAAACAAAGCAAATTTTTTTCAGGCTCCAACAAACTGGATAGATAAGCTTTGCTCTCCTTTATTTCCTAGCAGCTTTACAGAGCGCCAAACAGGCACAAGTCCTTCCCTAACACTCTCTTCAAGGCAGCTGGGTTACAAGGGACTGTCCACAGTTATTTCATGCTGCTGAAGGTTGTTTCATATCCTTTTTCTTCTGCCTCACTTTATTCACACGAGATTCTTCTGCAGTACTTTGAGTGCCTCAATCTCCACATTTTGCTATTTTATTACCAATATATATGTATAAGGGGAGAGCTCTACCTGGTGAGACATATCTGGGACTGCGTGCAGGTATCCCTGAACTTAATACTGCTTCATTGCTGAATTTAGCCATGTTCAGCTCCAAAACATATGCTAGCGCCCTGTCTAAATAAACCAGTACCACTGACTCTGCGCCACCATCTGCTCAGACATCGAATGGAACATCCACATCTTCACAGAGTAGAACTTCGAGAGTGACTTCCCCAGTGACAAAGGCAGATCTAGTGGAAATTCTCCAAGAACTAAAGTTGTTGCATTTGGACTTTTCTAAAGCAGTGAGTGACATCAGGGCGGACCTTAAAACACAATGATAGAGTGACACAGAATGAAAATAATATTGGCGAATAAATTGATTCAACTGCCCTTTTTTTGGCTAAACTGAAGAAAATCGACCAACTTACAAAGATTTGCAAGGGAAACATGATGATTTGGAGGATTGCCAAAGACGAAGCAATATAAGAATTCTCGGAATACCAGAACAAGCAGAGGGGCAGGAAGACATAGGCTCGCTCACTCAGGAACTGTTCGCCTTCTGTGTGCCAGGGACTCACGGGCCTGTTAAACTGGAGTGCGCACACTGTATTCTGGGAACCCGGCCGGGCCCCAGGTCTTGGCCTCGACCAATAATAGTCTATTTCAGTTTTTTCGAGGACAAAGTTGCCCTCATGCGAAAGCTGTGTGGTAAACGCACTCTTACATTTCGAGGCCAGGAAATTCGGATCTTTCATAACCGGTCTCAGCTCACACTGGAAAGACGGAAAAGCTTCAAACCCCTAACACAAGCGCTGCAAAAAAGATCAGTGCAATATCGCTGGGGGTTCCCTTTCTCTATCATTTTTGAATTAAATAACACAATGCACCGCATCTCGGAATTAGCAGACTGTATGAACTTTCTGGACGCGCTCCAAGCCAATGAGGACCACTCGCCAAGATTGCAAAATGCCCATGGAGACTGTGAGGTTAACACCCAAGAGACATAAGGTTCCTGGCTCCAGATGGGTGTCCAGAAGTGACCAGGAGGGTACTCTTACTAAAGAAATGGGCACAACTGCTCCGCCTTAATGTTTGCTCTTGTTTGTTCATTGCCTTACAGATTTTGATTGTGCCAGTGCAACTAATCTTTTTTCTTTGTCTTGGAATTCTCTCACTGGTTACTCCTTTGGTGGGGTGGATGAGATGGGAAGTGTGATAGTGAAGCTGCAATTGGTCAGGGGCGGTTTAAGTTGGGTTGATTGAACACAGTAGGAATGAATTGTGTCTCGGCGAATTGGGGCTTCCGGGGACTCTTCCAAGTTACTACAGGAATTTGCAGGCAACTAGGATTGGGGGGGGGGGGGAGGAGTTGTGAATTACTCTTTTTCTCTTCTTCACTTTTTCTTCACTGCTTTTGCTGTCCACCTTTAGTGTCTATATTCTCAGTTTATTCCTCTCCATTTCCTTCCTGGAGAGGCAGAACGGCTAGGGATTTGGGGGGAGGGAAGGAGGTGTAGGGAGGTATGAGGTCAGATGTTGGGAGACATGGAGGATGTAGTTGGGTATACTGATATCTTCTCAGGGGGGGGTCTTGGAGAATTCTACAGATAGTAGCGCTTATACTATATTGGATTGCATGGGAAGGTCTCAACAAATTTCCTTTCCTTCTTTACGTGTATGTCTTTAGATGGGTCCTTAAGGTATCTTAAAATAATCTTGCGGAATGTCCATGAGCTCAATAGCCCAGTTATGGATCAACTGCTTTGTGAAAAAGTAGAAATAGTGTTTTTGCAAAAGACACATCTTGACCGCCAGGGTCATTTACAATTTGCCGTGCAGAATCCCCAGACTTTCTTAGTCAAGTTTACTTCGCGGAGGCAAGGAGTGGCTATTCTCTTTTCCTCTCAATTATAATTTCAGGTTATTATCATTTCAGGTAATTGTGCAGGGTAGGTTTCTCATTATCGTCGGGTCTATTAATGCTACGGTTCTACTTTTGTAAATGTGTATGTACTTCCTCTGATGATTGGCAATTCTCTCCGGAAGGTACTGGAACTGGTGCAGTCTTCTCAACAGGGGGAAAATGTAATGGGAGGAGACTTTAATTGTGTGTTGTCATAGCTGACTGGAGTTGGTGTTGCCACACTTAATTCTCCGCCCCATCTGATAGAGTTGATGTCGAATCTGGATTTATGTGATGCTTGGTGCAGCATGCTTGTAGGGGAGCGCGATTACACTTATTTTTTTGCATACTCATAATAGTCACTGGCACAAAGACATGTGGCTGGTTTCTAGGTCACTGCTCCTCTGGTTGTAACAGGTGCATAGGTGCTATGGGCCCATTGAAATACGCCCTCATTTCCCTTCAAATGAGTCTGGTAGATGCGGAGACACTTCCGCGCATGTGGCACCTACAGTGGGATCTGCTACTAAATACTGATTTTGTAGCAGCTATATGATCTGGCTGGCAAGAGTACCTAGCCCTTAATGATTCTCCAGAGATATCCCTCTTTTTCTCTTTGGGACATGGATAAGGCAGTGCTACGCAGTCATTTTATCTCCTTATCCAGTGCGTATAAAACGAAAGGTTTAGCTAGGCAAGAAGAGCTGCGTCGGGAGATTCTCATTTTGGAGCGCAAGCACAGGAGGAGAGGAGGCCGCCATACCTGGCGACAATTAATTTGCCTGCAAGGTGAGTTGGCTGCCTTGGATACGGGTTTTGTAGCCTGCTTACTTCAATGAACCAAAAAGCATTTTTATGATGAACAAGGCAATAAAGTGGGAAAGTTACTATTATGGCAGCTCATAAAACAGAGGCAAAGACACCAAATTTCAGCCTTATGTTCCACTTCTAGAGCTCCTACTCGCCGCTTGGGTGAGATGGCCGTCTTATTTGCAACATTTTATAGTGACTTCTACTCTTGCAGTCTGCGCATAGATACCTCATCTATCCGTAACTGGCTTCAATAGGTAGCGCTTCCTCAGTTATCTCAAGAGGACAAGGAGGCCATTGATTGCCTGTTTTCTCTACAAGAGTTGCTTCAGGCAATCTGCAATCTAAAGTCCTCTAAAGCTGCGGATCCAGACCTGCTTGCCGCAGAAGTATACAAAAGCCTTCATGACCTTTGCTCCAATCTTGGTTCGAGCATTTAATGATATCCTGCCGATGGAGTGTCTACCTACATCCTTTTATCAGGCTACCATCACTGCTGTCCCTAAAGGAGACAAAGATCCTTTGGTGTGCAGTAATTATCACCCTATATCTTTACTAAATACGGACTACAAATTTTTCATTAAAATCTTATCGGACCGCCTAGACTGTGTACACCCAGATCAGAATGAATTCATCAAACATAGATATGGTTCTGAAAATGTATAATGCCTGGTCAACATACTGCACAATCTCCGAACTAAGGAAGGCCAATACACAATTTTATCTCTAGACGTGTAAAAAGCCTTTGACAAAGTTGAATGGCAATATCTAATTGACGTCCTTGAATCCTTCAGCTTCGGGCCATCTTTTTAATGCTGGATCATGGCTATGTATGCCAAACCACAAGCCTCTGTAGTAGTTAATGGTTTTCTAGCCCCCCCCCCCCCTTCTGCCTAGGACCTGGTACTCGGCGGGGCTGTCCTCTGCCTCTGCTTTTGTTTGCCCTTGCAATCGAACTATTATTTTATTTATTTATTTATTTTATTTTCTTATATACCACGCTATTTGTCATCAGTGCGGTTTACATTGAAACAATACAACAATTGGTCAGATATAACAGACCTATTACAAGTAACAGGAAAATTAACATGGAAGTAAACAGGGAAATCATTTATTAGCGGTTCATATCAGGCAATGTACCTCAGAGACTGCTATTCCTTTAGGAGACACTCACCACGCAGTTTCTTTATATGCAGACGATACGTTGATATATCTGAGAGAACCCTCATTGTCTCTACCTATTATCAAAGATGTCCTAGATCGATTCTCATATGTGTCAGGGTTCACTGTCAACAAAGAGAAATCAATGCTTCACCCATGTCTATCTAGAACTACCCTGACAGCTGCGGACTCTTTGGGGGGCTTCCAGGTGGTGCATTAATTCTGTTACCTTTGCTACCATCATCCATCGTAATCTCTCTCAACTCTAGTCTCTCAATTATGACCCTCTCCTCAGACGTTTGCAGCAGAACTGACTTCCTGGCATTCTGCCCCTGTCTCCTGGTTAGGCAGGGTCAACACTATCAAAATGCTGATACTGCTCAGACTCTTATTTCTATTCACTCAGCTTCCGACTGCCATCCCCCAATCCTTTTTCAAGACTCTGTGTCACGCTCTTACACACTTCCTCTGGCAGTTACACAAACCTCAGTTTGGCTGGAGAGTTTTGATCTGCCCTGTTTTCGGGAGGTATGGGTTTTCCAGATCCAGAGCTGTATCATCGTTGTGCTTGCTTATAAGCTATGTTTGCTTTGATGTCTGCCTCAGAGGTTGAATGGGTCGTCCTTGAGAGAGATTGGATGGCTCCAATACCACTTGCTGCAGTCCCTTTTCTCCAGCACCCAGTGAAGATATGCAAGGTACTAGCACACCCTTTTCTTAATCCTCTTCTGTGGGCCTGGCAAAGTATCTGCTCTGCATGTGGCCTCTCAGTGCATCTCTCTTCCTTTTCCTCATCAGCCTCCTTCGACTTTCTGAGAAACTTTAAGAGGCAACTCTGTTCGTTTGGCGTCAATGCATCTTGAAGCTCTTTATGACAACTCTGTCATGCTCTCGAAAAATGCAGTTAGAGAAATTGTGGGGGACTTCACTCTCATATTTTCAATTTATGCAGCTTCGCCACCGTTTTGTTCGGAATGCACTATTGCACCTAAAAAACTTTGGGAGTGAGTCCTTTTTGACTTGATGCGTACCAAATCTTTCCTCGTGAGACTATATCAAGCAATAGCATCTAAACTCCCAAATTCTCCTGGAGTACATCTTCCTAATGAGCGATGGAACATGATTCAACTGGACAGCCCAGAGGCCTTCTTGACTGTTGTCTATCAATACTCCCACACTCCTGTTTAATCTCACTTTCCTTATTTTCCATGCAGCTATGAATCCTATTTCGAAAGTCCATCCTTCTGATTGATTTATTTTGATGGAAACGTGCTGATGACTCACTTTGTTGGCGGTTATGTGGGAGGAAGGGGCATTTTGAACACATGTGGTGGTCATCCCCCGCCTGCAGGTTTCTTGGTCTGCTGTGCCTTTGCGCATCACTCAAACTTTGGCGGTAACCTTGGACTTTTCCCTTCAATCCTGTGTATTGGGCTCATCACCTTATGGTTGGTGGGAGGAATTTTCTGGTCATGTCTCTGCAAGTCTCCTTCTCGCTGCTAAATCAGTCATAGCTCGTTTCTGGAAGCAAACCAGAGTGCCCTCTGTTATTGAATGGATGACTAAGGTATGTAAGATTTATCACGTAGATAAACTCACTGCAGAAACTCAAGGTGTCTCCGAGGGGATTCCCTATGGAGACAATTACTGTATCATGAGGTTTAAATGACCCGGCATGACAGCTACTGTCCACACACACATGCTCTAATAATGGTGTTTTCTCCCTGTAGGTATTCACTCTGACATTCTTATTTCTCTTCCTCATGCTAACCCCTTCTCTCTATAGAACCTCTTCCTCTTGCAATATGGATTTTGGAATTGCTTAGGGTGGGTTGGTATGGGTGGTGGGGGTGGGATGGGCAGGGGGTTTGAAGGTGGGAATGGGGAAGGTGTAATGGGGGGTGGTGAAATAATGTATAATATATATGCTTTCTCTACTGTAGACAAAGTGGGTGGGGGGGTAGGGTTCTAATGAGCATTCATTTAGTAAAATAGTCCTTCCATTGGCGGGGGGGACTCTCCTGTTTATCTATGATCTTACTATTATATGGTTTTGGATTTGTCTGAATATTTGTTGGACTGTCAATGGAATATGCTAAGTTACTGTTGGAAATGGCATATGTTTTGCTCTTATTGTGACTGCTCAATAAAATTTACAACACAAGATTTTCAAAAAAAAAAAAAAGGCTTTGGCAAGAGGCCTCGCGAATGAGAGCATAACCATCCTGGATCACCTCAAGAACCCAAGAGCCTGACATAATTGGGGCCCCAAGCGGGAAGAAATCACTGCAGGTGGCCGCCCACAGGCTGGTTCCCTGTCTGGGCCCCCAGACCTTCATTGGGGAAACTTGATGGCCCCAGAAGCCCAGAGGCACCCCCTCAGCATCCCTGGAGCCTCAGTGAAAGGACGGACTCCTCTGGAGAAAGCAAGACCTTTGCAGATTCACTTTTAAGGCCGCACCACCGTCAATCAGGATGGTGGTCATATGAGTAACCGCTGCCACAAGGGCGTCCACTCAAGGCAAAAACAACTTGTCCTCCTCCGGGAGAATCTGCTACAAACCATACACCGGCACAGTCGGAGACCCACATCGAGGGTATTCCACTCCTCTGCAATCATGGTCTTCAGGGCCTTGTGGACTGGGAAAGAACGAGGAGGCATCCGGATCCCGTCCAATAGTGGGCCCTTGGAAGACTCCGCCGGGTCCAGACTAGGGTCCTCTGAAATGCATAACACCGCCAGAGACTCTGAGATGAGAGCGGGAAACTCATCCTGATGGAAAATCCTCAACGCAGTGGGATACTCCCCAACAGGGAGTTCTCCTTCCTCGACTGCCTCTTGAGGATTCCCTTCCAGGAGGTCCAATGGCCCCTCCGAAGGTCAGTCAAATCCAGGGAGCCCACGGAATAATGCTCCGACTCCTCTTCCACTCTGTCGCGCTGTAGGCACTTAACCATGATCCGGAGCCCTGGGTCCTTAACCAAAGAAGGTTTAGAGGAGGCTGGGCCACCCCCTCATGCCTGCTGCATCACAAAGGCCTGATGGAGCAACAGGACAAATTTGGGGGAAAAAGGAGAGCTCCTGGGTCCAGTACTCTCTTCTGCCATAAGCGCCGAGGGTCCCAGTGAGGAATCAGCCATTAGCTGCATCCCCAAGGATTCCAAGCTCTCCCAGACTGCAGGACCCGGAGCCAACAAAATTGTTACGATTCCTGCCAAAACTGTGGAATGGTGCCATCCCCTGAAGCACCGTCCACATGGTTCTGGCTCCCATGGGCCTCCCCCGAGGTGATCCACAGCAACCGTGCTGTCCTGCAGGCAGCATGACACAGCCCGACCTCCAGGGACTGAGCTCTGTGGTTGCTGCATGCAATGCACCAGCTGCAATCCATCCTAGGTGGGGACCCATGACCCACAGAAACTCCCCCGTGCACCAATACACCTAGTCTCTTTTGCTGCTTCTGACAACTTTCTGTAGGTTTTTCTTTTTGGAAGGCCTTAAAGGCGCAGAAGCCCATTCTACCCATCGATCCTTCCCAAATGTTAGAGGGGAGGTCAGAGGGAGCCTGCACCCTGAGCCTAATCCACCAACGTTGGCCCAAATCACAAGCTGCACAAGCTATGCCTCTTTATCACCTGCTGGAGACTGGGAATACTGGCTATTATCAGTGGGCACAAGCTATTTATATTTATTTATTTAACAGTTTTTATATACCGCTTTATCATTTCAATCAAAATGGTTTACATTGAAATGTAAACTTGGTAATGTACATTAAACAGGAACACTGATAACTTGGATTTTTCTGAGGCAATGGAGGGTTAAGTGACTTACCCAAGGCCACAAAGAGTGTTAGTGGGGTTCGAACCCTTGTCTCTGGGTTCCCAAGCCAGTGTTCTTAACCATTAGGCTACTCCTCCACTATAACACACTTATGAGTTGTGTTCAGACTCCACCTGCTGGTAGAGGAGCATAACTCACTTGTCTATATTGGACTGGAGGAACGTACTGGAATGAGCAATTGACAGGCTGGGGGCCAAAACCGGCCCACCAAGTTGTTTGTCCCTTCCTATTTGCTTTACATAAATTTGCATTATCTTTCCTCCATATTCTGCCATTTTAGCAGTATTGTACACCTTATTTGGCTGCAAAACAGATTGTGCTTACCTTAGAATGTCAGATACCTCCCCAGATGATCTTGGCTTCAGTAACACTTTGCTGCAACCTGACACCAACGAAAAATAAAATAAATAGGTGCAAGAGATAGACACCACATAGCTCAACAAATAAACTCCTCCAAGCTGGTGGGATCTGAATAGTGAAGACAGATGATGAGGTTAAGCCTAACGAAAGGTCTGAAAGTCACATGGAGCATGGGTCCCCCTGTTAGCTACTGAAGGGCTCCCAGAGCAATCTTTCATTTCCACCCCTCAGCCAGCTGGGGAACTTGAGGCATCTGGTGCATTCATAAGCCAGGAGGAGAATAAACCACTGGCTGTAGAACGGTCATTACCACCCATGCCAAGGATTACTGAAAACACTTTAAACCCACCCACTTCTTCATAAAACTTCATTTTAGTGGTGCTGTGCCGATAGCCTGCATAAGTAAATGCAAACTTTGACCCCAGTGCATCTTAAGTTAGAACACGGTCTAAAAATACTGAAAAGTACTGAAAATCATGCCATAATGCATTCTGTCTCGTGCTTCAAGCTCCAACTACAGCTCTTAAATACACAAACAAACAAATGAAGAGTATGTAGGGTACTCAAATATAAAGAATTATTTTTGTAATCAACAAATTGTGAAAGCTGCGAAGGACTGTAAGCCCCATCCAGCTTGCCCAATTTGCTTCCTTTTCAATGTTAGATCAGCATTTCTTTTTATATGCCAGGGACTAGCCAGCTCCCTTCCTTAAATAATATGAGCTGTTTGCAGGGCTAAGTGGGGGGTTCCCTCCATGACAATGATGATGGATAACAGGTGAGGAGTCCCCCATGAGACTGATGAGAGGAGGCAATCTCCCTGAAAAATGAATAGTTGGGGGTGGACAGGAGGCAGATCCTACAGTCTATTAACGTCAGTTTTAGAAAAGTAGTTGGCCAAATAAACAATATTTTCTCTAAAAAGTTAATCTTGTTTTAAAAATAAATCTATTTTCTGTGTATTCTCTTTCTAGCCAACCACCAATCTGTCATGTCTCTTGCCCAATATCCACTTCTCCCCCTCCCCTCAAAGCTCAGAATGAAATAGACCTTCCTCCTCTTTCCCAAGCAAAATGAATCCATGATGGCACAGATCAGTTATTTCTGACTTCCAATGTACTCTGTGAGTCCTCTCTTGCCTTTTATTTTATAGAAAATGGGGGCTCAATATGAGAACAGACACACGTTGTCCCCTCTGCATTAAACTTAGGTACCATAGTGATTTCACAAAACAAAGCCGAAAACGTAACTTCATAGACTACAACCCCAGGATTCTATTGCATCAACTAGCATTGCTGTAAAATAGCATGTTAGAATTTGTTTCTATTTGGATTTCTGAATGCTAACTTTATATTATACACCCATGCCCTGAGGAGGATCAAAAGAACAGCCAGCTGGACAGAAATCCAACACAAGATGTATTAGTCCCAGTGGGCATTACGCTAAGCTTTGTGTAAGAGTAGATAAAATATGTCACAATTCCTAAAGGCAAATGTTGCTATTTGATGAAGTGCTGCAGTTTGGCTAAGTGTTAGCATTTTGTAACACATACTGGAAAATAATTTACAGATCACCACCTACCTCGCATCATCTTGAGCCAGTCCACATTGAAAGGCTTCAGCATGTCTGGATCTGTGATAACTCGGCCAGGCATTGTACATTCAAAAAAGGCCAAATCCTCATCTGTAACATGAGAGAAAGGTAGCCGTTGCACTCCATATCTCTCACTGGTGAGAGGTACCTCCTGGACACTGGCAGAGGACATAAAACAAAGCCCTCTCCTGAGGGAATCAACATACCAAAGCTTTGCCCCTCTGTGGATGGAGTCCTTTGATGATGCCACCTTCCTGTTCTCATGGAGTGTGGTGTATGCTGCAGTACTAGCAAACAGTGCCAAAATCCTGCTCTTGTAACAGGATATCTGCCATCTTGATAAGATCGAGCAATGCCAAACCAAATTGTAGCATACTACAGAGGAACCAGCCATAGCTATCCTAAAATACAGAATTTAGTTTAGAACGTCTTACAGGCAAATAGATGGGAGCTTAGTTCTTTGTATACAGGCAATGGATTTCCTTTTAAACTCTCCCTCCCAATAAGCTATCAGTTTGAAGGCTTGGACATCTAAAAGTTAGCCTAAGAATAGGAAAGGCAGCAGCAAAAGCCAGAGTACATAAGAAGTAAATATGTGTGTGCTGTTGAGTTTATGCTGACTTCTGGCAAACCAACCCCTGGGATTTCTTGGCAAGGTACAACTGGAAGTAGATTGCCAGAACTTCTCAACACAGTGAGTTTACAGCCCCTGGTATTCCAAGGTGGTCTCCCAAATACCAGCCAAGCCTGACCCTGCTCAGCTTCAGATACCAGCCAAGAGCAGGTTCATTCAAGACAGCTGAAGACTCAAGGAGAGGAATAAAAAATAAGAAGCAATAATGCCATGGTATAAATCTCTGGTAAGCCTTCATTTAGAGTACTATATCCAGTTCTGGAGACTGCATCTACAAAAGGATATAGACAGGATGGTGTTAGTTCAGAAGGCAGTTACTAAAATGATCAGTGGTCTTCACTTCACTTCCCATATGAAGAGATGCCAAGGGTGAATCATCCCAAGATTTGCCACAACAGAGTGAGACTTGTCAGACGGCTGCCTGGGTGAGAATCTTCACAGTCTTGGCAAGTGCATATATCTATATGATTTGCAAGGGATTGTGGGCAATGTAGTTCATTCACACCAGACACAGCTGCTGACAATAATTTAGTTGTGCTCAAGTGTTAAAGCCAATAAGATATTTATTTATGGGGTTATTTCTCCCAACACAGATATGCTTGGTAGCACATAAATCAGGTTACTTGCTTCCAGTGTTTAACTTGGAAAACCAAAATCAAAATCAGGAAAACAACATTCAAACTTGTCAGGCATTAGCTAATGTTTTCTTAGCATATATCAAACAACAAACGAAAAGCCACAAAGAAAGAAAAAAACTGTTCTTTTCAGGTTAACTTCTGATAACTTCCCACATAGATTCAGAAGTGATTCTCTCCTAGCTCACAAGCAATTAGGTAAGGCTCAATTGCTAGTAGTTATCCAGCTGAAACCCCTTAGCTGGCTTGCTTTCTACAGCGTGGCCAGAAATCCTACACAGGAGCTTTTCTGAGTAGATTAAAGAACAAGTTTGTATTTCTTTGTGATGGTTGCTGTACTTTATAACAGAAAATCACCAAAGGAGTTTGGACAGAGAGCAGTCCATATAAACACATTCTTCATCTGCAATCATTCCCCCTTCTTCAACAAGCATGGGTTCAATATCATGGATTGGCACAGATGAATTTCTCAATGGAGCACTTTCAGGAGAATACTTGTTTCCCTGCTGTCTTTCAAGGTTATAGCTAGGGCATAGATCAGTGTTCATACCTGAGCTTCCATTGCTGTTAGAGTTCCTCTCTATATAGCCTGGCCAGTATGTAGTCCAGTTCTTATGTCCAGCCTTCCAATCCAGATCCCTGGACACTGGATCTCTCTTCACATACCTTCTGGCACAGGTCTTAGGGTCCCTTCCACGTGCAGCCGTCTCCCTCACAGGTAGCGTCTGGTGATTCCTAGCTCTGCAGCACCATTCCTCTGGCTTTCCCCAGTCCAATGGTGTATGCTGGCCCTTGAAATGCCTCCCAGTATACGTACTGCTCTGGACTCTTCTAGACCTCTCAAAGGCTTTTCTCTTCCTTCTTCCAAAGGGTTTCTTTCCCTCTCTGTCCGTCCGGTTTGGCTTCTGCTTCTGATGATCCTTCAGATGAAACTGATGATCAAACTCAAGCTGATTCTCAGGATAATGAGGATGATGATCTGTAGAATAAACTCTACCCTTATTCTGCCTTAATGAATGCTCTTCCCTAACACAGCGCAGCTGTGATGAATCAGGCCCTGCCCTTTGAGATGAGTGCTTAGGGATTACCTCATAGCCCTCCTGATTGAACACACGTTTCCCCACTTCAGCTCCTCTAATGGCTGTTGGAAATCTGGTGCATTCTGGGACTGGTAGTCTTTTATGGGAAAATTCTGTTTTCTTATTTCTACCAGAACTGACAGGTTGCATGTTCAGAGTCACTTCACCTTTTATATAGCTCCTTCCTGAGCTATGATAAGCTTCCTTATCACAGACTGAAGGCCAAAAAGACTGAGATTTTTCAGATGATGCATCCGAGATATAAATCTAGAAAGATTTAAGCACAACATTGCTTTGCAAATGGAAAAAAAACCCCAAAACATCATAAAATGATATTTGCTTTTCGTTGGAGCCTCTAAAAAAAAATACAGAAAGAGTGGAGACAACATGAGCAAATTTTCTCTGCCATAAACTGGTCTCCACTAAATGGCTAAAAGTATGTACATAGGTTTCAAACCCCTTTTTTTAGGTGCAGGGGGATGCAATATGCAGGAAGGTATTCTCAGATTTCTTTCTACTGGCTGGCCACTTGCCTCTCATGAAAGTAGTAATCAGGATCAATGCACTAGCACAGAGGCTCTAATGAGTGAAAAGGCACAAAGAGCGTGAAAACCTTCAAAATGAAGGTGACACACTTCTAATGAATGAGACTCAGAAGCTCTGCTCTGTGCATATGCTCTGCATAAAGGGAGGAGTGGCCTAGTGGTTGGGAAAAGGTACCACAGGCCGGAAGGTCGGTGGTTCAAATCCCACTAGAGGACAGCAACCTTGGGCCAGAAGGACTGGGGTTTCTAGTTCCACAGGTGCTCCTTGTGGTCTTGGGCAAGCCACTTAACCCTCCATTGCCCATGTTCCCTGTAAGTATTAGTGTATGTGTCTCATATCCCCTTCATGTTAAATGTATCCCCCAACCGCTTTGACCCAGTGAAAAGCAGGATATAAATGCAGCTCAATAAAATAAATAAATATGTTTCATAGTGGAGGGAAATTTTATAATTAGTCGCTTATACGTAAAAGTCACGCAGGCATCTATTTTTAGCTTATTTCGTAAGGATACATAGGCACCTATGTGGTTTTATAAAATAGTAGCACAAATCTGGAAGAAATAGAGACTAGATGGAAGCCGAGGACATTTACACAATTCAGAAGCTATCATAAATTTTAGTGTGTAAAAAACATGCATAAATGACAACTCTGCCTGCATTCTGCCCAAACTCCTCCCCTGAGCATGTCCACGTATGCATCTAATTACAGTACACATGCTTTCACATGTGAATATCCCCCCTAGGTGCATACATGCAAACTCTGAATTCGCACCACCCAGACCGAACTTCCAACAATGTCTAACAGCAAAGTACGCACCTTCATGACAAGTCAATTGGTATTTTATAAAAGGTTTTTTATAAGCGTATGTAGCCACATATGTGTGAAAAAGATTTTATAAAATTACCCCCTATCTTTATAACATAACATATGCAATACTGGATCAGACCAAGAGTCTATCAAGTGCAGTATCCTGCTTCCAACAATGGCCAATTCAGGTTACAAGTACCTGTCAGGTTCCCTAAAGCCGGGGCGGCCCAAGGGGGGTTTGGGGTCATGTGTGGAGACTCATTGCAGGGCCTCATTAGCATAAATATTTGCATAATGTTAGCATGCGCTAACTTTTAGTAAACATGCCTCTCAATGAGTGTCTGGATAAAGAAAGACTACTAGATTTCTACATTACTATACTCCAGTGTCAACCGCCAGGCACATTAGGAAGTACTACAAACACTGCTCACTTAGAACCCATTGATGTCAGCCCCATTATCCAATAAATAATGCTGTTGAGAGAGCGCATGCGTGGCGTTTTTTGAGAAGGAAACTTTTTTGGAAACTCAGTTCCAGCAAACGCCCGAGTCAAGTGGTAGTATACATACATTTTGAATTGTTTCATAGAGGTGAGGTCTTTTCTATATATAAGAAGAAAGGCATTTCAAGAGTTTTTCATTTAGGAACCAGCTTGTTTAGGAATTAATGAACATGTGCCCTGAATAACCAGTTATAGATCACTATGTTTCTCTTTTTGAAATGTGGCTATGTTTTGTAGACAATGCTCGGTTTGCTTGGTTGAGAACATTTTGAATTGTTTCACAGAGACAGTGCTTGGTTTGCTTGTTTGAAGACCCCCTGAGGAAGAAATGAAACGTGCGGTACCAGTGAGGTCGCGTCGGGGAAGATAAGCAACTTGCAGTAAACCCAAAGCACGATTGCTGTCTACATAAAGCAGAAAAAAGCTTCAATTATCTAAGATAAGTTCTGGTTTCAAATCCAGTTTTAAATTGTTTGGTCGGAAAAGGTGTGAAGATTAAAACTTTGAACCTGATAAGATGAGTGGTCATTGATGTGATCGGAGTTTTTGCAGCTTTGGAGCAAATTGCCTCATCTTGCAAAATATTTTGAGCTGAGACCACAGGTTCATATTATAGGAACAGTATTGATAACTTTGGCACCTTGACCACACATGTAGCATAACACCGGAATCTCATCTAGATTAATGTGGAGGGTTTCCCCATATATATTAGCACTTAGAACCCATAGCAAACCCCCCGTATCATAACAGCACTACCAGGACTCACAAAGCACCAAACCTACCTATCAAAAAGGCAACACTGCAAATATTAAACCAATATATCTCAGAGAATACCAATACATCTTCTACTGGGTAAAGAGAACAAGTGGCACTGTCAAATAGAAACTACATGAACAGAATACCTCAGTTCAGTTACACATGCAGAACATAGACCGTCACCAAACAAAGAACAAGAGATCATGATTTAGAAACAGAAAGACAATAATTAAACTAGGAACCCACAAAGCCAAACCTGGAATGTACAACAACTCTGGAGAAATAAAATTATAAATTAATTTCTTCTTGTACTAAACAAAAACGCAAAGACGTTAGCGATACACATTTCCCAGAGCTGATATAGTCCGGTTAATAAATTCAAAATAAAAAAAGTATTTTTCTACCTTTTGTTGTTTGGCATTTTATTTTTCACTTGCAATTGCTCCAGTCACTTTCTTCTGGTTTCTTCTTGTCTTCAGCTAACTCTCCATTGTCTGCTGTCCATTTGTCCTTTCTCTCTTCTAGTTTTTTTCCATTCTCTCTCCACAACTGCTTTAACATACTGATCTTCCCCTTTCGCTCTTTCCTCCATTTCTTTCTTTATTTCTTTTTCATCCACTCAAATTTTACCCTTGCATCCTCAATCCCCACTTACTCTCTCAATGCCCAGTCAATCATAGATTTTTCTTCCCTACCACACAAAATATCTTTTCCCCTTTCCATCCTCACTTCCCCAGCTCCAACTTCTAGTCCTCCCCCAACATCAGCTCCTTTCTAGTTTCAGCCCCACCCAGCATCCACTCCCTTCAAGTTTCATTCTCCCATACCCCCCCATCAGCCCATTTCCAGTCCAAGCTCCCCTCATCAGCCCATTTCCAATACTAGCCTCCCATCAGCCATTTCCAGTCCTATCCCAGCTTCCCAGTTCCAGTCCTATCCTTGACCCCCCCATCAGCCCATTTCCATTTCCAGTCCTAGCTTCCCATCAGCCATTTCCAGTCCTATCCCAGCTTCCCAGTTCCAGTCCTATCCTTGACCCCCCATCAGCCCATTTCCATTTCCAGTCCTAGCTTCCCATCAGCCATTTCCAGTCCTATCCTAGTCCCCATCCCCACCCCGAAGAGCACCATGTCTGTCTGAGCGGCTTACAAGGGAGCCGAGGACACTAGAAGCCCTGGCTCACCTCTGCACAGTGCTGGAGTGAAGAACAGCATGCTCCTTCACTAGCGCTGTGTTCATGTGAAGCTCGCGGAGTGCCAGGAAACGGGAAATTACCTTTAACCTTTCCTGACACTCAGCGGGCTTCACATGAACACAGCGGAGTGAAGGAGCATGCTGCTCCTCACTCCAGCACGGGGCAGAGGCGAGCTGGGGCCTTGGGCATCCCTGGTTCCCTCTGAAGCCAGCCTTGCGCGGAGCCCTGTGCGAACAACATTCTTGCTCAATGGATGGGCCAGCTCTGCCCAAAAAGGTACACAAGATTCCATGCTGCTTGTCCCATGGGTAAGAGTGGATTTCCCTAGTTCTCTTTAAAAATGGTTTATAGACTTTTCCTCCAAAAATGTGTCAAAACCTCTTTTAAATCCAGCTACACTAATAGCTTTTACTACATCCTCTGGTAACGGTCCAGAGTCTGATTATGCATTGAGTGAAGAAATAATTTTCTACGATCATTCTTAAAAGTGCTGTATTATAACTCCATTGCATGTCCCCTAGTCTCTCTATTTTTTGGAGCGGTAAACAACCGATTTACATTTACTCCATTCATTATTTTATAGATCACTATCACATCTCCCCTCAGCTGTCTCTTTTCCAAGTTGAAGTAACATAGTAAATGACAGCAGATAAAGACCAGTATGGTCCATCTAGTCTGCCCAGTATGATGGCAAGAGTAGTTGCACCTGCTGCTCTGTGCAGGCCACCCCTCCTCACGTCTTTGTTTAGGGGTGAACCCACCACTCCATGTAGGACACCCCTATCTGTTGAGAATTTAGATGGTTCAATTTATTTTGATTTTATGCTGTTGTTGTAAGGGGATCCACGATGTCTGCCCCATGCCATTTTGAATTCTGTCACCGTGTTTGCCTCCACCACTTCCATCGGGAGGGCGTTCCAAGCATCCACCACCCTTTCAGTGAAAGAGTATTTCCTGACATTGCCCTTCAATATACCACCTTGCAGCTTCCTGTTATGCCCTCTAGTTTTACAGCTTCCCCGTCTTTGGAAGAGGTTTGTTTGTTCATTATTTCCCTTTAAGTATATAAAGGTCTGAATCAAATCTCCCCTGTCCCTCCTCTCCTCCAAAGTGTACATGTTTAGGTCTTTAAGTCTCTTCTCATAAGGCTTCTGACGCAGGCTCCAAATCATTTTGGTCGCCTTCCTCTGAACAGTTTCCAGTCTTTTTACATCCTTTGCAAGATACGGTCTCCAAAACTGAACACAGTATTCCAAGTGAGGCCTCACCAGTGACTTGTACAGTGGCATAAGTACCTCTTCCTTTCTGCTGGTAATTCCTCTTTGTATGCAGCCCAACATCCTCCTGGCTTTTGCCACCGCCTTGTTGCACTGTTCTGCCACCTTGAGATCTTCAGAAATAATCACACCAAGTTCTTTCTCCTGATCCGTGCACACCAACCTCTCGCCCCCTATCGCGCACATTTCCCTTGGATTTCTGCTACCCAAGTGCATGACTCTACACTTCTTTGCATTAAATCGTAATTGCCAAGCATTAGACCATTCTTCCAGCTTATGTAGATCTTTCCTCATGTTAACCACTCCCTCAGGGGGAGTCCACTCTGTTGCAAATTTTTGTGTCACCTGCAAAAAGACAGACTTTTCCGTTCAGTCCTTCAGCAATATTGCTCACAAATACATTGAACAGTGCCGGGCCCAGGACCGATCCCTGGGGCACCCCGCTAATCACCTTCCCTTCATCTGAGTGAGCTCCATTTACCATCACCTTCTGTCATCTGTCAGTCAACCAATTTTTGATCCAATTTACTATCTTGGGATCCGTCCCCAAGCTACTGAGTTTATTGATAAGCCTCCTATGAGGCACAGTATCAAAGGCTTTGCTGAAATCCAGGTAGATGACATCCATCGCATGCCCCTGATCCAGTTCCCTGGTCGCCCAGTCGAAGAACTCAATCAGATTTGTTTGGCAGGATCGTCCTTCGGTAAAACCATGTTGCCTCGGGTCTTGCATCCTGTTGGTTTTGAGAAAGTTCACTATTCGCTGTTTCAGGAACGCCTCCATTACTTTTCCTGTCACCGAGGTAAGGCTCACAGGCCTGTAGTTTGACACGTCTTCCCTGTCACCACTTTTGTGTAGAGGTATGACATCAGCCATTCTCTAGTCCTGAGGAACCTCTCCTGTTTCCAAGGATCTGTTGAAAACGTCCTTTAACGGCCCTGCAAGAACCTCCCTGAGCTCTTTCAGTATCCTTGGATGTATCTCATCTGGTCCCATAGCCTTGTCCACTTTCAGTTTTGCAAGTTGTTCTAACACTTCATCTTCTTTGAATGGTGTGGTATCTACTTCATTTCCATTTTTATATTTGTGAGACACATGAGGTCCTTCTCCAGGACTTTCTTTAGTAAAAACAGAGCAGAAGTATTTGTTTAGCAATTTCGCTTTTTCAATGTCACTTTCCACGAATCCTTTTGCAGCACTTCTGAGTCCTGCAATTCCACCTCTGATCTTCTTCCTTTCTCTAATATACCTGAAGTAAGTTTTGTCGACACACTTAACATCTTCAGCCATCTTTTCCTCTGCCTTTGATTTGCTATCCTTATTTCTCTTTTTGTCTCTGAGTTTGATCTTGTATTCATTTCTGTGTTCCTGTTTGTGAGCTTCTGAATTTTGTGAAAGCTGTGTTTTTTGCCTTTATCTGAGCAGCCACTTTTTTGGAAAACCAAACAGGTTTTCTTCTCCTCTTGTTTTTGTTTACTTTTCTTACATATTTATCTGTTGCCCCGTTTATTGCCACCTTTAGTTTAGCCCATTGCAATTCCACTTCCCTTATCTCCTTCCACCCTGTCAGCTCCTCCTTTAGGTACTCGGCCATTTTATTGAAGTCGGTGTTTTTGAAGTTTAGGACTTTGAGTTTGCTATGATTGGCCTGTACCATGGCTTTTATCTCAAACCACACCGTGTGATGATCGCTGCTGCTCACAGGGGCACTCACGCAGACATACGACATGCTATCAACCGTTGGTGAGCACTAAATCCAGTGTTGAGCTTTCCCTGGTTGGTTCCATCACCATTTTTTCTAAGTAACGCATCTTGGAAAGCATCCACAATTTTTTTGCTTCTTTCCAGATTTGCAGAAGGAATAATCCAATCCACATCAGGTAGATTAAAAAGTCACCCAATATGATCGCTTCCCCCTTTGTGGCTATCTTAGCAATATCTATAATCAGTTTGTTATCTATCTCTTCAATTTGTGTTGGAGGTCTGTAGACTACAGCAGTATGGATGACAGTGCCATCTCCTCTTTCCAACACAATCCAGAGCGCTTCTTTTTTTCCCCATGCATTTAAGTAGCTTTAATATTGCTTTTGACATACAAGGTTACTCCTCCCCCTCTTCCATTTTCTCTGTCCCTTCTGAATAGATTAAAGCCAGCAATGGCTATATCCCAATCATGCGATTCATTAAGCTATGTTTCTGTAATGGCCACAATGTACAAATCCATTTCCACCATTAGGGCTTGCAGGTCCGGAACGTTGTTGGCTAAGCTTCGAGCATTTGTGCTCATTGCTTTCCAGCATTTAACTGGCTTGTGTGTATTTTGCATTGCTTTTGTTCTGTCTACATCTTCCCACTTGTTTTTGATGTGTGGTTTAAAAGTGTGGCTGTTTCTGATTTTAAATCTGCTTTTGCAGGGGGTGACGTCCAGAGCTTCACCTTCCACATCCGTCACCCCCTTTTTCTAGTTTAAATGCACATCCACATATTGCTTGAATTTTTCACTTAGGATTCTTTTCCCTGCGATAGAGAGATGTAATCCATCAGCACAGTCCAGTCTCTTGTTGTTCCATCTGTTGCCCCAGTCACCAATAAATCTGAATCCTTCTTGTTTGCACCAGGTCTGGAGCCATGTATTAAAGCTGTTAATGCGATGCAGCCTTTTTGCCCCCTTACCAAGCACAGGTAGAACCTCTGAGAATGCAACAGTGTTAACAATGGGCTTGAGTTTCTCTTACAAAGATTGAAAGTCCTTTTGGACTGTAGAGGCACTGTTTCTAGCCAGGTCATTTGTGCCCAAGTGGATAACATCAAGTTTGGAGTGTTCACTTTCTACTCTAAGTACTTCAACAACGTGGTTTGTACTCCTGCTGGCTGAAAAGCCTGGGAGGCAGCTATGTTCTTTCCTTTGAATTGTGTTCCCAAGTTGGTGCCACTGATGATGGAATCACCAAGTAGTAGTAGTTTGGCGAGGTTTTCTTCATATTTGGTCATTTAGCAGGAGATTGGGCATTGTCCGTCTCATTTAAGGGCCCTTCAGTTTCTTTGGATTGGGTAGCCTCATTCGCCAAGGCAGAGAAGGCATTATGCAGGGATATCGCCTGTTGCATACGATGCCTCTGGGTCAGAACCCACTGTGATCCATTTGTTCCTGGGGTGTTTTGATCTTTGTGGGAGCGGTGGTGGTTCAGTTTGTATCCTAGAAGAGGTACGCTTCATTGCAGTCAGTTCATCCCTCAGTTCCTTGTCCTCATTGGCCAAGGCAGAGAAGGCATTATGCAGGGATATCTCTTGATGCATAGGATGTCTGTGTGTTACAGGTCGCAATCTATGTAATCTTTCAAGCCTTTTCTCATAAGGATATACTTCCATCCGCTTTACCATTTTTGCCGTTCTTCTCTGTACCTTTTCTAATTCTGCTATATCCTTTTTAAGACATGGTGACTAGAATTGCACAAATATTCAAGGTGTGGTCACACAATGGAGCAATACAGAGGCATTATAATCACCTTTGTTTTATTTTCCATTCCTTTTTTATGATTCCTAGCATTTTATTTACTTTCTTGGCTGCCACTGCACAATGGACAGAGGGTCTCAATGTATTATCTACAATAACGCCTAAATTCTTTTCCTGGCTGGTGGTTCCTAATGTGGAACCTTGCATCGTGTAACCATAGTTTGGGTTGTTATTCCCTAAGTACACAACTTTGCACTTGTCCACATTAAAAGTCATCTGTCATTTGGATGCCCAGTCTCCCATTTTTTTACAATCCTATTGTGTTTTAACAACTTTGACTAATTTTGTGTCATCTGCAAATTTGATCACCTCACTCATTATTCCCATTCCTAGATCATTTATAACTGTTAAAAAGCAGCGGGCCCAGCACAGATCCCTGGGGTACTCCACTATTCACCTTTCTCCATTGAGAAAATTGGCCATTTAACCCTACTCTCCATTTTCTATCTTTCAGCCATTTCCTAATCCACAATAGTACATTGCCTCCTATGCCATGACTTTTCAATTTCCCTAAGAGTCTCTTATGAGGGACCTTGTCAAAGGCGTGCTGAAAAATCAAGGAACACTATCAACCAGCTCACTTTTATCTACTTGTTCATTCACAGCTTCAAAAAAATATAAGATTGGTAAGACAAGACTTTCATGGGCTAAATCCTTGTTTGCTTTCTCCCATTAAGCCCTATCTACATGTTCAGTAACTTTGTTTTTATATAATGCTGATGCATCCAGGCCAGGTCACCCTGTCCAGGCTATTCCCACAGTACCTTGCTCCTCATTATGCACATTGGCAGGCCAATACTGGCAACAGTGCTAGCAGTGTGGGCTGAGGAGGGTGTTGGCAGCCACCACACACTGGATAGACAGACACACACTCCCCACACCTATGCCAGCATTGTGCAACTATAGAGGTGTATGGCAGCCCTGGCCACCGCACCAGTCCTGGGCACAGTGCAGGCATGTCTATGGTACGCAATACTGTAGGAGTCACTCCCCAGAGTGGTAAACACTGTCAGACACAAGACCTGTAGCACACTCCACAGACATCAGAAAGGTTGCTATGATGCAGCTCAATCAGCAAATTGTGCTTAACTTAGGAATTGCTATCTGCCAGTAATCATAGCAACCTTTTGATAGATGTGTACCGTATTCCCAGGTTTAGGGTGGCATTGCTAAGGTATGCAAGTGCTAGTATTGGGAGATGCACGCAGGGCCCAAAATCCTGCCTCTCCAGGTGGCTTTGGATAATGGAGCCTGTGGGTGTGGGTGTGTCTGCCCCTGCTGGCCGCTGCTCTGGGGCAGAGGTTCCCAACTCCGGTCCTGGTGGGCCAAACACTGTTCGGGTTTTCATGCTGTCCCTAATGAATATGCATGAGATACATCTGCATACCATGGGGGCGGTGCATAGAAATGGAGCACAGCCATATTTATTAGAGGCAGCATGGAACCTAAATGGTGTTTGGTGCTCCAGGACTGCTATTGGGAGACTCTGCTCTAGGTAATGCGCATGTTTATGGTGTCTGTGCTCTCTAGGGTAAAATGTAGGCGTTTTGGGCATGTTTACGTTATCTGCACTAAAGGTTCTGTCTGTATTACCACGTTTTAGTAGTGGGTAAAATATGGGGACTGGGTTGGCAGGAACCACAGCTAGGACTTGAACCTTTGACCTTCTGCTCCTGAACACACTGCTGTGTGCACTGCACCACCGTGTTGCCACAGAGACAGTGCATTCCCTGGAGATACCATGACTGTTTGTCAGACAGAGCCTGTCTGTTGCAGTGCACGGCACCCACCTAAACAGGGCTGGGCCATGGTCTGCTGTGGGCAGCAGCCAATGCCCCCTCCACTACCAGAACCCCTCTGCCACCATGCTGACATACCCTTCTGCTGGTGGTGCGCAGTCTTGGGCCATCCAGTGTGCGGGTAGGCGGCTGCCTATGGTGCGGGTTCTGGAGTAGGGGTGCCTGCATAGCTGTCCACGCTTCCCCCCAGCACCGCCTGCCAATGTTCTGTGCCCTTGGGGGTACCTGCTGGGTAATATCCCCTGTGACACTGTGGGAAACACACTCATGCCCACGTGTTGGGCCCTCATCAGTTGCTGTCTGGCTGCTCTACTGTTTCAGCATTCGTATGGGCCACCTAGGTATCACCCTAGTCTGCACTGTGGCCCAGCTGCACCACAGCATGTGCCGCCTGCAGCCCTGTGTCCCCTTTTCCAGCATCTGTCCAGTTGCCCGTTCCGACATGCCCGCCCTGCTGTTGTGGAACATGTGCACGCCATAGGGAGCCTGTCCAATGGAAGGGGGAAACCCTGATCAGCGCTATTTCACTGTGGGATCATTCACCTTGTATGGGGACAGGGCATAGACCCTTCCAAAATTTATATTATTTTTTTGGAGCTTTCTTGGGAGTGTTTTTTGATGTTTCCCATTAATATCACTATTGGCCAGCTTGGTTATGTTTTTTTTACATTTTCTTCTGGTCATTTTCAATGTTTATTTGCCCTTTTGTTCAGTGCACATGTATCACACTTATCACTTTTTGTAGGTTTCCCTGGTTTTACTGTACATTGCTGACGGAAATGGTTTCTTTTCCCTTTAAATCAGCTCTAACGGCAGGTTTCACTGGCGTTAGTTTTCAGCCCCGGATTTCACAGCGATAGTGTGTGGGTAGCCTCTCCCCTCCCACGCTCCGCCCATTGTCCCTCTCTCTCCACCCCTGGGGAGCCTTCCTCCACCCTCCAGGAGCCTTTCTCCACCCTCAGCGTTCATTTGTGCCGTTGCGCACGTTATCTTGTGCTAAGGTACCTGTGCGCCCAATAAAGTGCCATTATTGCACGATAAGGTACCTTATCATGCGATAACGTCGCAGAGCGCACATTAAGACGGTTTAGTAAACATACCCCTAAGTCTCTCCGCTATGGACTCTCTCGATGCACCTGTTACCCCTTCCATCATTTAATGCAGATTCCTCATTTATTTGGACTCATATTTATACCGCCTTTCTAATATTCAAGCGGTTTACAATCAATAAAGTCTAACAGTGCATTAATGCATACTGTTGTACAGAGAACTAAACATGAGAATTTGATGGCAACAGTAACATATTTGAAAATTATAAAACTTATATCATCAACTAACTATATACAATGGGCAAAGTAATATGTCATTACTGGAACAATGTATCTGTCTAGCTTGAATTATGTAAATGTGTCCAATTGTCCATAATAAATAGCGGGGTGGTGCACTTATGTCGGTTGTGAATCGGTAGTTAAGTCTGGTTTGTTATGGCCCTGGAAAAGGTATGTTTTTAGTTTTTGCGGAATTCTATCAAATCGTGGCATCACAGGTGTTTTGCTACAAATATACTTGAAAATGTTTTTATTATGCACTTTTGCTTCCATGGCAAGCTTCTTTTCAATTTTCTTCTTTGCCAGCCTTATCAATGTTTTGCATTTAACTTGCCAGTATTGTTGTTTCCTATTTTCATTATTTGGCTCTTTTTTCCATTTTCTGAACGATTCTCTCTTAGCTATAACAGCCTCTCTGACCTCACCTTTAAGCTATGCTGGCTATCGTTTGGCCTTCCTTCCACCTTTTTTAAAGCATGGAATACATCTGGTCTGCGCTCCCAAGGCAGTATTATTAAATAATGCCCAGGCTTTATGTAAACTCATAACCTTTCCAGTTGTTCCTTTTAGTTTTGTCTTAATCATTTTCCTCATTTTATTATAGTCTCCCTTTTGAAAGTTAAATTTATTTATTTATTTATTTATTTAACATCTTTTATATACCGCACTATTGTCACCAGCGCGGTTTACAAGTAACAAACATATACATACAAAGAACTGTAATGCATTTTACAAGTAACAGGGTTTTTTGAAAACTTGGGAATAACAAGGTACAGCTACATAGGCTAGTTAACTATTTACAGAATATTGAAATACATTAGTCATATTCGGATATCAGTTGAGAAAATGTCCTGGTCAGAAAAGTGTCTGTAATATTTTCATGTGTGAAGGTTAGATTGGGAAATAGCTTAGGAAGAGGTGGTGTTTGAGACTCTTTCTGAATTGTGTTAAGCTGGTTATAACTCTCAATTCTAGTGGGAGGGCATTCCAGGTTATTGGGGCGTGGATACTGAAGGCTCTTTTGGTTGTTTCCTTAGTGTATCTGACTGTTTGTTTCGGGATTATTAATGTATTCATTGCAATTGACCTTCTGGATCTATTAGGGGTCTGTGAGTGTACAAGGTTGGTAATGGTTGATGGTGCTTGGTTGTTTATGGCTTTGAATGTAGTGATCAGTATCTTGTAGTGGATTCTTGCGTTGGTTGGTAGCCAGTGGAGTCTTTTTAGAACTGGGGTTATGTGATCTGTCTTTGATATTCCTTCAAGTACTCTGGCAGCAGTGTTCATCGCTAGTTGGAGAGGATTTAATGTTGCTTGAGGGAGTCCGTATAGAATTGCATTTGCAAAGTCAATGTGAGGCATTATCAGGGCTTGGTAGACGGTTCTGAAATCTGAGGGTTCCAGTAGAGGTCGCAGGTGGCGTAATGTACGTATCTTGTGATATATTAGTTTTGTTATGTTTTTTATGTGGGCTTTCATATGCTAGTAGTCAATTTCCTTGCTATCCTCCCTCCATTTATTAAATCAAATGTGATCATGTTATGATTGCTATTGCCAAGCAGCCCTAAAACAGTTACCTCTCACACTAGATCCTGCATTTCACTGAGGACTAGGTCTAAAATAGCATCTGTGATAAGGAAGCTTATCATAGCTCAGGAAGGAGCCATAGAAAAGGTGAAGTGACTCTGAACAAGCAACCTGTCAGTTCTGGTAGAAATAAGAAAACAGAATTTTCCCATAAAAGACTACCAGTCCCAGAATGCACCAGGTTTCCAACAGCCATTAGAGGAGCTGAAGTGGGGAAACGTGTGTTCAATCAGGAGGGCTATGAGGTAATCCCCAAGCACTCATCTCAAAGGGCAGGGCCTGATTCAGCACAGCTGCGCTGTGTTAGGGTGGAGCACTCATCAAAGCAGAATAAAGGTAGAGTTTATTCTGCAGAGAATTATCCTCATCCTCATCATCTTCATAATCAACTTGGATATCCTCATCCTCAGTTTCCTCTGGAGGATCATCAGAAGCAGAAGCCAGAGCGGAGGGACAGAGAGGGCAAGAAACCCTTTGGAAGAAAGAAGAGAAAAGCCTTTGAGAGGTCTAGAAGAGTCCGGAGCAGTACGTATACTGGGAGGCATTCCAAGGGCCAGCATACACCATTGGACTGGGGAAAGCCAGAGGAATGGTGCTGCAGAGCTAGGAATCTCCAGACGGTACCTGTGAGGGAGACGGCTGCACGTGGAAGGGACCCTAAGACCCGTGCCAGAAGGTATGTGAAGAGAGATCCAGAGTCCAGGGATCTGGATTGGAAGGCTGGACATAAGAACTGGACTACATACTGGCCAGCCTATATAGAGAGGAACTCTAACAGCAATGGGAGCTCAGGTATGAACACTGATCTATGCCCTAGCTATAACCTTGAAAGACAGCAGGTAAACAAGTATTCTCCTGAAAGTGCTCCATTGAGAAATTCATCTGTGCCAATCCATGATATTGAACCCATGATTGTTGAAGAAGGGGGAGTGATTGCAGATGAAGGATGTGTTTACATGGACTGCTCTCTGTCTAAACTCCTTTGGTGATTTTCTGTTATAAAATACAACAACCATCACAAAGAAATACAAACTTGTTCTTTAATCTACTCAGAAAAGCTCCTGAGTAGGATTTCTAGCCACGCAGTAGAAAGCAAGCCAGCTAAGGGGTTTCAGCTGGGTAACTGCTAGCAATTGAGCCTTACCTAATTGCTTGTGAGCTCTGAGGGAATCACTTCTGAATCTATGTGGGAAGATATAAGAAGTTAACCTGAAAAGAACAGTTTTTCTCTTCTTTGTGGATATTGTTTGTTGTTTGATACACTGCTAAGAAAATATTAGCTAAAGCCTACAGAAAAGACCAGTTTGTTACCAACCAGGTCTTATTTCTTTTGCTTTGATTGCCTGACAAGTTCAAATGTTGTTTTCCTGATTTTGTTTTTCCAAGTTTAACACTGAAAGCAAGTAACCTGATTTATGTGCTACCAAGCATATCTGTGTTGGGAGAAATAACCCCATAAATAAATATCTTATTGGCTTTACCCTGAAGCACAACTATTTATTGTGAGCAGCTGTGTCTGGTGTGAATGGACTGCATTGCTCACAACCCTTGCCAATCATATTGATATATGCACTTGCCAAGACTGTGAACATTCTCACCCAGGCAGCCGTCTGACACATCCCAATGTGTCGTTTCCTGAACCAGCTGCTCCATGAAGCAGTCATTTACTTCATCTAGAAACTTTATTTCCCTAGCATATCCTGATATGTTATTGACCTAGTCAAAACAAAGATAATTGAAATTTCCCATTATTACTGTGTTGTAAACTTTGCTAGCTTCCCTAATTTACATTAGCATTTCATCATCTGTCTGTTCATTCTGTCCAGGCAGATAGTAGTACATCCCCACTGCTATTCCCTTCCCCTTTTTAAATGGAATTTCTATCTACAGAGATTCTACAGCATATTTTGTTTCCTGCAAAACCTTTAACCTTTTTGACTTGATGCACTCTAACATATAGAGCCACCCCTCCACCAATGTGATCTACCCTATCATTGAGATACAGTTTGTAGCCTGGTGTCACAACGTCTCATTGGTTATCCTCCTTCCACAAGGTCTCTGAAATGCCAATTATTTCTAACCTCTCCCATCTTATTTTTTTTTTTACTTCTAGAAGTTGCATACAGGCATTTCACAGTTTGTGTTTTGTTAATATTAACAGTCTGGCTATTTGATGACAGGCTTAATTTGAAATTTGGTGTAAGATGGTGGAATTAGACCTTACCTGCTAATTGTCTTTCCTTGAATTTCTCCAGTCCAGTCTCCTGGGTACTAAGCCCCCGACCAGCAGATGGCGACCGAGCATCACAATTTTGAGATGCTCCCCTATAAAGGCTTTGTGCCTCACCAGGATTGTCAGCAAAATCTAGCAAAACAGAGTGGCCATTGGCACTAGATTTCCCCCAAACCGCACAAACGGCACCACATCGTGCGACACTCCTATCCACATCAACAAAATATCTCTCCATGAATCTGAATCATCTTTGACTGAAGCAACAAACCATGGTCTGATTCTTCTTTTTTTGTTGGTTTTCTTGGGTTTTTTTTTTTTACTTTTCCTTTCTCGCACCAGGCATTCCAAAAATAACACAAACTGAATTACCACCAGCCAGAGTCTCCCCCCACCCCCACTGAAAATTCCTGGGATGGGTTCTGGACTGGACTGAAGGAATTAAAGGACAGGAAATTAGCAGGTAAGGTCTAATTCTGCCTTCCAAATCATTCCTCCAATCCAGTCCAGACTCCTAGGATGTACCACAGCAGTGCCCTTCAAGGGTCAGAGCCCACAAGGACCCCCCCCCCCCCCCGCAGAGCTGCCATGACAAAACATGCCTATGCGCCTGCTCTTAAATCTAGCCAGTAATGTCTCAAAAATGGGTGCAAGAAGGCCCAGGGGGCCACCCTGCAAATGTCATTTGCCAGAACTAGGCGCGTTTCTGCCCAGGAAGTCACCTGGGCCCCTAATATAATGCGCTCAGAGCAAAACGGAACCAGCATGTGCCACAGCAGGTGTGCCAACACAATGGCCTCCCTCAGCCATCTGGCAATGATATCTCCTGAAGGTAATTAAACCAAAAATATGCCTTGCCCCAATCTTTATATTTTCTTAGTTTAAACACTAAGCAGTAATCTGCTTGTCTCAGCCCTACCCCCCCCCCCCCCCCAGGAGAAAACCAGACCGAACGGCAAAGCCTAATAATAGAAGTGCAGGCCAGACTGACCGAAGCCATCCACTTACTGGAGACTGAACTATACTGGCAATCCTGGTGAGGCGCAGAGCCTTTATAGGGGAGCATCTCAAAACTCTCATGCTCAGTCTCCACCAGCTGGCAGGGGGGTTCAGTACCCAGTAGTCTGGAATGGACTAGAGGAATGATTTGGAAAAGGGTGTTGGGGCCACTTGGCAATAATGATCAAAGCATGATCGCGTTTGATTTAATAAATGGAGGAAGGATGCCAAGGAAATCCATAGTTGCTGCCTTTTATCTTTCAAAAGGGAGACTATGATAAAATGAGGAAAACAGTTAAGAAAAAGCTAAAAGGAGCAGCTGTTAAAGATTTACATCAAGCATGGGCATTGTTTAAAATTACTGTCTTGGAAGCCCAGACCTGCTATATTCCGCACTTTAAGAAAAGTGGAAGGAAGGCCAAAATACTGCCATTATGGTTTAAAAGGTGAGTTCAGAGAGATTGTTGTAGCAAAAAAAGCATATTTTAGGAAATTGAAAAAGGAGCCAAAGGACAAACTGGAAAAAAGCATAAGCACTGGCAAGTTAGATGCAAGGCATTGATAAGGCAGGCAAAGAGAATTTGAAAAAAATCTTGCTGTGGAAGCAAAGACACATAATAAAAACATTTTCCCCCAAGTACATTTGTAGCAAAAAACCTGTGAGAGAATCAGTTGGACAATTAGATGATAGAGGAGTAAAAGGGGCACTAAGAGGGGACAAGGCCATGGTAGAGAGAATGAATTAATTCTTTACTTCAGTCTTTACTAAAGAAGACATAGGGAAGTTACCCATGACTGAAATGATATTTAAAAGGCGATGCATCGGAAGAATTGAAAGAAATAGCGATAAACTGGGAAGATGTATTACAACTATTTGATACTGAAGAGTAGCAAAATCACCTGGACAGGATGGTATACATCCGAGGGTGTTGAAAGAACTAACTGCAGAACTACTATTAGTAATCTGTGAACTATCATTAAAACCATCTGTAGGCCAATGTAACGCCAATTTTTTAAAAGGGTTCCAGGGATGATCCGGGGAACTAAAGACCGGTGAGTCTGACATCAATACCGAGAAAAATGGTAGAAACCATTATAGAGAACAAAGTTACTGAACATGTAGATAGTCATGGTTTAATGGAAGAAAGCCAACATGGATTTAACCAAGGAAGGTCTTGTTTTACTAATCTATTATGTTTTTTAAAGGTATGAATAAAGACGTAGGCAAAAGTGAGCTGGTTGATAAGGTGTATCTGGATTTTCAGAAGGCCTTTGAGAAGATCCCCCATGAGAGACTCTTGTGGGAAACTTAAACGTCATGGGATAGGAGGCAGTGTACTATTGTAGATCAGGAACTGGTTAACACAAGAGGAATTTGAAAAATTGCAAGAGAACCTTGATAAATTGGAAGACTGGATATTCAAATGGCAGATGAAATTTGATATGGACAAGTACAAAATTATGCATTTAGGAAAGAACAACTCAAACTATGGTTCCACGATACAAGGTTCCACATTAGGAACCACCACCCAAGAAAAAGATTTAGGTATCCATGGATAACACGTTGAAACCCTCTGTCCAGTGTGCAGTGACAGCCAAGAACGTAAATAGAATGCTAGGAATCATAACGAAAGGAATGAAGAATAAAACGAAGGATATTATGATGCCTCTGTATTGTTCCATGGTGCAACCACACCTTGAATACTGCATGCAATTCTGGTTGCCGTATCTTAAAAAGGATATAACGGAATTAGAAAAGGTACAGTGAAGAGCCACTAAAACGGTAAAGGGGATGGAAGGTTACCTGTATGAGGAAAGGCTTAAAAGGTTAGGGCTCTTCAACCTGGAAAAGAGACGGCTGAGGGGAGATATGATAGAGGTCTATAATTAATGAATGGAGTAAAATGGGTAAACAAAGATCGACTGTTTACAGCAGTGGTTCTCAACCCAGTCCTCTGGGACCTCCAGACCAGTCAGATTTTCAGGATATCCACAATGAATATGCATGAGCTACACTGCTTTCATTGCATGCAGATCTATTTCTGCTTTGACTACATTTGTTCTTTGCTACTGCCCTAGATTTCACCTGCCCCAGCATCATCATTCACCATACGTACCTGGGCATTCTAATAGGATGCCTTATAGCTTGTCGTTCTGTGAGAGTTTGTGTGCATCAGTGATGCTGAGGGCTAAGCCATCGGTAGTTGAACTACTGGCAGTCTACCAAGATGGACAGGTCTCAGCTGAGGTGCCAGACCAAAAGATACCACCCATCTGGACAACAGCAGAATGAGACCGTGTTGGCGGCGGAGGATCACATTTCTGTGACAACGGCAACAACACTAAACTTAAACTGCACGGAGGAAAGGCCTGGCAATCTACTTCTGTATCTTGCCATGAAAACCTAATGGATATTCAGAACAAAACAAATTGCACTATAGTGCTGGAAGATGAGACCCCCCAGGTCGGAAGGCACTCAACTAGCCACTGGGGAGTAGCTGAAGACGTTTCAGAGTAAAGCTAGCACTTATGATGTGGTTGGATCAAAGCTCTCTGGATATCTGACTGCTGATGTAGCTGTGCATGAAATGAGAGTCAGAAGCTGTAAGGATGTCTTACACATTGGGACATGGAATGTATGAAGAATGAACCAAGGGAAGTTGGAGGTAGACAAGAATGAAATGGAACATGTACAACTTGATTTGTTGGGTGTCAGCAAACTGAAATGGACTGGCTTTGGGCACTTTGCATCAGATGTCTACTATGCTGGAAATGAAAGACAGAAAAGAAATGGTGTTGCATTTATAATAAAGAAAAAACCTGCAAGAACTGTAATGAAATACAATGCAGTCAGTGAACGCTTAATCTCTATTCACCTACGAGGAATGCCTATCAACACAACTATAATTCAAGTATATGCCCCAACAACAGCTGCAGAAGAGGATGAAATTGATGAGTTCTATGAACAAGTACAAGCTGAAATTGACAGAACATGCAAACAGGATATCCTGATAGTCATGGGTGACTGGAATGCAGAAGTTGGCAACAAAGAAGGCAAAGTGGTTGGAAAATATGGACTTGGCAACAGAAATGAAGCTGGAGAAAGACTGATAGAATTCTGCAAAACCAACAATCTATTCATCTCAAACACATTCTTCCATCAACACAAGCGGCGACTGTACAAATGGACTTCACCCAATGGATTGTATAAAAATCAAATTGACTACATCTGTGGAAGTCAACGATGGAAAAGCTCTATAACATCAACAAAGACAAAACCTGGAGATGACTGTGGTACAGATCACCAACTACTAGTATGCAAACTCAAGATAAAGTTGAAAAAGTGCAGGACACTTATGAATGTAGCAAAATATGATCTTGAGAATATACCACTGGAATTTAAAGACTGCCTGCAAAATCGATTTGCTGCTTTAGATACAAATGACAGAGCTCCAGAAGAGTTATGGAATGACATCAAGAAAGTTATGTTGGAAGAAAGTGAGAAGTCTCTACAAAAGGTGAAAAAGCAAAAATGGCCAAAATGGACGATGGAAGAACTCTGAAAATTGCCCAGAAATGCAGAGAAGCTAAAGCCAGAGGAGAAAAGACGACATTCGCAGAACTCAGAGATTTCCAATGTGCAGCAAGATAGGACAAGGAAAAGTATTACAATGACACATGCAAGGAAATAGAAGCAGAAACTATTAGAGGAAGAACAAGATCAGCTTTCCTAAAGTAACGAGAATTAAAGAAAAAATTCCAGCCTCGAATTGGAATGTTACAAGAGGCTCAAGGTTCTATGTTGAATGATGCCGAGAAGATCAAGAAAAGGTGGAGAGAATATACAGAGTTTTTATATGATAAAGATCAAGTGGAACAACAGCCGTTTCAACCTGTACCTTATGATCTGGAACCATTGGTGATGAAAGAAGAAGTCGAAGCAGCATTGAAAACCTTTTCAAAGAACAAAGCACCAGGCATTGATGGCATTCCCATAAAAGTATTACAGCAATCTGATGCAGCTGTTACCATACTTACAAGGCTCTGCCATGAAATTTGGAAGACAACATCGTAGCTAACTGACTGGAAAAGATTTATGTTTATACCAATACTAAAGAACGGTGATCCGACTATGGAAATTATCGCACAATCGCTCTGATCCCACGTGCCAGCAAGATTCTACTGAAGATTTTTCAATATTTCCCACTTAAACTCATGTATACTCATATTCACTAATTCACAACTTACTTTTTCCTTTTTCTTACTCTATCTTACAATACCCAATTCTTCACATTATCACATTTACTCTTTACACTAATAATTCTAGTGAACTACAATACATTTTTCCTTGCTCAGATAAGATTTTTGAAATTTGTAAATATCTAAATCTGTATATATGTTTAAACTATTTATATACCTAATCAGCATTTACTCAGCATTGTAACCCTCAAATTATCATTTTTATTATATACAATTTAATGTTCACTGTAATTTCAATTGTTTGAATAAGTTTCAATGTAATGTTCAAGTTTTGTTCTATGTAAACCGCTTTGATTTTTCTGAAAGGCGGTATATAAAACCGTTCAATAAATAAATAAATAAATAAACAAACAGAGACAACAATCATACCTGGAACAAGAACTACCTGAAGTGCAAGCAGGATTCAGGAGAGGGCGAGGAACGAGACATCATCACAGATGTGAGATGGATCCTTGAAAAGACTAAAGATATCCTTTTGGTATTCTATTTGTGCTTTATCGACAACAGCAAGGCTTTTGACTGTTTAAACCATGAGGCACTTTGGGCCACATTAAGAAGCATGCATGCGTATACCAGAACATCCGATTGTTCTCTTGCACAATCTGTACATTGATCAAGAAGCAACAGTTTGAATGGAACAAGGAGAAACAGAATAGTTTAAATATGCAAAGGTGTACGATAAGGCTGCATACTTCCCCCCTACCTGTTTAATTTATATGCAGAACAAATCATTAGAGAAGCAGGATTGTATGAAGACAACAGAGGTGTGAAGATTGGTGGAAGACTCATCAACAACCTTCGCTATGCTGATGATACCACATTACTGGCTGAAAGTGAAGATGATCTGAAACATTTGCTTCTCACGATCAAGGAACATAATCTTAAAATGGGCCTGCACCTTAATGTAAAGAAGATAAAGATCATGACAACTGGAAAAATCAATATGTTCATCATTGAAGGAGAAGAAATTGAAATTGTAGACAATTTTAACCTACTTGGATATCAATAAAGAAGCAACAAGCAATCAAGAAATCAGACGATGCATTGCTCTTGGCAGAATGGCTAGGAAAGACCTAGACAAGATTCTCAAGAGCAGAGATGTCTCTCTCCCTACAAAGACTCGTTCAAGCCATGGTATTTTCAATAACATTATATGGATGCGAAAGCTGACAGTGAAAATGATAGACAGGAAGAAAATTGATGCCTTTGAATTATGATGCTGGCAGCGAACACTGCGTATACCATGGATTGCCAGAAGAGCAAACCAGTCAGTACTAGAGTAGATCAAACCTAAGCTTTCCTTAGAAGTTCAGGTGACAAGACTTCGACTTTCATAATTTCATGCGAAGAGAGAGATCATTAGAGAAAGACATCATGCTTGGCAAGATAGAAGGTCAACACAAAAGAGTAAGGCCAGCAATGAGATGGATCTATATACAATAGCAGCAGCTACAGGTACCAGTCTGTCAACAATGAGCCGCCTGACTCGGGACCGGGCACAGTTTGGGACAACTATCCAGAGGGTCACCATGAGTCGAAACCAACTCGACGGCACTTAACAACAACAACAAAGCACTACATTCTGATCAACTGCTTGCGCCTAAGTGACAGATCTGAAAACACAGGCATCCTGATATGCAAAGGATCACAACAAAAACCCCAAAGAAAAAGGGAGTGGGATATGCAGCAAAACAAAATTACAGAACAAATTATGTAAGAAGTAATTACAATTTATCGAATTAAAAAAGTTTAGGCATATGTTTTGAGTTTCATCAGGTTCTGGGCATTCAAAATCGCCACACTAGGACTTAGAAAAAACTGGAATGGACATTCTAGAATGTGGGCTCTTGAAACAGCGGTGCCATGAAGGGCCAACTCCATGGCACTTAATAACAA
Source organism: Ichthyophis bannanicus (assembly GCA_033557465.1). Classification (NCBI taxonomy): domain Eukaryota; kingdom Metazoa; phylum Chordata; class Amphibia; order Gymnophiona; family Ichthyophiidae; genus Ichthyophis; species Ichthyophis bannanicus. The sequence continues at coordinate 324,764,531 of CM066038.1, read as the reverse complement.
GTTAGCAGAAAAAGATTATCTGGTTGACTATTACTCTAGTGGGCGGGAGCTACACTTAAGTCCAACTGCTCCACATCCCGTCATTCTTAGACAAAAGTTGTTTCTTTGGAGAGTAGGTCACTTGTTTTGCCAAAAAGGGCAGAATTGCGGCATTTGAAATATTTTTATAGTGAAATCCTAAGTACTGAATACCTTCAAAAGGTTAAACAAAACATCATAAAAACAGCTGTAATACATGAGCGTTCCAAACCTTATAGGCTTTTTCCCCCACAATCAATAACATTCCTAGAACTTCACATTACAAACTCTTATTTTAAAGCACCATAGCGACAGGTATTTAATTAATCTAAACTTGGAATGGTTTTCTTTCCTTAACATTGTCTAAACAAATCAGAGAGCATCAATATATAAACTTCAAAACTAATAATTTTTCTTAGGAAACTAGGAACGTTCTATTATCTATAATAAATTAACGCTTCCAAATCTGGATACTTGTTTTGACTCTCAAAAAAAAAGTGTAACTAGGGTCCAAAGTACTTTTCTTTTTTTTTTTTTTTTACTTACTTTGGTTTAGGCTGCTATCCAAACAATTAAAGGTTGGAGGACTAACATTTACTTGCACTAGAGAAGCAATCGGGGACAGTAAATGTGCATGGCCCGTTTAAATCTCCGTCACCAAGCAGAGAAATAGCAGTCAAGAGCCGAGAGAGAACAGAAATACCTGGATAGGTTTAGCATGGGAAAGGAAAAGAGCTGTTTACAGAGAACTACAAAATGCAAATCATGCAGCACTGCAGAATCGGAAATTGCAGGGAGAAGAAGTACACGTTCCGGTGGTGGGAGGGGAAACCCGGAAACGACATCAGGAGCATTGAGGCGAGTGCATTGGTTTTAGAAACCGATCAAGAGACAAGAAGTAGCGCGATGTAGGAGCGAAAGACTGCAATATGAGCAGCAGTGTTTGCAACAGGCAAAGGGAGAAGAAAATAGCGGCTGAATTAGCAGCAGCTATTAGCTGTTCGGGTTGCCTGGAGCGGGGAAGGGTTAGTTCGGGAGAGTGATGGCAAAGGTCAAGGACGCTCAAGGCAATCTGCTGCTAAAGGGGAGGGATCATGAGATGGCGCCTCCTCCTCCCATGGCACTCCGAAGGATACTCTCACCAAACGATAGACAACGAACTTGATACTTTTTGGAGGGGGAGGCTTGGCAGTCTTCTTTATTTCTTACAGCACAATCAGAATTAGGTGTAGCAGCAAAGCGCAGACAAACCAATGATACCAGGAGTCTGTTCAGAAGGTCCAAATCATTTATTTGTGCACAAGTCTCGAACCAGTCAATTTCAAAATGGCTGAGCAAAGTTTTCAAGCATTACAACAACTTTTATAGACTTCTGTTCCATTCTAGGTATAGAAAAACATTTCATTGGTCCCGGTAATCTCCCGTACCTCTTCTATTGGTCCCGGTACTGATAAGTTTATCCAGTTATGTCCCTCCAGTGGGCATGACACCTGCATACCCCCCTTCTAGTCCCAATTACAATGGTCAGTTCATCAACTTGTTACTTTCACACTTTCAAGGTTAAAGAACCAATTTGTACGTGCAGAGGAGCTGGGCTCTGCAACTCATCTGTCAGCACTCCTAATTAATTCTTTGCAGATGTACTTTTTCTTATCAGTAACTTTTAAACATGTTTTTCTGTATTTTTCCATCTTTCAATACTGCAGTTCTGCTTACCTAAGCTAATTCAATACTTCTACTGAGTTCTATCTTACAATAGCAGCATATTGGGGGATGTGCAATCCTATATGCCTCTCCACAGGCCTCATTTACAGGTCAAGCTAGCCATGCTGGCCTGCTTATGTTCGGACACTGTGGGTCACAGGCCTGCACCTGCCACATTCCCCCCTTTGATTAATCTCACCCTATTACTTAATAAGGTGTGAGAATTAAATCACTTTCTGAAGAATCACATCCTGGCTAAAGGATTTCTACCAGGACTGGCTGTATATAAAGCCATGATTTTTGTTGCGGTCTTCCGCTCTACTGTACTATCAATAGTGTTATGAATGGAACGCATACAACATGGGATTAAACATGGTAATAAGAAGATAACAGCAACAAGGATTAGTACCAATACGATGAAAGTCTTAAATCCTCCCACCCATGAAAAGAGGTTAGCAAACCAATTAGGAAATTTCAATGAGTGCCACGTCTGTACTGGCACATAAGCATGTCTTTGCATATCTTTAGCAATTTCTTCAACTACTTGACCTTTATCATCTATTTTCAAACAGCAATTGGTTAAGTTCAGCTTACCACATACTCCTCCTTCAGCTGCTAACAAATAATCAAGTGCTAAGCGGTTCTGATATATTGCAGTGCGCATCTGTGTACTTTGTCTAGCTAAAAGCGTGAGAGCATGACTAGTTTCATTGGTTATTATTTCAACTACTGCTTGTAAGCGAATAATACGATTAATCATATAAATTGGGGTACGATAACCGTACATACCATCATCATTCCAAGTGGCGGGTCCATAATACTCAATAATTCTTTCTGGTGGCCAATCATCACCCTGCCATTTCTCCCACTTGCCTATCTGTAAGGCCTCCCTCTTTTGTCTTAGTGCTCGTTTGTGTCGGTGGGTAGTGTATACTGGGTATCCTAATTGTTCTCCATGTTCAGTGTTTAAAAGAAAGAAAGAAGGTCTGATGGTTCCTAAGACGCATGCTCCTCCCCAGTGTGGTGGGAGTTGTGCATATGCTCGGTTTCCACAGATCCAATATAGGCCAGGTGGGGCCTGCCAGGCTTGGATTTCAGCAAGGTTAGTCCATAGACCTGCAAGTTCAGGAAATCTGGCTAATGGGTTAGGAGGTTCAGGATGTCCAATTCCTGACCACCATGCTATCTTCTTGGTCGTAGCATTATAGTACTTCTGGCTAAGACAGACCAGCTGTCCTACCTTTTGGGTGAACTGGGGTCCAGTTCTGGCATAGCAAAGACGTCCAACGATTGAGTGCGCTAACACCCATTCACTGGTAGTCTTGTGTAATTCAGTCTGATTGTAAATCATGGAATAATTCAATTCTTGGGCTTCCCATGGCCACTGATCTCCCATTTGGGTTCCGCCACAGAAATAACAATCTGTGATCTTAAGACTAGATACTACTGCTCCGGCTAATTCTAGAAATAAATTCTGTGAGGGGTGAGGGATCTCAAACTTATTTACATGCATGGCTTCATAAAAAGTATTATGAATATGATATTTAGATGACTGGTGGGCTTGAGTATTCAATCTGATATACACAATGGTCCCTGGATCTATTGCTCCTCCAGCAATACGTAAACCAAACTTATATCCTTGTTTCCATGCATGGGGATTGTGTATACGTAAGTGTAAGGGGTTACAAGCATCTTTCTGACATTTATCATTTGTGGTTGGCTTGGTTAAAGTAGCCATTCGTTTATCTATTTTCTCATCAGTTATACCAGTGTTCCAGGTAGCATAAAAAACACATCCCCAATACGGGCAATAGTAGTCTGCTGCTGGGGCAGTACTATAGCCTGGTTCCTTTTTACCTGTACACTTTCTCCATCCCGTGGCACCTTCTGGACACATATACTTATGGTCATTTCGATACGCTTTCTCCCATGTACCACAGGTGGAATAACTATCTCTATTAATAGCATTGCATGCATCAAAATTCAAAACAGCAGGTTTAGTAATGTCCTTAAGTGGTGGCGTTGCAGCTAATATAGGTCCATCTGCATCCTTCCATCTTATTTCCATCGTGTAATAGGATGGATTCTGATGCGGATTATAGCATGTTTTAATTTTTCCATGAGTGCAAACATTTAGTTCAGTGGTGTTATAGATACACCGAGTTACTGTCCTCTTGCAGGTATAGTAAGAATGATAAAGCAAAGTCTGAGTTACTTTCAGTCCAATTCTAGTAGAAGTAATGCAGGCAGTACATGGAGGTAAAGCATGAGTCTGTTCAAAACCTCCAAAGAAGGCAACCAAAGCAAAGCAAAAGTAGAGACGCATGTCGATGTTGATTGGAGTTCTTCTGAATCCTCAGCTTGCTGATCTTGATCACGACGATCTATTATTCTTCGTCCCGTTTGCTAATGAAGCAATTTAACGGGTGCTGAGTGTTGATTGAAGATCCTTAGGTTGTCCAGTACACATTAACCAACTTATTAGTAATTTCAGTTGGCTTGTGAAGTCTGGCTTAGTCAATGTAGTCTCAAAGTAGTGTGTCAAATCACACACAAATTGGGTTCGTTGAAACAAAACTGTTGCTGCATGGAAAACAGCAATCCTCTTCGAAAGACTTGGTTGCTGCGAAGCACTTGTGATGAAGTGTCTAAGCTGCTGGTTGTCATCTCAAAGTAACTCGCAAGGGTACATCAGGGTGCTGTTCTGCTGTCCACTGCTCTGGTTCAGGATCGGCGGCGGGCTTGACTCTGCTGTGGTGGATCCAGGCGTCGATCTCGGCTACCTTTACTGCAGTTGGGGTAGACAGGATGACGGTGTACGGTCCCTTCCAATGGGGTTCCAACGGTGTCTTCTTCCAATCTTTGATCCACACCGAGGTACCAGGCTGGTAGGGATGCAAGGGTTCCGTCAAGTTGATAGGCAACTGGTCTTGGATCCACGTATGGAGAGTCTGCAGAACAAAACTAAGAGCTAGAAGTTCTTGTCTGGTTATTTCCGAACCAATTTGGGCTAGACTTCCTTTGATTCCCTGCACTATTGGTGGGGGTTTACCATACAAAACTTCAAAAGGGGAAAATCCTGTTGACTTTACAGGAGCTGAGCGTATTCTGAATAAAGCTATGGGGAGCACTTGGGGCCACTTCAATTGTGTCTCCTGACAAAGCTTAGACATTTGGGCTTTCAAGGTACGATTCATTCGCTCCACTTTCCCTGAACTCTGGGGTCTGTATGCAGTGTGGAGTTTCCATTGTATCTGCAAAGCTTTTGCTAACTGCTGGGTAACTTGGGAGACAAATGAGGGTCCATTGTCTGACCCTATTACTGCTGGAATTCCGAATCTGGGGACAATCTCTCTCATTAGGACTTTGGTAACTTCTCGGGCTTTCTCAGTTCTGGTTGGGAAGGCTTCTACCCACCCAGAGAAAGTACAAACTAATACTAATAGGTAATGGTACCCATTGGCTTTTGGCATTTCGGTGAAATCAACTTGGAGGTTGTGCATAGGGGTCACACCTCTTGACTGAACTCGGGGTGCTGTAATAAGGCCTTGCTTGGCATTATTCTTGGCACAAGTTTGACATTGTCGTGCTACCGAAGCTGATATGGTTGTCATCAGAGGGATGTAGAAATGTGGTCTGAGTGCTTTTTCCATAGCACTTTTCCCATAGTGGGTAGCTTCGTGGAAAGCTTTGACAAAGGATGGTCCTAGCAGTTCAGGAATTACTATTCGTCCTGGAGGTTGACTGCCCTCTTCTGGTGGCAGCTCAATCCATCCGTCTTTCAATACTCCATTTTCTTTGTCACAATAGTAGTCCAATTCTTTGGTGGTATATCGTGGGGTCCATAGATTCAAAGGTACTGGAAACAATGCTGCTTGCATTGGCATAGCTTGTGGGGCAATTTGTCCTGTCATAGCTGCTTGTCGTGCTGAGGCATCTGCAAATCTATTTCCTCGGGCAACTTCTCCTTTTCCTGCCTGATGTCCTCTGCAATGCATGACAGCTACACGTGTTGGGGCCCAAACGGCATCAAGTAACATCAATATTTCGGGACCATATTTGACTGATTTTCCTCCGGATGTGATGAGTCCTCTTTCTTTATAGAGAGCTCCATGGGCATGCAGGGTAGTGAAGGCATATTTGGAATCTGTATATACATTTAGCACAAGTTTTTCTCCTAACAACAATGCTCTGGTAAGTGCTATCAATTCGGCTTTCTGGGCTGATGTGCCTGAGGCTAGGGCTGATGATTCAACTACTTCATGTTGAGTGACGACTGCATATCCGGCACAGCGTCGTCCATCAAGGATGAGACTGCTCCCATCAACATAATAGGTTTGGTCAGGATTGTCTATGGGCACATCTGTCAAGTCGGGTCGACTGGAGAACACAGTCTCCATGACTTCGATACAGTCATGTTCTGGGAGTTCTTCACTGATGGGTATCAAGGTGGCTGGATTCAGGGCATGGCTCACTTCAAGTTGTATCTGTGGGTTTTCACATAACATGCTCTGGTACTTCAACATTCGGGAATTGGTGAGCCAATAATTTGCTTTCTGTTCCATAAGGGCAAGGACTGCATGTGGCACAGTGACTCGTATGTTCTGTCCTAGTGTGAGTTTGTCTGCTTCACTCACTAGTAGCGCTGTAGCTGCAACTGCTCTCAAGCAAGGTGGCCATCCTTTGGCCACAGGATCCAATTGTTTCGATAGGTAGGCTACAGGTCGCTCCCAATTTCCCAATTTCTGAGTCAACATGCCTAAGGCATTTCCCTGTGCTTCATGTACAAACAAGTGGAAAGGTTTGTGGACATCTGGTAGTCCAAGTGCTGGTGATGACATTAATTCTTCTTTTAACTTTTGGAAGGCTGTGTCCTGCTCAAGTCCCCACTCCAGTGGTGACTTCTCTTCTCCTTTTGTGGCTTCATACAGTGGTTTGGCAATTTGGGCAAAGTTGGGTATCCAAATTCGGCAATATCCTGCCGCTCCCAGAAAGGCTCTGACTTGCTTTCTGGTTGTTGGAGTTGGAATTCTACATACTGCTTCTTTTCTTTCTCTGCCTAATCTTCTGCTTCCTTGGGTGATACGAAAACCCAGGTATTTCACTTCTTTTTGGCATAGCTGTGCTTTGGCTCTGGAAACTTTGTATCCAGCTTCCTCTAGTAACTGCAAGAGATCTTTGGTGGCTAGTATACATTCACTTTCTGATACGGCAGCTATCAACAGATCATCCACGTATTGGAGAAGCACTCTCTTTCCCGGGGCTACTGGATAGCTTGAAAGGTCTTGATTTAGTGCAGCACTAAAGATGGTAGGTGAATTCTTGAATCCTTGGGGTAATCTTGTCCAGGTAAGTTGGCCCCCTCTTCCAGAGATGGGGTCCTGCCATTCGAATGCAAACAATATTTGGCTTACAGGGGCTAATCTTATGCAAAAGAATGCATCTTTCAAATCCAGTACAGTGAAATGGGTAGCTTCAGCAGGTATCAGTCCTAGGAGGGTGTAAGGATTGGGTACGACTGGATGTATGGTCTCAGCTGCATCATTCACTCTTCTCAAATCTTGCACTGGGCGATAATCATCTGTCCCAGGTTTCTTTACTGGCAAAAGTGGGGTGTTCCATGGGGATTGACATACTTTTAGTAGGCCATACTCAAGCAATCTTTGTAGGTGGCGATGAATGCCTTCAATTGCGGCTCTCGGGAGGGGGTACTGTTTGACGTGCACTGGTGTAGCACTAGGCTTGAGGGTTACAATCACTGGAGCTATATGTTTGGCTAGGCCTGGGGGGCTGCCTTCTGCCCATACTCCAGGTGGTGCATCAATACTTTTCAAAGTTTGTTCAAAATAGGTATCTTGTATCGAATCATCAATGTAGTATCTCCATTCTTCTTCTCGAGGAACCGTCAGCAGCATCACTCCTGCTGGTTTGGTTTGGGGATTTACTGTCATTTGCATTTCTCCTTGCTCAGAGAAAGATATTTGTGCTTGAAGCTTGGCTAACATATCTCGTCCCAGTAGTGGCACTGGACATTCGGGCATGTAAAGGAATTGATGAGTTACTTGCTGTCCTCCCAGACTGCATATTCGGTTTTGAAGGAAAGACTTTGTGGCTTTGGCACCAGTTGCTCCTATGATGGTGACTGCTTTTGTAGTGAATGGGGCTATCTTTTTGTCTATTACTGAATGTTGTGCTCCAGTATCAACCATAAAGTCCATAATTTGGTCTCCTATTTGTATTCCGACCATAGGCTCCTGGAGACCTAAAGCAAACTTGGAGCCCGGTCTGTCCTAATCCACGTCATTCTCATCATGGGCTGGTGTGGCCAATGCTTGAATGGTTCCTCCTCTCTCTCGCTGGAATTGTTCTCGATTGGCTCCTCCTCGGCTTCGGGGATAGCTTCGTCTTTCTTCTCGCCACTGATGGCTGCTGTCGTCATCATGCTGGGCGTCTTCGAGTTGCGGGCACATATCTCTCCAATGTCCTTCCTCTCTGCAATAGGCGCATTGGTTCACGCCTAGTCTCTGGGTCCGGCCTCCGCCTTGACCCCGCCCTCTTCCTCTGCTCCTTCGACTAGGGACACCTCCCCTTTTCTGTTCCACTATGGCCACAGCCAAAAAATCAGCTTTCTTCTTCATCTTTCTATCACATTCTCTCTGTCTTTCAGTATCACGATTCACATACACTTTATGAGCGACTTCCAATAACTGTGTTGCATTCATGCCCGCAAACCCTTCTAACTTCTGTAATTTGCGTCTAATGTCTGGTTGAGACTGGTTTACAAAAGCAGAATTCACCATACATAAACTTCCTGGTGCCTCGGGATCATAGGGAGTATACATTCTGTATGCTTCAGTTAATCTTTCATAAAAATCTGCTGGGCTCTCATCTATCCCTTGGATAACTCCTGTAACTTTGGAAAGGTTCATAGCTTTCTGGCCCCCCCTTTTCAGGCCTTGTAAAAAGCCTTGGCGAAAACGGGCTAGGGCTGTGGATCCTTCATCTGTATTTGGATCCCATTGGGGGTCTTCATTCGGGAATTCTCTCTGAGCTGCTTCCCTACGATCTATTATATTCTGCCCCTGTGCCGGAGCTGCAGGGTTTTCTGCCATCCATTCAATAGCTGCTTTTCTAATTCTTGCTCGCTCTTCTGTCGTGAATAGGGTGGTCAGGAGCTGACGGCAATCTGGCCAAGTGGGTTGGTGAGTTTCCATAATACTAGTTACTAATTCTGTCAGCTCCTGGGGCTTACTAGTATAGGAGGCGTAATGCGACCTCCAATTTAATAAATCAGTTGTAGAGAAAGGGAGATACACATAAGTTAGGGGTCCCGCTACCACTTCATCATTATCATTCTTTACGGGCACTCCCGGGACTTGCCGTAAGGGAAACAGTTTAGCTGCTATGGGTGTCTTTTGGGATCTAAGGATTATTGTCGTTGCCTTTGCAGGAGTCACTTTCTTTTTCTCAACAGGTTTTGCTTTGGGTTTCTCTCTCAGTGGCGTGCTAGTGCTAACGCTAGCTTTCTCAATTATTTGTACATTTTCCTCCTCATCTGGGGGATTCTCTCTTTCTCCTTCTTCTTCAGTCTCCACTTCTGACTCGCTTTTTAGGTCCTCCTCTTCTTTTCTCGCTAATTCTTCCTTTTTCTCTTCTCCGGGAGGGGGATCAGGGGTTGGGTCCCGCCTCGGCTCTGGCCGTCTCTGGGTTTCTGGGGCAGGACGCCGGGCTACTCTCACTGGACCTGGGGTTCGGGGCTGCCTGAGAGTTATTTCTGGGGAATCAGGATCTGCCAGGATGGGCTTCTGTCTGGCTTTCTTATCCTGCTCTTTCATTCTAGGCTGTTCCGTTTTCTGTCTAGAATCTGCTTTAGCTAACATTATTCTGCACTGTTCCTCATAACAGCGCTGCGCCCAGGGGGGCGGATCTTCACAAATACTTAACCAGGAATCTATATAGGGGTACTGGTCGGGGTGCGCTATCCGCACTCTACGGTGTATTGACTGAATAATCTCTACTCTGAACGTTCCCTCTCGGGCCAGATGGGGTCTAGATCGGGCCACTCCCTAGTACACAAAATTTGCAAACGGGCTGCTGTCATTTTAATACCATAATCTCCTGAATATCCCTCTTTAAAATGTGCGATCATACATTCTAATGGAGTGTTTCTAGTAGACCCCGCCCCTCCCATTTCGATGTGTGCGCGCAACAACAGACAGAAGGGAAAAGGAGGGCGGACCGTGGGTAAGGGGTCCTCACGGCCCTGGAAACGTATAAGGAGTACAAATAACAAGACAAGACGACAATCGCTTCCCCCTTTTCGCGACCTGAACGCGGTCGCCCGGTCAGGAAATGCGCTACTCAGGGGTCCGCCTTCACTTGGTCCGTGCTGCCAGACCTCTCATTCACACTTCGTTCACACAATCATGCTAGCAACGTATCCCAGAATGCATTCGTTTCTATCTGTTCTGACTAGTCTTTTCCAATTTCCCAATTACAAAAAGGATGAGGGTTTCACCCAGCGAATTCCCATGCCAGGCTACTCGGCTCTTCCTTGAGAGGTGATCATGCTCTCTTACCAATTCCCAATATCTTGAGATTACAAATTCCAAAGTTCCAAGTTCCAATGGCAGTACTGCGCTTTCTATTTCTGTCTAGACCCAAAATCAAAACTATACTCACCGGATCCGGTCCTCAAACTTCCCAAGCAGGCGCATGAGTTGGACCTCGGACTCCCCTCACTCGGGTTCGAGGCGTTGACTCCAGCCGGGCTCGTCACCCGCCGAGGTCCGACCAGCTCCCTCCGATACAAGGGACCGGTGGCGCCAGGGAGCAGCCCTCGTCGGAAGGGCGCGATCCCGGCAGGACCAAGCCTATAGAGGCGGAAAGTCGTGGTATATTGCCCTATATACACTTTGATTCCACAACTTCCCGGCCAACGCACCAAGGAATATGTAGCAGCAAAGCGCAGACAAACCAATGATACCAGGAGTCTGTTCAGAAGGTCCAAATCATTTATTTGTGCACAAGTCTCGAACCAGTCAATTTCAAAATGGCTGAGCAAAGTTTTCAAGCATTACAACAACTTTTATAGACTTCTGTTCCATTCTAGGTATAGAAAAACATTTCATTGGTCCCGGTAATCTCCCGTACCTCCCGTACCTCTTCTATTGGTCCCGGTACTGATAAGTTTATCCAGTTATGTCCCTCCAGTGGGCATGACACCTGCATACCCCCCTTCTAGTCCCAATTACAATGGTCAGTTCATCAACTTGTTACTTTCACACTTTCAAGGTTAAAGAACCAATTTGTACGTGCAGAGGAGCTGGGCTCTGCAACTCATCTGTCAGCACTCCTAATTATTTCTTTGCAGATGTACTTTTTCTTATCAGTAACTTTTAAACATGTTTTTCTGTATTTTTCCATCTTTCAATACTGCAGTTCTGCTTACCTAAGCTAATTCAATACTTCTACTGAGTTCTATCTTACAATAGCAGCATATTGGGGGATGTGCAATCCTATATGCCTCTCCACAGGCCTCATTTACAGGTCAAGCTAGCCATGCTGGCCTGCTTATGTTCGGACACTGTGGGTCACAGGCCTGCACCTGCCACATAGGCATGCATATGGTGGCATGAACCTTCATTAGCACTAGGTGGGTAAATTTCCATTTTGTATCCCTCTTCCTCATACACAGGCACACAGCGACTGTCTTGGATGGAAGGACATGCAACATATCACCCCCTTTGAACCTGACAAACATGAGCCCCCCCTGATCAGTCGCCTAGGTGTCTATTTATTAATTTGTGTTTATTTACCGCTTTTCGTGAATCAAAGCGGTTTACAGAGAACTTCAAAACAAGAATGAACATTACATTAAACAAGGAACTAGATTACAAATAACTGTAGCGGCAGAGCACATACAAACCAATAATACCAGGAGTCTGTTCAGAAGGTCCAAATCATTTATTTGTGCACAAGACTCAAGCAGAATCACATTCAAAATGGCTGAGCCATGGTTTCTAGCAAAACAGCAACTTTTATACCGTTCTTCTCCATTCTGGACATAGGCAAACTTCTCATTGGTCCCGGTAACCTCTTTCACCCCATCTATTGGTCCCGGTACCAATACGTAGCTCCAATGAGGACCTTGGTCTGGGCTCAGCACCTGCTTACCCCCCTTACAGTCCTCATTACAATGATCATTTCTTAGGCTCTTGATACAATTCTCCTCCAAGGTCAACTGGCTAACTAAAACATGTGGGAAAGCAGGGCACTGTAACTTTTCTTTCAGCAGAGTTAATTAATTCCATAGAAGCTTCACTCTCATCAATACCAATTAAACTTGTTTTTCTATATTCTCTAAGTTTCGATTCTGCTTAGCTGTACTTAATTGTGCTCTGTTAAGTTTCGATTCTATGGTAGCAGCATTTGGGGAAATGTGTAATTCCTATGGGCCTCTCCACAGGCTTCATTTACAGGTCAAGCTGTTTAGGCTCCCTGCTTATTTCAGACACCATGGATCACAGGCCTTCGCCTACCACATAACCAGTAGGGTGGAGTGGATGCAACTCCCTCCAGCCTTTGGGACTCTGAAACCTGTCTGTGTAGGATCCATAGCCTATGGCAGGTGTACTCAAATCCAGTCCTGGAGGGCCACAAACCAGTCAGGTTTTCGGGATATCCCTAATGAATATGCATGAGATAAAGTCAAATACAATGGAAGTGCATGCAAATATATCTCATGCATATTCATTAGGGATATCCCGAAAACCTCACTGGTTTTGGCCCTCCAGGACTGGATTTGAGTACCCCTGGCCTATGGCATCTCTGATCAAAAATATTTAGGGTGACAACAAGGTAGCAAGCGGAGGCTATTGAAATGTTTTGAATTGGAGAGAGAAACCAGGCAGGGTTGAACCCCTGGTAATGAAGATTAGAGGCAATGGGGATGTAAAAGAGATAGTGGTTGGGGGGACAGGAGCTCAAAATCACTCATTTTCAGGATTATATTTAGTTATATGTAAGTCACCCACAGCTGACACTCCTGGTCACGATGGCTAAACGTCAAGGGTTTGAGATGGTGACCAGATATAAGGTCAATATAGATGAGACTGATGCGTAGATGTGAATTTAGACCTAGAAGGAGTGGAACGGCTATGGGAGTTGTTTCCCTTTAGGAGAGGAAAGAAGTCTATTAGGTATCCTGGGATTCAAATTTGGACACATCTACAGAAGTTATCACATTATAATAATGGGAACATTTTGCAAGAGGTTAGATCTGCTCTGGTGAAATGGTACAAGGGATGTCTTCTTGGTGGGGACGAAGAGCAGTAATTTAAAATGTTTGGAGCCTGTGCAGATAGATATTGGAAGGTTCATTTGGTGTAGAAAGCACCCAAGTAGCCAGGACCATTTTGTATAGGAGGAAGGGAGATGGGGAGGTAAGCGGTGCCCAATTGTAGATGATATTTAGCAACGCAGTGAAAGCACATATTTGATTGGGAGGTGTGCAAGGATGAACTGGTGGTGGGCTTGGAACAAGCGTGGTTGCCTAGTAGAAAACTGAAGCTGGAAAGAGATGGGTATTTCCACAAGACAAGGATCTGAACATAGCTCAAAATCAATCAAGAAGTGCTTGGAGGAAAGAAAGATGAATGTTTTGGAAATGGCCTTATACTCTACAGTGTTTATTTATTTATATGGTCATTTTTAGCTCACACCTTCCCAGTAGCAGTTCAAGGCAAGTTACAATCAGGTACAATAGGTTTTTCCCTGTCCTGAGAGGGCTTACAATCTATGGTTGTACCTGAGGCAGTGGAGGGTTAAGTGACTTGCCCAAGGCCACAAGGAGTGCTAGTGGGATTTGAATCCTGGTCTCTTTGGTCCCAGTACTGCTTTAACCACTCCAGACTTGAAAGTTATTGAAAACTGTGAGGAGATCTCAAGCATGCAGTGTATATCAGGAGATCTATTAATCTTTAAAGGCTAGAAGAGTGGAAAAAGTTCCAAAAGTAAAACTGGAAAAATCCTTGGCTGGCTATAGGGAATGTTTTGAAGCTGTTATTTCTGCCAAAGGAAGTATTACAAAATACTAAGAACATAAGACTGAAAGGGTGTCCAAACTTTTACATGTGCCATAGTCACTGTTTTTTTACTTTCAATCTTAAAAAAAAATACAAATAGCAATTTTGCATTAAAAATTACAGAAAGATATTGGGGCCAATTTCAAAAAGCCAGATATTCAAAGAGCTGTAGGGCGACGGCAGCACTGGCTACAGAATCTAGATATTCAGTGGTAACTGCTGCTGAATATCTGGATTGAGCAGCTGCTATCCAAATAAGTGCCGACTTTATTGAGATAGTGGCAATTTTCTGCTGGCACTTATCCAGACAGCAATTTAGGCCCATTTTTCATACAGCCTAAGCTATCGGAGCAAGGGCCAGCTGAAAATTGCCACTATCTGGATAAGATCGACATTTATCCAGATAGAGGCCATACCATCCCAGCTCTATCCACAGACTGTTCCTGCACTGACTGGATGGTACCCGGGCGATCAGTGCTGTGAATATCTCACTTAGTGCCGCTATCTGGATAGCGCCCCCCCTCCCCCCCATGGACTATCTGGATAAGGGCTTTGACTATTAGACAGATTGTGTTTAAGTATTTAACTTTGTATTATGTAGAGATTGTGTCAGCTTCAATTCACTTTGAGATTCTTTGAAACACACAATTTGACCATAAGTGCCTAAACTATGTCACACAATTGCATGTACTTTTCCTATGTCTTTGGTTTTTTTTTTTGAATAGGGAAATGCCTTTTAGGGTTCCCCCCTTTTTCTTTTAAAACTTGTTTTTACTCATATTCTTCCCAGCCCTCCCTTTAAAAGTTGCAGCAGCTGTCTTCTACCCAGGTTCAATTCTGGTTCAGAATTGCATTCTTCCATGTTCTATAGTGACTTCACCTGAGCCATTAGCAGTTGCTAATTTGTAGGTAACCTGATGCTCAAGTTTCTACCCTTAAAATGTAGCTTCTCATATTTGGGAGAATGTCAAATTCTACAGAATGGTGGAAACTTCTGAGATATAGTCACATAAACTATGCATATTTATTAAAGCAATAAGAAAACTTGGAGCCAGCTTCAGGACATGGGGAAGCACAAGAAGATGAGTACATCTAATACATCAAAAACTGTTAAAGTGACTGGGCCTATGGACAGACATTTAGTGGCTGGGCAGAAGTTGGATGTTTCTTCCATAATGTCAGCTAGTTCTGCTTCTCCAATTGCCTTCTCTGTTTCGAGCGATTTTTTTTCCTCCTCCCCGCCACCTGGTACTGAGAAATTAGAGGGCCCAGGAGCGTCGATGAAGTGGAAAACAACTGAATCTGTTGAGGCCATGGGAAATGCTGATTTGTTTGTTACACAGAAAGTTCCTTTGCCTAAACCATTGGAATTTCCCACTTGTGCAGCCACATCTGAGGCATCTGGGACTCAACTACCTTGGGCATCTTCAAGATCTGATATCTCCTTAAAAGACTTGTGGGACCTGTTCCTGGATCAGAGGAGGCAGATCAATTGGTTTTGGTAGATAGTCTGGATTTATCAGCATTTTTAGAATAATCTAAAGATGCAAGCAATACACTTGCAACTTTATTAGTGACATGTTTATCTGAGATGGATAAGAATTCAATTCTAAAATTATATTTCCAAAGAAAGAATGAGTTGTTTTGTGGACCAAAAAAATCACTATTCTTCTTGATATATCTCATTCAGTGCAGTTATGGCGTAAAGTCTTTGGGTGCTGAAACCTCTGGTGTTCTGGCACTGGGGGCTAATTGTTTCTTTAAAATCCCTGTAAATGTTTGATTTCCTTACAGGAAAAGGTCAGTCAGTCAGAACGTCCCCAAGTTTCCTCGGTATTCTTGGGTGTATCCTATCACTTTGTTTACTTTTAGTTTAGCTAGTTCTTCACAAACACAGTTTTCTGAAAATTGTTCAAGATCCCCTTTACTTCTGCTCCTATTTGTGGGCATTTTCTGAGGTCCTGCTCCTGGCCCTTCATTTGTGAAAACAGAACAAAAATATTTGTTAAACAATTCTACTTTATCCTCATCAGTTTCTACATATTCCTCCCCTTCACCTTTGAGTCCGATAATACCACTTTTGCATCTCCTCCCCTTGCTAACATATCTGAAAAATGTCTTCTCCCATTTTATTGAATTGGCTATTTCTTCTTTCTGTATCTTTGCTTTCCTGACTACTTTCCTAGCTTCTCTACGTTTTTCCAAATGTTAATGCTTGTTTTCCTCTATGATCTCTTATATTTTATGAAGGCCACCCTCTTTTTTTCACCTTTTCAGCTACTTCCTTTGAGAACCTTAGGGACCTCCTTTTCTGTTTACAGTTATTTACCTTTCTAACAAAAATGTTTGGTGCCCTTAAAATATCCCCTTTCAATTTTGCCCATTACTTTTCTATATCCCCCGGCTATTCCAACCCTGCTAACGACTCCTTGAGGTATTATACCATATTGATGAAGTTGGTTTTCCTAAAGTCTAATAACCTTGCTTTTGAAAGACAGACAATTGAGAACCACATAATCAAGGGCAAAAAATATACAGTTATCTTCAGTACCAGCCATTAGATGGAGCAAGCTGGGCAGTCAACTAAGGCACCTGTAAATGAAGGGTGCCCCTAGCAGCATCTCCTGATGGATAGGCAGCCTGGCTTAAGAGCTTGCCCTCTTAAAGATACAGAGGTTCTTGGGCTGATGCTATTGGGTAACTAAAAGGAAAAGGACACCGCTATGGTTTTCGAAAGAAGTAGCTGAAAAGGTGAAGAAAAAGAGGGAGGCCTTCATGAAATGCAAGAGATCACAGAGAGAGGAAGACAGGGATCTATATTTGGAAAAACTTAGGGGGATGTTTACTAAACCGTCTTAATGTTACCTGCGCTAGTTGTAGCGATAACGTGAGGAGTGCCATATAAGGTAGTGGGCGTTTCTGCGGTAAGGTAGCAATGACGGCTCATCGCATGATAGAGGGCGCCTTGCCGTTATCGCGCGATAGAGGGCACAGTGGTGCGTTATCGCGCATTAACCTTAATTTCGCGCCGTGGCATAAGATCAAAGAAATAGAGGTGTAGCACACTGGTTAATACAATGACTGCTGATATAGCGGTCATGAGTTCGATCCCTCAGTGGGAAAATTTCATTAGGCTGTCAGAGGCAATTAATTTTCCTGCCTGTAATGCTCAGACACATCTCAACAACTTGTACTGCCAGCCAAAAAAACCCTCACCCCAGTTCCGTAACTTAATGCACCTTTTAGGGCGCACCATAAGGCACATCATAGAGCACCACATTATCCAAGGTGGGTCATAATGTGCCCCAGAGGGCGGCACGAAAGGGTGGCACCCCCCAAGTCAGCATATAACGTGCCCTATAAGCTGGCCGAACCGAAGGTGACGCTAAAGATGGCCCAAGGATGTTAAGGTGACCCAAGAAATGTTGGCTAAGAGCAGTAAGGTGGACCAAGGTCATAAGGATGAAATGTATGGGCCAAACACAGATGTAACTCTAACACTGCACAGAGCAGCAAAGAAAGCCAATTAACAAGTGATGTAAGGAAGTAAATGTCAGAGGTGAAGGACCTGCCAAATCTGTGTGAGGGCCATGTGGCAACTGGTAAAGTGGACAAACATAATGGGGGCAGCTGTACCAATGCACAGGGTGATGGTACTGTAAAGTGCAACAATGACAGTGTGTGGCAGAAGATGTGAATACGTGTCCACCAGAGGAGGTTGAGGTGGCCGGATAAGTGCAATGACAGGAGGACAGAGGAGTAGCAGTGCCATGCAGGGCAGACACGGGAGAGGCAAGCATGATGAGCCGCAATGCAGAAAAGGGTCACAGTGCAGGTCATGGGGTAGCAGCCTGCACATTAGGGCAGGATGCCACACAGCTGGCAGACACATATA
This sequence comes from Ichthyophis bannanicus, assembly GCA_033557465.1. NCBI lineage: Eukaryota > Metazoa > Chordata > Amphibia > Gymnophiona > Ichthyophiidae > Ichthyophis > Ichthyophis bannanicus. Next base: position 324,746,828 of record CM066038.1, on the reverse strand, counting down.
GATAGAAGGATGGTTGGCAACTGTGATGAGGGTATAATGTGGCAACAGCACAGATCTGCACAGATATGACTGACACAGGAATGAAACATAGTTGTGTATGACAGGCATAAAATTAAAAGAGAATAGAGAGGAATCGAACCCATGACCAGTAGCACAAATGTCAATGCACAAACCTGTAGGCTACACCACCAGTGTGAGCACCACAACAAAGGCTGCATACAGGAACACTGCAGGGCACCACACAAGAAGCTTGCTGTCTGCCAGGATAGGGCAACCCCCAGCAGTAACCATGATGCAATGCACATGCAGAATCGGTGTGTACAGCTCATATCACAGTCTGTGATTGTGACGAGAGCCACATATAAACACATGCACACACAATGACATGTTATGCAGTGGAGACAGCATGCAAAGGAACAAACACCCTAAACCCAAAGTGCGGCAGGGGATGCTCTGTGGAGCAGGACAAAAGGGGAACAGAATGGAACATGTGAGAAGTGAACCTGCAAACAGATATGTGCCAGATCAGCTCAACAACAGCAATGCCAATCCCCCAAGCACACTGCCCACATGGACAATACAAAGAAAGATCCATATGTAACAGTCAATATGCGATGGATAGGCTGCATAGAGGGCACACTGTGGTGTACAGTGAAGAGATGGAAGGGTGTGTGGAGATATGACGAGGCTGCAGCAATTGGATGAGCAGGTTAGCAGAACACAGGAAAGGAACATGTGGGAATCAACCCGTTAACCTAAGGATTTCCAAACGACGTATGTGACCACTATCCCAAACAACCCCAACAGGCAGAATGTAAACAGGTGCCCACGAAGGCTACATTGTGGTTCACATTACAGAGATAGATGTCCCCACTGCTCCACTGTTAACTTCAGACATCGCTCCCCTCACCTAGCTGGACCGTACGCCTGGATCATTATTTATGTTTATTTAGTTATTTACCTATATTTCTTATATACCACTCTATTTAAAATCAGTGCGGTTTGCAGTTAACAATTCATTGTACAGAGCAGGAGAACTAATGTCCAGTGTGTTTGCGCCATGCAGTTATGCAAACCGTCAGCAAATGCAGGCTGAAAGCTCACCTACTCGCTGCTGCCTGTGGAACCAAATTCCCATGATCTCCCTCTCCCACCTCTTTGTTCCACCCCAGCCTGCACATGCACTGTCTTCTCAGAACTAGATTGTACGCTGTGATGAGTAGAGATTGTCTCCTACGTGTGTGCAGCGATGCGTATGAGGTGTTGTGCCATACAAATGCTCAGATGCAGTAGGTGTTGCAAAACATATTTATTGGCATATGTTTAAAGGCATTATACCTGTCACATATACAGTCTGTGAACATATTTTGCCCTGTGCACACCACACACTCATATGGCTCACACCCCCTGGTGCCCATCATGTCTGGATGGCTGGGGAGCTGTGCTGCCCAGGACACCCTCACACAGCCTGTGGAGCTCCTCGGCCATCCGGACAATGGCGTCTACCACCTGCCCCTGGGCATGGGTCTGTGCCTGCTGTTCATGGGACACAGCACACATTGCGACAGACAGGCGGCACAAACCCATGCCACCACACAGACACACCATACCCGCTGTCTGTGTGGCGGCATCGGAAGACCGTCTGTTTGTGGCGATGTGTGCCAGGTCCCCCTGTCCAGGAGGGCCACATCCCTGGCACCGTGAGGCAGGTGGCAGGGGCCCGTAGTGGGATGTGATGGCCAGGACTGGCCACATCCCCCCCCACTGCAGCCCCCCAAACTCCCACCACCACCACCACCCACCCCCTCCCCTGGCTCCCACAACCCCACCCCCACATCACCTCCCACCTCAAACTCCCCATCCCCATGCTGCCACCCCAACACCCCCTCCAAGGGCAGCAAACCACCATCCACCCCACCTCATCCTGTTCCCCCCTCCCCCCTTCCAGGCTGCAGGCCTCCATCTCGTTCTACGCCGGCACAGCGATGGTCCTCATAGGGACACGCCACATGCCCCTGGGCCCTGGGTCCACCCACAGGTGCCCCATTGCCTGTGGCGCCCACCAGCAGCAGCATTCACTGTAGAGGGAGAACAAAAGCATTAGCACCATGGTCATGTGTTGGTCACATCATGGAGACATAGTAGGTGGCACCACAGGATGCTGGTGCACATGAACATGCTTCTGTGCATCACATAGGCGGCCCACTCACCGTATCTATGGACTAGCGCCTAACGCTGCAGATGCCGCAGGAGGCCCGGCCGGCACAGCCGCAGCCCCAGTTTGCAAAGATCCTCCACCAGGGGATATAGCAATGGATACGGACAGCTAGGGGACAGACATCTGTGGCCATCGGCTGATGCACATCACACATGGCTGTGGGCAGCAGGGGGCTGCACCTGCTGTACACCATTGGTCCAATGCGAGTTGTTGCTCATGCCACCCGCATGCGTGCATTTGCGGCTCAGCAAGTGTGGCTGAACTGCCGCACCTAACATAGCACCAGGGACAAACACAGGCCTCTGTACTGATGCATGAGGCCAACTGGGGCTACTGCAGACCTGCGCACATCAACTGCTGCACCTGCATTGGTGCCAGGGTGACCCACAGACCTGTCTCTAACCCATGTTGTACATGCTATATATGTGTGACGATAGCTGGCCACTGTGTTGCACACACAGGTGTGTGTGGCCTGCCCCTATCCACCTACCTCACGTGGTTGTTGCGTGGCCTGATTGAAGCGCCTGGTGAGGCGCACCCACACCCCCTGCCTCTGCTGAAGAGGTGCTTTATAGAGGAGTGTAGGAAGAGGCGCCTCCGCCTGCCGTGGGTGAGGCGCCACAGCAGCTCATGGTGTCTCAGACTTGACGATTCACCATCCATCTTTGCTTTAGTGCAGGCCAGTAGCGCATAACATTTTAATAAAGCGTCTGCTGAGTGTGGCGCATCCCTACGCGCGTCACGCAGCCGTGGCTGAAGACGTGACATGTGAAGTCAAGATGGGCAAGAGAAACCGAGGAGGCCGAGGGAATCGAACCGGTATACGGAAGAGCAAAAACAAAGCTAACGCACCACAAGACCGAACCTCTGAGCCAACTGGCCACACAGAAAGCCTGAGGAAGGGGACAATATGTAATGTCCACCATGCGTCGGATAGGCTGCACGGAGGGGACAATGCACAGTGAAGAGAAGACGTGTGTGTGGATAGGTGACGGTGCTGGAGCCAGTGTATGGTGCGCTAAGCAGAACACAAGAAAGGAAAAGCAAAGTCATGAAAAGGAACGTGTGCAAATCAAACTGTGTTTGTGACTGTGTTCGTGAGAAACTAGCTCAACTTAAAGTAGACAAAGCGATGGGACCGGATGGGATACACCCTAGAATACTGAGGGAACTTGGGGACGTTCTAGCAACTCCACTGACTGACCTTTTCAATGCCTCGTTGGAGTCGGGAGTGGTGCCAAAGGACTGGAGAGAGGCTCATGTGGTGCCTTTTACACAAAAGCGGAAGTAAGGATATGGTTGAAAACTACAGGCCGGTTAGTTTAACTTTGGTGGTGAGTAAATTATTGGAAACGCTGCTGAAAGATAAAAAAGTGAGGTTTCTGGAGTCCAGCGGATTATAGGATCCGAGGCAGCATGGATTCACCAGAGGCAGGTCTTGTCAGACAAATCTGATTGATTTCTTTGACTGGGTGACCAGGGAGTTGGACCGAGGGAGAGCTCTAACATAACATAAGAACATAAGATATGCCATACTGGGTCAGACCAAGGTCCATCAAGCCCAGTAATCTGTTTCCAACAATGGCTAATCTAGGTCATATGTACCTAGCAGTTTCCCCAAGAGACACAAGTTCCACAATGCTTATACTGGGTCAAGCATTGATATCTTCGGTCACTTCTTAATAATGGTTTATGGACCTTTCCTCCAGGAACTTGTCCAAACCTATTTTAAACCCAGCTACACTAACAGCCTTTACTACATCCTCCGGTAACAAATTCCAGAGTTTGATTACACGTTGAGTGAAAAAATATTTTCTTTTATTAGTCTTAAATAGTTTACCCTGTAGCTTCATTGCATGTCCCCTAGTCTTTCTATATTCTGATAACGTAAACAATCGATTTATTTACCCATTCCACTCCGTTCATTAATTTATAGACTTCTATCATATCTCCCCTCAGCCGTCTCTTTTCCAGGTTAAAGAGCCCTAACCTTTTTAGCCTTTCTTCATAGGAGTATCCTTCCATCCCCTTTACCATTTAGGTGGCTCTTCTCTGAACCTTTTCTAAAATCGCTATATCCTTTTTAAGATACGGCGACCAGAACTGCACACAATATTCAAGGTGCGGTCTCACCATGGAACGATATAGAGACATTATAATATCTTTTGTTTTATTTTCCATTCCTTTCCTTATCATACCTAGCATTCTATTTGCTCTCTTGGCCGCCACTGCACACTGGGCCGAGGGTTTTAACATGGTATCCACAATGACGCCTAAATCTTTTTCCTGGGTGGTGGTTCCTAATGTGGAACCTTGCATCGTGTAACCATAGTTTGGGTTGTTCATCCCTAGGTGCATAACCTTGCACTTGTCCACATTAAATTTCATCTGCCATTTTGATGCCCAGTCTTCCAATTTATCAAGATCCTCTTGCAATTTTTCACAATCCTCTTGGGTTTTAACAACGTTAAATAGATTTGTGTCATCTGCAAATTTGATAACCTCACTCGTTATTCCACTTTCCAGGTCATTTATGAATATGTCAAAAAGCAGCGGACCCAGCACAGATCCCTGGGGTACACCACTATTCACCTTTCTCCATTGGGAAAATTGGCCATTTAGCCCTACCCTCTGCTTTCTATCTTTTAACCAGTTCCTGATCCACAATAGTACACTGCCTCCTATCCCATGACTTTTTAGTTTTGCCAAAAGTCTCTGATGAGGGACCTTGTCAAAGGCTTTCTGAAAGTCCAGATACACAATATCAACGGACTCACCTTTGTCCACCTGTTTATTCACTCCTTCAAAAAAACATAACAGATTAGTAAGACAAGATCTTCCTTGTCTAAAGCCATGTTGGCTGTCTTCCATTAGGTTGTGACTATCTACATGCTGAGTAATTTTATTCTTTATGATGGTTTCTACCATTTTTCCTGGTACTGACGTCAGGCTCACCGGTCTGTAGTTTCCCGGATCACCCCTGGAACCCTTTTTAAAAATTGGTGTTACATTGGCGATCCTCCAATCTTCAGGTATTAGAGATGATTTTAATGATAGTTCACAGATTACTGATAGCAGGTCTGCAATCTCATATTTCAGTTCTTTCAACACCCTTGGATGTATACCATCCGGCCCAGGTGATTTGCTACTCTTCAGTTTATCTAATAGTTGTAAGACATCTTCCCGATGTATCGATATTTCCTTCAATTCTTCCGCACCTTTAAATACCACTTCAGTCATGGGTAACATCCCTACATCTTCCTCAGTAAAGACCGAAGCAAAGAATTCATTCAGTCTCTCCGCTATTGCCTTGTCGCCTCTTAGTGCTCCTTTAACCCCTTTATCATCTAATGGACCAACTGACTCTCTGACAGGTTTTTTGCTACGAATGTACTTGAAAAGGTCTTTATTTCGCATTTTTGCTTCTGCAGCAAGCTTCTACTCAAATTCTCTCTTTGCCTGCCTTATCAATGCCTTGCATTTGACTTGCCAGTGCTTGTGCTGTTTCCAGGTTTCGTCGTTTGGCTCTTTTTTCCATTTCCTGAAAGATGCTTTTTTGGCAACAACAGCCTCTCTGACCTCACCTTTAAACCATGCTGGCAGTTTTTTGAACTTCCTTCCACTTTTCTTAAAGCGTGGAATACAGCTGGTCTGGGCTTCCAAGATAGTATTTTTCAACAACACCCAAGCTTGATGTACGTCTTTAACCTTTGCAACTGCTCCTTTTAGTTTTTTCTTAACTGTTTTCCTCATTTTATCATAGTCTCCCTTCCGAAAGTTAAAAGGTAGTACTGTGGATTTCCTTACTATCCCTCCTCCACTAATTAAATCAAAGGCGATCATGCTATGATCACTATTGCCAAGTGGCCCCAACACCCTTATCTCTTGCACTAGATCTGGTGTTCCACTAAGGACAAGGTCTAATATGGCTTCCCCTCTGGTTGGTTCATGAACCAGCTGCTCCAAGAAGCAGTCATTTATTTCATCTAGGAACTTTATCTCCCTAGCATGTCCTGACGTGACACTGACCCAGTCGATACCGGGGTAATTGAAATCACCCATTATTATTACTGCGCTGTAACGTTTTGTTAGCTTCCTTGATTTCTTTGAGCATGTCATCATCCATTTGGTCATTCTGGCCAGGTGCTCAATAGTACACCCCCACTGCCATTGCCTTCCCCCTTTTATATGGAATTTCAATCCATATAGATTCTACAGCAGATTTTATTTCCTGCAAAACTTTAATCCTTTCTGAGTCAATGCCCTCTCTAACATAGAGCGCAACCCCTCCACCAATTTGATCAGCTCTATCATTACGATATAATTTGTACCCAGGTATCACAGTGTCCCACTGGTTGTCCTCCTTCCACCATGTCTCTGATATTCCATTCATATCTAACCTTTCATTTAGTGCTATATATTCTAACTCTCCCATCTTATTCTTTAGACTTTTAGCATTTTAGAGAATGTATTTTATTCATGTTAATTTGGCTATTGTTAGACATGGGTAAATTGAGATCTTTAAGCTCTGTCTGCTCCATACTCGAGGGCATTTGGGCTACTTTACTCTTTTGTGGAACCTCTCTGCTTTTAGTAGTATCCTTCAAGGATACATTCTTCTGAACCATCCGCTCTTGGGCGACTGTCGGCTTTCCCCTAGATGTGGTGTATTTAGATTTCAGTAAAGCCTTTGACACTGTTCCTCACAGGCGACTTATAAACAAACTGAGCACCCTAGGGATGGACCCTAAAGTTACTGCTTGGGTTAGAAATTGGTTGGGTGTACAAGTAAATGGAGCTCACTCTGAGGAGAAGGATGTTACCAGTGGTGTGCCCCAGGGATCTGTCCTTGGTCCGATTCTTTTTAACATCTTTGTTAGTGATATAGCGGAAGGGCTGTCAGGTAAGGTTTGCTTCTTTGCAGATGATACCAAAATCTGCAATAGAGTAGACACCCAGGAAGGTGTAGATAACATGAGGAGGGATCTAGCTAAGCTTGAAGAATGGTCTAGAATTTGGCAGCTGGGATTTAATGTTAAAAAATGTAAGGCCATGCATTTGGGCTGCAGCAATCCAAGGGAGCAATACAGTATAGGAGGCGAAGTACTTTTGTCCACTAAAGAAGAACGGCACCTGGGCGTGGTTGTGTCTGATGATCTTAAGGTAGCTAAACAGGTAGAAAAGGCGACGGCAAAAGCTAGAAGGATGCTTGGGTGCATACGGAGAGGAATGGCTAGCAGAAAAAAGGAGGTGATAATGCCTCTGTATAAGTCTTTGGTGCGACCTCATTTGGAGTATAGTGTGCAATTCTGGAGACCGCACCTTCAAAAGGATGTGAACAGGATGGAGTCGGTGCAGAAGGTGGCTACTAAAATGATTAGTGGGCTTCATTATAAAGCATATGAGGACAGACTTAAGGATCTTAATATGTACACCTTAGAGGAAAGGTGGGATAGAGGTGATATGATTGAGATGTTTAAATACCTCCATGGCATAAATGTTCAGGGAGAGAGCCTCTTTCAATTGAAAGCAAGTTCTGCTATGAGGGGACATGGGATGAGGGTGAAGGGAGATAGATTCAGGAGTGATATGCGGAAATATTTCTTTACGGAAAGAGTAGTGGATCCGTGGAATAGTCTCCCAGTGGAGGTGGTAGAGATGAGGACAGTAACTGAATTTAAAAAAGCATGGGACCAACACAGAGGATCTCTAAAGGTAAAAAGTGGACTGTTGTAGTTGTTGATATGGAAGGACAGACTAGATAGGCCATGTGGTCTTTTTCTGTCATCATGTTTCTATGTTTCAAACACACAACCTATGGTGGGACAATGCAAGTCAGTAACCGCTGTACCAAACAACCATAGCAAGCACAGTGAACATATGTTCCAACAAAGTAGATGTATGCATGGTAACCCGGAGCACCCCATGCCGCTGGATGCAGCAAATCACGTTGTCACAGATGCAAATATGTGTAATGTAGGTGGTGAAGGATGGGAACATGCAACACATCAGCCATGAACTGTCCACCACAAACATACATACCCGGTAATACAGGACACACAAAACTGCACATGCAGATCAAGAACGATGTCAGCAGGTGTACACACATACAGTGTGGCCCAATAAAAATGGAATCACCGGGAAGTATAGAGGTCATCAAAAACAACAACTTAATTAACGATATTCATTTTCAAGGTCGCTCATGCCAAGATGGTGAGCAGAACATGTGGAAACAAAGACGTCATGTAGCTGCAAAAGCTTAATAATTAGACTATGTAAACTTCCAATCTAATAGAACATGACACCTCTTTCTGGGCCACTCTGTACATATGTAGCAGCTGTCCCATAATATCAACCAAAGCAATGTACAGGGCATCGTAAACCTGGTCATGTCGTGTGATTTTCGGACAGTGGCACAAGCACTCATTATGCCGCACTTAGACTACTGTAACGCCATACTACAGGGTCTGCCAAAGAAAACGCTAAATATTTTACAATTGGCCCAAAATGTAGCAGCAAGGATCATCACACAAACAAGAATCACTCAACGCATCACACCTGTACTGATCGAACTACATTGGCTACCAGTTGCGGCCAGAATACAATACAAAACTTTGGTAACCACATTCAAGCTCATACATGACATAGCTCCCTCATTCCTCTCAACACTGGTCAACAAGCAACCAACCAACAGAGACAGGAGAACTATCAACTCTGACACACTACAAGTTCCTAATAATATCAGAACAGTAAAAGCAAGCACCAGCAACAAAGCATTCTCATTCTCAGCCCCGATAACATGGAATCATCTACCACATGAACTGCGAGCTATAAAAGACATAAATGACTTCAGAAGGAAAATAAAAACCCATCTTTTTAAATGTCACTATAACCTGATGTAAAAAGTGACACCATGATGCAGACCTGTGTAAATGTAATTATTAGAGAACTGTAAATATGTAAATATTGTAAACCTAACTTTTGAAGTGTCTAACCCTGCATGCTGTGCCTAACCCTAAATCTATGTATATATGACCCAATTTTCCTGTCCTGATTTGACATCTCCCAAATTGGTAATCAAACCGCTGCTGATCGCTGGAAGTAGCGGTATATAAGTGTAAACTAAATAAATAAAATAAATAAATAAATAAATGTACACTAAGGGCAGCAATGATCAACTGGATCCTGTCACAGTAACGCAGGTTATGAGATGTGACAAACACCACAGTGGGAATCAAACCCAGGTCCCCTTGTTGACAAGCCAGTGTGTGAACCATTACGCCAACACACCACAGCATGCTATGAATACCTATGCATTCGAACATGTGGCTGCCTCCTTGTCTACACATCTCCAATCCGCCCCGCCGCCACTGTCAGCACCATTGGCAATGAACACCAATGCCAGCTAAAGGCACAATACACATCCCAGGTGGTGTTGGAGAGTCACCGTCATGAGTATGCATGTTGCCAGGTTATAGAGATGCCCACCCATAGGAAGACACAGTGGTCAAAAAGAGCTGACATGCAACTGCCCAGGCAAATGGGAGCAGTGAATGTACATGGTTTAAAATTGAACCCCCTTGTGGATGTAAGTTGAACCTTCTCTGTACAGGGATGCATCAGCACAATGTCAGAGACACCACACACATCCTGTGTCTAACACAACACACACACAGGGCAATGATAAAGAGGACACAGAATCTATTTGACCCTCCTCTTCAAAGCCTCGATGACATGGTCGCCGCTTGGAACTCAAGCCTAGATGCCGTGATCCACTCACCTACCACAAACAAAGCACCACATAAGAAAAAGAATGCCCCATGGTACTCCCAAGAACTACGTAATTCGCTCCTTCAACTCAGACGACTTGAGAGACGCTGGCGACGATCAAGAACAGCTGAGAGCCATGAGGCATTTACAGCACAATTAGGAAAACATCGGTTATCTATAGCATCAAGTATGAAACAATATCATGCAAAAAGACTACAACACTCCTTGAACAAACCCCACGAGCTTTTCCAAATTGTGAAATCTCTAGCAAAGGAGCCATCTCAAGAGAACTTACCCTACCCAGACTCACAAGAATATGCTTATTACTTGCGTAAGAAAAGTAATCAGCTTGCCCACACTGCTAAGCCCCCCATACCAGCCAGCCTACCTTTCTCCATCCCACAACCTCCTCTTGGTCATTTCTTGAGTGGGTCCCAACACACTATCACATCATTTTCTACTCCATCTGACAGAGTCATTCAAGACACTATCCTAAACATAAACACTACAACAGCACTCTCCGATCCGTGTCCAGCTCCCTGGATAAAGGCCCTGCGTGCTGAGCTCAGCCCATTCCTATCCAAATTGATTGATGTATCGTTCTCTACTGGAACATTTCCTCGAAGCCTGAAACAGACGGCTATCAGACCACTCCTAAAAAACAGTAAGTTGGACCCTTCGATGATTGAATCCTACAGGCCTATCTCCAGCATACCTCTCCTATCGAAAATCATTGAAAAGATTACCCAACATCAATTACAAGATCACATAGATATTAATGCACCCCTGCATCCCTGCCAGCATGGATTTCGCGAAGCACATGGTGTTGAAACATTACTCACAACCTTATTCAACACCATAACCTTAGGTCTCGATAACATTAGACAAGGCTTTGCACTGATCTTCATGGACATTGCTGCCGCATTCGACACCATAGACCATGAAGTTCTCCTGCTACGCCTCAGAGAGAAGGGAGTTCAAACTTCAGCTTTGTCATGGTGCGCTTCATACCTCACTGATCGCTGGCAACATGTCCGTTCTGGCCCCTCCAACTCCGATTCCTTCCCCCAAACTAAAGGTGTTCCACAGGGCTCATCTCTATCCGCCTTGCTATTCAATGTCTATATGCAACCAATTTGTGATCTCATCCAATCATTTAATATCAACTGCCTGGTCTATGCTGACGACGTCTTGATGTACATGCCAATTTCGACAGAACATCTTGAACTATCCCCACTTATCAGGTGCTTTGACGCTGTCACAGACTGGCTAAATGCACAAATGCTTAAGTTAAATTTCAAAAAGACAGAAGCCCTCTTCGTAACCAGGAATCCGGATTTTACTCCACCTCTGTCTATCAAGGTTCGCGACGCAGAGATCATATGCAAGACTACAGTAAGATACCTAGGTGTAACGCTTGATCAGCAACTTAATATGAAGGCTCATATCAAAAACATAACAAAGTCGGTGTACCATAAAATCCGGACCCTCCGCAATCTGCGTCAACTGTTAGAACCTGATGACTTCCGAACTGTCTTTCAGGCCCTAATAATGCCTCACTTTGACTATGCCAATGCGATCTTGTATGGTCTACCTAAGTGCACGACTAACCCCTTACAACTTGCAATGAATTCAGCTGCAAGAATCCTTCATGGAGCCTCAAGAAGTTCTCATATTACCCCAATACTAAAACAATTGCACTGGCTACCCATACAAGCCAGGATCTCATTCAAGATCCTAATTATGACCCATAAAGCCATCAATAAATACCCTGCTACTGCCATTACTGATCTAATTTCAATCACACCTCCCAATCGAGCAAGGAGATCGAATGCCGCAAATACTCTCATATTACCTAAGGCAAGCACGAAGTGTTCTCAATTCACTAGATCCAGAGCCTTCTCCTTCTTTGCTCCATCCTGCTGGAACGCACTACCAGCAACTATCAGAACCATCAGTGAACTCTCCCAATTTAGGAAGGCACTGAAACGGCACCTCTTTCTTCATCACTATGATGATGCAGTCTTCTCCCCACACTCACCCACTCTCACATCTCAATGCAGCACCTCAAACTCATGCACGTCACATTCCCAGACTGATCACTCGCAATCACACCTTCCCCTCCAACCACCATGAGAAACGTATGCAGTGCCGCATAACTCATTATATTGTTGCATAAAGTAGACTGTATTTATTCATCGTGTCTCCTTGTTAAGGGACTGGTTATTTATACCCTATTTTACCTGTTATACCTGCTTAATGCATATCCAAGTTTAATTTTCCTGTTTAATGTATACCCAAGTTATTATACCTGTTTCACTGTAAGCACAAATCACGAAATTGAGATGTGCAACTCTTATGTTCATTGTAAACCGCACTGATGTCGAATAGCGTGGTATAAAAGAGACTGCAAATAAATAAATAAATAAATAAATGATATCAAAGGTGGACTTTGGTTGTAGTGCTGTGAGTGATCCATATGGCATCGACGTACTTTACATCATCACGGCCAGAGCAACAGTACACACAACTGACAGGGGGCACGGGCCAGGCAGGTACACAAAGCTGCATACACAACCACAAGGCGATAAGATAAGGAGGGGGGATACTGAGGTGTAATGTCTTCATGCCATGCAGTGATGTGGATCTGCAGTGCACAGGCAAATGAACATACATGGCAATGATGTCATGACCCAATTGGCCAGCAGTACCCCTCAGCTGTGTCGACCATACCTTATGTGTGTGTATCAGTGGGTCATACAGCAATGTAGATGTCCAGACAACAGTATGTGAGATGCACAGAAAAAGCAGATGTTGGATAGACACGTAAATAAACACCTTTAATCAGCAAATGGGATCAACACAGCAACACATTCCAAAATGATGACATAGTAACAGGTACGAAAGGCACATGTTGACAAAGAAGAAACACAGCACAATCCCACAGTCACACTAAGCACAATGCAGAAGGCCTGTGGCAATGGGTGCTGTGGAAAGAGGAGCATCATAGATGTGACAATTAACACGGAATGCACAAATGCGGTCTGAAATGTGACCCACCCAGTACAAAGAAAGGTCCACAGTGGTGCACCAACCCACACACAACCCACACCGGCACATGCCCCAGTGTAACGATGGAACAAGGCAGATGCACATGCACCTTGTACGTTGAAACATGCCACAGGGCTGGGCTGGATGCACTGTAACACCCCCTGTGAGTGTCAAACAGCAAACACACAAGTTGGCACGCATCACATTAATCTGGTCGCAAACTGCGTGTCATGGCCAAGTGTAAGGTAAGCAGTCAAATAATCATGACCCACACCATGTACCCCCTGTGCCACATGCGTGGCTGCATGCACCTGTTGAACACAACAGATGTGGAGACAGTGTGAGGCTCGCTACACACATGGGGCACACACATCAATACACCCAGCCAAAGCAAACCAGCAACCGTGTGTAGGTCAACCATGTCCTGTCAACGTATCAGTACAACAGGAATGTCCTGCAGAGGTGTGAGTCCACTCGCAGAGGTCCATCAACCAATGGCACTATCTCCCAGTAAACGTTGAATGGAGTTGCGCTGTGCTCCAACAGGTTGCTGATGGCGACAGAGGATCCACTATAGGCGATGTGCTCTGTGTGTTGGCTGTGGCCTGTGGTGAACAGAGGATAAAAAAAGGTCATGGCATGCTGCACACAACAACAGGTCACATTGCAGAGAGTGAAACCACAATACGTAGGTATGGAAACCTCGGACATGCAAACATGGCCCGATCACTACACTGCGCACAGTGCATGTTGACAACATCATGAGATGGCACTGCAAACCAGGCTGCCAATTCAACATGGGCATGTCTTTGCACATTGCACAAAGGCATCCCAGAGGTCCACAGCATGTCCAGTAGTGCTGGTGCACAGAGATCCCACCTAAAACCACCATGAAACAAACACTACAACACGAACATGTAAAGGCTGATGTCCCTCATAAATGATCAAAGGTGCAACCTACCATCTGTGTGCAGCAGGCGCCTGATAGGGACTGTCAGGGCCAGGCAAAGGGCACAAGAGGTCACAGGCAAAGGCAGAGGATGTCAGAAGCAATCCGTTGAATCTCCATGTCTGCATGTTCATTCGTCATTGACATCTGTCCAAGGTATGGCGCCATGTGTGAAATGGAAATGTAGATGTGTAGTGCTCTGTCAGTAAACAAGAAACAGGTCAGTCAACAGCGCCAGACACATGTGGAAAATCATGTGCACAACCTACACAAGTGAAACAGCAGAGGGTTAGAGATAGAACACTGGTCACCACCACATGGGTGTCCAGACACATCGCAGGACCAGATAATGCAAAAGGACAACAGAATGCACCGTTACATAGACACCTCAGTAACACATACAGACACACACAGTGAGCATGCCTCAAGTAGCATACGGGCTGTATGTGCACAACATGAGCCCAGTGTAGACATTCAGGACAGTGCATGCTGAGTTACACTGATGTTGTATAATGTCACAATGTCAGGGAAGGTTGTAGGTGCCGTCCACCACCACCCCCACACCCTGGCCAGGTAGACACCCAAAGCTTGGTCACGTGTCCCAAATACAGTGTTCCAAATACAGAACCTGTCACTAACAAATCACCATATGTGATGCACCATGAACAGGTAGGGTATGGGGGCACAGCACAAAGAGGTGTACAACAACATATGTGCAGTGCACAGAGAACAACAGACATGAGCAATGCTGTAACGGCACCACCATACACTCACCAGTATGTCCACACACCCCAGTCCTCAGAGGTGTGACTGACTTACACATGGTTTCCATCGCACCACAGCACCAGACAGGCCCAGCAGTTCATCCTACGGAGTCCAATACACAAGGCAAACATACATATGTCATGACAGAGCATTGCATCACACACTGCAGCATATACATATATAATCATGGGCATATTCACACATATGCAGTACATACATGTGAACAGCTCCTCTATCAGACGTTGCCTGATCGCCGTCCCCTCATGTGTGTCAGCACAGGCACATGCAGGAGGGCACACAGGATCCTCCTCAAGATCCTCATTAATTTCGACTGGGATATTGTGCCTTAGAGCAATGTTGTGCAGGATGCAACAGGCCAGAATAATACGTGCCACAGTCACGGGTCGGTATTGTAAGGCCCCGCCGGTCCTATCCAGACACCTGAAGCGACTCTTCAAAACGCCAAAGGTGCGCTCGATGACTGAGCGGCTGGAGGCATGGGCCTCATTGTACCCCATCTCTGCACGTGTCCATGGAAGATGCACAGGGGTCAGCAACGAGGTGCGACACCCATATCTCGCATCATCTGCAGAAAGAAATGTGGAAAGGTCAATCAGGAAAGGCAGGGCACACAAATGCACCCAAGCATCTATGTGCGTCTGGACAACAGATAAACTAGGACACAAACATTTGAATACACGTGATGGCACTCAACAGCAATGCACTAGCGCTGGGATTGGTGAGACACGGACCAACAGGGATGGGCGATGAGGGGAACATAAAACCGCTGTAGACAGACCAAAAACATGATCAACCACCTGTACCCGACAACGGTGACAACAACGACAGTAGACATGTGTGATGCAACATTACAACACAAAGTAAACAATGTGATACGAACCAGACCATCCAAGGTGAATGACCAGCCAGCACACAAGACAGCAGGAAGAATAGTCAGGGAGCAAACACACCCCCCGCCTCACCCACAGTGTCATCCACACAGATGCAATAGTGCGCCACCTAGGGATCTACGGAAAACGCAGACACATGCACATCTGCATATGTGTTTGGTGTCTGTCCGTGAGCTGAATCTGTCAGCCAATTGGTGTTGCAGGCTATCACATAAGGTACACAACGTATGTGCCTCCATCAACCCAGTCAAAAATGAGCTGTGCAAAAGAGCAGCAGTCACAAACATGAGTGTTACATGCATGTGTGTTGAGAACCCCAGATGAGCAAGGCCGCACAGCTGGTAGTCATAGTAAAGTGCACAAACACATAATGGAATGTGCACATGTCCCTGGTGACAGCGACATGGTATGACAGTGGGCACAGGCACATACAAGGTCTGCGTTCCACAACCACTATGCAAGGAAAGGCATGCAGAGCCAAAAATCGCCAATACGACATGGTCAATGATACACCGGCTGTGCTATGATATGGCACAGCCTGACGGACCTTTCCCAGAATGTTGGATGGACGTAGGTCAGACCTGCAGTGACGCATGTCATGTGTGTCACAGGGGATATGCAATCACTTGCGCCAAAAATGAAACCACACGTGACCATTGTAATGTCGCTATTACCCCACAGCTTGTGCTTGTAGAGTTAAGCGGCCTGATCCCTTCTTCCGGTAGGAAAATAGTGCTTGGGGAAAGCACTGCCTCCTGGGAGTTGTAGTTTTCACCAACCGAAATAAAGAGAGTAGTGGAGCTCGAGTGGTTCAGGCAAATAACAGGATTTTAATTCCCCTTCCAAACGGCTTTTACATAACAGAAAATAAAGAACAGTTGGCCATGTATCTTCTGGCAGGAAATAATATAAGAATGAAACATAAACAGCTTCCTATATCAGCATCACAGTAATCCAACTTAAAGAGCAATTCTCTGTTCCAAAACCTTTGGTGCTTTTTCTTCTAGCTGCTACCTGCAGCTCTCTCTATGCACAGCTTAATCCTAGCACACAGGTTTTATCTTCTCAGACACAGATATTGTACAGTCCATTGACTCAACAGGCAGGTATTCTAAAGACGGTTCCGTTTCCATTGGTTCATATTGGTTCTCAGCTGGAAATGTCTGCAATTGACTACAGGGTGTTTCCAAACACACACCTATTCCTTCAGCATGAGACTTTTCCCTGCAGCCTTCTGCTACACAAGGTTGGGAATGGCTACAGTATTCGCCACACGTAAAGCCCCACCCTTCTGGGCTAATATCAGAGCACTTCTTAAAAACAGCTTTGCTTTTATACCAGTCACTCAGCCTACCTTTTGGCTTCCTTATGGGAGATTCCTTCTGCCCTCCAGGATCAGCTACAGATGCAAGCCTTGGAGTTCCTACGTGCACACAAGTCTGCCTTCTTGGTACATTTCCCTTCTGGCTGTCTTTTATATACGGCACCAAACCTGTTTTCGCCCTAAGGCCCTTCTCTATCCTTTGGCTGAAAGAAGGCCAATCTCTTCCGAGGACGATATCCTGCAGAAGGCGTGGTACCACTGCCACCAATACTTCCTTTTCGGTGCCCAACCCTTTTATTGACAGTTTATACACTGGGTAGTATGAGGCTGCCCCATGTACACATCTTATCTTGACACGCCCCACTGCTTGACTCGGTGCTGAGGGCAGGTGGGCTTCGATGGCCTGCCAGAGCTTTTGGGAAACCATGCTCTGGTCAGCACCGGAGTCAAGCAGTGCCTGGGCCTCAACACCTTCTACTTGTACTTGAAGCACAAATCCCTCACGTGTTTGTTTTACACCCCCAGACACTAGCGCTGTGCGCAACGCACAATCCCTTCGATAATGTCCCAATTCGCCACAATTGAAACATTTCCCTTTTTTAACAGGTACACCATTATTGTCATTAGGTAACTTATTCCTTGTAAACTTTTCTGATCTCTTAAAGTAGGAGGTTTTTATCTCCTTCAGAGCTTCTGGTTTTGAGGCCCTAGCCAATTCGGCTTCAAAATACCGCTCTGTGAGACTAGCTGCTTCCTCCGTAGTTTTACAACTTTGGAGCATCAGAAAGGTTTTGACATCAGCTGGTACCGCATTCATATACTGCTCTAGTATAATTGTATCTACTACAGATTCTAGAGACTTCTGTCTTGGATTAAGCCACTGCCATGCTAGGCCTTTTATTCTATGGAACAGCATTTTAGGGGTTTCATTGGGCTTTAACTTAGCCTCCCTGAACATGCGTTTATAGAATAAAGGGGTTAATCCTAGTCTGTCTTTGACAGCTTCTTTAACTTCCTTATAATTAGATGCTAGCGTAGCAGGCATAGACTTATAAGCCGCTAAGGCTTCACCTGAGAGCGACATGGCGTATCTCACTGCCCATTGCTCCTCAAGCAATTTAATAGCCTCTGCAATGCGTTCAAACGCTTCTATGAAATCATCTAAATTATCAGTATGAGTAAACTGTCCCAGCGCCATAGCGCTACCATGTGGCAGTCCTACCCCCTGGTTAAATGAGGGTACAGGTGGTTCCGGCTCTCGTTGCTTCTTGAGAAGTGCCTCCATTAACTCCATAAGAGGTTTCTGCTGCGAACAGATGGCAGCTGCAGTCTGTTCCTGGGTATGGCGTGTCAGCTCTAGTTGTTTGTCCCACTGGCTTGACATCCACCAGAGCAACTCTTGTGGGTCCATCATGGAATCAGCTGTTCCTGCAAGAAAACAAGAGAACACAAAACACACCAAGTGCGGTCCAACAAAAAAAAAACAAAAAAAACTTTTTTCCCTTTTTTTTTTATTTTTTTTTCAATGGTTTTCTGCTGTGGCAGATCAATTGCTCCCTTTCTCCTTAATTATCCTCCCACACCTGTGCCCAGCTACCATTACCTCGGCACAGTGCAGAGTCCAGCACTGAGAAAGTAGCCTCCAATCCCACTGACCGGTTGTCAGGCGATTCTGGATCCCTCTGCTCAGCAGTTTTCCTTGCCTGGTAGTGATGTCTTTTCCTTTTTAAAAATGTCCTTTGTAATCCATGTAAAAATCCGCAAAACTACGCCATCCTGTAATATCGCTATTACCCCACAGCTTGTGCTTGTAGAGTTAAGCGGCCTGATCCCTTCTTCCGGTAGGAAAATAGTGCTTGGGGATAGCACTGCCTCCTGGGAGTTGTAGTTTTCACCAGCCGAAATAAAGAGAGTAGTGGAGCTCGAGTGGTTCAGGCAAATAACAGGATTTTAATTCCCCTTTCAAACGGCTTTTACATAACAGAAAATAAAGAACAGTTGGCCATGTATCTTCTGGCAGGAAATAATATAAGAATGAAACATAAACAGCTTCCTATATCAGCATCACAGTAATCCAACTTAAAGAGCAATTCTCTGTTCCAAAACCTTTGATGCTTTTTCTTCTAGCTGCTACCTACAGCTTTCTCTATGCACAGCTTAATCCTAGCATGCATAGGGCCTCATGTCCCCACCCAGTCCCTCACAACATGTAGCGCAACATACGGGTGAGACCAGGCCAGGATGGGGGCGCGGTGATGGGCAGACAGTGTAATGTCACTGGGCATCCACCTCATGGCTGCCACAGGGAAGTGAGGTGTGTAGGGCCATGGTGACCTCATGGTAGCAAGGAGCAAAAGGTGCAGGTGCATTGGGCAGGGAACAGGTCATGCCCAGGGCAGGACAGGGTACACCAACGGAGATAGGGTGACCATCAGCATGGCATGCATATGTGTATCAGTGTGCATACTGCATGGCACACAGGGGAGGCAGCGTGGGTGGGGCGACTGTGGGATGTGGCTTGGCACCGATGTGTACCGTGCTGGTCATACACTGTGTCTGACAGGGTGGCAGGGGCCCCAGGCCTGTCGGCGACATGTTGCAATGTGCTGACATGCAGGAGTAGTGTTATCTGGGTCAGTGGTGACGGTACAGCAGGGACAAAGGTGGGGCCCCCGTGGCAGGTGGTGCGATGGATGTTCCACAGGCAGCTGGCACTGTTGCACAGGAGCTGAGGAAGGGGCATGGGATGTTAGCGAGGGGGCGGGAAGGATGGGAAACGGAGGTAGGTGGAGGAGAGTGCATGTGCGAGGGAGGCCAGGGACGGGATGTCACATGGTGGTGCACAATGTGTTACCGGCCCAATGTGCATGACTCAGGGGTTCGGCAGTGGCGGAGGAGTGTGGATTGTGGTGTCACAGGTGGTGTCCACAGCAGTGTGTAGGCCAAGGGATGTGTGGATGCAATCCTTGGTTGACAGGACGCCCCGTGGAGAATGGCTGGGGGGGCAGGGGCAGGACATCTCTGGATGGCGGGAGGACGGTGCCACAGTGTGCATGTGGACGCATTGGTGACGAGCACAGCGGGGCCACCACATACTAATGTGGGACACACCCACACATGCACCAGCTCCACACTGGCAACCATTGCACAGCAATAGTCACGGCACCATGGCCCCCCAGGAACCCAGGGCAGTCACCCATGCACATGGATGTCTGGCACACACAGGGCACACATTTCCCATCCACCGGCGGACCCATCCCTCCTGCAGCCCCACAAATACAGGCATACCTGTGGGTGTTGTGCCTACACTGATGAACGCACGCGCGGGCACCAGTGGGGCACCCCTGATATCCAGGGCACCCACAGCCAATGAGACAACAGCCATCCCTGTACACATACAGCCCCCACCCACACGCATGCCACCTGGCTAGTCCCACAGTGATATGGTTGTCCCGTGGGCTAGACAGTCCGTTGTGCTACGTAGTGTGAGGGATATGTAATGGGATGGTCAGGAACCCCACATCCACACAGTTTACCCTGTTTCACCACAGGGGATGTACAGGCCCTGGAGACGGAGGAGTGGGATGGCTGCCCACAGCCAGTGCCTAGGACTCCGCCAGAGGATCATTACTCCGGGACACCATTGCGTGAGACCACTGTAGGAGAGGTCACGGAGGAAGAGGTTGTTGAGGCACCTGAGGATGACAGTGGGACCACCACGAGGGCGCCCGAGGGTGGCCCTGATGCGGCTGATGTCAGCCCTGTGTTGGCTGCCCCAGCACCACCAGGGACAGTTCCACAGCCACGTCCGCCAGCGACAGAGGAGGTGCTCGCAGCCATGAGGGCAGGTTCGGTAGCGGCACATGAGGATGCCATGGGTGAGGGACGAGTTGTTCAGCCACTTGATGCACGTGTGCGGGTGGCATGTGCAGTCCATATCTTACGTGTCCTACTGTGTCTCTCCCACAAGCATACAGCTGTCCTTGGACAGAATATCGAGGGAGCTGTGGAGGCAGCGGCACACATCCCGCTGCCAACTCATAGAGTTGCACGCACTACGGCGTGCCAATGACTCCATTGCCACCAGCTCGGCCAGGATGGCGGACGCATTGGAGGCCATGGTGGCTCGGTGGCACCACCACCACGGGGTGGGAGGGGGAGGGCTAGGCATGGTAGGGGGCGGTCATCAAATAACACTTTTCAGCTTATTCTTGGCTGTCGTTCTGTATCTCGTGTTTCATTCAGGAGCCCCATGTTCGCCCTGTCTGTCATGTGTTGGCCCATTCACAATAACCTTGCCATTGGTCGGGGTCACATTTGCATGCCGTCTGCTATCCATGGCGCACAACCAAGGTGTCCTGGGATAAGCCATGGCGCCATCATACGCATGTCTGTACTACACTGCACCCGTGCTGTGGACAGTGCTGGGTATGCACTGCTCGCATGTCCGTGTCAGCATGCACCTGGCCTTATCTGTGCTGCACACACTGGAATAGTATGGCACGGTGACGGTTAGGTGACATCTGCCCGCCCCCATGCACATCCCCCTCCCCTGCCATGCAAACGGTAACATCTATGGGACTGTTGTCATGGACCCAGAACATAGGAACATACCCACACGTGTCACAGGCACTGCACCGACATGTCAGAGAATGAGACACATGACCAGAATGATGCCGTAATAAACTATTTACATATATTTATTGTGTGGCAACATTTGCCGTAACATACACCTTTTTCCCGCTGTGGCCCGGCTTCCTCTATCCCCAGTGGTGGTGGCAGTCAGGGGGGCACAGGACAGCACAGGGCAGGGGTGGCACGTGTCATCCTGGCACTCACACCCCCTGCGGGCCGCCATGGGCATGTGGCTGATCAGCTGTGCCTGTCAATGAGTATATTGCACAGCCTGCGTATCTGGTCAGCCATCACACCCATGGCCTCAGCCACCTGGGCCACAGTGCGGGTATTATCCCTCAGGATGGCGCCCGTGGCATGCATCTCTGCTGCCATGCAACCACACGGACACATGTCGCCCACTTGTCTGCATGGATTAATGTGCGGACCGCATGGCAGGGGGGATGTGTGTTGGGCTGGCACCCCATGGGAGGACATCTCCGGCACTGTGGGCCAGGTGGCCAATGCCCCATCGGACTGGCCACACCTTCCCACCCACCAGGCCCCCCCACTACCTTCCCCACACCTGACACCTCCCCCACCTCCTCCTCCACCTCACCATCCCTCTCCTCACCCACCCTCACCTCATTTGCCTCCTCACACGCTCCCATCTCCCCCTCCCCCTCGCTATCCCTGGGCTCACAGGAGCCACCCTCCCCCTCCGTGCTTCCGTCCGGACCCGCCTCCGCATCCGCGCCATCTGGCCCCTCCACCGCTTTGGCAGGGTCCTCGCCCATCGCTGGCTGCACGTGGCCAGACGGCCCTGCTGGTCTATCTCCTGCATCAGCATCTGCTGTGGAGGGAAACCATACATTAGTACTGGGGTCATGCATCCTGCACTTCAGGCGTATATGTCGTTTAGCATCACAGCATGCTGTACCACGGAAACATGTCATAGAGCCGCACACAGCCTGCATCACTCACCAGCGCCTTGTGCCTGCTGCTTCTCCAGGACCCGCTGTACAAATGCTGGGTGTCTGGTCCTTAGTTCGCGTGCCTTCTTACTTGTAGTTTAAATTTAATAGTCACTCAGGGCCTAGTAACAGCAAAGTACTTTTAGTTTAAATTTAAAACACAGAAGAGAGCTTTCTGGTTACATTTGGAACCCAGCAGAGAGCTTGTAGTTTATATTTAATAGTCACTCAGGGCCTAGCATCAGAAAAGTACTTTTAGTTTTAAAACACAGAGGAGAACTTTCTGGTTACATTTCATACCCAGCAGAGAGCTTGTAGTCTAAATTGAATAGTCACTCAGGGCCTAGCATCAGCAAAGTACTTTTAGTTTAAATTTAAAACACAGAAGAGAGCTTTCTGGTTAAATTTAGAACCCAGCAGAGAGCTTGTAGTTTAAATTTCATAAGAAGTTAGAGCCTAGCAGCAGCTAAGAGCTACAATTTAAATCAAATCAGAATATAGCTTACCTCAGCAGCACAAGACAGGGTACTGTGTAGCAGCCCTCTTTTAATAAGTGTGGTGGAAGAAGGACAACCAGTGGGACACTGTGATACCTGGGTACAAACTATATCGAAAATGATAGAGCTGATCAAATTGGTGGAGGGGTTGCGCTCTATGTTAGAGAGGGCATTGAGTCAGAAAGGATTATGCAGTAAACAAAATCTGCTGTAGAATCTATATGGATTGAAATTCCATGTTAAAGGGGGAAGGCAATGGCAGTGGGGATGTACTATCGAGCGCCTGGCCAGAATGACCAAATGGATGATGAAATGCTCAAAGAAATCAAGGAAGCTAACAAAAGTTACAGCGCAGTAATAATAATGGGTGATTTCAACTACCCCGGTATCGACTGGGTCAGTGTCACGTCAGGACATGCTAGGGAGATAAAGTTCCTTGATGAAATAAATGACTGCTTCTTGGAGCAGCTGGTTCATGAACCGACCAGAGGGGAAGCCATATTAGACCTAGTCCTTAGTGGAACACCAGATCTAGTGCAAGAGATAAGGTTGTTGGGGCCACTTGGCAGTAGTGATCATAGCATGATCGCCTTTGATTTAATTAGTGGAGGAGGGATAGTAAGGAAATCCACAGTACTACCTTTTAACTTTCGAAAGGGAGACTATGATAAAACGAGGAAAACAGTTCAGAAAAAACTAAAAGGAGCAGTTGCAAAGGTTAAAGACGTACATCAGGCTTGGCTGTTGTTGAAAAATACTATCTTGGAAGCCCAGACCAGCTGTATTCCACGCTTTAAGAAAAGTGGAAGGAAGTCCAAAAAACTGCCAGCATGGTTTAAAGGTGAGGTCAGAAAGGCTGTTGTTGCCAAAAAAGCATCTTTCAGGAAATGGAAAAAAGAGCCAAACGACGAAACCTGGAAACAGCACAAGCACTGGCAAGTCAAATGCAAGGCATTGATAAGGCAGGCAAAGGGAGAATTTGAGAAGAACCTTGTTGCGGAAGCAAAAACGCAAAGTAAAGACCTTTTCAAGTACATTTGTAGCAAAAAACCTGTGAGAGAGTCAGTTGGTCCATTAGATGATAAAGGGGTTAAAGGAGCACTAAGAGGCGATAAGGCGATAGCGGAGAGACTGAATGAATTCTTTGCTTCAGTCTTTACTGAGGAAGATGTAGGGATGTTACCCATGACTGAAGTGGTATTTAAAGGTGCGGAAGAATTGAAGGAAATATCGATCCATCGGGAAGATGTATTGCAACTATTAGATAAACTGAAGAGTAGCAAATCACCTGGGCCGGATGGTATACATCCAAGGGTGTTGAAAGAATTGAAATATGAGATTGCAGACCTGCTATTAGTAATCTGTGAACTATCATTAAAATCATCTCTAATACCTGAAGATTGGAGGATCGTCAATGTAGCACCAATTTTTTAAAAGGGTTCCAGGGGTGATCCGGGAAACTACAGACCGGTGAGCCTGACATCAGTACCAGGAAAAATGGTAGAAACCATCATAAAGAATAAAATTACTCAGCATGTAGATAGTCATGACCTAATGGGAGACAGCCAACATGGCTTTAGACAAGGAAGATCTTGTCTTACTAATCTGTTATGTTTTTTGAAGGAGTGAATAATCAGGTGGACAAAGGTGAGTCGGTTGATATTGTGTATCTGGACTTTCAGAAAGCCTTTGACAAGGTCCCTCATCAGAGACCTTTGGCAAAACTAAAGAGTCATGGGATAGGAGGCAGTGTACTATTGTGGATCAGGAACTGGTTAAAAGATAGAAAGCAGAGGGTAGGGCTAAATGGCCAATTTTCCCAATGGAGAAAGGTGAATAGTGGTGTACCCCAGGGATCTGTGCTGGGTCCGCTGCTTTTTGACATATTCATAAATGACCTGGAAAGTGGAATAACGAGTGAGGTTATCAAATTTGCAGATGACATAAAACTATTTAAAGTTGTTAAAACCCAAGAGGATTGTGGAAAATTGCAAGAGGATCTTGATAAATTGGAAGACTGGGCATCAAAATGGCAGATGAAATTTAATGTGGACAAGTGCAAGGTTATGCACCTAGGGAAGAACAACCCAAACTATGGTTACACGATGCAAGGTTCCACATTAGGAACCACCACCCAGGAAAAAGATTTAGGCGTCATTGTGGATACCATGTTA
The DNA here is from genome assembly GCA_033557465.1 of Ichthyophis bannanicus. Lineage (NCBI taxonomy): Eukaryota > Metazoa > Chordata > Amphibia > Gymnophiona > Ichthyophiidae > Ichthyophis > Ichthyophis bannanicus. The sequence continues at coordinate 324,721,581 of CM066038.1, read as the reverse complement.
AAACCCTCGGCCCAGTGTGCAGCAGCGGCCAAGAGAGCAAATAGAATGCTAGGTATGATAAGGAAAGGAATGGAAAATAAAACAAAATATATTACAATGCCTCTATATCGTTCCATGGTGAGACCGCACCTTGAATATTGTGTGCAATTCTGGTCGCCGTTATCTTAAAAAGGATATAGCAATTTTAGAAAAGGTTCAGAGAAGAGCCACCAAAATGGTAAAGGGTATGGAAGGATACTCCTATGAAGAAAGGCTAAAACGTTTAGGGCTCTTTAACCTGGAAAAGAGACGGCTGAGGGGAGATATGATAGAAGTCTATAAATTAATGAACGGAGTGGAACGGGTAAACGTAGATTGATTGTTTACCTTATCAGAATATAGAAAAACTAGGGGACATGCAGTGAAGCTACAGGGTAAACTATTTAAGACTATTTTTTCACTCAACGTGTAATCAAACTCTGGAATTTGTTACCGGAGGATGTAGTGAAGGCTGTTAGTGTAGCTGGGTTTAAAAAAGGTTTGGACAAGTTCCTGGAGGAAAGGTCCATAAACCATTATTAAGAAGGGACCCAGGATATCAATGCTTGAACCAATACAAGCATTGTGGAACCTGTGTCCCTTGGGGAAACAGCTAGGTACATATTACCTAGATTGGCCACTGTTGGAAACAGAATACTGGGCTTGATGGACCTTGGTCTGACCCAGTATGGCATATCTTATGTTCTTATGAAGGTCTTCCACCATTAGGGAACAGGACTCCATGTCCGTCTGCTGTAGTAAAACACATGGCTGAGTGACACATGATTCTATCTCTACTGTCTCCTTCTCTGCACTGCTAGCTGTTACACCTTACACCCGCATGTGTGCGGGTGGAACTGCGCATGTCGGGCCTGTCCCCTAGGTACCCTGTGTGCCACCCTCCTGGCACCCCATAGAGCACCAACGGCCAATTGTGCCTGACAGTACAGCGCCACGCCTTATGCACTCTTGCTATGCCGCTGGTCATGTGCGACATGACAGTGGTGTTGCATGGTGCCATTATACATGCATGGAGTACCAGGGGGTGGAAGCGCATGTGGCACATCCCACACATATACACTGTGTCCGCATGTTGGCGTCACCAATCGACCTGCCTGTAACATGTGTCCAACATGTGTCTGGACTGCCTGTCCCTGTGGAACGTTGCGCAATGGCATGCACGCTCCTCATGTGACAGAGCATCTTGCCATGGCCACAGCAGCAGACGCACCCGAGTGGGGCCAGGGGGTGTGGCACCACATGCACCCTTCCATCCAGGGACCACGTAGGGATAGTGCTGACATGCACAATTGTACAGTTGCGATTACTATGTCACCAGCATGAATACTCTGACCTATGTAAACAGGTCTGGGGCCTCCTGGGGATACGGCTGACCTGCACACTGCAGTTGGTGCAGCGACCTTACCAACAGGACTGAAATAAAGCCACTGTAAACAGGCCTTGGGCCTCCTGGGGATGAGGCTAACCTGCACACTGCAGCTGATGCAGCAACCTTACCACCAGGATGAATGACTGACCTCTGTAAGCAGGCCTTGGGCCTCCTGGGGATGAGGCTGACCTGCACACTGCAGCAGGTGCAGCCACCTTACCAACAGGGCTGAATTGAAACCACTGTAAACAGGCCTTGGGCCTCCTGGGGATAAGGCAGACATGCACACTGCAGCAGGTGCAGCCACCTTACCAACAGGATTGTAATAAAACCACTGTAGACAGGCCTTGGGTCTCCTGGGATTAAGGTTGACCTGCACACTGCATGTTGGTACAACCACCTTACCACCATGATGAATGACAGACCTCTATAAATGGGCCTGGGGCCTCCTGGAGATATGGCAGAACAGCACGCATCAGCAGATGTAACTACCATACCACCAGGATGACACACAGATCTCTGTTGTCAGGCCTGAAACCTCCTGTGAATAGGGCATAATTGCAGACATCAACACGGGGACCTACATTAATCCCATGTTGACCCACACACATGTCCTTTTCCACAGTTCAGCGTTTCTGATATTCCTGTTTGTTGCAGCCTATTCTGTTGCACTCCTGGGTTTGTGTGACCTGTCCCCATGCACTTACCTCACGTGGTGTGTCTGCCTGCCTATTATAACGCCTGGTGATGCGCACCCAGGCCCTGCACACCCTGTTTATTTATTTATTTAACTGTATTTATATCCCGCTTTTCACCGGGTCAAAGCGGTGTTACATATAGGGTGGGGAGAATTAAGTGTCAGGGTGGGGCCATCACCAGGTCGGCAACATTGATGATTTCAACATAAGACAGACTATAGACATGGACAGGGCAGAGCAGTTGTTGCTCAGTTGTTGCTCAGGTTGTTCAGGTCCTGCCTGCAGGAGGAGCCTGGGAACAGGCGCTCCTGGAGTCTGCAGATCATCTGTGCCAGGAGATGCAGGTCTGTGCTGGTAAACGCTGGCCGTCTTGAGAGAAGCTAGCAAAGTAGTCAGGAAAGCAGAGATTCAAAAAGAGGAGGAAATAGCCAATGCAATAAAATGGGAGGGGATAAGACATTTTTCAGATATGTTAGTGAAAAAAGGAAGGGCAAAAGTGGTACAGTCAAACCTCGGTTTTCGTATGCCCTAGTTTTCGTACGATTTGGTTTTCGTTGACTTTTTTCGTCGAGATTTTGTCCCAGTTTTCGTACATTGTCTCGGTTTTTGTACAGTTGAAAATGGAGCACCATCTTGTGGCCAGAAGTGGGATTTTCTTTATTTTGATTCTCTTGCTGATTGTCTTCCATATGCCAACAAGAGTCTTCAATAAAGGTAAAAGTGATGTTAAATGTTCATTTATCCATTTCATTAGTTATTTATATTTATTTCTCATTTGTTTTCTGTATGTAAAAATAGTTATTCGCTATAAAATGTATTTTTTGTTAATATCTTTGGGTGTCTGGAACAGATTAATTGGATTTACATTATTTCTTATGGGAAATATTGCTTCAGTTTTCATACATTCGGTTTTAGTCAGACTTTTTTGAACGGATTAATCGGGAAAACCGAGGTTCCACTGTATTGTAGGACTCAAGGGTGAAGGGGAGGAATATGTAGAAGCTGAAGAGGATAAAGTGGAATTGCTTAACAGATATTTCTGTTCTGTGTTCACAGATGAAGAACCAGGAGCAGTACCTCAGAAAACACCCACAAACAGGAACAGAAGCGAGGGGCATCTTGAACAATTTTCAGAAGATTGTATTCATGAGAAATTAGCTAAACTTAAAGTAGACGAAGTGATGGGAGCAGATGGGATACACACGAGAATACCGAGGAAACTTGGGGACGTTCTAGCAGCTCCACTGACTGACCTTTTCAATGCCTCGTTGGAGTCGGGAGGGGTGCCAAAGGGCTGGAGAGAGGCACATGTGGTCCCTTTACACAAAAGCGGAAGTAAGGATGCAGTTGAAAACTAGAGGCCGGTTAGTTTAACTTCGGTGGTGAGTAAATTATTGGAAGCGCTGCTGAAAGAGAAAATAGTGAGATTTCTGGAGTCCAACGGATCACCAAATCCAAGGCAGCACGGATTCACCAGAGGCAGGTCTTGTCAGACAAATCTGATTTCTTTGACTGAGTGACCAGGGAGTTAGACAGAGGGAGAGCCCTAGATGTGGTGTATTTAGATTTCAATAAAGCCTTTGACACCGTTCCGTACAGGCGACTTATAAATAAACTGAGCACCCTAGGGATGGACCCTAAAGTTACTGCTTGGGTTAGAAATTGATTGAGTGGGTGGCGAAAAAGGGTGCAGATAAATAGATCTCACTCTGAGGAGAAAAAGGTTACCAGTGGTGTGCCCCAGGGATCTCTCCTTGGTCCAATTCTTTTTAACATCTTTGTTAATGATATTGCGGAAGGGCTGTCAGGTAAAATTTGCCTCTTTGCGGATGATTCCAAAATTTGCAATGGAGTAGACACCCAGGAAGGTGTAGATAACATGAGGAGGCATCTAGCTAAACTTTAAGAATGATCTAGAATTTGGCAGCTGAGATTTAATGTTAAAAAATGCAAGGTCATGCATTTGGGCTGCAGCAATCCAAGGGAGCGTTATAATCCCAGAACTCCACCGATCAAGCAACATACCTATCACAGCTAAAAACGCATCGTGAAGCGGTATGGAACAGAAGAAAAGCCTTTCATTCAGATCTCCTCAACCGTTCTCTAAACAAGCCACGAGAACTCTTTAACCTAGTAAGAGTACTAACCACCGAGCCAACTTCACCACATCAAGATGCTATACACCCCCAAAAGTACGCCGATTACATCCAAGCCAAAGCCATCAAAACCTCAACAACCTCACCCCCAACTATTACCCAAACTTTCTTACATGAGAACCCACTCATCAAGCTCCCATCCCCCTCAATAAAGCACGTTGAAGATATCATTACCAGAATAAATACAACCACGGCATCCAACGATCCATGTCCAGCACACTGGATAAAAGCTCAGCCCATTCATATCCGAAATCATAAATCAATCATTCACAACAGGAATCTTCCCATCAGCTCTTAAGCAGACCTCCATAAGACCTCTTCTAAAAAACAACCAGCTAGACCCAACAAAAGAAGAATCTTACCGTCCAATCTCCAGCATCCCCCTGCTATCTAAGATAATAGAGAAGGTGACACAGATTCAGATCCAACAACATATAGACACCACTTCACCTCTGGACCCCAGTCAACATGGATTCAGAGAAGCCCACGGAGTTGAATCACTGCTGACTTCATTAATCAACACCCTCATCTGTGGAACCGACAATGTCAAAAAGGGCTTTGCACTAATATTCCTTGACATCTCTGCAGCGTTTGATTCTGTTGACCATAACAAACTCCTAACCCGACTCCAATGCAAGGGCATCCAGGGATTAGCATGGGACTGGTGCAAATCTTATCTCGAAGAGCGCTGGCAACATGTTCGAACGGAATCAAACACCTCAAAACCTTTCCAGTTGAAATAAGGTGTCCCTCAAGGATCCTCCCTCTCGGCGCTACTCTTTAATATCTATATGCAGCCGATATGTGAGATCACCCATTCATTTGGAGTATCCTCGCTAATCTATGCAGATGACGTGCTGATTTTCACACCAATCAACGTTATTCGGCCTGATTATACAGTACTAACAGAGTGTTTTGATGCAATTACAGACTGGCTTCTCACACAGAATATGAGAATAAACTTCAAAAAAACAGAAGCCCTAATCATCACGAAGAATAAAGAATTTTCACCCCCAACTACTCTAAAAGTACGGGACGCAGAGCTTCCGATCAAACCCACCGTAAAATACCTAGGCGTAACCCTTGATCACAGACTGGACTTCAAAGAACACATAAACCGCACAGTGAAAACTGTCTACTTCAAGATCAGAACCCTCCGAAACCTCAAAAACATGCTCAACCCTGACAACTTCCGCACCATCTTTCAAGCCATAGTCATTCCACACTTTGATTATGCAAACATAGTTCTAAACGGCCTCCCAAAAAGCACACTAAACACGCTGCAATTAGCGATGAACACTGCTGCCCGCATCCTCAATGGTGCATCAAGGAATGACCACATAACCCCCATCTTAAAGGAATTACACTGGCTCCCAATATCCTGCAGGACTACTTACAAAGCATTACTCATGACATTCAAAGCCATTAATAACTTAGCTCCCCTAGCAATCTCCACACTCATCACACACATCCCTAACACTAGATCTAGAAGATCAGTCGCAGCTAATACTCTAATCATCCCGACTGACTTTACAAAATGTACACACTCAACTACTGCAAGAGCATTCACTTACTTCGCTCCCAAATGTTGGAATGACCTTCCACCCACCATAAGAGAAATTAAAGACCTCAAACAATTTAGAAAAGCCATAAAACACCACCTGTTCCTTTCATACTTCTCTCAATACCTGACCCCAACTTAGCCTAAACCCCATTACAATCCAGTGTTGAAATGCTCTATTCACTCCCTGTATAACAAAAAGAATACCATTGTATATAGTTAAATAATTTATATGTACAAAGTTTTCCCCTATGTTGTATCCTGTTAGACTTCCTGTTACATGTAAACTCACGACAGCCTGCTGCTATCTGTGAGTACTTTATGTTTACTGTAAACCGTGCTGATGATAAAAGTGTGGTATATAAGAGCGTTAAATAAATAAATAATATAGGGGGTGAAGTACTTCTGCCCAAAAAAGAAGAGCAGGACCTGGTTGTGATTGTGTCTGATGATCTTAAAGTAGTTAAACAGGTAGAAAAGGCAATGGCGAAAGCTAGAAGGATGCTTGGGTGCATAGGGAGGGGAATGGCCAGCAGAAGATAGTGCCTCTGTATAAGTCTTTGTTGTGACCTCATTTGGCATATTGTGTGCAATTTTGGAGACCCCACCTTCAAAAGGATATAAACAGGTTGGTGTCGATACAGAGGGTGGCTACTAAACTGGTTGGTGGTCTTCGTTATAAAGCATATGAGGACAGACATAAAGATCTTAATATATATACTTTAGAGGAAAGGCGGGATAGGGGTGATATGATAGAGACCTTTAAATACCTCCGTGGCACAAATGCACAGAAGAGCCTCTTTTGATTGAAAGCAAGCTCTGCTACGAGGGGACATGGGATGAGGGTGAAAGTGGGTAGATTCAGGAATGATATGCGGAAATATTTCTTTACAGAAAGAGTGGTTGACGTGTAAAATAGGCTCCCAGTGGAGGTGGTAGAGATGAGGATAATATCTGAATTTAAAAAAGCATGGGACAAACACAGAGGATCTCTAAAGGAAAAAAGGGGACTGTTGTAGTGGTTGCTATGGAAGGGCAGACTAGATAGGCCATGTGGTCTTTTTCTGCCATCATGTTTCTACTGCCCTGTGACTTTAAGTAAACAGAATTTGTACCCCTTCTCTGTGGTATCAGGAAAGGTACCAGCTGTGACTGAAATGTGGGGCAGATCTGCAGAAAACCAGCAGCCTATGAGCGAGGAGGAGTAAGGTAACCAGGCATAGGTAAGCAGGAGAAGTAGCAGCCAGTCTGGACTGCAGGTGAGTAGTCAGAACTAGCCGCTAGTGCAGAGAAGTGTCACAAATCAAGTCTGCATCCTTGTCACCAGTGTTGGAGAGAATGGAGAGATTTGGGGAATTAAGCCAACAAAATGCCATTCCTGCTTCAAAATGAGCTGGGAGGAACAAAGATAAATGTAGCTGTAGGGAGGGGATGTAGAGAAGGAGGGAGAATGACTGGAGGCAGAGGGAAGTGGGAAAGAATTACACGCATTCCCCCTCATGGAAGTGGAAGGACTATAGCAGAATCAGAGCCCTTTCACATATAAGAAATTTTTGGCTGGCAGCTTTGTCACTTGCTGATTTTGTTGTGGTATTTTTCCATTTATTATGCAACAGAATTGTATAATTAACATTAACATATGAGGCTATTTTCAGCGGCAGCTGGCCATTGCCACTTTAATTTTGCCATGGATATTCAATGCCGGGGCCATTTCCAGCTAGATAAAAATGGGGGTAAAAGGCTGGAAGAGGTTCGGCATTACATGATGTGCAGCTGGGGGAGGTAAAATTTACTTTAGATCAACTTAGACAGCAATCTTTTGAATTCGGCAATAAAGCCAGTAAGCCCATAAATTTAAAAAAAACAGTCTAAAAACCATATCCTTCAGATTAGGGAAAGGAAAGGGGGATTGATTAGGCATGAAGCAGGAATCGGGGAATGCTTTGTAGAATTTTATGAAGAATACACTCCTGAAAGGGCAGCGACACCAGAACAGATGACTAAATTCTTGGAAGAGTTTCACATCCTTACAGTAACATCCATGGATTCGCAAATGCTGTCTCAACCAAATACCCCACAAGAAGTCTTATTATAAAAGATTTACCTGCAAATAAAGCTCCGGGGTTGGATGGGTTCTTTAACAAATCCTATAAAACCTTCGTGGAGATAGTGGTAGAACCTCTGGCTTGCATGTATAATTTCTTTGCAGAGGTGGACAAAATGTCCAGCTTTAAGAATAGCAAGAGTTACAATTTTACCCAAAGAAGGAAAAGATGTTAGTAATTTCGGCTCCTACCAGCCTATCTCCCTTCTAGGAACAGATTTGAAGATATTCGCCAGAGTTCTGGCCAATCGGCTAATGCCCAAGCTAGTTCATGTCAATCAAGCAGACTTTATCCCACGGAGACAAGCTTCTGATAACATCCACTACGTGATTGATCTTATCTGGGTGGGACAGAAGAAACTAGAGGGCATGGTTCTCCTTACCGTGGATGCCGAGAAGGTCTTTGATCGGGTGCCTGGGGCCTTTCTGACTCAGACACTGCGTAAAACACATGTATGGACCACCTATTCCTAATGTATAAACTTATGGCAATGAAACAGGATAGACTTCTCCAGTTTGAGAGAACATGGAGTAAATATAATATGTGGCGGGAGAAAAGCACTGACGGGTAGTGGAGGAACTTGAAATAGAGTGTCACAAGAAGGACAATGGTATGTCATTAGGGCAGTGAACTGGGTACGGGGGTGGGTTAGGTACTGGCACCAGTGGGATAATGTGAGTTGTTGCTATTATAAGTTGAGTGGTTTATGCAACAAGTTGGTTGTATTACCTATCTGTATTGAAAACAAATTTTAAAAAACTTAAATTGAAAAAAAAATCATCAGATACTGAAAATTTAATGGCTGATGGCATAGACACTAATCCAGATACTCAGCAATGATCTGAAGAAGGCAGAACATTATATGATTAATGCAAATTAAATTGCACTTCAACTCCTCCAGAACAGGAAGGCACCAAGTAGGTAACCAAAAGGCAAGAATCGGATATCTAATGAGGCAAGAGATCAATTACTTCAACCAACTTTTCACAGAAGCTGAACTTGTAGTAGGCAGGAAATGCCTAAAAAAACATCAATGCCACCGAATTAAGATATCCACCCTGAACAGATATAAAATTTTAGTCCAAAAACTAGGGCATGTGTGCTGAATTTGTTTAATAACTGAAGATGTACAATATTTCGAAACTTTGGCATCAAGCACAAGTTGTTGTACACCTAAAACCTGGAAAAGAACCCACTGAAACGAAGAACCTTAGGCCAATCTCATTATTATGCCATCTACGTGGAGGAGTGGCCTAATAGCTAGAGCAGCAGGTTGAAAAGCAGGGAAGCCAGGTTCAAATCCTACTGCTGTTCCTTGTCATCTTGGGCAAGTCACTTAATCACCATTGCCTTGGGTACAAACTAAGATTGTAAGCCCTCTGGGCACAGGAAAAATACCTACAGTACCTGAATGTAACTCGCCATGAACTTCCAAGAAAGGTGTGAGCTATATATATTCAGTCTAAGCGATTACTCCTTAATAGATTACAGCCTATAAATCGAACAGATGATCCCTGAACAAGCTGGCTTTTGATCAGATAAATCATGTGCAGGACAAGTTCTGAATCTTATGCGACATATTGAGGATGGCCTTCAGAAGGGATTGCAAACTGGTAAAATATTAGTCTGCCTGAGAGCTATATACTGTATGATACCATCAACCACAGGAGAGTATTCAAACTTTATGATATGACCAATGACTATGGTCCGATACAGAGCATTGAATCCCTCCGTATGAATAGATGGTTTTTCATTGAACTCCAAAGCACAACTTCTCTTCAACATATATATGAAGATCAGCCAATACATTCAAGAATCTGTGGTTTCCTCCATGCTGATGACTTTGGGGGTCACAGGCACAGAATTTTGACATAGAGACAATGCTACATTTTGCAAGGACTGGACTGTCAGAATACTATACAGAAAACCATTTCTGAACCAAGATTCCGACCAGCTTATTCCACCCAATGAACATCATTTGGGATGATGTGAAGCTGGAACACTGCAGCATTCAGGTTTATCATGATTTTATACTGGACCGAAACCTTTCATATAAACCATATGTTGAGAAGTTTCATAGAACAGTCAGTGCCAGAAATAATAGCCTGCATAAATTGCAGAACAACTGATGGAGCTCAAGCCCTTTGACACTGTGTTGGACTGCTTTGGTGTTTTGCTACTCTGCAGCTAAGTATGCATGCCCAGTTGGAGGAAAATTGCCAGTAATGGCAAGCAAGATCGATCTGGTGTTTGACAAAAGTTGTCATATAACTGCCTACCTAAAGCCTACTACAGTCAACAAACTAGACATATTGGCTGGAATTGCTGGCAAGCTTAAATGTACAAAACAGGATGAAGATAACTGACATCACAAATAGACATCTAACAAACAGAATACTAGGAATCCTAATGAAAGGGATAGAAAATAAAACCAAGGATATTATAATGTCTCTGTATAGTTTGATCTACATTTACCCATTCTACTCCATTCATTATTTTATATACCTTTCATGTCTCCCCTCAATCATCTCTTTTCCAAGTTGAAGAGCCCTAACCTTTTAAGCCTTTCCTCGTAGGGATATCCTTCCATCCCCTTTACCATTTTTGTTGCTCTTCCCTGTACCTGTTCTAATTCTGCAATATCCTTTTAAGATATGGTGACCAGAATAACACTATATTCAAGGTGTGGTCACACTATGGAGCGATATAGAGGCATTATAAAAACATAAGAAATGCCATACTGGGTCAGATCAAGGTCCATCAAGCCCAGTATTCTGTTACCAACAGTGGCCAATCCAGGTCACAAGTACCTGGCAGATTCCCAAAAAGATACACAGGTTCCACAATGATTGTCCCAGGGTAAGCAGTGGATTTCTTGGGTCCTCTTTAATAATGGTTTATGGACCTTTCCTCCAGGAAGTTGTCCAAACCTTTCTTATGCCCAGCTATACTAACAGCTTTTACTACATCCTCCGATAACGAATTCCAGAGTTTGATTACGTGTTGAGTGAAAAAATATTTTATTAGTCTTAAATGGAGTTACATTGTAGCTTCATTGCATGTCCCCTAGTCTTTCTACTTTTTGATGGTGTAAACAACCTATCTATCTATGTATCTCCAGGAACAAGCAGGAATGAGTCTTCACATATGGGTATCATCGGTACCGATGGAGCCTGCGCGGGAACGCTCCCCAGCGTCCAGAAAGCTTTTGGGAGCATCCCACAGCGCCTGTGCGCTGTCTTCCCACCTTTCCCAACCGCCTCTCTCCAGTTCTTCTTTTCAGCGGAGCCAGCAGGTCATGTTCCTGTCACTGCTGAAGAAGTTCTTTATATTTCTTTATTTCTTTGGTCGCGCATCTGCCTTCTTCGACGTCGGACCGGTACTGCCGGTCTTTTCTTCTTTCTTCTTTAAAAAAAACAAACAAAAAAAACTACCGTTTCCCACTTCTGTGCATTTTTTCCTTTTGGGCCTTAGGCCTAGAAAACTTTTCCACATGGAAAAGCCCGCTTCCGGGTTTAAAAAGTGCACGAAGTGCAGCGGTACTATTTCTATCACCGACACCCATGACTGTTGTCTAAAATGTTTGGGTCCTGACCACTCCATCACCGATTGTGAGTCCTGTTCCATGATGTCTAAAAGAGGTTGACAGAATCGAGTGGCCAAGCTCAGTACCCTGTTTCCCTCTGATGCAGCTTCAGTGGCATCGACATCTTCCAGGGCTTCTTCTTCCTCCCATGGATCTCAGGTAACCAAACATAAGTCCAGCCGGTCCTCGAAGGGTAGATCTCCCTCTAAGTATCGAGATGCCTCCGGGCTTGCTCTCGAGGATCCCGCACCAGCAAAGTTACCCCGGTGGGAAGCTCTGGCTTCCAAAGCTTTATCTATGGGGTCACAGGTTGACATCGATGGCTCGGCCTCGACCGATCACCTGTTGCCATGTTCTGGGGTACCGGTGGTTTCCACTGGTACCGACATCCAGACATTGGTTGCGTCGATGGATCAGAATATTCTGACCATGCAGCATGCCATTACGGCATTCATACAAGCTGTGATGCCTCCGGTACCACAACAAACTCCGTTGTCGGTACCGGTTCTGGCACCGGCACCGATATCGGTTCCGGTGACGGTATCGATTGCATCGACATCGGCTTCGGTGTCGACTGCAGCGGTACCCTGTTCTGTGATGCCCATTGGTACCGATCACTCCCGATGTCGATACCACTCGATACGCGTATCGGGCTCTGCAGGAGCATCCAGACAGGCGATACTTCGATTCCTCCGAAGACTCTGATGAATCAGAGGCTTCTGTCGAAGCATTGGTACTCCTTCCTCAGGAGCCCTCTTCTCCAAAAAGAAGAATGTCTCCTCCAGAAGACTTGTCTTTTCAAGACTTCATTAGGGAAGTGGCCAGGGGCCTCTCCATTTCAGTGGCCCCTGAATCAGAGCCTAGAGCCAAGAAATTGGATATTTTACAATATCCTAAGGCTCCTAAAGAGGCAGCTACTTTACCAATTCATGAGATCCTTTATGATCACATGTTGGGCATATGGGAGACACCTCTCACCACCTCCCCTCATTCTCGTAGGTTGGACACCATGTACCGTGTTCCTCCTTGTCCTTGCTTTCATCAGACTCAGCTTCCTCACCACTCTATTGTGGTGGAGTCTGCTATGAAGAAGATAAAGAGTGCAAAAAGACATTCATCTAATCCTCCAGGAACAGAATGCAGAACCTTGGATGCTTTTGGCCGGAGAATTTTCCAGGCCAATATGCTCGCTGCCAGAATCAACTCCTATAGTCTCTATATGGGGATGTTTCTAAAGGAAGTTACAGATCATCTGCAAACTTTTATCTCAGAAGATAAAAGGGAGGAGTTTCTCACCTGGCTTAAACATGCCCAGGATGTTTCCAAATTTTCCAACCGTGCAGCCTTTGACTCTTTTGAGTGTGCCAGCAGAGCCTCGGCTATTGCCATAGGTGCACGCAGAGTTGCTTGGTTACAAGCTTCTGATTTGGAACCCTGGGTCCAGGATGGATTAGGAAATCTTCCTTGTACAGGTGAAAACCTTTTTGGCAAGGATTGGCAAGCAAAGGCCACTCAGATGGATGCTGAGAATTCTACCTTAGATAGACTTTCAAAGTCTACTTCTGCTCCTGTTAGAAAAAGGTTATTCAAAAAGGCTTTCTTTCCCAAAAAGGGGAAATATTATCCTGTTTATGGTCAGCAGGCATCTTCCACAGGTCGTTTTGCTGCAAAGCGTCAGCAACAACCTAAACAAGCCAAGCCTAAGGCTGCAAGGACTGCTACGGCCCAACAGCCTCAGTCTCCTCAGGGCCTTTGACTTACAACTAGAGAACTTAGCCTTTCTGGCTCTAGAAGAACCAGAGCCTCTCTCCATTCCAGGAAGGTTAGCTCACTTTGCTCCCAGATGGGAACAAGTCACAGCAGAGCAATGGACCCTCTCCATCATAAGGGAGGGGTACAAGCTTCATTTCTTAAACCTTCCTCCTCACACCATGATGAGACAGTTCAATTCTCCAGCATCTCTCCTCGACCTTCTGGGTCAGGAGATTGCTACCCTTCTTGCCCAAAGGCAATAGAAGAAGTACCCCTTCTTCAACAGGGCTCAGGGTTCTACTCCCCCTATTTTCTTATCCCAAAGAAAACAGGGGGCTACAGACCCATATTAGATCTCAGAGAATTGAACAAGTTTCTATGCAAGGAGAAATTCAAGATGATTTCTCTCAGTACTCTCCTTCCATACCTTCAGAGTCAGGATTGGCTTTGTTCTCTAGATCTCAAGGATGCGTACACCCATGTCCTCATCCATCCAACACACAGAAGGTTCCTTCGGTTCCTTTATCAAGGAAAGCACTACCAATACAGAGTGCTTCCTTTCGGTCTGGCCTCTGCTCCAAGAGTGTTCACAAAATGCATGGCAGTAGTAGCTGCATTTCTACGCACTCTAGGAATATTTGTATTCCCATATCTGGACGACTGGCTCATCCGAGCTCCGTCCCAGTCAGAGGCCCAGGCTTCCCTAGCCTGCGCAAGGCGTGTTCTTCAGTATCTGGGACTTGTAATAAACATCCCAAAATCCCATCTCACCCCTACTCAGTCATTAGAGTTCATAGGGGCCTTGCTGGATACCACAACTGCAAGGGCTTATCTTTCCCAGGCCCTTTGCCTACGCTTGGTGCAGTTAGCCTCACAAATTCAGTTAAAGTCCCATTTAACTGCTCGAGAGATGTTACAACTGTTAGGCCACATGGCATCCACCGTGCATGTGGTTCCTTACGCTCGCCTTCACATGAGGGCAGCTCAGTGGACTCTGTCCACCCAATGGACCCAGGCATCAGGGTGCCTGTCAGACAAAATAGCAACCTCCAGTCGCCTCTTCTGGTCTCTCCAGTGGTGGACGTCCACTCAAAATCTGTTGCTGGGGTCCCCCTTTCAACAGTCGCTACCCCAAGCAACCCTTACAACAGATGCCTCTCCAAGAGGTTGGGGAGCTCATCTACAAGATCTCTCCACCCAGGGCATCTGGTCTCCACAAGAGACATCTCTACATATCAACCTCTTGGAGCTCAGAGCAATTCTTCTAGCTCTCAGAGTCTTCCACACCCTGCTCAGCTACAAGACAGTCCTCATCCACGCGGACAACCAAGTAGCCATGTTCTACGTGAACAAGCAGGGCGGGACTGGCTCTCTGTCGCTTTGCAACGAAGCTTTGAGATTGTGGGCCTTCGCCAGAGAGCATCAAATTCATCTTGTGGCAGTGTATCTTCCAGGGGTTCAAAACTCTTGGGCAGACAGACTCAGTCGAGTTCTGCTTCCACACGAATGGTCCCTCCATGGGGACCAGATAGCCAGGATCTTCCGAATTTGGGGAACCCCGGACATAGACCTGTTTGCAAGTCCGTGGAATGCCAAACTTCCCCGGTTCTGTTCCAGGATTCCGTGTCAGGGAGTTCAGGCCAGGGATGCCTTCCTCCTTCATTGGGGGCAAGGCTTCCTCTATGCCTTTCCACCCATTCCCCTCATTCCCAAGACACTGTTCAAACTTCAGAGAGACAAGGGGTCTCTGATCCTCATAGCACCACATTGGCCACGCCAGGTGTGGTACCCTCTACTTCTGCATCTCTCTCAAGCTCCCTCCCTGGACTTGGATCTGCTCCAGACCTCCTGTCCCAGGAGGAGGGAATGTTGTGGCACCCAAATCCCCAGTCTCTTCATCTCAGAGCCTGGTTGCTGAAGCCCTAGACCTTCAAGATTTGCATCTTTCTCAGCAGGTGAAGGATATTCTTCATGCTTCCAGAAAGCCTTCCAGTAGACGTTCCTATGCTTTTAAATGGAAAAGGTTTACCATTTGGTGTGCACAAAAGGGTCTTAACCCTCTTGCAATACCTCTGAATTCTTTACTAGAGTATTTGCTGCATTTATCCCATGCAGGCCTTAAAACGAATTCAGTAAGAGTCCATTTGAGTGCTATTGCAGCATCCCTTAAGCCTCTCAATGGACAGCCTATTTCCTCTCATCCTCATAGGGAGGAGTGGTCTAGTGGTTAGGACAAGGTACTTCAGGCCGGAGGGTTGGGGGTTCAAGTCCCACCTGGGGACAGCAATCTCAGGCTGGAGGGACTGGGATTTCTAGTCCTATAGGCACTCCTTGTGGTCTTGGGCAAGCCACTTAACCCTCCATTGCCCATGTTCCCTGTAAGTATTAGCGTATGTGTCTCATATCCCCTTGTGTTAAATGTATCCCCCAATTGACCGCTTTGACCCGGTGAAAAGCGGGATATAAATACAGCTAAATAAATAAATAAAATAAATCCTCTTATTGCAAGATTCATGAGAGGCCTTCTTTTAACTAAACCTCCCATTAGACCACCTCCAGTAGCATGGGACTTGAATTTGGTTCTTGGCCAGCTTATGAAGCCACCCTTTGAACCCTTAGCCACTACCTCCTTGAAATTTCTTTCCTGGAAGGTTACTTTTCTCATTGCAGTCACCTCAGCTCGCCGCATCAGTGAGCTGCAAGCCTTGGTGGCTAATCCTCCTTATACAAGGTTTGTCACCCCTTTGTCATGCAGCACCTCCTGTTGGTCACAGCTGGTACTGCACCCGGGTGTAAAGTACTGGCCTTTTCAATATTTGATAGTCCTTGCCAGTACACAAATAAGTTGTGACACCGAAATCGGTTTAACTGGGTTTTATTCCCCGTCCCGTAGGATTCTTTCAAAAGTATAACAATCAAATCAACATAACCCTTCTCGGGTAAACAAAAAGAACTATAACAAAAATAGCTTTCCTTTCAGCAAACAAAATATGCAATGGAAACAAAAATACAGCTTGTCAGGTTTCCAGATAAAGGCTTCTCTGGAACAGTTCAGCCTTCTATCTGAGAGACTCTATTTGGTCAGCTAGTATCAAACTACAGTCCATCTGTTCAACAGGCAATTCAATGTTATCCTCTATTGCATAAGGCTCATACTGCATTGGAACACTGTCCTGTACAGATGCTTCGTCACTTCTCTCCTGAGGTAGTTTGTTCAACAAACTTTCCAGCTTGTGACGTACTTGACTCTCTACAGAATGTATCTGTTTGGCTTTACCATATTCTCTGGAGTTGCTCAACCAGGAGCCTTTCCTCTGCCTCTGGTTATCAGGCAGAGTAAAGCAGTTAGCTGCCCAGCTATTAGAGAGTGGAACCTTTGTTCGGGGTTTTGTTTTAACAGGAGCTTTACAAACAGCTGTTATCTCCAACGGCAGTTTCTGAGAAGGCTTATGCCAGTTATATCCCTCTGCAGGGTTCTCTCTCACAGGTAACAAGCTTTGTTCTATATTCTGTCTGTAGCCCAGACTCTGGAGTTTTCCTGCTTTCATTAAGTTAACATTATAGGGCTTTTGTTTCTCATACAAATGCCTCTCATAGCTCAGCTTAGCATTTCTCCTCTCTGGCTCAGAATAGCTTTTCCTAGCTTGTAACTTGTGTCTTAGGGCATAGCTTCTATCAAGGCTGCTGCATACACTGTCCCTGTCTGAATTCAGTTGCTCATCTCTTTCACTTAATTGTTCATCAGACTCACTCAGACTTTCATTCAGCCAGTGCCTTCTGCCTTGCTGTAGAGACCTGGGAGGTCTGTGTTCTTCCCACTCTGGGTATCTCCTCTGCCTGGGAATATCCTTTCTCCTTGGGTCTTTCAACTCACTTGGTTGCCTTGATTCTCTTAACCTCCTTCGTCTCTCAGGTCTCCCAGCTTCTTCGGCTCTCTCTGCCTTGCCTTCCTCCTGTGAGCTGTGCTGATTATTTACGTAATCCCCAGCTGCACCACACCCTAGCCTATTGGGGTCAGGTGGGACCTTCCTTGCCTCCCTACTGGCTGGGTGATAATTCCAGGCTTGTGACCTCACTCCCTTATACCTATTCTGATACCCTTGTGTTATGTGCTCTCTCCACACGTCACTGTTTACTTGAGGAGTAGTGTTTTTTAGTTCCACAGGGGGCTCTAGAGAGTCTGCTCTGTGACAGGTTCCATCATGACAAGGTAATCCTCAGGACTAATCCACACTTTATGCCTAAAGTGGTCTCACCTTTTCATCTGAACCAGGAGGTGTATTTACCTGTCTTTTTTCCAGGACCTCATGCATCAAGTGCAGAGAGGAATCTCCATACCCTGGATTGTAAGAGAGCGCTCGCTTTTTACTTACAAAGGACACAGCAACATAGAAAGTCCTCTCAACTCTTTGTTGCTTTTGATCCCTCTCATTTGGGACTTCCAGTCTCTAAGAGAACTCTGTCCAATTGGATTGCTCAGTGTATTTCTTTCGCCTACCAGAGTAAGAACCTTTCTCTGGAGGGCCATGTCACAGCTCACAATGTAAGGGCCATGGCAGCCTCTATGGCTCATCTGAACTCTGTGTCCATCGACCAAATCTGTAGAGCGGCCACCTGGGCTTCGGTTCATACCTTTACAGCCCATTACTGCTTGGACAAGGACTCCCGCCGGGATGCCTTGTTTGGTCAGGCTGTTCTCAAACACCTGTTCCATACCTAATCAACTCCTACCCCCCATCCCTGGTTGGATGCCCGAGATCCATGGGGGCAGGTAGAGCCCTTCTCAGGGACTCACAACCTTGGAGATCTCCCTGGCATCTCTAGCTGGGAAGCCCCATATGTGAAGACTCATTCCTGCTTGTTCCTGGAGATAGCACAGTTACTTACCTGTAACAGGTGATCTCTGGGAACAGCAGGAATAAGTCTTCACAACCCACCCACCTCCCCTAGGAGTTGTATCTCTCTATCTATCTTTCCTTTCCTCTCTCTCTCTTTGTCTCAGCTTAAAACTCGAACTGGAGAGAGGCGGTTGGGAAAGGCGGGAAGGCAGCGTGCAGGCGCTGTGGGATGTTCCCAAAAGCTTTCTTTCTGGATACTAGGGAGCGTTCCTGCGCAGGCTCCGTCGGTACCGACGATACCCATATGTGAAGATTTATTCCTGCTGTTCCCAGAGATCACCTGTTACAGGTAAGTAACTGTGCTTTACCTGTTGCACTCCATTCATTAATTTATAGACCTCTATCATATCTCTCCTCAACCGTCTCTTTTCCAAGTTGAAGAGCCCTAACCATTTAAGCCTTTCCTGATAGGGTTAGCCCTCCATCCCCTTTACCATTTTGGTGGCACTTCTCTGTACCTTTTCTAATTCTGTTATATCCTTTTTAAGATATGGCGACCAGAATTGCACACAATATTCAAGGTGAGGTCGCACCATGGAACGATACAGAGGTATTATAATATCCTTGGTTTTATTCTCCATTTCTTTCCTTATGATTCCTAGTATTCTATTTGCTTTTTTAGCCACCACTGTGCACTGGGCAGAGAGCTTCAACATATCCACGATGATGCCTAAATCCTTTTCCTGGGTGGTGGTTCCTAATGTGGAATCTTGCATCGTGTAACTGTAATTTGGGTTGTTCTTCCCTAAGTACATAACTTTGCACTTGTCCATCTCCCAATTTATCAAGGTCCTCTTGCAATTTTTTACAGTCCTCTTGTGTTTTAACAACTGAATAATTTTGTATCATCTACAAATTTGATCACGGCACTCATTCCCCTTTCGAGGTCATTTATTAATATGTTAAAAAGCAATGGGCCCAGCACAGATCCCTGAGGTACTCCACTATTCAACTTTCTGCATTGAGAAAATTGGCCATTTAATCATACTCTCTGTTTTCTATCTTATTTATTTAACATCATTTCTATACCATCTTTCCACCAATCAAAACGGTTTACATTGAACTCGGTGCAATAAACAAAATCCAAGATACAACAAAAGATGTGAGTTACAAATAACATTAAATAAGAGGAAAAAAACCTAGATTAACCTATTCTTATACCCATCTTTATTATAATGTGGAGTCATGGGTTAGTTTAGCTTTAAATTGTGTACAAAACGGTAATGCTGGTGAGAGGTGAATGGGCATAAGTAACTTTATTATGGAAGGTATTTGGGGACTGTGGATGGGTGAAGCATGAATTCATCTGCTTTTTCAGGACAAATGCATTTGGTGATCTTTGTAGCTGGATTGACAAGAGGCTGAGGCTTGAAGTAAAGCAATAGTGTAGGCCTGGAGTACAGTGATCATAGTGCATGATCTGAGGAATGTTATTCACAAATGAGGTCCGCCCTGTAGAATTCGAGGAATAGTTGGGTTTTTAATTTCTTTTGGAAGTCCTCCATGGATTCAATTGTCCTTAGGTGAGGAGCTAACTATCTTTCAACAGTTCCTAATCCACAATAGTACATTGCCTCCTATCCCTTGCTTTTAATTTCCTCCGAGTCTCTTATGAGGGATCTTGTCAAAGGCTTTCTGATAATCCAGATAAACTGTTATCACCCTGCTCACCTTTATCTACATGTTTATTCACACTTTCAAAAATATAGAGATTGGTGAGACAAGACTTTCCTTGGCTAAAACAGGTTAGCTTTCTGCCATTAAACCATGACTGTGTACATGTGCAGTAATTTTGTTTTTTATAATGGTTTCTACCATTTTGCCCAGTACAGATGTCAGGCTCACTCTTCTGTAGTTTCCCGTGTCACCCCTGGAGCCCTTTTTAAAAATTGGCATTACATTGGCCACTTTCAGGCTTCAGGTACTACAGATGATTTTAATGTTAGATAACAGAGTTTTTTTATTTAAGATCTTTCCTATACCACTGTATCTACTAGTCATGACAGTTTACAGGGAATAATTAGAACGAGAACTATACATGGAACCAATAGATAATTAAAAAAAGAATGAGAACTTTACATGGAACAAAGGCAACAAAGTATACAGTGCGATATACTGATGATAGTGCCTAAAATGTGACTAAAACAAAATCGGATGCCAACCCATGTGCAATACAAAGATTGAAACATTCATTGGGCTAGGGCCTGGTTTAGCAAGTAGGTGTGTAGGGATAATGAGGCAGCTTTAGTGTGATCCACTAGTGAGAGGGCAGGTAGGTGTCCAAGCCAAAGTGCTCCAAGAAAAGGAAAGTTTTTAGTTTGTGGCAAAATTCTCCTATATCTGTGAATGAACTTATCTCTGGGGGAAGCGAGTTCCAGATGGTTGGCACACAGAAGCAGAATGCTCTGTTGGAGGTTAATGATGCTGGTACTGCAAGGAGGTTGTGATTTGCTCTTCTCTATGTTCTCTTACTTAGGGGCTGGTTGAGAAGATGCTGAAGAGTGTCCTCTGATAGGAGGTGAATGGTCCTAAAGACAGTCAGTGCAGCTTTGCACTTCACCCTGGTGTGGATGGAAAGCCAGTGTTGCTGCTTCAATATGGGTGTTCTGTGTGAATGCCAATTGGTACCTGTGAATATTCTGGCTATTGCGTTCTGTGTGAGCTGTAGGGGGTGTAGGATGGATTTAGGGAGTCCCTTGTAGATAATATTAGCATAGTCAAATATAGTGGTGATAAGGGCTTGGCAGACATTTCTGAAGTTGTTGTGGTCAAGCAAGGGTCAAAGGTTCCGTAGGGTCTTGATACGGAAGTATGCAGATTTAGTGGCATGCTTGATGTGTGCGTGGAAGTCCAGTTTTTGGTCCAGGATTATGTCCAGGTATTTTATTTGCTGTTTTACTTGCAATGTTAGGTTCAGAATGTTCACTGTGGCTGGATGAGAGAAGGTGGGGTGCCTTGTTATGTAAAAGACTTCTGTTTTATTAGGGTTAATGAGCAGATTGTGGAGGTTGAGCCAGTGAGTGACTGCTTCAAGGCATCGGCTGATTATGGAGTAGTCAGGGTTGCTAGTGGAGAATGGTGTGTATATTAGGATGTCGTCGGCATACAGATGGCAGAGGATCTTGTAGTTCTGGATTATATTGCACATGGGTTGGATGAAAATGTGAAACAGCAAGGCTGATAATGCTGAGCCCTGTGGCAGGCCTTGAGGAAGCTTAAACAGGATAGAGGCTTCGGATCCTATTTTGACTTATTTATTTATTTTATTTATTTAAAGTCTCTTTTATACCGCGCTATTGACATCAGCGCGGTTTACAGTGAACATTAAACTACACATCTCAGATTGCTGATTTGTGTTTACAAAAAACAGGTATCATAACTTGGGTATACATTAAAACAATTTTAACAGGGAAAAACATGATAAATATATACAAACCACTTTATGTAGCTATATAAAGGGTTGAATGAACTGTACAAGCATCTCATAGTGGGGGAAGGTTAAATGTGTGATTGCGAGTATTCAGTCAAGAGTGTGAGATGCGTGTGCTTGGGGAGCTGCGTTGAGGTGTGGACTTGTTGTGAACAGTCGATTAGGTATGACTGAAACCACTGTAAGGCTTTGTCGCCAAGGCCAATTGCGTGGAGACGTGAGATGAGGTGGGTGTGCATAATTGAGTCAAAGGCTGCAGATATGTCCAGGAATATAACGATGAAGCCTTGTGTGGTTTTCTCTGTGCCTTTGATTTATGTGTCTAGGAGAGAGGTTAGTAGAGTTTTGGTACTATGAAAAGGCTTAAAGCCATGCTGGTATTCATCGAGGGGGAGTGGGATTCCACGAACTCTTGTGTCTGAAGTTTAACTTCCTTCTCGATAATTTTGGCAAGGGAGGGGATTCTTGAGATAGGTCTGTAGGAGGAAGGCACAGCTGGGTTGAGTGCATGTTATTTTATAAATTGCCTGATGGAAGCTTGCTTCAGGGTGGTAGGTATATAGCCCTGAGAAAGTGATGACTGAATGATTTGCAGAATGACTGGGGTGAACGCGTGCTTGGCAATTTTGATCCATGAGAATGAGTATAGGTCCAAAGGGGGAAGTTCTGCTGTTGAAATTTGATATGATATCTTCCTGTTGCTTGGGGGACAGAGGTCTAAAGGTTGACCAGGACCTTGTGTCTGGGGTGTCAGCATGGTTGGCAACATAGTTGGAGGGTAGGGATGTTGATGAGGAGTGTGGTTGTTTAGATTGTAGGTATTGTAACATTTCGATTGGTGAAATGGTTGTGCTGGGTTCCGTAGTGGAAGTTATCTTGAGGAGTTTCTGGGCCATGTCGAATAGTTCTCTGGGCCATTTGAGAGATTAGTTGAGTATGCTGGTGTGGTATTCCTTTTTCTTTTAGCAGAGTGAGGGAACAATAGTGTGTTTGAGCAGTGGTGAATGCTAGATGAGTATCTGGGTTGTTATGGCATCTTCATTTGGGCTCCAGCCATCTGAGCTTGTTTTTCAGGGTTTTATGCTTGGGTGTAAATCATGGTACCAGGTGTAATCTTTTCGTCTTGGGTTTACTGTTGGGCTTAGAGGCATAAGATGAAGTAAGTTAGTTCCATTGGGAGATACAGGCATCAAGGTTGTTTGGGTTGTCTTGTGCTGGATCATCTTATGTTAATGGTGCAAATGAATGAATCTCTGTTAAATGTCCGAAAACTCTGTGCAGGGGGACGGTCTGGGGCTATTTGGGAGGAAGAAGCTGAGAAGGCTGTGAATTACTAATAGTAGTTCTACACTCATAGTTCAGTTCTTTCAGCACCCTGGAATGTATGCCATACGGTCCAGGTGTTTTGCCACTCTTTAGTTTATCAGTAGTTGTATTACATTTTCCTGATTTATCAAGATTTGTTTCAATTCCTCTGATACAGCACTTTGAAATATCATTTCTGGCATGGGTAAATTTCCTACATCTTCTTCAGTAAAGACTGAAGCAAAAATTCATTCAGTCTCTTCTCTATGGCCTTGTTCTCTCTCAATGCACCTTTTACCCCTCCATCAATTAATGGTCCAACCGGGTCCTTCACAGGTGCTTTTATTCTTATTATTCATTTATAGAACGCTATGAATATACTTGAAAAAGCTTTTATTATGCACTTTTGCTTCCATGGCAAGCTTCTTTTGAAATGTTCTCTTTGCCTGATTTATCAATGCTTTGCATTTAACTTGCTAGTATTTTATATTTCCCATTTTCATCATTTCGCTTTTTCTTTTATTTCCTAAAAGATTCTCTCTTAGCTATAACAGCCTTTCTGACTTCACCTTTAAGCCATGCTGACTGTCATTTGGCCTTCCTGCCACCTTTTTTTTAAACATGGAATGCATCTGGTCTGGGCTTCCAAGATAATATTTTTAATAAACGCCCAGGTCTGATGTAAACTTTTAACCTTTGCAGTTCTTCCTCGTATTTTTCTTAACCATTTTCCTCTTTTTATTATAGTCTCCTTTTTGAAAGTTAAATCCTAGTGCAATCAATTTCTTTGCTATCCTCCTTCCATTTATTAAATTAAATGTGATCATGTTATGATCGCTATTGCCAAGTGGCTGCAAAACAGTTACCTCTCACACTAGATTCTGCATGCCACCGAGGACTAGGTCTATAATAGTATCCCTGCATGTCTGTTCCTGAACCAGCTGCTCCATGAAGTAGTCACCACCATCTAGAAACTTTATCTCCCTAGCATGCACTGATGTGACATTGACCCAGTCAACAGCGCCATACTCAGCCCCGTGCGAGTGGTGCAAAAAAAATAGGGTCACATTTCGGGATGCTGCCTGCCCTTGCCCCACTGCCACCGCTTTTAGAGTTCCCTTGGTGGCAGCGGGACCTCCAATTGAAAAAAAAAAACACACTGGTCTCTCCGACTCTGCGCTTGCATGTTGGCCTGATTCCCCTCCTCTGACATATGCTTGGATCAGAAATGGGAGAGACCAGACCAGCCAAACACGGGTCTTTGCAACTCCGAGTTTGAATGGCTGGTCTGGTCCCTCTGTCTTCTGATGCGAACATATGTCAGAAGAGGAGGATTAGGCTGGCATGCAAGCGAGAAGTTGGAGAAGCCTATGTGGATTTTTTTTTTCAATTGGAGATCCCGCTGCTGTCACCGCCACGAGAACCCTAAAAGTGGCAGGTCAAGTGCAGGCCAGATGGGGAGCCAGCTGAAGACACGGAGGTAAGATGGGGAGATTCTAGGCATGGGGCAAAGGACAAACCAGGTGGGGGGGGGCATGCCAGATGTTCAAATCTGAATAATACAAACTGAACAATGCCCACCACCGCTCCCACAAAGCATCAAACACCCCAGGGACAAGTGGATCACAGTGGGTTCTGGTAGATTGCGACCTGTAATGCACAGACATCCTATGCATCAAAAGATATCCTTGCATAATACCTTCTCTGCCTTAGCTAATGAGGATGAGGATGAGGATGAGGAACTGGCTGCAATGAAGCGCACCTCTTCTAAGATACAAACTGAACAAAGTCCACCACCGCTCCCACAAAGAATAAAACACCTGTCACAAGCACAACGCCAAAACCACTAGTCTTCTAGTTGTTGAGGGCGTGGTGGTTGAGAACCTTCTTCTATCAGCTGTTATATTTATGCTTTAAGTAGAAGGATTGTAGTCGTGTTAAACCAAGGGTAAGGCTGTATACTTTACATGGAACAGAGTTTTGAACTATATACAGGTAATATTACATGGAACATAACAGAACTAATTACAAGTGACTATTTACAAGAGCAGTAAAACAACAGTTTGGATAAGACTTTTCCGCAGTGGGTGGAATGGATAAGTACTGTAAGGTTTTCTTGTGTTAGTCGTTTGTCCTACTGTGGATGTGTTTCTGTGATTGTTGGGGGGAGGTTCTCTGTTGGTAGGGGATTTCAAAATGGTTCGTGAAGAGGTAGGTTTTAAGTTCTTTTTTGAATTGATGAAGGTCTTTCATCAGGCGAAGAGTTAGTGGGAGTTCGTTCCAAAGAGTGGGGGCAGCGAAGGAGAAGGCCCTATCACTTGTGGTTGCTTTTGTTTTTCTGAAGGTTGTTTTTATGTTGAGAGAATGGGTTGCGTTTTGTCTGCGCATTCTAGTTTCTGATGGGGGGTGTAGTAGGGTGGACAGGTGTGAGGGGGAGATGTTATTAAGGAGTTTGAAGGAAGTTAGTAGGATTTTATATTTTATTCGGCTACTTATAGGGAGCCAATGCAAGTCTAACAGTATTGGGGTCACGTGGTCAGTTAGTTTAGCTTTTGAGATCATCTTGGTGCATATGTTTTGGGCTCTTTGTAGTAGGTAGATGCTCTTTAGCAGGAGACCATTTAGGAGACTTACAATAGTCGAAGTGGGGGGTGATGAGGGTATTGACTACTGATCTAAAATCATGTGTGTCAAGGAGGGGTCTTAGGTGTTGTATTGTCTTGAGTTTGTAGAATATCGTTTTTACTGTCTGTTTTATGTGAGGAAGCATGGTGAGTGAGTGGTCTAATATTAGTCCTAGGTATTTTACCTCCTTTTTAACAGGTATAGTTGTTTTGTTTATTGTGATTGTTGTTGGGTAATTGTGATCAGCGTCTGGCTTTCTCGTTATAAACATTGCTTCTGTCTTTTTAAAGTTGATGCTTAGATAGTTGTCTTCAAGCCATGTGGTGGTCTCATTCATGCATTCAAGTAAGTTGTCATATTTAGGGTTGTTAGAGTTTATGGGGATGGTGAGCATAATGTCATCAGCGTATATAAAATGGTTGATTTTATGTTTTTTAAATATGTTTGTAATGGGTTGTAGGTATAGGTTGAAGAGGAGGGTGGAGAGGGCTGAGCCTTGGGGGATACCCTGACCTTGAGGAAAAGTTTCCGATGTTTCTTGACCCATTTGCACCCGTATTAATCTATGTGAGATGTATGACTTGAACCACTCGAGGACTGTCCCTCCTATTCCTAAGTTTTCTAGTCTGTTGATGAGTGTGTTGTGGTTGATGCTGTCAAATGAGGCAGATAGATCTATAAAGAGGAGTAGGAAACCTTGGTTGTTGTCATTTGTACCTCTGATGAGAAGATCCATCAGTGCAATTAGGAGAGTTTCAACTCCATGATAGGGGCGGAATCCGAACTGGTGTGAATCAAGGGGTTTGTGCTCATCAATGTGTTCCTGTAATTGGAGTTGTATGGTTTTTTCTATTATTTTGGCATCATTCCAAACTATGCACTCTTGGGTGACTATCAGCTTTCCCCCAATATCTAGTTTAAAAGCTGCTCTATCTCCTTTTTAAGGGTTAATGCCAGCCAGGCCCATACCGTGCCAGAATCGCTCCATGTACGATTTGCACATTGGGCACACACCCCTCCCCTCCTCTCCTCCCCATACCCCTCCGTCCAGCCACTGCCTGCTCCTGCCCTGCTGTCCTCTGTTTTCTCCAGGGTGGCGCTGGCAGCAGGGCAAGAGCAGGCAGCAGCTGGATGGAGGTATTGGTGGGAGGCGCTCCCGATATACAAGTCGCCGGCGGCAGCAGCAGCAGCAGATCTGATCCCTCCCTGCTCTTATGTCGTGTTAGAGCAGGGAGTGACCAGATTTGCAGAAAGACTTGTGAAAAGGCTTAGGGGGCACATTTCAGCTGCTTGCTATTGCCCGGCCACCACTGAGAGAACAAAAAGTGGTGGCGCCCCCTAAGCCTTTGCACCCTGTGTGGCTGCACCACTCGCACAAGGTACTGTGCCAGCAGTCGGTTTCACCCTTCTTGAGGAGGAACCCATACTTTCGGAAAAGGCCCTCCCCCCCCAATGTTGACCAGTTCCTAACAAAGCCAAATCCCTCTTTCCTTGCACAGTCATCTCATCCATGCAGCACTGAGACTCTGGAGCGCCGCCTGCCTCTTGGGTCCTGCGAATGGAGCAGAAAGCATTTCTAAGAATGCTACCCTGGAAGTTCTGGATTTTAACTTTCTACCTAAAATCCTAAATTTGAATCCAGAGCCTCCCTCCCACATTTTTCTATGACATTGGTACGAACATGTACCAAGACAGCAGGCTCCTCCCCAGCACTGTCATTATCTAGGTGGTGTATGAGGTCTGCTTCCTTTGCACCAGGCAGACATGTAACCAGGCAATCCTCGCGTCCACCAGCCACCCAGCAATCTACATGCCTAATGATCGAATCGCCAGCTGTAACAGCCATCCTAACCCTTCCCTCATGGGCACATGGCCCTGGAGACAAATCCTCAGTGTGAGAGGGTATTACATCACCTAGAGAACAGGTCTTAGCTACAGGACCACTTCATGTCACGTGACCTCTCTGCTCCATGGCAGCAGAGAGGCTGCCAGACTGAAGGTGGGCACACATATATATCTGTCTGCCTCAGCTCCTGCAAGTGCGTGACTCTAGCCTCCAGCGATCAGACTCTTTCCCTGAGAGCAAAGTGCTCTTTGCACTTAGTGCACACAAGACCTCACATTTATGATTTTCTCCCAGTTGGTGAAACATTTAGAGTAAAAGACAGGATAACCCCCAACTTACTGTTGGACAGCTGTCTGCATCTTAGATTTAAAGATTTCTTTTAGCTATTTAACAGTGTTATGTAAATTTGCTAGGGGAATAGGAATATTTGAACCAAAACAATTATACCTAATAGGTGTAAGGACTTAATCTACTCCTAAGGCCTAATAACCTGTTGATGAAAATAATCAGTTAAATCTGAAATTGAATAAAATCACCCCTTCCCCTTAACTAGTGTAGGAGGCTATAAATCAACGATTATGCAGGGGCAGTGACCTGGTTGTATCTGTGCTTCTAAGACAATCTCCTAATTTCCTGGGTGATTCACACTGCTCTTGACTTCATAGAGGGAGCCTTTCAAGTTTCCCCTTTGATCTATCACTTGACTTTAACACCTGTTTAAAACAGTTTCACAGTTCTCTTGCCTCCTAACTGGAAGGCCACTTTGTAAAAGGTCTCTAGGTCTCAAAGGATATTTATCTATTCTATTTTCTCTGTTAAGATATACTCTAGCTGGCTTTAATTTAACTGCAGGCTGATTTTTTTATGCTGTACTAAGCCCCAGCTGACTGTAATGTCACTGACTGCTGGCTTGTAATACTAAGTCCTAAATGGCTTTAATTTAATTGAAAGCTAGCTTGTAGTACTATGACCCTACTGTCTTAATAAAACACTGAATTTTAAAATACACAGATTTTATATCAGTTTTAACCCGAACATAAGATATGCCATACTGGGTCAGACCAAGGTCAATCAAGCCCAGTATCCTGTTCCAACAGTGGCCAATTTAGGTCACAAGTACTTAGCAGTTTCCCCAAAAGAGACAAGTTCCACAATCTTGTACTTGGGTAAGCAGTGGATTTCCTGGGTCCTCTTTAATAAAGGCTTATGGATCTTTCCTCCAGGAACTTGTCCAAACCTATTTTGAACCCAGCTATACTAACAGCTTTTACTACATCCTCCGGTAACAAATTCCAGAGTTTGATTACGTGTTGAGTGAAAAAATATATTCTCTTATTAGTCTTAAATAGATTACATTGTTGTTGTTGTCGTCATCGTCATTTATCTGGAGTTGTCTTGGTGCAGCGTAGCTCCAGCCACAGGCAACGATGCTGGCCTAGTTAAAATTTTGATGTAGGAGCGCTCTTGCCCTTCTCTTTTTCTATTTACATGCAATATGTGGGGAAAGAGTTAGGATTCGATGCCTTCACCCCACAGGTGCTCTTCATGGTGCCTGAGTGCAGTTTGGTAGTTGATCAAAAGTGAGGCACAGGCAGCAGAAAGGAGAGGCCCCATCAATATCTTACCCAATACAGCATCAATATCTTACCCAATACAGCATCAGCATTAAATAGCTTTGGGGCATGGCTAGAGATTGGTTTCTTTGGTCCCTCCAACCAAAAAGGTATTCCACTGCCCCTGTTCTGGGGGAATTTTTTAAGCCAATGGTGGATTTGGGGTGGGGCATATTCAGCACCCCAAGATTTAGAGAATTTCTCAGGAGGTAAGTACTGAACAAGTGCAGATTTATTCCCAGTAGTAGCAGCCCTCTTGGTAATCCTTTAAGACTAAAAGTCACTGGTTCACCTATTTATATCTGTGCTTCTAAGACAATCTCTTAATTTCCTGGGTGATTCACACTGCCTTTGGTTTAATAGAGGGATCCTTTCACATTGCCTCTTTGATCTTTCACTTGACTTTAGCACCAGTGCAAATTTCTTCCCAGCAGTAGCAGTCCTCTTGGTAGTTCTTCAAGAACCCATTGAGGCCATGGCCACATATCCCTTGGCATATTGGGCACACAACTGAACAGTCTGGCCTCAGCTTTCCAGTATTTTCCAAATTACTCTCAAAGCAATGTGTCCATTAAACATATATTCTTTGGCAGGGGCTATTGTGGATCCCCCATCATTCCACTAGAGTTGGTGGAAGTGCTAGTGTTTCTAAAGACAACCCTACCCTTGCTTGGTTTCCATCAATTTCCATGCAACTGGAAAGAAGAATGAGTGTAGAGCTCCATTAAAGAGTAGTTGCCCACATTTATGTTTTAAGTGTCTTGCTGCATTTTTGCAAGTTTCCACTACAGTCTCTCTGAGCTGCTGCCCATTTCTGTTAGCCCCACATGCCAAAAAAAAATTAAAAGGAAAAGAAAAACTTCCTTTCTCCTTGCCTTTCTCTGTCACTGTGCTGCTACTTCTGTTACACCACTATGACTGCTTTTTTTCCCTTCTTTGTGTGTCTTGAAGTCTTTCTGCCACTGTTGTTGTGCCCTTTGCCCCTCTAATGCTGACTTGGGCTTCTCATGCCACCCTTCTTTATCTGTTGTTCTGTGACTTTTGATTTCATAGCCATGTAGACCAGCATAAACCATATTGCAGTAATCTAGTTGTGAGATGGTAAGGCTCAAAATAACAGTCTTTTGAGACTGAAGATACAGAAATGGGCAAATGGCACAAAATCATTGGAGAGTATTGAAAGAGGAACTCACAACACAACTGATTTTCTGAGAGCATAGTTACTCACCTGTAACAGGTGATCTCCGGGAACAGCAGGACTTTAGTCTTCACATATGGGTGACATCAGTACCGAAGGAGCCCGCATGGAACACTCCCCAGTATCCAATAAGAAAGCCTCTGGGAACACTCCACTGTACCTGCGTGGCTGCCTTCTCACCTTATCAATTCCCTCTCTTCAGTTGAGTTTGTAGCTGAGAAAAGGGAGAGTAAGAAGAAAACCCTACAACTCTTAGGGGAAGAGAGTGGGCTGTGAAGACTAAATTCCTGCTGTTTCAGGAGATCACCTGTTACAGATGAGTAACTATGCTATCTCCAGGAACAAGCAGGATTGTAGTCTTCACATATGGGACTCCCTAGCACCCAGATGCCAGATGTGACCTCAGAACCGGTAGAGGTTCACCTTGGAGAAGGCTTCAAGAGGTCATGTATAACTCATGGATGTCTGGTATCATCAAAGTCTGGGACAGAGGGTAGGAGTTGCCCCCGAGTCTGAAAGAGGTGCCAAAGAACTGCTTGACCAAACATGGCATCCTGGCAGGAGTCCTTGTCCAGACAATAATGGGCAGCAAAAGTATGGACAGAAGACCAAGTGCTGCTTTGCAAATTTCATCAATGGCTACAGAGCATAGGTTTGCCATTGAGGTAGCGATTATGAGCAGTGACATACCCTTCCAGGGTCAAAGGAAATGAACAACTGCGGGCTTTACAGTGATCTCGAGTTCTCTGGAGATAAAAAATCAACGCCTGCTGGCAGTCCAGTGTATGCAGGGTTGCTTCTGTTCTAGATGTATGTGGTCTAGGAAAGAATACAGGAAGGTAAACTGACTGATTCAAATGAAAAGAGACACCACCTTTGGCATGAAATGCAGGTGATGACTGTCATTATGGAACCTGGTATAGGGGGGAACCACCAAAGCCTGAAACTCACTAATGTGTCTAGCTGAAGAGAGGAAAATAAGGAAGATAACCTTCCATAAAAGAAACTTTAGTGGGGTCGTAGCCAATGATTCAAAGGGCGGTTTAAGAAACTGCGCTTGAATGACATTGAGATCCCAAGCAACCGGCGGTGGCTTAATCGGTGGCTTGGTCAACAGGAGCCCTCTCATAAAGCACACTACTAGCAGTTCTGAGGAGATGGGCTGTCCATCCAGTAGATGAGAGGCCGCAATAGCACTGAGATAAACTCTCACCGAGTTGGTCTTTAGATCTATTGAGGACAGGTGGAGGAGATACTGGAGAAGTGCCTCCACGG
Organism: Ichthyophis bannanicus; assembly: GCA_033557465.1. Taxonomy (NCBI): domain Eukaryota; kingdom Metazoa; phylum Chordata; class Amphibia; order Gymnophiona; family Ichthyophiidae; genus Ichthyophis; species Ichthyophis bannanicus. Next base: position 324,690,125 of record CM066038.1, on the reverse strand, counting down.
GAGCAGAGAAGGGATTGAGATCCCTCTGGGAACACCAGACAGAGAATCTACACCACTTGAAAGCATAGGAACGCCTGGTAGATGGCTTCCTGGAAGCCAACAAGATCTCCTTAACCTCTTGTGTAAGTTTAAAGTCTTGTAATGCTATGCTCTCAGCAGCCAAGCTTTGAGACAGAGACACTGTGGATTGGGATGGAGCAGTGTCCCGTCTTCCTGGAAGAGGAGATCGGGTGTAGATCCCAATCGTAGAGGCTGAGTCTGTCAGCAGAGAGAACCACAGTTGACGTGGCCAGTGAGGGGCTATGAAAATCATGGAGCTCTTGTGGGCCTGTAACTTGAAGAGTGTCTTAGGAAAGAGGACTATGGGAAGGAAAGTATAAAGGAGACCTTGACTCTAATGCAGATGGAAAGCATCCACCTGCTATTTGCTGGACGTCAGAGACCTGGTGCAGAAGTGGGGAAGCTTGGCATTCTGCAGAGTGGCAAACGGATCTATGTCTGGAGTTTCCCAGGACTGAAAGATGTAAAACGTTATGTCTGGATGGACCATTCGTGGGGAAGAAGGATCAGCTTGTCTGCCAAAACATTGAGCTCCCCTGGAAGATACACCACTTGTAGGTGTATTTGATGAGAACTGGCAAAGGACCACAAATGGAGAGTCTCTTCGCAGAGGGCCAAGAGCCTGTTCCACCCTGTTTGTTCACATAGAAAATGGGCACCTGATTGTCCTGACTTGGACCCTTTGTGCCTTGAGGTGCTTTTGAAACACCCTGAGGGCATTTGAGATAGCATGGAGCTGCAGGAGATTGATCTGGAGCTGTGACTCCTGCATTGTTCAGAGGCCTTGTGTAGAGATAATGCCCAAGTGAGCTCCCCAACCCAGTTTGGAGGCATCCGTCACCAGGGTGCATTGATGTGGAGGCATCTGAAAAGGTGACCCGATGGGGAGATTTTCTGGGGGGATGTGGTGAGAGAGGCAGTGACTTGGATCTTGTCTCTGAAGTGGCCTGAGGCCTGTGTCCATTGGGAATAAAGGTCCACTGGGCTGTCCGCATATGTAGGTGGACATATGAGACAACATGTGATGTTCAAGCCATATGCCCCAGAAGCTGCAGCATTTCTCAGGCCTTCAGATGGTTTCAGAGTAGCGCTTGGAACACTAGCTCAATGAGATGGGCACAGTGCAATTGGGGCAGAAACACTCTCGACTGTTGTGTGCCTAGCAAAGCTCCGATGAGCTCTAGTCGGCGTTGGAGTGAGCTGGGATTTTGGGAAGTTTATAACAAATCCCAAGTGTTGTAGTACTATGATGGTACCTTGCAAGGAGAACTGAAGGTGTCTGTTCTTATGAGCCGGTTGTCTAAGTAAGGGAAGGCAAATACCCTCAGAGATCTTAGATACGCGGCTATGACCACCATGCACTTTGTGAAGACTCTTGGGGCAGAAGTGAGTCCAAAAGGAAGGACCTTGTACTGATAATGTCTTCCCTGAAAGATGAAGCATAGATATTTCCTGGGTGGATGAGAATATGTGTGTATGCTTCTTTTAGAACTAGAGAACAGAGCCAGTCCTGATGCTGGAGGTAGGGAAGTAGAGTCCCAAGAGAGATCATTTTGAACTTCTCACGGACCAGAAACTTGTTGAGGTTTCTGAGGTCTAGGAAAGGCCTGTACCCTTCAGTCTTCTATGGTATGATAAAGTACGGAGAGTAGAACCCCATTCCCTGTTGGGATATCGGGACATCTTCTAAGGCACCCTGGGATAAAAGAGAAGACACCTCTTCATGTGATATTCCCCTTTGAGATTCGAGGGGGGCAGAGTTTGCAGATGAAATCTGTACCCCTCCCAGACTATGGTTAGTATCCATTGCTCTGAGGTGATAAGGTGCTATCTGCAGCCATAGTGACACAGTCTGCCTGCTATGTGGAGGGGGCAAGGGTCCTCCAGAGGCAGGGTGGCAATGTTCTCTAGAAAAGAATCAAAAAACAGGTGCAGACTGTGGCTGCGGAGCTGGTTGAGATTTTGCCACCTGTGGCTTCTTTTGTTGTTTAGGAGGCTGCTGCCTTTTCTGAGGGCCTTTAGTTTGATACTCAGAAGCAGGAGGATAAGAAGAGTAGAGCTTATTATTATTATTGAAAAAGCCTTCTTTGCAGCTGACCTTTTCTAGCAGGGTTAGCTGTTGTTCTGAATAACCTGTTTAGAGTGGTATTCTCTGACTGTAACTGAGAAGCTTTATCCTGCCAGTCTTTGCCAAGGAGATTTTCCCCTGTGCAGGGTATATTGCCTAGTTTATCTTGAACCCACTGTTCAAGATCTGAGGCCTGAAGCCATGCAATCCTGCATGCACCAATGCATATTGCTGAGGCGCTGCTTATGCATTCAAATGCATCAAAGGTTGCCCTATTGACAAACTTTGATATATTTTGGGTATGTTTGACTAGAGCAAGATAGTCTTCTCTCTTATCTGGGAGAAGAGGGACCATGGCCTCCATGTCCCTAGAAACCTCCTCGAGGAACATACCCATATAGAGTATATAGGAGTTAATCCTGGCTGAAAGCATAGAAGCCTGGAAACATCGATGCCCAAAGGTATCATGGGTTCTCGATTCCCTACCCAGTGGGTTAGAAGAATGAGTTTTGTAACTCTTGATTCGGCGCATCACCAATTTCACCACCATTGAATGGTGGGGAAGCTGTGGCTTTTGGAAGCCAGGACACTCCGGGACTCGATACATGGTATCGAGGTGTTGAGAATGAGGCGAGATCGTGAGGGGAGTTTCCCACATCATGGAGGATGCGGTGCACCGGCAGGGTGGCAGCCTCCTTGGGAGCTATTGGGTATTGAAGGATTTCCAGGTCCTCCGCCCTGGGCTTTTTCTTGGATGTCACTGTTATGGAGAGACCCCTAGCTAGGTCCTGAATGAATTCCTGGAAGGACATGTCCTCAGGAGGGGCCAAGCATTACTCTGGAGGCAGGGACGCCTCCAAAAGCAGGCCTCGGGGCCCCCAGGAGTAGACAGACTCTGCATCCAAAATGGGGGAGTGGAATCGGAGGACTCAAAGTATCGGCAGGGACAGTGTTTCCCCTCCGCCAAGAGCTGGTACTGATGGATGTCACTATGGGGCTTGGGGAACAGTTTGGGTTGAGCCCCGGTATCGGTGATGGACTCGAGGGAAGGCATGGGTGGCAGTGATGACAGTGCCATATATCCCGATGCACCATGCACCAGTGCAGATATCGGTACTGGTATCGACAGCCCAGTGTCTGAGGGAAAATGTTTGGGAACCAAGGCTGCCAATACAGCTGCCAAGCTCCACTCGATGGCCAGTATATGCTGGTCTATCAAGGTTGCCGATGCTTGGGTATCGATGACTGCTACTTGTGCCATCGTCCCAGGGCATGGCACCAGTAACTCTCCTGAGGTCGAGGCCTCGGGAGCATCCTACAGCCCTTCGATGGCTTTGGAGGGCAGGTCCTCCCGCCAGGACTGTTTGACAGGCTGATCCACCTCCAGGGCAATGCCTGAGGCATCTCAGTGTTGGGAACAAGATCTACCTTTGGATGAATTTTCTGTCTTCGATGAAGACTTGTGCTTGGACATTTTCAATATCTATGATCCATGGGAGGAGGGTGAGGCTCTCGATGCCAAAGATACCGTGTCCAAAGTGAAGAGAGTTCCAAATTTAGTGGTCCAGTTCTGCAGGCCTCTCTTTGTCATCTTTTACAAAGAGAACATTCTGTTGGCTGGTGGTCGGGCCCGAGGCATTTCAAGCACTAGTCATGTGTCAGTTGCCAAAATGGTACTGCCACATTTGGACCATTTTTTGAAACTACTAGTAGGTTTCTCCATACTGTTTGTAGACAGTATGGTAGGCTTAAGGCCTAAGATGGTATCGATATGCCTGAAGATTTTTTTTATTTTATTTTTTTTTCTAGTTAAAGAAAGAATAAGGGAACCGGTGGTGTCAAGACAGTACCAGCATCGACAGAAAGGCAGACGCTAACCATAGAAAACAAAAGAGAATTTTCTGCATTGATGATAGGATTTGCTTCCTGCAGGCTCTGCAGACATTTAAGAACAGAAAGGAGGGAGTTGGGAGACAAGAGGGCAGCCACGCAGGCACAGTGGAGTGTTCCCAAAGGCTTTCCTATTGGACGCTGGGGAGCGTTCCCACGTGGACTCCATCGGTACAGACATCACCCATATGTGAAGACTACATTCCTGTTTGTTCCTGGAGATAGTTTGTTATCAATGGTGATACCAAGATATTTAAAGGAGGTAGTGAGAGGTATTCCTCTTCCTGGGCTTTTAGATTTTCAGCCTGTTTTGGTGCTGTGTTGGCTCTTTATGGATGATCTACCATAGTCTCTGGGCTGCAGTTTCAAACACTACAACCACAAGAAAAATTGAACCCGGTATAATGGGGCTTTGGGGGGGGGTGGGTGGGGGACACAACTAGTTTTAAGTTGACGAGTCTTCAAATCTCTCGTCAAACAGCTTTTCAAATTTCCATTATCGTACCTGTCCACGTTACCCCAGTACATATTACTTGAACATAGGTTTTCCCCATCCTTTGAAAGTGCCTTAGGAACAGATACTTGCTTTTCTCTCAGTGACTGAAGTGCATGTCTACATAGTAACATTACATAAGAACATAAGATATGCCATAATGGGTCAGACCAAGGTCCATCAAGCCCAGTATTCTGTTTCCAACAGTGGCCAATCTAGGTCATATGTACCTAGCAGTTTCCCCAAGAGACACAAGTTCCACAATGCTTGTACTGGGTCAAGCATTGATATCTTCGGTCACTTCTTAATAATGGTTTATGGACCTTTCCTCCAGGAACTTGTCCAAACCTTTTTTAAACCCAGCTACACTAACAGCCTTTACTACATCCTCCGGTAACAAATTCCAGAGTTTGATTACACGTTGAGTGAAAAAATATTTTCTTTTATTAGTCTTAAATAGTTTACCCTGTTGCTTCATTGCATGTCCCCTAGTCTTTCTATATTCTGATAACGTAAACAATCGATCTACGTTTACCCGTTCCACTCCGTTCATTAATTTATAGACTTCTATCATATCTCCCCTCAGCCGTCTCTTTTCCAGTTTAAAGAGCCCTAACCTTTTTAGCCTTTCTTCATAGGAGTATCCTTCCATCCCCTTTACCATTTTGGTGGCTCTTCTCTGTACCTTTTCTAAAATCGCTATATCCTTTTTAAGATACGGCGACCAGAATTGCACACAATATTCAAGGTGCGGTCTCACCATGGAACGATATAGAGGCATTATAATATCTTTTGTTTTATTTTCCATTCCTTTCCTTATCATACCTAGCATTCTATTTGCTCTCTTGGCCCGCCGCTGCACATTGGGCCGAGGGTTTTAACATGGTATCCACAATGACGCCTAAATCTTTTTCCTGGGTGGTGGTTCCTAATGTGGAACCTTGCATCGTGTAACCATAGTTTGGGTTGTTCTTCCCTAGGTGCATAACCTTGCACTTGTCCACATTAAATTTCATTTGCCATTTGATGCCCAGTCTTCCAATTTATCAAGATCCTCTTGCAATTTTCCACAATCCTCTTGGGTTTTAACAACTTTAAATAGTTTTGTGTCATCTGCAAATTTGATAACCTCACTCGTTATTCCACTTTCCAGGTCATTTATGAATATGTCAAAAAGCAGCGGACCCAGCACAGATCCCTGGGGTACACCACTATTCACCTTTCTCCATTGGGAAAATTGGCCATTTAGCCCTACCCTCTGCTTTCTATCTTTTAACCAGTTCCTGATCCACAATAGTACACTGCCTCCTATCCCATGACTCTTTAGTTTTGCCAAAAGTCTCTGATGAGGGACCTTATCAAAGGCTTTCTGAAAGTCCAGATACACAATATCAACCGACTCACCTTTGTCCACCTGTTTATTCACTCCTTCAAAAAAACATAACAGATTAGTAAGACAAGATCTTCCTTGTCTAAAGCCATGTTGGCTGTCTCCCATTAGGTTGTGACTATCTACATGCTGAGTAATTTTATTCTTTATGATGGTTTCTACCATTTTTCCCGGTACTGACGTCAGGCTCACCGGTCTGTAGTTTCCCGGATCACCCCTGGAACCCTTTTTAAAAATTGGTGTTACATTGGCGATCCTCCAATCTTCAGGTATTAGAGATGATTTTAATGATAGTTCACAGATTATTGATAGCAGGTCTGCAATCTCATATTTCAGTTCTTTCAACACCCTTGGATGTATACTATCCGGCCCAGGTGATTTGCTACTCTTCAGTTTATCTAATAGTTGTAAGACATCTTCCCGATGTATTGATATTTCCTTCAATTCTTCCGCACCTTTAAATACCACTTCAGTCATGGGTAACATCCCTACATCTTCCTCAGTAAAGACCGAAGCAAAGAATTCATTCAGTCTCTCCGCTATCGCCTTGTCGCCTCTTAGTGCTCCTTTAACCCCTTTATCATCTAATGGGCCAACTGACTCTCTCACAGGTTTTTTGCTACGAATGTACTTGAAAAGGTCTTTATTTCGCGTTTTTGCTTCCGCAGCAAGCTTCTTCTCAAATTCTCTCTTTGCCTGCCTTATCAATGCCTTGCATTTGACTTGCCAGTGCTTGTGCTGTTTCCAGGTTTCGTCGTTTGACTCTTTTTTCCATTTCCTGAAAGATGCTTTTTTGGCAATAACAGCCTCTCTGACCTCACCTTTAAACCATGCTGGCAGTTTTTTGGACTTCCTTCCACTTTTCTTAAAGCGTGGAATACAGCTGGTCTGGGCTTCCAAGATAGTATTTTTCAACAACACCCAAGCTTGATGTTCGTCTTTAACCTTTGCAACTGCTCCTTTTAGTTTTTTCTTAACTGTTTTCCTCATTTAATCATAGTCTCCCTTTCGAAAGTTAAAAGGTAGTACTGTGGATTTCCTTATTATCCCCTCCTCCACTAATTAAATCAAAGGCGATCATGCTATGATCACTATTGCCAAGTGGCCCCAACACCCTTATCTCTTGCACTAGATCTGGTGTTCCACTAAGGACTAGGTCTAATATGGCTTCCCCTCTGGTCGGTTCATGAACCAGCTGCTCCAAGAAGCAGTCATTTATTTCATCTAGGAACTTTTTCTCTCTAGCATGTCCTGACGTGACACTGACGCAGTCGATACCGGGGTAATTGAAATCACCCATTATTATTACTGCGCTGTAACTTTTGTTAGCTTCCTTGATTTCTTTGAGCATTTCATCATCCATTTGGTCATTCTGGTCAGGTGCTCGATAGTACACCCCCACTGCCATTGCCTTCCCCCTTTTATATGGAATTTCAATCCATAAAGATTCTACAGCAGATTTTGTTTCCTGCAAAACTTTAATCCTTTCTGAGTCAATGCCCTCTCTAACATAGAGCGCAACCCCTCCACCAATTTGATCAGCTCTATCATTACGATATAGTTTGTACCCAGGTATCACAGTGTCCCACTAGTTGTCCTCCTTCCACCATGTCTCTGATATTCCAATCATATCTAACCTTTCATTTAGTGCTATATATTCTAACTCTCCCATCTTATTCTTTAGACTTCTAGCATTTGCATACAAGCATTTTAGAGAATGTATTTTATTCATGTTAATTTGCTATTGTTAGACATGGGTAAATTGGGATCTTTAAGCTCTGTCTGCTCCATACTTGAGGGCATTTGGGTTACTTTACTCTTTTGTGGAACCTCTCTGCTTTTGGTAGTATCCTTCAAGGATACATTCTTCCGAACCATCCGCTCTTGGGCGACTGTCGGTTTACCCCCAATATCTAGTTTAAAAGCTGCTCTATCTCCTTTTTAAAGGTTAATGCCAGCAGCCTGGTTCTATCCCGGTTAAGGTGAAGCCCATCCCTTCGGAAGAGCCCCTCCTTTCCCCAGAATGTTCCCCAGTTCCTAACAAATCCAAAACCCTCATCTCTGCACCACTGTCTATGATGGCAGATAAAAACCACTATGGTCCACCTAGTCTGCTCAGTAAGTTGGCTAGAATGGTTGCAACTGCTGCTCTGTGCAGGTCACCCCCCTCTATTTATTGAAGTATAAAATATATTTAAGTTTGCTTTGATTTCCTCCTCTTACTATAAAGGGATCCATTGTATATGTCCCATTCAATTTTGAATTCTGTTACTGTATTTGCCCCCACCAACTCCATTGGGAATACATTCCAAGCATCTACCACCCTTTCAGTGAAAGAGTATGTCCTGATGTTGCTTTTAAGCTTACTGCCTTATTCATTTAACAATTTTTTATACCACTTTATCATTTTAATCAAAGTGGTTTACATTGTAACTTCAACTTGGTACAGTAATGTACATTAAACAGGGACATTGATAACTTGGATTTTTCTGAGCAATGGAAGGTTAAGTGACTTGCCCAAGGCCACACAGAGTGCTAGTGGGAATTGAACCCTGGTCTCTTGGTTCCCAAGCCAGGGCTCTAACCATTAGGCTACTCCTCCACTCCTTGCAGCATCATTATATGCCCTCTACTTTTACAGCTTCCCCTTCTTTGAAAAAGGTTTGTTTGTTCATTAGTACCCTGTAAGTATTTATAGGTCTGTATCATATCTCCTCTGTCCCTCCTCTCAAGGGTATACATATTTAGGTCTTTAGGTCTCTTCTCATACGTCTTCTGGCGCAGGCTCCAAATCATTTTGGTGCCTTCAGGTGCTCTCACAGCCAGTACTGCTGTGTTGCCTCTTCTCCCCATTGCCACTGATTTTGGAGCCTTTACTAGAGTGTAACCTCTGCTTTTTATCTAAATCCCTCAGCATCCAATTCCAAGCAGTCCATAAACTTTTTCCCCCACTCCAGGTGAAATCTTCATCACAGGTACCTATGCTGAGACAAAGGTTCTCGGTGCCAGGACTCTAATTTGCAGGCATACAGCTTATGCCGACCTCACTCTATTCCCATCGCTTGGGTTGTTCTAGCTTAATCTTGCTGCTTTGTTGACATCTTTCAGGTGCTTTAGGGTTTTCCAGCCAGTCAATCTGGGTGCTATATTGGCCCTCTTCCAGTGTACCAGCCTGCAACTTCCAGTCAATATTGGTACTGCTTTAATCTACTCACGCATGATGCCTTAGGGTCATCCAGATAGTGTTGTTGCTGCATTTCCCCTCTCCCAATGCTTTCTAATGCCAATCACATCACCTGCTAACGTTGGTGCTGTTTTACCCTTCTCAATGTGCCTTGGTTTTCTCCCACCAATTTTGGTGCTGCTTTGTCCTCTTCCACTCCCCTGGGGTGTTCATTCTGCTCTTTGTGCTGCTTTGCCCTTTTGATGATGGTTTGTAGCCCTCCTCTTCTAGTGCAGTGGAATGTTTGTGACACTCTTGATGGTTTGTAGTGCTGTTGCTTCTGTTACAAAGTTATTTTATTTGTCTTTTTTATACCACCCTATTGTGTAATCAGGACAGTTTACATTAAAAACAGTATTACATTATAACATGTTAAACAATTAAAGGTAACAGTTGTGGATGTATTTCAATCACAGATATATACATGATTAGTTAATAACCCTTTTGAAAACTTATTTACAGTACACAGATGTAATAAAGTCCTGAAGTGTGCATATTTTAACTCCTTTCTGGATTTCTCTATCAATTCTTTGTTACGTAGTGTGGAGGGGAAGAGGGGGGGTGGGGAGGATAAAATGTGTTAATGTCAAATGGGATTCTGGCTTTTATGTTAGGTCAGTGTTTATATTTTCTTTGTTGCTGCCAAAGTGCTCAATGAAGAGAAAAGATTTGAGTTCGGTCCAGAAGTTAGACTTAGATCTATAAGTGATTTGACTATCTGGTAATGTGTTCCATAAGGATGGGACTAGGCACACCAAAGCCCTCTTAGTGGTGTGGTGTTTTGTTTTGTGATAATCAGCTGGTATTACTAGTATATTTATCATTCAACCTCTTCGTTGGTGATCGTTAGGCGTTATCCTAATTGACTGTGATAGGGTTGTCGGCGCTATGTTTCGATAATTTTAAAAGTGGTCATTATTATCTTGTATTTTATTCTGCTGTGAACTGGTAACCAGTGAAGAGCATATAGTATTGGTGTTACGTGTTCTGTTTGGTGTGAATTGTAGATTATGCGTGCAGCCATATGTTGGGCCACTTGGAGGCTGTGTAGGATTTGTTTAGGTATCACATGTAGGAGACTATTACAGTAGTCTCTGTGTGGGAATATCCTGGCCTGTAGTACTGTTCTAAATTTGTTACTTTGCAGTAACGGTTTCAGATGCTGTAACATTCTAATTGTATTATATATGGCCCTTGTGGTGAGTTTAATATGGGATTTAAAACTGAGGGTTTTGTCAATTGTGACTCCCAGATATAATGGGTTCCAGGATGGTGTTAGATGTGTAAATGGAAGGTATAGCATTATGTCATCGGCATAGATGGCATATCCTACTTGGAATTTTTTTATTATTTGGCATAGTGACTTGATATATATATTTATTAAACAGTAGAGCAGATAGGGCTGATCCTTGAGGAAGCCCTTTTCTTGGGTGATAGGTGCTAGAACATTGCTGGTCAATTCTCACTTGTTGTGAATGGTGTTAGATATGATATAAACCATTTTAACGTAATGCCATGTATGCCAATTTGTTGTAATCTTTGAATTAGTAAGTTATGGTTGACAGAATCAAAGGCTGCTGCGATATCAGGAAATATTAATATGAATGCCTGATTGGAATTGTCTATTCCTTTTATGAGGTTATTAAATAATACCAGCAATAGGGTTTCTAAAACCATATTGATGGTGGTCTAAAGGAGCATACAGTTCAATGTGGTCTTGGAGTTGTTTATGGATGTTTTTCTCTATAATTTTGGCCAGGAATGGTAGACTGGAGATCAGTCTGTAGGATGAGGGGCATTCTTTATAAAGCATTTTTTGCTTTAGAATGGGGCATATTATTGCTTTATTAAGGGCTCTAGGCATTTGACCATGGGTGAGGGACAAGTTGACGATCATTAGAATTATGGGTGCTAGTTCATCACGGGAGACTTTGATAGGGCATGGATCACTGCAGGATGTTGTTGTATTCATATTTGAGATTATCTTTTTGAGGGGTTCAAGGGAAGCTTGATGGAACTCTGACCATATTTCTGTATAAGTTGACATGTTAAGAGAGGTCTGAGGGGTGGAGTCATTCAGGGAGTTACATTTTGTCATGTAATGGTCTGTTAGAACCTGTGGGGAGATGGCTTGTGACTCAGTGATGCCTTTTGGTTGGTTTGTTAGTGATTTTACTATAGTAAATAGCTCCCTTGGTTTATTTAGAGATTTCATAAGGAGCTTAGTTTGATATTCTTTCTTGATGTTGTTTATATATTGACAATATATTGATAATGCTGCTATGTAATTTTCTCTGTTTTCTGTTGCTTTCGCTGTGTGCCAGATCCACTCTAGTTTTTTCATTTTATCAATCGTGTGTCTTGTGTGTACCATTATTTTAAGGTATTCTGCCTTGTATCTTGTCACAATTGGGATCTAGATGCAATCTTGGAAGTACTGGTGTTCCAATTTTGTAAAAGCTCATCAATATCTTTTATGTTTGTGTCAATGCTATGTAGTAGGTCTTTTGTGAAGGAATATTTTTCAAAGTATCTAAATTTTGGGTATTGTTTTGTCAGGTGTTTGCTTGATTGGTCATGGTAATACGCTGACACAATGGAGAATTCAATTGCAGATGCCTGCAAGGAAGTTTTAAAGCACTGTTACAATGAAAAATGGCTTGTCTGGGGGGAGGGGGGCACTCCTGAACTTCATGGAAGATTGATATATGAGACCAGAGCTTCAGCTGGGCCCATAACAAGATTCAGTGTGCATGCTGTGAAACTGAGCTCAAATAACTTTTGTATCAGAAAATCTGCAGCACAAGAATGTTAGCCCCTAAAGTACAGAAATTAGAAGCGGCTATGCTTGCATCCTCTGGCACAAAATGGCCAAAGTACAATTCCTGAGTTCAGATAAGATGGCAACCCGCAAGGAGGAAACCATGCAGTCTGATTTAATTCTGGCAGAGCCCTGCAGTATGTAACAGCTAATGACAGAGCATTTCAGCACAACAAAGCAAGTTAAAGCAAAGATGGCATGGAAGAGTAGCCTAGTGGTTAGAGCACTGGCTTGGGATCCAAGAAACCAGGGTTTGATTTTCACTAGCATTCCTTGTGGCCTTGGGCAAGTCACTTACCCCTCCATTGCCTCACAAGAATCCAAGTTATCAATGTCCCTGTTTAATGTACATTACCAAGTTTAAGTTATAATGTAAACTGCTTTGACTAAGATGATAAAGCGGTATAAAAAAAACATTAAATAAATAAAAGATCGAAAGCATGGCCATTAAGATGACAGCATTCCAAGAAAAACTGGAATGGTAGAATTGTGAGCATAGGCACTGGAGCTGAAAGTGGATGCCAAGCTGAGAGATCAAGGCCTTGAAGAAGGATGTGGAAGACCTGGCTAATAGCAGCTGAAGAAGCAACATACAATTATTGGATATGCTGATGCAATCCAAGGGTTGTAACATGATAGTATTCTTGGAGAAGGTGCTTCTGCAAGTACTTAATGTTCACTTCATATTGCCCCATGAGATCAGGAGAGTGCACTGGGTCTCTTCACAGCCCTTAGAGCACCCAGAATCCACCCCTATTGTTGTTAAGCTGCTATAGTATCCCGAGTCCTGGAGATCCTCAACAAGGCCAGGAAGCAGCAACCATTAACAAACAATGGTGCTAAAGTTTTAATAGTGGCTGATCTAGCCAAAAGTAGTACTTCACGCCATAAGAAATATTTGGAGATTCAGCCACAGCTTAAAGAACTCGGGGCACAATATGGACTACTATACTTTACCCAAATGAAAGTTAACCCTCGGCAGCCAAACAAAAACATATGATACCGATGCACTGCTCAGATTCGTTGAGATTGAGCGGGTGGCTTCATGTAATGTTCATTATCAGCCTGGTTCTCTGACAGTAGGATAGTATTCAATTGACTCAAGGCTGTAAAAACTGAATCTTCAAGGTTCTGAAGACTTGGAGAATAACAGTAACCTAACAGCAGTGTACTCATGCTAGGAGCAGTGACCCAGCTGTTTCCCCAGCCTCAGTGCTCCTAAGGCAAGGAAAACTCAAGGATTAATACAATAGCTAAACAGTTTTTATATACTGCTTTTATACCAAAGCTGTTTACAATGAACAGCAGCACATAATCTCTAGAGATTTCTTTTACATAGAACAAGGGGTATGTTAAAGTTAACAGGTCATTGATTGTATATACACTTATGTAATGTCATTTGGCCCAAAGTGTTCTATAAAGAGGTGTATTTTTAGTAATTTCTTCATATCTTTGGTGGACTGTGCAGATCTAATGGGGGCATATATCGAGAAGGCCCTGTTGCTTGTCTGTTGTGTGCATTTAGTCTTGAACAGAGGGATGGATAGGAGATTGTGGGTTACAGATCTTGTTGGTCTTATTGTGGATTCTCTTGTGATTTGATCCTTGAGACAGGTGGCGGAGAGGTTATTGAGGATTTTGTAGGTAGTAGTTGTTATGGTTTTATGTTTGATCCTTTGGGCAACTGGGAGTCAGTGCAGACTTTTGAGTGTAGGAGTTATGTGTTGATGACTTTGATTTTCCTGTTAAGATTCTGGTGGTAGTGTTTTGTACCAACTGGAGTGGTATAGCATCTGTTTTGTAAGGCCTTGATAGACGATGTTACCATAGTCAAGGTGGGGTATAATGAAGGCTTGAAAAACTGACCTGAAATAGTTGTCTTGTGGGAGAGGGTGTAGAGGTTTTAGGAGTCCAAGTTTCCAGTATGCTGTATTAGCTGCATTCTTTATGTGTGCAATCATGTTGAGATTGCTGTCGATCGCTATACTAAGGTACTTGGTTTCCTTTTTATGGTAATTTCAGCATTATGTAGTGTGAGCTTGTTTGGTGGTTTGAAATTTTGGTCTCTGAATATCAGTAATGCTTCGGTTTTGACTTTGTTCACTGCAAGATTAAGGCGGCAAGGAGAGTTGTGACAGCGGAGAAGACCAGATATGGTAGTGAAGTCCAGATTGCAGGTATTAAATGGCATGTTGAACATGGTATCGTGTATGTAAATGCCAGCACAATAATATCCATATCCTTGGCATATCTGAAGAGGCCAAAGGGATTGATCCTGGTGCCTTTTTGGAGTAGTTGGTTCCTCTCATGCTTCAGCTGTAATTTACACAGGACTTTGAGTTGAACTTGCCCATTGAGCCCCCTCCCATCTAAGTTTCTGTAGCCCTTCATGCTTAAAATGTTGCATCATCAGCAGGCACTGGAGATTCTTAAGCAAGCCAGGCTCAAAGCACCAGTAAAGTACAAAAAGCACATGCTAGTCTTTCTGGATCGTACATGCCCCACTACTAAGTGGTTTTCATCAGGGTGTATGGAGCTGGTAGCTGCAGATATTCAGCAGCACTAAACATGAAAGTGGCACTGAACATCCTATTCACCACAAGTAACATGGGTAGCATCTCTACTAACTAGGTTAGTCACTTTGAATATTGGGCCCTATGGATTGTGGTGTTGAATTATGCAGTGGTTGTTCCTGCCACATTGTGGTCTGGGTAATTTCTATTGAAAGTGGGGATATCTAAGCAGCTAAAATTAATTCATTTGAATGTTATGAGGCTCAATAACCCTATAAAAAGAAAGAAAAATCTGCTGTATACTAAAAAGAGAAAACAGACTTCATTTTTTTTCCTTTACATTACAGAAGACAACTCATTTAAATCATAAGGAATTCCTGAAGCTAGCTAGTAGACGTAATATTACAAGGTTAAGGCATTTTCTGCTGCATCAACTGGAGAGGTTGTTAGTTCTCACTATTAAATCTGAAGCTTCAGACAGTGATGGATGCTGGGTTAAGTCAGCTGTAACAGTAAATGATGAGATCATTACACTATGCAACCTTTATGCCCCTGTTAGAGACACCCCCTCCCCTGGTTGATAAGTCTTTTAGGACCAGAAGGCAATGCTATAATAACTATTAGAGATATTAAATGACATACTTGATCCTATTCTGGATAGGCAATCCTGCTGTAAGATCCAGCTAATGAAAGCTTTGTTAGTTCTAAATGCTATGGTTAAAGAACTTGGTCTTGCAGACCGATGGCACCTGTAACATCTCAAGCACAAGGAGTATAGCACACAGGTAAGTGAGTAACATGTGTCCTCTCCAGACAGCAGGAATCAGCACCTCCAGAGCTCATATGGAAGCATCTCCCCAATTTTCAAAGAAAGCCTTCAAGAGATACACCACACATACGTGGTCCACATCCTGCCCAAGGGTGTCATCATGCCTAAGTCTCATGACATAGCTAAGATAGCAAAAACAAAATATGGTAAAGAAGCAACTCCAAGATGAGGATGGAGGGAATACTGAGCTGCAAAGGTATGGACCGAAGACCAGGTAGCGGCCCAGCAGATTGCCATCACAGGGACAGAATGCAGATTTGCCACAAAAGTAGTCATGGCCCTGACGTGGTGCGCTGTGACTCTCTGGTCCAGTGAGATACCTACCTGCTCATAAGCAAGGGTAATGCAGTCCGCCACTCAAGTGGACAGAGTTTGCTTAGTCACTAGGAGGCCCAAGCAGCTGGGGTATAGGATATGAAAAGCTATGGTGCTTTGCAGTGACCCCGAGTCTGTTGCAGGTAAAAGAACAGGGCTCTCTTACAATCCAGATTATGGAGAACAGTCTTCACCTGTCTAGTATGAGGCCTCGGAAAGAAGGTGGGAAGTACAACCTCTTGGTTGAGATGGAATAGGGACACAACCTTCAGCAGAAACTTAGGGGCATGTTTACTAAACTACGGGAACGTAGCAGCAGCTACGTTAAGGTGCCTTAACGTTACATAACACACCTTAACATTCCTGGCCGCGGTAAATCCCACAGAGGATGGAGAGAGAGCGGAGAGAAGGGGTCAATGGGCAGGGAGAGGCCCCTTCCACACTAACGCGGAGAAATTAAGGGTTGAATCCTAACACAACTGAAAAGCTGGCATTAGCACACATTTGCAAGAGAGAGAAACCATTTCAGTGTCAGCAATGTACAGCATAGGCAGGGAGCCCAATAAAGGTGATAGTAGTGTTCCATTTGCAGCAACAGCATAGTGCCCTGGTATGAAAGGCCACTATGATGATGGCACAAATGGGGCATGGGGGCTGCAGGTGGGACATGCAGTGGGGGCTACTGGGGCACAGGGTGGACTAGGCGGTTGCCAAGGTGGCACATAGGAATGCAGAAAATGGAAACCAGCAAGACAGCAACTGACCAGGGTCAGACATGCCCATGAGTCTGTGTCCCATCCAGGAGACATTACCCAGCAGGCACCCCAAGGGGCGCATAACATTGACAGGCGGTGCCAGGGGACACGTGGCCATCTATGTAGGCACCCTTACCCGAGAACCCACACCGTAGGCAGCCGCCTAACTGCTTCCTGGATGGCCTGGAGGGAGCAGTGGCACCCGCCTGCAGTGGACCTAGGCCATGCCCTGTACCAAATGTGGTGTGCATTGCAACAGAAGAGGTCTGGCCAAGGAACATAAGGGTAGCCCCAGGGACCACTATGCTGCTGTGGCAACAGTTTGGTGCAGTACACTCAGTCAGCATGTCCAAGAGCAGAGGGTCAGAGGTTCAGGTCTCATCTGTGGATCCTGCAGAGCATCTCCCCATAGTTTTAGCCCACAATGCAGCCACAACAACATGGGCAAACCCCAAAGCAGTGAACACACAGGGGTACGGACACCCACTCACAAGGGCTCCACTATCCACAGCTTCATGGAGTGTCAGGCTGTTGGCCCCAGCACAGAGCTGCAGTTATCACCAGAGCACTCTTACTCCGCCCTGCACAGATAAGCAATGTGGGCACTGTGATCAAGACCAGTGCAGCAGGTAGGTTTGTCAACCACCTCCATCTCTGCACAATGCTGAGATAGGTGTGGGAATGTGCGTATGTCTCTCCATTGTTTTGTGTCTGCCAACACCTCACTGAGCCCACATTGCTCACACTGCTTCCAATGTTAGCCTGAAAATGTGCATGAGGAGTAAGGTATTGTGGGTATGGCCCAAATAGGGTGGATTGGCCAGGATGCATCTGCACAGGGTGGAGGGCAATGGCTGGGACACGGTAGTGCTCGACCACCACCTGCATGGACAGGGTGGCCACAGCATGTCACGCTGGGGGGGGGGGGGGTCACTCTCACTCAGACATGCCATGGTCACTGCTAGGTCAATGTTCCCACATAGTGCCACACATTATTTGTTTCCGGTGATACCTGTGTGTTCCCGGTTTTGGGGCCCAATCACGGAGATACCTCCTTGGTGTCTGTGCTGTGCATCCCACCTCTGGGTGCATAGGGTTCCCCTGTGTGCATGCACTATGGACTGGTTAGTGGGCTGTCTGCAGTTTGCCTGTGCATGGTGGGAACACCTTGTAGGATGCTGCAGGTGCAGTCTGACTGTGCTGTCTGTTGATGAATGGCAGACCGTGGTGTGGGGAAGTTGAGCCTTCCCCTGCCTACCCCAAGCATCATTGCTGGTCTGCAATGGTCACAGGTATGGCACTGGCCCAGCAGACCTGGAGGGCTGTCATCCACCAGCAGGACTGTGGTTGCTGGTACTGCAACTGTGCTGCAGTGTGCAGGCACCTGTCCCACCACACCCTCATCTACAAAAGGGGTGATTGAGGCCCTTTGGGGTATATAGCACATACCACTTAGACCCATAGTGGCAGTGCTACATAGCTCTCATGCGAGTCTAGACACCCCACTGCCCTGATAAAAGGTACCCATGGCAGCCAGACCTTAACACAGGGTATGCACTAATCTAGGTGGTGTCCAGGGCCACATGTACCTTTGGTTGCACTGCTGGGAACACCTGTCTTACACTGGCAGTGCTGGGGATGTGCAGCAGGACCTATCTCTAGCACCACATGTACTGTGGACCTAGTGCTGGGCGCCCATCCTATCCCTCAGGGTGAACACAGAACCTGCACAATGGCATGGTCTGTAGCTACTCTGTGCTAGTATCAGCACTGTCAGTCCGCCTTACCACGCTGCAGTACCGGAGAGGTGCAGAACCCATTTGGTGGTCAGCTGTAGGCTGCTGTTCTGTATGTGCAATGCATCATGGGTGCTGATGGGGTTACCCTATCCTGGCACATAGAGCAGATAGTTTGTGCAGTGACCTGAAGTCCTTCTGTACCCAGCCATTGCTGTGCAACCGGCCAGAGGTATAGCCTACTGGTTAGTACACTGACGTTCTAGGTGGAGGTCATGGGTTCGATTCCTCATTGTCCCCTCCTGTCCAAGGCAGATATTTTGCTTGCCTGTGACAGTCTTGCCTTGTACTGTGCCTAATAGCGTGCCTTATAACACGCGTTACCCGACACAGCTTGCCATGATGCTCCACCCACACCTTTATATGGGCATCTGTGCCTTTACCACAGAACCTAACGCAAATGACATTACCGCAGTTTAATAAACATGCCCCTTGTTGTGTGTACAGAACACCACTCTGTTCTTGTAGAATCTCATGTAGGTCATTTCTGTCATCAGAACCTGGAGCTCACTGACTCTGCAGGCTGACCTTGGGTAGATAGCAGAGATAGTTACTCACCTGTAACAAGTGTCCTCCAGGAGCAGCAGGAATCAGTCCTCACATATGGGGTGACATCGACATCAATGGAGCCCCCATGTGGAGCATTTCCCCAGCTTTCTAAGAAAGCCTTTCGGAATACACCCACGCATGCGCGGTCCCCTTCCCGCCCAAAGGTGCCATCTTGCTCAGTCAGATGACATAGCTTAAAGACAGCACAATAAACAAAATGAACTATGTACAACTGCAACGCCCAGGGGAGGAGGGAGGGTTGTGAGGACTGATTCCTGCTGCTGCTCCTGGAGAACACCTGTTACAGGTGAGTAACTACTCTTTCTCCAGGACCAAGCAGGAAGTCAGTCCTCACATATGGGTGACTCCCTAGCTTTGGGCTACCAGGAACCCAGGCTGAAAATAGAGCTCCCTCCATGAAGCCTCAGCATCAGGGAAAGAATTTTACTGAGAAGAGATTCCACCGGTAGCCCAACAAGAGGGCAGGAGTTGCCTAAACATCAAAGAGATACCAGAGTACTACCTGACCAAAAGCACTGTCCTTACGGGACTCCCTCTCCAGGCAGTAATGGGCTGCAAAAGTCTGGCTTGAGGACCAAGTTGCAGCCCTACAGATGTCTGCCAACGGTACAGAACGGAGATGAGCTACTGATGCAGCCATTGCCCCGGACACGGTGGGCTGTGACTCGACCCTGCAAGGGAAGGTCTGCTGCCCTGTAAGCCCAGGTGATACAGTCCGCCACCCATATGGACAAGGTACACTTGGAGACAGGCAACCCCAAGTTGTTAGGGTCAAAAGAGACAAAGAGCTGGGTAGCCCTTCTATGACCCTTAGTACGCTCAAGGTAGAAAGACAAGGCCCTTCTACAGCCCAGGGTATGCAGGACTTCCTCAGCCCAGCTGGCATGGGGCCTAGGGAAGAATCACCTCCTGATTAAGGTGGAAAGAGGAGACTACCTTCGGGAGGAACTTAGGAAGAGTCCTAAGGACTACCCTGTTCCTATAGAACCAAGTGTTTGGCCTGTCACAGACCAGGGCTTGAAGTTCACTCACTCGCCTGGCCGAGGTCAGTGGCACTAGGAAATGAGCCTTCCAAGAAAGGAAGTGAAGAGGACACATAGCCATCGGCTCAAAGGGAGGGCGAGTAAGCTGCTGCAAGACCACATTCAACTCCCAATCAGGGGCTGGTGGACGGAGAGGAGGCTTTAGCAAGAGCAAGCCTCTGAGGAAGCGGGAGACCAAGGGGTGAACCGATAAAGAGTGCCCGTCCACCAGTGAATGGTGGGCTGCCAGAGCAGAAAGGTGTACCAGAACAGAATTGGACTTAAGACCCTGATTAGACAAGTGCAGCAGGTACTGAAGCACCACTGGCACAGGACAGGAGAAAGTGTTCTCCTGGCATTGGTCACACCACAAGGAGAACTGTTTCCACTTCAGGGCATAGGTCTTTCTGGTGGATTGCTTCCTAGCGGCCAAGACCACCTCTTCAATTTCCTGAGGAAGGCCCCAGGGAGCCAGCACTACCCTTGCAGCCTCCAGGCTATCAAATTGAGAGTTTTGAGGTTGGGGTGCAGAAGGGAACCCTGATCTTGAGAAAGAAGGTCGGGTTGCAACGCCAGAGGGAGTGGGGTGCCCACCGCCAGCTGTAACAGAAGCGGGAACCAGGGCTGTCTCGGCCATCTGGGAGCTACCAATATGACCGAGGCCCTGTCCCTTTGAATCTTGAACAAGGTTCGGGCCACCTGGGGCGTGGGAGGAAACGCATACAGGAGACCCTTGGACCATGAAATCAGGAAGGCATCTGCTGCCAATCTCGTGGGATGCGGTTGCCTGGAGCAGAACTGAGGTGGCTGCCGGTTCAGGAGACTGGCAAAGAGGTCTATGGAGAGAAGTCCCCATTTCAGGAAAATGTTCTGAACCACCAAGGGGTACAGTCACCATTCATGAGGCTGTAGAACCCTGCTCAATCTGTCTGCCAGGAAATTTTCGTGGGCAGGAAGATCGACACAACATGCTGCTCAGGGCAGTCTAAGTGCAAAAGAGCAGAGGGCCTCTGCCTCCTAACACAGGAGCCTGGACCCCGTGCCCCCTTGTTTGTTCACATAGAACATCACCACCTGGTTGTCTGTCTGCACCAAGATGGATTGGTGGGCCAGGGTGTGAGAGAAGGGCTAAGCGTATGGCCCTGAGTTCCAGGAGATTGATTTGTTGTGTGGCCTCCCATGGAGACCACAGGCCCTGTGTGCACTTGTCCAGATAATGTGCACCCCAGCCCTGCAAGGAGGCATGGGTTGTGAGTACCACAGTGGAAACAGGTACCTGAAAAGGAACTCCCTGGAGAAGGTTGGGAGGGGGGGGGGGGGTAGCTACCACTGCAGGGAGTTCAGGAAAGGTTTGGACACCCTTACTTTGTCTCTTAGGCTTCCTGTAGCCTGCCTCCACTGAGTTCTGAGACACCACTGTGCAGGCCTCATATTCAGGCGAGCATTGGGAGTCACATGTACTGTCGATGCCATGTAGCCCAGGAGCCTTAGACAGATTCTGGCAGAAACCTGTGGGTTGTTTAGGAACTGTCTGGCCAAGTCCATCAGCCTTCCCGCTCTGTCTGCTGGCAAGTAAGCCTTTGCTTGCAGGGAGTCTAACCATGCTCCTATGAACTCTAGGTTCCGGGAGGGGAGCAAAGTGGACTTTGCGAAGTTTATGACAAAGCCTAGTTGCTGAAGGAGAGAGACAGTACGGAGGGTGGCATGCCTGGCCTCCTGGAGAGTCTGACCCCTGATGAGCCAGTCATCCAGGTAGGGGAAGACAAAAATACCCGGTTTCTCAAGTAGGCCGCTACCACCGCCAGACACTTTGTGAAGACCCATGGGGCGGATGTTAGGCCAAAGGGCAGTACCCTGTATTGAAAGTGGTTTCTTCCCACCATGAACCTTAGGTATTTTCTGTGGTCTAGATGAATGAGGATGTGAGTGTACGCATCCTTCAGATCTAAGGAGCATAGCCAATCTCCCTGCTGGAGGTAGGGCAGCAGTGTTCCAAGAGTAAGCATCTTGAACTTTTCCTTTTCCAAGAACTTGTTGAGGTTTCTCAAGTCCAGAATGGGCCGGAGACCTCCAGTTCTCTTTGGCACAAGAAAGTACCTGGAGTAGAAGCACTGCCCCAGCAGGTGGGGAGGTACAGGCTCTACCGCCCTGTCTCGAAGAAGACCTTGTAGTTCCTGGAGAAGGAGTTCCTGATGCAGAGTAGGCCTTGGAGGGGGGTACTTGATTGAAATGGAGCAGATAGCCTTTCTGGACTATGCTCAGTACCCGAGCATCTTGTGTGATGGGCAAACAGGGCCAACCAACCTCCCGTGCTGAGGTGGGCCAGCAGAGGTGGAGAGGCTATGCAGTGGGAGTCAAAAAAACCCTCCCTGCTGAGTAGGAGCAGGAGCTGGAGGCTTGGGGGCTTTCTGCCTACAGGGCCCATGTCCCTGCCCCTTGGCCTGCTGACCCTGCTGGGGTGGCCTCATAATGAGGGAAAGGTTTGTAGGCAGATGCCTTCCTCGGGTAAAAGGTCTTTTTCCCTGAGCCCTTCTTCTTATGAGAAGGGGCGGACGTTTTCCTGGACAACCTTGTCCTTGTCAGAGTTTCGGTCTCGAGCTCAGCGGCCTTTACGGCCATGGGCTTGCTGAAGAGGTTTTCACCCCGGCATGGGACATCGACCAACTTATCCTGTACCCATGGCTCGAGGTCCGATGACTGTAGCCATGCCTGGCGTCGAGCACCGATGCCGGCAGCTGCTACACGGGCCGAAGCCTCGAAGCCATTGTAGGCCGCCCGGGAGATGAATTTGGAGCATTCCCGGATCCCCGAGGACAAGGACTTGAACCTCTGCAAAGGTTCCCCGGAGAGGCCAGCCGAGAACCCGGCTAACTCCTTAGCCAGGTCCCGCAAGTACATGCCCGATGGCGCCGGGCCTGACGTCAGCTCCCTGGGAGGAGAGTCCTCGAGGACAACAGGACTTACGTGCTCGACGGACTCCGGCTCTACACGGGATACTTTAGTTGGCTTCTCCAGCTCCAAAGGCCCAGGGCGGCGGTCAGGGGTCCGAGACCTGGCCTTCGAGGAACCAGAGGCTTTCTCAGACACCGCCCTCATGAGCTTTCTCTTCCTCTTATGCTCCCAACTGGGGGACCCCCTTTCAGAGGCACCCCGACGAAGCTCGGGGTCAGACTCCCGAGACGTCGAGGCCTCTGACGAGGTCCGGGCTTGTCCGGAGGCAGAGTCAGAAAAAATCCTCTTCTTCTGATGCTGCTGGCTTCTGAGTGCCTTGGTGGACATTTTTCCACATGGGACACAGACCTTGGGATCATGGTCCGGCCCGAGGCAACGCAGGCACCAGTCGTGTGTGTCGGTAAGAGACATGAGCTTCTTACAACGATCACACTTTTTAAAACCACTGGAGGCCATCGGGGAAAAAAGGGCCCCCGTGAGGTCAAAAGACCGGTCCTCCAGGGAAAAAGAAAAAATAGCGCGAACGCGTGCCACGAAGGGCAAAAAAACGAAAAATAGAGATTGGGTCGATACCGGCGTACCGAACCCAGGGGGGAAGGGGAACCGGCGTCGAACCGGACAAAAAGAGAGCGAAAATCGCAGAAAAAAAAAATCAAACTTTTCCGGGTGACAGGGACACGCATCCGTTGGGCTCCACGGAAAAAGAAAGACTGAGCAAGATGGCACCTTTGGGCGGGAAGGGGACCGCGCATGCATGAGTGTATTCCCAAAGGCTTTCTTAGAAAGCTGGGGAAATGCTCCGCATGGGGGCTCCATCGACGTCGATGTCACCCCATATGTGAGGACTGACGTCCTGCTTGGTCCTGGAGAAGGCAGGTAGCTAGAGGCTTAGTGAGCTACGAGAGCATCACATTGAGATCCCACTCTGCCAATGGAGGGCAGACAGGGGGTTTAGATAACATGAGGCCCCGCAGGAATCAAGACACAAGGGGCTGAACCAAGAGGGGGTTTTCCCTCAACGGAATGGTGATGCACACCAATGGCACTCAGATGTACTCTGACCAAACTAGACTTCAGTCACACCTGTGATAGGTAAAGCAGGTATTGAAGTACCATTTATACTGAGCAGGAGAAGATGTTTGCCCACCTTTCTGCACATTACACAGAGAATCGGCACTACTTGAAGGTGTACACCTTATGAGAGGCCAGAATCTCTTCCACATCCCATGAGAAGTTGAAGGGGGGCTAACGCTACCCTTTCAGCAGCCAAGCCATGAGTGAGAGGGACCCCAGGTTGGGGTATAGGAGAACACCCTGCTCCTTTGAGAGTAGCCCTGGGGCTCAGCCAAGGGGAAAGCGCACTCACCTGTAACAGGTGTTTGCCACGGACAGCAGGAATCAGTCCTCACATACAGGGTGACATCAGCACTAATGGAGCACGCACGGAACATTTCCCCAGCTTTCAAAGAAAGCCTTTGGGAATGACACCACACATGCGTGATCCCCTTTTCACTCAAGAGTGCCATCTTGCTCAGTCAGGTGCCATAGCTAGAGCCCTACCAAGATAACGGCAAAAATGGATAGCAACTCCAAGGGGAGGAGGAAGAGTTGTAAGGACTGATTCCTGCTGTTACAGGCGAGTAAATACACTTTCTCCAGGAACAAGCAGGAAGTCAGTCCTCACATATGGGACTCCCTAGCTACAGGCTACAAAGGACCTGTAGGAAAAATCACAGCAGAGCCGTCACCAGTGAATCTAAAGGCAAGCACGAGAATACCAAGTCCATGGAAGGCCACATATCCAGTAGCCTGAACAAGAAGGGTCTGAAGGCAGGAGTTGCTTAAACCCCAAACAAATTATGGGGAACCACCTGGCCAAAGGCCGAGTCCCAATGGGACTCTCTCTAGGCAGTTATGTGCTGCAAAGATATGAGCAGAAGACCAAGTGGCACCAAACGTAGGTTAGCGACCGACATCACCATCACCCAGACAATGTGCGCTGTGACTCAGCGGTCCAGGGGTAGCCCAGCCTGGGCAAAGGCAATGCAGTCCGCCACCCAAATGATAAGGTTCACTTGGTGACCACCAGCCCCAGGTGGCTGGGGTCATAGGAGACAAAAAGCTGCCCAATCCTATGGTGGTTCTGAGTTTGCTGCAGGTAAAAGGAAAGGGCCCTTTTGCAGTCCAGGGTATAGAGAACTGCTGATGCCCAGTTGCTATGGGGCCTCTGGAAGAAGGAAGGCAGCACTACCTCCTAGTTGAGGTGGAAATCCAAGACAACCTTCGGAAGGAACTTGGGATGAGTGCGCAGAGATGACATTCAGGTAAACCTTGACTGTTCCTGTAGAACCTTGTGTAGGGTACCTCGACCATCAATGCCTGGAGTTCATTGACACTGCAGGCAGAGGTGAGAGCCACCAGAAAGGCCACCTTCCAGGACAGGTACTGCAAGGAGGAGGTAGGCATGAGCTCAAAAGGCAACTTAGTCAGCTATGTGAGGACCATGTTTAGGTCCCATTCTGCTGGTGGGGGGCAGATAGGGGGCTTGGAGAGGAGCAAGCCCACATGAAGTGAGAGATGAGGGACTGCCCTGAGAGGGGTTTGCTGAGATGACTCAGGTAAACCCTGACTGAGTTAGACCTTAGTCCAGCCTGCGAGAGAAGGAGGAGGTATTGCAGGACCAAGTTTATAGGGCAAGAGAACAGGTTCACTTGGTTCTCAGAGCACGACACCAAGAATCAGTGCCACTTAAATGCATATACCCATCTGGTCAAGTCCTTCCAGGAGGCCAAAAGGATGTCCTCAATCTCCATGGGGATATGAAGAGGCACTAAGGCGAACCACTCAGTAGCCAAGCTGTGAGGGACAGAGACCTCAGATTGGGGTGAAGGAGCAGGCCCCCCTCCTGTGTCAGGAGTCCAAGGGCTCCGTTAAGAGAGAGTAGCAGGGGGAACCACAGCTGTCTGGGTCACCTCTGGGTCATGAGGATCACAGAGGCCTTCTCTGGATCATGAGGAGGGTCCGAGCTATGGGTGGCATGGGGGGGGGGGGGGGAGGCATACAGCAGGCTCATTGCCCACAAAAGGAGGAAGGTGTCCGGAGCCACCCTGACCAGGTGTTGGAGGGGGCCACAGAACCAGGGAAGCTGCATGTTTGCAGGGCTGGCAAAGAGATCCAGGTCTGGGGTTCCCCAGCGCCAAAAGAGCCGCTGTGTCATCTTAGGGCAGAGGCGCCACTCGTGCGGCTGGAGGACTCTGTTCAACCAGTCTGCCAAGGCATTGTTCTGGCCTGGGAGATAGGTAGCTCGGAAGATTATGCCCTGGCTCACTGCAAACTATCACAGAGTCACCTCCTGACAGAGGCTGTAAGAGTCGGTACCCCCTTGTTTGTTCAAGTAGAACATTGTGACCTGAACCAGCACCACTCTATGCAGCAGGCAGTGCCGAAAGGCCTTCAGCACGAGGACAGCCTGGAGCTCCAGCAGATAGATCTGCTGCCAGCTCTCCTCGTGGGACCAGGTCCCCTGGGTGAACAGCTCTTCACAGTGGGCTCCCCAGCCCGAGAGGGAGGCATCCATAGTTAGGACCGCCTGGTGGCTGGGGGTTGTGGAAGGGCATGCCTCGGAACAGGTTCCATGTGTCCTGTCACCAGGTCAGGGACTCCCATCAAACGAGGTGTGACTGAAAAGGGATCTCTGAGTCAGCCTGTCACCTGGATCCACTCCGTGCAGAGGCACCACTGCGCCACCCACATCTTGAGGCAGATTTTGGGCATGATGTGGACCGTGGAGGCCATGTGGCCAAGAAGGTGAAGCATCAACCGTGCCGTGGCTCTGTACATTGGATGCCAGAGAACTGAGGTGGTCTGCCCTGTCCCAGGGAAAGAAGGCCATGGCCTGAAGAGTATCCAGGTGAGCCCCTATGAACTCCAGGGATTGAACCAGAGTAAGGTGGGTTTTTGGGTAGTTGACCCACAAATCCCAAGTGCTGAGAAGCCGAATTGTGCGGCCTGTGGCGCC